>JBBMKD010000102.1:86885025-87007620 GCA_037834095.1 Argya squamiceps
GCCCCACCTGCCCCGGGGCCGGTCCGGCCGCGGCTGAGCCGGGCACTGGGGCCGGCACAGGGAGGAGTTTCCCGTAAGGGAGAAGTTTCCCGTAAGTGAGAAGTTTCCCGAAGCACTGGGAGATGAGTTTGGGGATGGCAGCAACTAGTGTACCCTACCAGTTGAGGCATGCTGTTTAAAATACTTCATGGAAATCTCTCTCCCCTAAAATTTTCCAATTCAAGCTCAGATGTCCCTCGATGCCTCTTCCACTGCTGCTAATAGCAGAGGTCGTTTTCTCCCACCTTGCACTTGATGTACAGTACTCCTCCATGTCGAGCTGGCTCCCTTGGCCACAGATGCTGTGGGACCAATGCAAAGTACCACGGCCCAAAGCCAAAGAAGTGGTATGGGCTGGTCATCAGGGGTAGAGAGAACAGGCCAATTCTCCCGTGTGAAAACTATTCCTGTAAAAACCTCTGCTTTTTCAGATAAACTATAACCATATACATAAACCAAAAAAAAATCATAGCCAAAGGAATGTGCTTGTTGTTGTTTTTTTGTTTGCTTTGATTGTTGGGGGGGTTTTTGTTGTTGTTGTTTTGTGGTGTTGTTTTCATATTAATTTTTTCCTGAAATACTGCCTGCAATGAATTTTTCTACTTACAGCTCTGCAATCTGCAGAGCAGTAAATGACCTCCAACGTTAGTCCAATACAAAAATAAAACTGCACATCTTAGGATGGATCTACATCTGAAAACTGGTTAGGCAGACTCTCATTAGATTGTTCGAAATGCTACTAGTGGGATATCAGTGAAATGGGAAACCATGTAGAAAATTGTAAAATAAGCCTGACATGACATATAGCATGCTGATGTGCTCCCTGCTTTATATATTAGGATTTTTCGTCGAATTTAAGCACCTAGCCCTGGCTTCAGGGCATATATTTCTATAACACTATAAAGTGCATTTGCCCCTGACTCTCTATTCATGATTGGGGCAGGTATATAGTGATTGACATCCCCAGGTGAAATTGTACACCTTTCAGCCAGCCAATGATTTTACCAAAACTAATTGCCAAACAAGTTACACCTTAAATATTTCCTTCCAGATGAAATAAGCTCCACTGACAAAAAAAGAACAGTCGCTATCAAATGGAAGACTTTTCTTGGCTGATCTCCTGAAATCACTTTAAAAAACCTGAAAAAAACCCTTGTACCAAATAGATTTTTAAAAATTCTTTTAACAGTTTATGCATTGCAATTTAGAAGAACCTGTGCCCTCATTGTGATTTCTTTTTTAATGCAAGTACATGTAGAAAATATCTGCTATGGATTTCCCTTCATATTTCTAGCATCCTGTTATCAATTTACAGGGCAATTTATTTATATTGATTGCTTTACATAGTTTCCTCACCTTTTATATTGTTTATGTCAAGTAATTGTTTTCAATTCCTTATTGAAAGAAGACTAGTTTTTCCCATCAAAACAGATGACAGAATGCAGCTTTCTGATCTTACAATCAATGCATCTTGAAGACCTAATTTACATTCACATTTTTGTATAAAATATGGTCCCTCACAATTGATTTGTGTCTCTTTTCTTCGTCCTGATTTTTGAAGATTAGTCCATTGGAAGCAATACATACATGGAGACAGTACAAACTGGGAATGTGCTCTGTTTGCACACTGTGTGTAGCCTGGTGATGATCACTGATTATTGGGGATCTAACCAGTCACCAATAAAGAGCTTAGTTAATCCATCATAAATGCTGACCAGAGTCTTTAAATAATAAGAGGCATTCAGGTTGCTCAGTGTCAGGTTTTTTGTGTTTGAAGATTAGTATAACTTTTAAAAAACTAACTAGGCTTTACTATTTATTTCTGAGGTAAAAGCTGGAGATTTCATGGAATTTTGACATGAAGCCACAACTTCCAGTTCTGAACCCTGTCACACCCAGCTTGCTCAATCACAACAGGACCAGCCCAAGGCACATCTCACAGTTTCCTGCTTTGACAAAGCTTTACTGACAAGGCTTGTATAAAATACACTTATTAAAGCTGTACAATTAGAGCTGTAGAATGAGCTAGGGCTTTGTCTCTGCCTTGGCCTACTCTATGAGCAGGAGAGGGTATCCCTTCCTTGTATTAGCCTTAGATATAAATTATTGAAAACTATGAGTCAGAGTTTATGGGCATGATTTGATATTGTATGAAAAGGTTGAGCAGTTTGGCATCATGTAACAGGAAGCATGCAGAATAGTAAGAACCAACATAATGCAGTATATGTGAAAACTGCAAAATAGATCTTGGAAGGAGAGGTATTGCTCTCAGGCAGAACTTTTGCCAGCAGAAAGCTAGATTCTCTTTGATCCTCCACTGACTCTGAAAGCATTAGTGGAAGTGAATGCTACAGCCATTAAGTGATTGCACGGAGGTCAGCACAGGCACAGCCCCGCCTTTGTGCTTCTGTGTTAGGAAAGGCGTTATTAACTCACTGCAGCCCAGATTACACTTGTTACATGTTTAGGACTGATATAACCCTTCTTGCTTATTCATTATATGCAAATTTTAGTTCACCCTCTTATATTCTTTTGCATGTTGCATCACGGAACAATAAAATACTGTTTTGCTCATTGTAGAGAATCCCAATATGTGAACACAGTGCTCCAGTCTCTGATTAAGTGGTTGATCTGAAAAGATGTGCAGGATCAGAACTCTGATGCTGTTGCTTACTAATTGTAAAAAGTTTGATTTTTGACTTTGTTGACTAAGAAAAGCTTTATCTAAATCAGAACATGCTTACAATTAGTTACAAAACATTGTATTTATTGCATAGTTCTTTGAGACCACTAGTTATAAAAAAAAGCTCCTAGGGCACATAGAGCAAAAGTCAAGATTATAACTGTTAAGTTTATTCCTGTGTGAAAAAACAATCCCCCCCCAAAAAAAACAAACCCCAAAACCAACAAACAAACAAACAAAAAATCACAAACCCAACAAAACCACAAAAACAAAACTACGCTCAAGAAAAAGAAAAGATTTCTTCACCGACACCTGGCATTCTGTTTTGCACATAGATGGTTGTTTTTAGTAATGAAAATGGCCAATTTTCTCATCAGAATTAGAAATATCATTGTGAACTGTTTAGACTTTTGGTCTGTGGCAATCTTTCACTCAGGGGAAAAAAAAGTGAAAATGAGTACCTTACGTGCACAGCCCCCCATCGGTTGTACTCCAGTTATAGCAAAGCAAGCATGAAAATACGGTTTTGGTGGCTTAAGTTGAAGGGGTCTGTTGATTCAAAGAAGAGAAAATGCTTCAGCACTCAAAAGACTAACTTCACCTCTGAAGTAGGCTTGTAAAGGTGTTGCCATGAGACTTGGGGTTTATTCCTAAATAACTTATTAGCAGGAGAATCACTAAGAAAGCTATCCCTGCTTGATGGCTTGCTGCATGTCCCCCAGCATTACCATGGCTATGACTAGGAGGAGCCATAGGTGCTTACTGCCACCTCAGTAGCTGAGGAGAAGCAGTGCAGGAAGGGAATGTGAGAGCAGACTAGGAAGCAACCCCTCAAACCACTGCAGGGTGCAGTGGCAAAGACACAGCACTAGCAGAGTCATAACCCTGTAAGCCTCTGCATCCTCCAGTCCATTGTGGCCAACCACTTCCAGGACTGTACAGTCATATGCCTTAATCATTCCACTATGAGGGCAACATTTCCAATCAAATCCAGATCAGCAGGTTGAGAAGACTCCTGAGCCAGCAGGACAGGTCATGCAAGAAACTTGAGCAGAAACACAGGTACCACAATGATTTGGTGGGGCTGACCATGTGCAGCAGGTAGGATGGATTGCCTCTCAGTTCCCTGCCCTTTTTGCCCTCCCATTCCACTAATGCTCACCATTTCCTCATAGCTTCAGCCTGCATGTACTTCCCACTTCTTCCTCCAGTCTATTTGCACAACCCTTTGTCTTTAAATTTAGCCAATCTTTGCCCACCAGTAGTGAATCCTGAGATAGATCCCCACTCCTGAAAAAAGTAGCAACTATCATGAAATAGGAAAAAAAACCCCTTGATAGCACAGGTGGCACATTCTGCCCCATTTCCCCACTCCTTTCAGGCCTGTGTTTTTAAGTTCTGGAACAGAACCATTTTCTTCTACCATTACTGACTACATCTGTTCAGTGTTTTTTGCAATCAGCCCCTGTTCTGAGGCAAACCCCAGTCCCAGCTTAGGTAGCAGGTAGTGAACATCTAACGGGTTTAGGCCATAAGCACCAACACTCGATGAAAGTATTTAATTCCTGCAAGTGTTATTATTAAATTTTATGTTCAAAGGTTTTAACAGTTATTAAAATATGATTTTTTTTGCAACAGCGTGACAAAGCTTTGGGCTTCTAACGAGAATCCAGAAGTTCAAAGGAAGACTTGATCACATAAGCCTCTGCTTTTAAAAGGCTGATTGTGTTGCAAATATAACATGCATGGGTTTGACAAACAGTAGCTGGGCCATCTTTCATTAGTCATTCTGACTAAAGCAAACTTCAGTAGAAACACATTTTGCATGCACCCCTTGCTACCTTATGTAGTGGTGTGTTTTTGGTTTTATCAGTTTTATGTATGTATTTGTTCCTTGTTTTATACTGTTTTTATAAGTTGTAATGGTTTACCCCATGTCACCCATGTTTAACCCTTCTTGGTTTTACTGCAACTCCCATTATGTGTCAATCATAAGTTGTACAGCCCCTGGGGCTTGTCTATCACTTTGAAGCCTCTCCCAAAAGTCTAGAATGTTCCAGTGAGAGTGTCGAGTGATTGGACAAGACTCTGGCTGTCTCCCCACCTAAGTTATTGATTTGTTGTAATATGTGTCATTTACCTGCAGAGCCATGCCCACATGATCCCTGATTTGTCCTCAGTTAAACCCATCCCCAAGTTCCTCCCTGGAATATAAGATGTAACTTTCAGGTGCTCTCTCTCTTTGTCTGCTTGGGGCTCCGACTGGCAAGGGGTCTCTGCTGAGGCAGACACCCTGAGCAGACTCTCTCCTTTCCTGCTGTCGTCGCTTCATTCCTGTGGGCAAACCAGAACCCACGGGATGGGCAAGGTTCACTCAGCTACCGAGCCGTGCCCCTTCTTGCCGTGGTGCCAGGGCTGGCCGAGGCAAAGAGACACTGACACCACGGCAACCCTAAGAGTCAGGCAGGGCGCACTAGGTGGAGATGTGAGAAAAAAGAAAAGGACTGAATGAAGCACAAGCCTAAAACATGTTTTAACAAGAGGGACCAAACCTGATATTTTTGGCTAACCTCATACCCCATATGGAGATCAGAAGTGAATATGGTTTGGGATTCAGGTCCTCACCCATAACATCTGTCCAGACAGGGCAGTTTTACCTGTTACAAGTCAGTACTAGCTACAGAAGTCAACATGCAGTGATAATGCAGTGTTGGGTTCAACTACAGTCTTCGTTCCATAAAACATTCACCATGACTAGATTTTCAAATGCTTGCAGCATAGAAATAATTTTTGCTTTTAATGTAATGTATCCAGAAAATATAAACACTTTCTATCTTTGACAAGGCTACAAGCTTTGTGAAGATATTTTACACTGAATTATTAATGTGGATTGGAGAGTCATAATCCTGCTGGTTGAGGCTTAGTGATACTGACTTTAAATGGCAAAATGGCTTTTTACAGTTACAAAATCCAGAACATTTCATATATACAAATGCAGAAGTGCAAAGAAGATTTCTCTACTGCATAGTAGATGCAACACATCCACGTACATGTTGTTTATAACCTTGAAGCTTATAATTTATACCTGTTATCACAAGCTACCAAAAGTCATTCCCAGCAGGTTAGCTTTAACACACTGGCAACTTTGTAAAAAATTTAATTCTCTCTCTCTTTGAAATAACTTTACAGACTTAAAAATGTAGCTAAATATGCAATAATATTTCTCATCCAACTTCCCATTCTTAAACTTCCATTATCATTTGATTGTTCAGCTTGAAAGGTTCAGAAATTTTTGTGCAGGCTAAAAACCAATATGAAACAAATATATGGTGAGCTACTGTTACCAGCTGAGCTTCATTACTTTCAATATATTGCTTTATTTTAAGGGCATTCTCTATGTCTGTTAGGTAATATATTTGACATCTCTCTTCAAATACAAATTAAAGTATATTTGATGCTGTCGACCAACGGTCAGAGTTTAACCCAAGCCAGAAACTAAACTTCAAACAGTCACTTCCTCCCTTCCTGCAGTGGGATGGGAGAGAGAATCAGAAGAGGAAAATCAAGAAAACTTGTGGGTTAAGATAAAGACAGTTTAACAGGTCAAGCAAAAGCCATGCACACAAGTTCACTAAAACAAGGAATGCATTCACTGTTTCCTAAGTGTTCAAGTTCAAGTTCAGTTCAGGGCAAGTGTTCAGCCATCTCCAGGAAAGCAGGGCTCTATCATATTTGTGGTAGCTTCGGAAAACAAACTCCATCATTCTGAACATCCCTCCTTCTGCCTTCTCCCTGCCTTATTTGCTGAATATGACATCAGCAGAAGTCTATGGGGCTGGATGAGATGCACGCAAGGGATCGCAGAAGAGCTCACCAAGCCACTTTCCATCATTTACAGAATAACACAATAGTCTGAGTTGGAAGGCATGCAGAAGGATCATCAACTCTTTATGTGAATGGCCTATATGGAGATTGAACCCATGAACCCTGGCATTATTTACTAGCAGCCAGGTGACAGGAAGTTAACAAATGCTACACTCATCTACATGACGGGTTGGAAGGAGGATCCAAGGAGTTACAGGCCTGTCAGCCTGACCTCAGTGACAGGGAAGGTCCTGGAGCAGATCATCCTGAATGCCATCACATGGTATCCTGAATACCATCACAGGACTATCAGGGCATCAGGCCCAGCCAGTGTGGGTTGGTAAAAGGCAGGTCGACTTGAAAATTGGATCTCCATCTATGACAGGGTATCCTGACTAGAAGATGAGGGAAAGGCTGTGGATGTTTTCTGCCTAGACTTTACTAAAGACTGTGATGTAATTTCCAACAGCATTCTCATGGAGAAACTGGCTGTTTGTGGCTTAGACAGGTGCACTCCTCACTTGGTAAAAAAAACTGTCTGGATGGTCGGGTCTAGAGAGTGGTAGTGACTGGAGTTACATCCACCTGGTGCCAGTCATCAGTGGTGCTCCCCAGTGCTTGGGCCAGTTCTGTTAATGTCTTCATCTGTGATCTGTGTGAGGGTATCGTCAGCTTGCAGATGACAGCAGGCTGGGAAAGAGTATTGACCTGCTAGAGGGTGGGAATGCTCTAGAGAGGAACATGGATAAGCTGGATAACAGGCCAAGGACAATAACATGAGGTTCAACAAGATGAAGTACCAGGTCCTGCACTTGGGTCACAATAACACCATGCAGGGCTAAAGGCTGGGGACAGAATAGCTGGAAAACAGCCCAGTGGAGAAGGACCTGGGTGTGCTGGTTGATAGCAGATGAATGTGAACCAGCAGTGTGCCCTGGTGGCCAAGAATGCCAAAGGTATCCTGGCCTGTATCGGAAATAGTGTGGCCAACAGGACCGACTATACTTGGTCCTGGTGAACCCACATCTCAAATCCTGTGTTCAGTTTTGGACCCCTCACTACAAGAATGACATTGAGGTGCTGGAGCATGTCCATGGAAGGGTAATGAAGCTGGTTAAGGAGCTGAAGCACAAGTTTTATGTGGAGCAGCTGAGGGGCCTGGAAAAAAGGAGGCTCAAGAAAGACATTTCTCTACACGACTGCCTGAAAGGAGGGTGCGGACAGGTGGTTGATCTCTTGTCCCAGGCAACAAGTGACAGGACAAGAGGAAATGGCCTCAAGTTGCACCAGGGAAGGTTTAGACTGCATATTAGGGAAAATTTCTTCAATGAAATGTTATCCAATACAGGATAGTATGTAATAGAGGTTGCCCAGGGAAGTGATAGAATCACCATCCCCAGAGGTATTACAAAGACAAAGTGTAGATGTGAGGGTACTGAAGGATGTGGGCCAATGGTGAATTTGGCAGTGCTAGGTTTGGAGGTTGGTTGAAGGTCTTGAAGGTCTTTTCCAAACTAAATGATACGATACAGTGTAAGTGCTGCTCAGCAGTAACAAAAACATCTCTGTTATCAACACTGTTTCCAGGATACCCTGGAAAATCCAAATCCCAAAATATAACTGCATACTAGCTACCATGAAGAAAATTATTTTAATCCCAGCCAAAACAAATTTTGACACTTCTGGCAGCACACTGGGGCATTGTGAATAGTGGTTTTGACAACAAATTTTTACTATACAGAATATTCCTCATGAAAATGCTCATTTTCAAACAGAAGAGCTATCATTTCAAAGACACCTTTGCTCTTCATTTCTGAAGTGCAAATGGATGGTGGGAAAAATGAAGATTACTTTTGTTAATTTAAAATAATCCTATTCTTAATGAATTTTGACAGTCTTTTTTGTGCTTGCAGATGGTTTTCAAGCTATAGCAGACAGTTCACTAAGTAAAAATACCCTCTGTACACAGAGAATCTGACATTAGATGTAATGGTTTGGGTTTTTTTCTTGAAAATATTGGAAACATTGTAAGAAGATATTGTCTCCAGTTTGGGACTTTGAGCTTTAATTAAGTAATTATTGTTGGTATTTTGTCATTTGGGCCTTTTCCAAAGTGATTTTTACTAGCCAGCAATTAAAAAATAATTTTTAAAAAAAATCAATCTTGTATTTGATGGAGTCTCAACTACCTAAAATTCTTTTATACTAAATTCTGAGAAGCACTGCAGACATCATTCATAGCTTTAGAAATATTGCTTAGGAGTCTTATTATATGTAAGCAATGATCAGGAATTTAGATGTGATACAATGACCAATAGCCAGGTTTTCACACCCCTATAAGCAATCTATTACCTAAAACTGAACTGGGAGAAGAAAACCATCATATTAGTATGCATCTATGATTCTGCAGGAGGGTAAAATAAATCCCACTAGAGAAGGGAGAGGCCCCTTGGCTTGACAAAGTAATCACAAACCAGACAAGGGAAGGTCATAGGAAAAATATTAAAGTTTGTGGGTTGAGATACAAACATTTTCATGGGACAGAAAAGGAAAATGATAATTATTAAAAAAGAATATACAAAAACAAGTAATGCAGAATCCAGTTGCTTACCACTTGCTGACCAATGTGCAGCCAGTTCCGGAGCTGTGGGCTGCCACCCCCAGGCCAATCTCCCCCAGTTTTATTGCTGACCATGATGGTGTATGGAGTAGAAGAACATCTCATTTACTGCTGGCACAAATGTTTGAGTCCCAGGGGCATTTTAATACAAAGCAGTGCAGCATCTCAGGCTTCTGCCACTTAGAAGCAGTCATCTCCAAATATCTCCAAAGGCTCTTTCCTCTAACCTGTGAGCAGAATTAAGGAATAACCCACAGAAATCAGCTCATCAGGAAGCAATATAAACTAATAGAAACAAACCACAGACAAATAAGCTTATGAGGAAGTACATTCTGTTCAGATAGTCTGTTTGTCTGAAATCTGACTGAAAATAAACTGCTTCCTGCAGCTGTTATGAACAAGTGCACTGAGAAGGGATAAACCCTGAAAGTTGGTGCTTGTAGGGTTGCATAACTGTGTCCAAATCCCTAATTCAAGGAACTTGAAATCCTACCACACAAGGATTCTATTAACACTGAGTTCACGGGGTCTTCTGCAGTATAGGTTCCCTTAGTGCTTATTGTCTGTTGTCACAGTACATGTAACAAAAAAGTGTTTAGTCTCAGTGAATTGCATCCAACCTGATCAATCTGACTCCAGAGTATGGTGCAGAGTATCCAGAAGAAACTTCTTCCCACCCTGTATTCACTATGAAACACATTTTAACTTTGCCCCAAAAAAAAGAACTCTACCATTTCACTGAATCACTGAATTCTTTGGGTTGGAAGGGATCTTTAAAGCTCATCTTGTCTTCATCTTGAACCAGTCATCTATCAACTAGATCAGACTGCTCAGAGCTCCAAACAACCTGGCCTTGGATGGTTGCAGGGATGGGGCATCTACCACCTCTCTGAGCAACCCGCTCCAATGTTCTACCACTCTCATTTAGAACAAAAGAGCTGTCTCCCAACACCACTTGTGCCAGTGAGGAGCACTAGAAGCACTTTCTTGGACTCTAAAGACTTCAGAATTTGATTCAAGTCTGTGGTTTGTAATATTCAAGAAGTGCATTGCCTAGCCAAAGAGAGGAATAATCACCTTATGTTGAGCCTAAGAAGCTGATAATGGAATTGAAATTAAATTACTGCACAATGAAACTTGTGCCAGTTTACAGGTTAGAGCTTGGAGTCAGTTGTGCTGCAGCAACAGCAACTACAAATCTTAAATTTCAAGCTATGCCCTTTAAGTTTTCACTTAAATTTTTTATGCTTATCTTCATAAAAAATTAAAAGACAGAGTTTTCCTGCAATTAAGAAATACTCCATGTACTTTTAGGAGGGACTGCATGTTTTAAAATATTGGGAGATAGCATTCTGTAATTGGAGTTGACACTTGGCAAAGTGAACATGCACACTTGACCCTGCCAGAGTGTCCCTCATCTTGCACGTGGAGACATCCTTCTATAACATCTGACTGGCAGATGCTGACTTATAGAAGCCCTAAGTCCACTCTCCAGCTTGGTGAAATATGTGGGTAGAGGAGCAGAAATAGTCAGAATTTATAGTGCACAAAAAAGAATCAGGGATTTGTGAAAAGGAAGTGAAAAAGAAATGATTTCTGGCTTTTGTAAAATTCATAGAAAATATTAACAGCATAAGGAAATAAGAGAATTTTGCTTTAAAAGCAAAAGGGCAGAAGAAGCACAAAGCAAACACCCTTTCAAACAGCAAAGAGACACCTACCTGCCAACTGTCATATAATGAAAAGGAGTTAATGTCAGACCTTGACAGGCAAGTCTAAGGAATTTGTTATGCTGAAAGTGGTAAGGTTTGGGGTTGGTATTTTTTTGGTCTTTACAAGGCCTCTTAGGCAGTAGCAGTTGAAGAAATAGGGGGAAAGGGAAGCTCTGTAAATAAGACAAAAAAAGGGAAATCAATTTAATAAATGTTATGATATGGATATAATGAATAAAAATATAAATCTATCACCCACAGCAATAAGAATTTACTTCTGGAATTTCCCTTTGAATGGCTGAAAGTACCTCAGCTTTTCCATATCTAGCCAAAACTGTGGTTAGGTAAATCTCTGTGTGCTGGCAATCTTGGTGTATTTGCAGCATGGGTCTGCAGCAGTGCTCTTGCAGCCTTGTGCTGATGTCTAAAATTCACCCCTTCTAAGAATCAAGATTCTTGAATATATAATGAGAAATTACTGCCACTTTGGAAAAAATGTTGCCATACAGCTTCAAATTTTTCAGCAGCCGGGTCACCCAAGGTAACCCTGTTGTACACCATGTGAGTTCTTCAGTCAGAAATCTGTGGCCAGGTAGTGACTGGAAAGATAATCTGTTTTGCTCAATGAAATGCAACCAAGGCTTTGTAGGCTAATTTGTACTCTAAGAATTTCTTGATAGCAGCAACTGTTCAGTAGTTAATATTTTTAAACAAAAAGCATTGATAATGCAACTGGCTGCACCTAGTCAGAACTAAAACCATGCAAATCCTTTAAATTATAGCAAGTTACATTTTTGTTCATTAAAACTCCATGTAAATAAAGAAAATGTCACACATCCCAGTTTTAGCGTGGTTAATAAAAAGAAATACTAGCTTGCAGCAAAAGAGTCAGAACCATGCCAATATTTGTAAAAATGTTATTGGCAAAGTAAATCATTTATTCAAAAATTGAAGAAAATAATGTGCAGAGTGTCACATTTTTCTTATGAACAGTTTAAAATATTACACAATGAGACAAGTAAAACTCTATTAAATGGAGAGTAAAACCTGTCTGAGATTTTGAAATTTCCAGATCAGTTTATTCTTTGGTAATTTCATTATCAAAGAGTACTTTGGTATTAACAAAACACAAGCTCGGGATCCTTACAGCAAGAAAATTTTAACATGTTTCAAGAGTCAGAGCATGGTAGTAATAGAGGAAGTCAGTCCCTCTCTTCACTTCACATACTTTTTTCCCTTTCTACTCAGGAGAGAGAGATAGTTGCTCTTGTCTCAGGGATAAAGAAAATCTCTTTCTTGCTGTTAGAATTTGAAAAGTGAAATTCTTGAAATATATATTTCTTCAAATAACACTTTGAAAAATTATTAAAAACTCCCAATCCGTCATTCCAGGTTACATAAACCCTTCTAGGCCTATGGCTGACAAATATTACACCTCCAATATTTATATTTCTTGACATGTAAGAGCACTGTATAATAAAGAAATTAATAATAATAGTACTTTGGCTTACCTAGTGCTTCTCAACTGAAGTTTTTAAAACAGTCCACAAAGCTTAACATTCACAAGGGATTTAAAGCCTCAGTACTTCACAGTATAAACCAACCAAACTGTGAGGCAAAAAAAAACCAGCAGGGGTAAAATTCTAAATTATTTCAAAATATCTTTGATTTAGTTTCCTTGCGCCTTTCTGTGGTGTACATATATAGATATATATATATAGATATATTACTGATCTTTCTCAAGGGCCAAACAGTGTTGTGGTCAATAAGATAATGATTTTTGTTCCTACTCTGTTTTTCAGACAGAAAAGCCATGAGGTATGGCTGAGATACCATTGTATATTACCAAGCTGCCTTTGAGTTGATCAGATAGAATGATTTAGACACCACCACAAACACAGACCTGCAGTATAAATTTTCCTTTCTCAGTCCTATACTTTGACCAGTAGATCACACTTGTGCTCCCTGAGGCCTAATGCCTTCAGCATTTTCACAGCTGTTGTGTAAAATATGATAACCAGGACCACTTGTAGTACGGAAAGAAATGAAGTATTGCTACATGTATACCTCAAAGATGTGTGTATTATTCTCTTTTATGATAATCTTTCACAACAAAGCTAGTGGTGCTTCTTTGTATTGCGTGTTGAAAGAGGTTACATTTTTAAAGTAGAAAACTGATGCAAAGAAAAAATTTGGAGTATATTTCATATGATAATTTCTGAAACCAGCAAAACACTAATTTTTAAAATTGCTGGTGTTCATTGCTGCATTGCAAAGAAGTGAAAGATTAAGGACATTTGTCAACTTCTATTGAGAATTAAATCTGTTCAAATAACAAGAGACTTAGTTGTCACAGTATTTCATAACTATCACACTACATCCTAACAGAATAATGAAAAACAATCATCTTCGGCTTGCACGCATGCAATAGTCATCCCTGAAAGCTTTCCAAATCTCAGTGCAGGTGGTGCCAACAGAAAGGATCAGAAAGTGACGAGTGATGTGAGAGGATGCAGAGGAGTTACACTAGCAGACACAGTTAGAGGATTTTAAAAAGAGCTTTATCCCCATAATGTACAGCTTTGTCCTAAGCTCTGTACTGCAGCCAGGATAAAGCCACTCATTTAGGAAAAATTGCAGAAAATATGAACATTGTGAACAAACTCCTTTTATAAATCCACTGGCACTAGAACCACAACCGGGACTTCAAATCTTGTGTGAGTCTTGGCATTCATGAACCAATAACATTAATACATTTGTGCTATAGTACACATGACTTATTAGATTAACATTATGATATATATTACAATAAAGTAACACCATTTCTCATTCTTTGTTTAACAGCAAAGCTATGTCTGAAAAGCATATGTAGCAAAAGTGTACACAGTAACATTATAATATCTATTGCTGAGCAAGCTACTTAATATAGGCTTTTGAGGGAACAAGTCTGGTATAATCAGTTTTTCTATTTTTAATGTTATTCCTTAATTTTTACTTTAAAGCACAACTCCTATCACTCTTAAGTGTTCTCATTCCTGACACACAGCTCCCCTTATCTGCAAGCCATTGCCCTTCCTTCTGCATGTGCTCACTGCACACACAGAATCTTGTAACCAATTTGGAGTTCCTTTTTTTTAAAGAGATGATTAACTGAGTAGGGAAAGGACACTATCACTGACAATGAGATGTAGTGTAAAGCAGAAGGCATAGTCCTTACTCAGCAAGGCCCACAGGGCCTGAAACAGAAAGCAAAACTCAGGCCTGGAAGTGCAAGATCCAAATCTGAAAAGCCTCAATAACATATGTTTCTTTATAGACAAAATATTTGTAAGATTGACAAAATCAGCATTCTACAGCATGCTGCCGTGTATTGGGAAAATTTGTTAATGATGGTGGAAGACAGAGAGAAATCAGCCAAGGGACAAAGGCCATACATGCAGTACATCCTCCATGTGAAGCTGCTGGCATAGCTGCCAATGCTGCCGTGCTGGAGAGTGTCCTACTGCATGCTCTAACCCACATCCTCTCCCAGCTGAAGAGCTGGGTGACCTGGTGGCAGAAACCACCAACTGCTTGGCCTCCTCAAATGATGTGTGTATATAACCTAGAAGAAATCCTTTTTTATTTTTTTGGTAGCCTGAGTTCCTCATGCACAGCTTGAAGATGTCATTAAATTAGCAGTTCCTCTGAACTCATCTGTACCGAATTGTAAAAAATGGTTCAACATTTTTGCATTTCTGTCTGACGTTAATTGGGGTTAATTGATGATAATGGTAAGGGTAATTAGTTTTAACAGGCACTAAGTCCTATAACCCAAGCCTCTTATGACAGAAATAGAACAGCAGTCAAAATGTGGCATGAGAAATAACATGGCACCATCCAGCCATCTGCAAATGTTGGGGGGTGGAGATTACATAAGCATTTGTATGTACTTCCATATGATTGCATGCAAACTACTTTAAATAAGGGGAAATCTTGTGCATTGTGCAGCTGTTCCATTTTTGTTGTTGACATTGACCAAAATACAGCAACCTAAGGTTTGCCAACAAACACTCCAGCATCAGGTTGGGAAGTTAGACCCCTTTGTCCAGGAAGAAACAACTCCTTGAAATATTGTTTAAAACTTGATGAAGGGGTCAGCGCCAAGTTAAATCTTTTACTTTTTTGTAGGTTCCCCCTCCCCCCTGCCCCAGTTTTATGGAGCATCCCACCTGAGAATAGAAGAGAAAGCAAAGTCAAAAGCAGAAGTTTCCATTCTTCAGACTAGTACAGCAGCTTGAAATCTCAGGCAGGAGCTGTTGCACTAAAACTGAGATGGCAATGTGCAAAAATTAAAATACTCTATCTCACTTGGTCTTTTGACTTAAGCCTTCCATTGCCTCCCCCATCAAAATTTCCTCATTGTAAGCCTGGCACCTCTTGGGCTGGCATCAGGCTTTTTAAGGTTTGCCTGCCTAGAAGTGAATTCAGGTGACCCATGACAGCTGTACCCACCAGCTCCCACCCATGTTCCTGCTGATCAGCTGAGACTGGCCTACACATTGTGTGGTGGGACCTGTTTCCACACATTATTAAAAGTACTATTTTATTGCAATATTGGGGGCCGGGGGGGGGGGCAGGCGTGGGGAGAAAGTGGAATCACAAAAAATCAGTATTAGTCCAGTTTTTAATGCAAGTACAGTGTAGCATAAAAAATGGATGAAATTATTAGTGTCTGAAATTCATCAGGGTGTAGAGAGAATCACATATCCTGATTGGACCTTAAGAGCAGCTTTAATTGTAGAGTTAGCACAGAGCAATCATTTCATACTAAGGTTAATGAAATCCACATTTTAAAAATCAACTTGTTCCAGAAAGTCTGACAAATATTTGAGATTGAGACACAAATATTTGAGAAGAAACAGGATTGTGTTCTGAGGTTGAAGGGGAGATGGCTGTTTCTAGGGCTACATCATACCAGTAACTTTAGAGATTCTTGGCTAGGCTGATGGAAGGTGACTGGGGGTGTAATCACAGTGTGACAAGGGAAGTTTACGGTTTGATGGCATAAAAGCCTGATCTTAAATTTTCCTAAAGTCTTTAAAACAGATATTAAAATAATAATGCAGGCAGCAAGCACTTGTAATCCCACTGAGTCAATTACTTCTGAATGTGCTCAGCACTTTTGAGCACTAAGCTATTTATTTACTTGTCTAAGTGTATGTACAGACACATTTCTGTATCTTGCTTTAGACAAGCAAACCCAGGGTTTAATCTTTCCACTGTCTTACCCTAAAATGCTATTATATATCCTTTAAAAGGAATAGGCCTCCTCCATTTCTGTTTTCATGGGAATCATCTGCATTTCGAACACCAACATCAAGAAAAACCAGAGACAACATTTTATAATTTCAATATCACCGACTTGAGCCTGGAGCATGAAAGCTGGATAGCCACTTCACATGGTTACAGAGCCAACATAAGTGAAAGATGATTGTACGATGATTGTAAGTCCAGTTTAGCCTTGAAACTGAGAAATGGGGTGACTATTAGCAGGGTGTCCTATCTCTCACCCATTTTCCACTAACAGCTTTCAATCTACTAATAACTGCAAACAACTAAGTTGAATTCTTATGCAGCTATGTTATACCCCTGCCCTACTTACAGGAACACTTAATTCAATCCAAGGATTTTAAGTGTTTTGTGAATGCTAGCACTATGAACAGCATCACAGTTGCAATGTAAAAGGAATTGGACATTGCTACCATACAACACATTTCAAAGTCACCAGGGAACTCTTTGGGAGGCCTGAGTATGCTGTCAGTTGTACAGGTTCATCTAATATACTGTGAATTAACAGGCCATAAGACCAGAAGTGACTGGTATAATCCTGTACCCACACTGTGCAATGCATATTAGAGGAATCCCCTGAATTAATTTATGTCTAAATAACATTTTGGTGGAAAAAAAGGCCTCACACTCTTGATATGCCAATTTCCAGTTATGTGCAATCTAAAACAATCTTGGGCAAGCTGCTCCAATTTCCAGTGAGCTCATTGCTAAAAATTAAAGAAAATATCAGTTTTATCATAATAGGTTATAATCAAGTATTATCATTGTTTTCCAAAATACACACAGGAATGTTAATATCCTAATTTAAAATATACAATTTCTATATGTATATATATATATTTAAACATAATTTTCCAATGAAAATGTCATAAATACACAGCTCTGTTAAAAACTCCGAGATGATATTCAGGTAAATTCTCTTCATAGCTTAATGTCATTTATGCTGTAGGCAAGACCTTTAGCATTATTGGTTGTGAAAAACCAGACATGAGCAATCAGAATCCTTAGAAAATATCATCTTGATGCTTCCTTTTACCATTCCATCTCAGCATTCATCTTTCAACTCACTTTAGAGGCTATTTCGTAAAAATATTTTCCAGAAATTTTGTGGGTAGAAGATAATATGCAATAGTGACTCTATTAATATTTATGGTTCCAGGAAACTCGTGGCAGAAGAGGTTTCCAAATTAAGCCAAATGTCTCCTTGAACCAGTCATCAAGAACATCAGCAGAAATGCTAATATGAACCCTTGCCAGTGGCACAGTCATGAATCTCCAGGCTTAGATTGAACAGAATGAGCCCTTTTAACATATTTAGGAACATAAAGTGTTGTGGCAAGTTTAAAATCAAAAGCCGTTTCTCCTTGCTATATGAATACAGTCCTTCATTTTGCTATTTATTTCTGGTTTTCAATCAGGGGAAGAACATCCCTGCAGCCTCTGTTTTCAGTGTTTTTCTGAGCCTTCAGGAGCTGGAGGATTTAATTTTTATCGCCAGCTCCAAACAGTGCCTGGCAGGATGCATCTGCAGTGACAAGCACTCTGTCAGAAAAACCCGGAGCACCCAAATTGTTCTTTGAATCTTCACTTTTGAGGGCCAGCTTTAATGTTAAAATAGAGTGCCACTTAAAACTAAATTGAAGATGCTAACTTCCTCTGGGAATAGTTCAGATCTGCAGGTAGCCTTAAAAGGAATTCTTGGTGCATTTTTACCAAATGCCTCCCCTTAGAAGGTTTTACTCCAGGAGCCTAGTATTTCTTCATCTCCTTTGACTCTGAGGCTAAGACAGGCTGCTAAGCTGGGCGGGGTGGGAAAAGGCAAAGAGATGAGCTCAAGTTCCCTGATTTTGATGAGATGAGCACTCACTATGCAGAGAAGGATGTAAAGAAACTGAAAACATTTATTTTGCACTATTTCATCTGCAAGTTGATTAAACAATTTCCAGGGAAGTAGTTTTCTACTGAAAGATGCCAAGTCAATGAAATTTAAATGTGTTATGCAGTATTATTATAAAATGCTGACAAAAAGTTGTCACACCATCTTGATACAGTTGCAACAGTTTGTTTTTAAACACAAAAGCCAAACATGCACTTACTCACAAGATTACATTTTCACTGTGATTTGTATGGTTTAAATTTCTCATCCTAATCTAGGAAAAAAATTAAATTTTGATAAATCTTGCCATTAAAAAAAAAAAAAAGACCATTCTGTTCTTTGACTAACTCAGTTTAGTGTATCTCCGTAAATGCATCACAGATTTGTTTGGTTTGCAAATAATCTCTCTTTGTGCCTTTTCTTATCCAATTCTTCACAATCCCAATGGGTTATTTTTCAAGAGTACTCATTAGTCAAATGTTTTTTGCTAAATTTCTTTCTGAGTTATCCTGCCTAGCCTAAAGGTTTCTGATTGTGCTTTCTGTGACAGTTATCCTCTCCTTTGCCTTTGAAATGTTCCATGAATGATTCTTAACAAACAATTCTATTGATAAAGAAGAAAGAAATCAAAGAAAAAAAAAATCAAGAAAAAGAAATCAAAGTGTCTCTCAGCAGTGGTACCTCTGCAGGGCAAACAGGAATAAAGCACAGTGAAAATGTATTTGTGTCACTCAGATTAGAAGATGGGAATCTGAAAGTGCTCTGCACAAGATACTGTGAGAAAAGCCACCAGTTTAACATAGGTTCATTTCAGAAAAAAACTATACTCCAGGAGAAATAGCTATCCCACTAGAAGTGGGTTCTGAGATCTAATGACTGTCTTCTGGCTTGTGAAAATTACTCCTATACTAATAGGTTGCAATTGTTTAAGAACAGGTAGAAGTACAGAAAAAAAGTAGAAACATGGATAAACAATTTTTCTGACTAGAGTTTGCATTGATACTAAATACTGTAAAGCCAAGTGTTTCTGGAGTTCATAGCTGCCTTTTTGAAAAGTTTAATCAATATGAGGAAAAATTTATGGCCATTATCTTTGATATCTCTGAGTGTTACTGGCAAAAAATTATAATGAATATGACACCAGCATCTTATTTGGTATAAAAATTGGAATTCTGTCCTAAAAACAATAGATTAAAGAGGAAGAAACTGTCCAATTGACCATCCTAGAAGGGTAATCTGAGTTTTTTAGCAAGCAGCTCACCTCTTCATGTTGTTTAAAATCAGTAAGGAATGCTTCATTTCTTTATCAGCCTCACCACATCCGTCCTGGGACATCTGGACAGGTGTCTGGTAACAAGCATGCTGAAAAGCTGAACTAGAGGAATTCTAACCAATATTATTTCAGATATAATCTATCTTTATATAGCATTAAACTAGGAAAATACCAAAACTGAATTATATTCACCCACACTCTGAACCACTCTGGTTAGTCTTCAGGTTTTAATATTGTGTGATTTAACATGTCTGATACCATCAACATATCACTGTTGTGCCACAGAAAAAGGCAATACACAGGCAGTATTTTAACTGACTGATATCAAGCCTAGGCTGTAAACTGGCTGCACCACAAGTTCCACAGAGAAAAGTCACTAGTTTGACACTGAGGTAATGGTTAAGAAGCACAATATACCACAAGTATGCAGCAAGGCCTGTTCTGTTCAGTATCTTCATAAGCAGGTTTGGTAGCAAGAGCACACCCTCAGCAGATCTCTAAGGAGGTTCAGTCTAGAAACATCTGACAAACTTGGAGATTGAGCTGTAAGAGAGCAAAATGTTAAAGTTTAGTGGCTCAAACAGTTGGCCATTTGCAAAAACAGCGTGTGCTCTGCTGATGATGTGCAAGGAAATAGCCTAGTTGCAGAGGGCAGGTGCAGCAGAGGATGACCATAACAAATAAACCTTTGTTTAGCAACAAGCTGGTTTTGAGACAGATGAGCAAAAAGGCCAATAAAATTCTATGAGGTGAGATAGTGCTTTTCATCTTGCCATTGTTCTCCCCTACACAATTGTCTCAGATGTGAAAACTCCCCTTCATGTTTGCACACAAGCCTGAGGGTGTTCATCCCTTCTGATGGGGCATAATTGGCTTAACTACAGTGGCTTGAGAGGCAGTTGTCCTGTCTTAGAAGGTGTCAAAAATCATCAAAGATCCCCAAGGTGCTCCCAGACTTGTTTCCAGGGCTTTTTACCAGAGGACTGTGCATGATACACAGTGCTGCATCAAACAATGTTAAACTCACCCCTAGGTGAGATACCTGGGTGTTCCCACATATATATTAACACATTGAATTTTTCTTATCCTTTCTTTCTTTCTCTTTCATCTCCTAGATTATTCTTCTTGAAATGTAATGTAAGCCAGACTGAAAAATTCCAGTCAATGCCTTTATAAGTGCCTTAATGTGTCTGAAAAAATTGAAGTTCTCTAAGTTAAAGCTTATGAGGTACCTTACTTTGGATGTTGTTTTAAAATTTGCCAAGTACCTTATCTATGGTAATTTTCTAAAGTTTGTCAGTAAAAGTTTGTTATTGAAGCTCCTGAGAATTTTGGATTTTCTCCCGCACACCATCCAGAGTGAATCAAACAACTTTCCCCTAAACCCACTGTGCATGTCAGGGTATAACATGAGCAAACACATGCCTCAAGAAGCTCAGCAAAAAGCCCAGAGAATTACAATGGGGATCAGGTATTCCAGTCTGTCAGCAGAGGTGGAAGAGAGCTGGATGAGGAGCAGACCTGCTAAAATGGACTGGGGTATTTCAGTCAACACCAGGCCAAACATGACCCAACTCTGTGCTGTCCTGTCAATGCAGGAGACTGGTGCTGGACTGCATCAGGTGGAGTTTTCCTCTTTGCCTCCTCTTTGTGGAGACTGCAGTTGGAATTTTATGTCCTGGTTTCAGCCTCCCTGTTAAAAAACGATGTTGAAGAACTAATAAAGGGTACAATAGGGGACTAGAGCTGCTCCTCAGTATGTTAAAATATACAGCTTAGTCTGATGAAGAGAAGACTAAAGTTAATTTGCTAATAGCCTGAAACTGCATGAAAGGGTTAAAAGACAATGGAACCAACCTCTTCCCAGCAATCGCAGAAATGTCTAAAATAAGGGGAAAATGGCCAAGACCTTCAGCTTGGGGGGTCCAAGTAGCACAACAGGAAAAATTTCTTCATGAGCAGAATAGCACAGCACTGGAATGAGTTAATTTTGGAGATGATGACGACTTTTGAAGGATTTTCTTCCTTGGCTAGAGAAAATCATTGCTAAAATATGTGGAGAACACATGGTCCGAAGTGGTTGAAGTAGATGATGCTTTGGGCAGTAGTTGAAGCAGACAGCCTGCAGAGATCCATAACAACCAACACTTCTATGGCTGTGCCATCAGTTGCTGATGGTCTGTCTGCAGCTCTTGTCAAGGACACAGGGCTGGCTTAACCCAGTTCTTCTCCCTGTTTTCCCAGCTGAAAGATCTGTCTTAACAGACAACTCTTCTTTCATCTCTCAAGACTGATCTAATTTTTCCAACACTAACACCAACCTACTTTGGGAGCATGTGAGGCAACACTTAAGGAGTGCCTCAAAGCAATCCTTGAAAAGCTCCCAGTCAGCAAAACAACTGCACATCTATTTCTGCCACCTTCATTAATATGCTCTAGATTTAGTGAATTCTTGCTGATTTTAACAGGAGTGTTCATCGTAGATCTAGGGTAATAAGAAGGCCTTAATATAGATGGCCTCTATTTCTACCTTATGCAAGAGTGAATGAAGGTTTTCACATATACAGCATTTAAATGTCATACTAAAGATTGCTTCAGAAACACTTATTTTAGACTAAAATTTGAAAACACCTTTAGTTCTGTTCAGCTTTAATTTTCCCATTTTCCTGGCGGATTTTTAATGGTCATAAATATGTTCAAGAAAAATTTTGTTTCTTTTAAATTTCAGACTTCTCAAGTCTGCTTTGTGGACACATTTCTAGGGAATAAGTTTCCTTAACAGGAAAGCAAAGGGGGATTAATACACACTAAAGAGAAATTCTCACTTAAATATATGAAATAACTTCTGGTTTTGAAGTTTTCATTTATGTCTCATAGGAATGACATCAAAATATAAGATTGAATTCAACACAGATGTTTCAGTTGATACATTCTGAAGTATTCTTTGTGGAGGGAAATTTTACACAGTATCTCTTATTACTGACATGAGACAAGGATATCATTCAATCTTGTCATTATTGTCATTAATCAGAAAGTTATCCTCACTCAAGTTAATCCTCCTTCGTTCCACTTCAAAATTTCAAGCTCATGCTTGAAATCATGAAAAAGGCAACATTTATGCACAGCAATATATAATTGCTAATTTTTAGAAAATAGAAAAGATTTACCATAAGCTTTTTTTTTCCTGTATTAATTTCTATTTTTCATTACATGGGTGCTTTTCATATATATCTGAACAGAAGTGGAAATATACAGTGTGTAAGCAATACCAATATTCCTTTTTCTTCCTGTTTTCAGAACTGACCATCTCCTTTGAGATTTGAGAAACTGACGGGATTATGTCCTATCAGCCATGTGCCTGCAAGAATTTACCATACAGTGCTCCAAATCAAAATGGGGGGAAAAGTGCCAGTTAGTCACTATGCTTAAGCTTATAAACTCATCTCTGCCATAGTTTAATCCCAGACAGACACCATGCCCTGCACAGCCACTTGCTCATTCTTCCACCAGCAGGTCAAGGGAGAGGATAGAGGATAGGAAAAAGTAGAAAACACATGGATCGAGAAAAACACACTTTGATAGGGAAAGCAAAAAGTATGTACACAAGCAAAACAAGGGATGAATTTACTGCTTCCCCTGGGCAGACAGGTGTTCAGCCATCTCCAGGAGAACAGGGCCCCATCACGCATAACAGTAACTTGGGAAGACAAACACCATCACTCCAAATCCCCGCCCCGCTTCCTCCTTCTTCCCCCCAGCTTTACATACTGAGCGTGATGTCATATGGTCTACAGTATCCCTTTGGTCAGTTGGGGCCACCTGTCCTGGCTTGTCTCCTCCCAGTTTCCCATTCACCCCAAATTCCTCACCAGTATGGCAGCAATGGAAAGCAGAAAAGACTTGGCTCTGTATAAGCCCTGTTTAGCAATAACAAAAATATCTCAATATTATCAGCTCCATGTCCTGCACAAATCCAAAACATGACATAACTTAAATTAACATTTAAAATCAGTTAACCTTAGTTTCATGAGAAATTTAGGGGATTTTTCCACAAAAATAAAGATAATTTTAATGGACTAGACATCAGCTGGTACAGTTCCTCAATTATTGAAAATCTGAACGCTTACTACGTTCTATTCTATTCCTACTCTCCTTGAAAAAATTACATGATTGGAAAACACTATGCTTTTTCATTAAATATGTCCTGAAAAGGGAAAGCAGAACCATGAAGTGTGGTCATAGAGTAATTTGCCCCTTTTTTTAAATTCCACTTTCTTCCATGAAAATGGAATCATACTTTCCTATTAAAAAAATCTAAATAATTACTTGCCCTGTTTTTAAAACGTATAACAACATTGAAGAATTACAGCCACAAGCATTCCTTTGCCCTCTGCAACATCTGAGTCCACTACAGCAAGTATCAAATGGACCCACAGTGTCTGATGTTCGGCATCTGTTCTGGGCAGGGGAATTCAGAGTGTGGCAGGGAGCTCATGCTGTTACCATGCAGAAGCAGGGAGGAACATTTGATCCAGCATTATTTCAATTCTACAACTATTTTCTGCTAAGCTTGGTGTGTGGACGATAAAGGTATTTTAATCTGGTTTTAATTCCTTTGTTTCTTGTTTTATTTTAAGCTATTTTAAGCAGATACTATTTGAAGTAATAAAGGCCAGCTACTATTAGTTAGGCCAGTACTTGAAATGTCTTTTGTATTCCTTTATCTTTGATCACAATACCTTGTGGAGTCTCAGTTGCTGAAGCACCGGTCCATAATTATGATGTTCAATCAATATTATGGATTTAAAAAAGAAGTAGCTTTTCTTCTGTTTCTTATCTTGCAATCAGAGTAATGTTCAGTTTGCATATACAGATGTGTTCTTGGCATTTGTGAGGCTTTTCTTCTTTATTTCAATACCACCTGCCAGATCGTCATGTATGTATGACAGCATCACTCCTTTTCATTCAAGGTGCAAAAATGCTGACCTCATAAGGAAAAAAAAACCAACTAAAAACCCCAAAACTACCAACAAAAAAAACCCTAATCAAACAAACAAAACACCCAATGAACTGAGTCAACAGAAAAAGCAGTATGTATCAAAACTCAGCTGGGAACAGCATGAAACAGCTTTTAGCCCCTGTGGTACTGTCAGGCCAGATGTCTTGAGGAGTGCAGACTTCAGGAGCAAAGGGGTAAAATATATACCTGCACTTTGTGGTATTCCTCTCACTACTCTAAGAACATCTATCTTGTTCCAGAGCAGGTTTTTATCTCCCCATGGGTAAAACACAGTCCCATTACACCTCAGAAAGCCATGCTTCTCCTTCCCTGTCACCCACAGGTCCCTCAGCATACCCTGCTGCTAAGTGTTATACTAGTGAACATGTTGTCCAAAGGTTGCTTCTCCCAGTTTCTTTGACTAGAAGTTGTATGTGCTGTATATATCCAGAGATGTATTGTGATAGATCGTGAGAGCAGACTCTACCTAATCAGAGGGGCCACCACTGTAACCAGGAAGGGAAGGCAAAAGCTTCCACCTTCACTTGAGCAGGGAAGAAGTAATTCAGTGGGCAATGGACTGAGCCTCTCTCCCTTCTACCCAGGTAGGTGACAGATTCCTTTTGTCTCCACAGTAAATTCACAACTTAAACTATCCATTGTAAAATGGTACTTGAGATTCTAGGATAATGCCTATTATTCTGTTTTTGATTCACAGGTAGCACATCATAGTCAGGAAAATCAGGAAAGGGAGGTGATTCACGAAGGAAGCAGAACAGGACAAGGATCAGGAGTTGTGCACCAAAGACTGGATTCGGCCAAGAGTTTAGTCCAGTTTGACTAAAGATCAAATGAAATATGGCTTTATGAAAAGTATTGAAGAAACTTTTTGTCATCAATTATATAAATACTCTTCTGTCACACAGACAATTTTTGGGTAACCATTACTAGGATGGCACTTTTTTCTTTATGCTCATTATCATCCATATGCTCATAAATACAGAATGGTGCCATAAAATAGGGATTTTAACACTGATGCAAACACAATTGGATGTCAGGATTATATAGCAAAGTTCCCACACACATGGATTACTTTCTCATCGAACTGAAGGTAGCTACTTTTGAAACCCTGAAATAACTAGGCACACTCTACTGTAGGTTGGAGTTTTGAAGTAATGAGGAAAATCTGTAATAGTGCCCCTAAATAAATGGTAATACACGACTCCTCACATAAATGGGACTTTTGTGTAGGCAGCTGAATGGATAAAATATTTAGAGGTTGGAATAAAAAGAAACCTAAATAAAAGAGTCAGATTTATTTTAGAAACAAGGGTAAGTATAAAAATGGATATGGGCAGATGGAAATGACTGAAAATCTCTCTAGGGAAAGGGTAATACTGCTAAAATAAATATTCTGAACTACCCTATATTTTTAGCACCTTTGCAGTGTATGCATCATATGGTTTCCAGTAATGTGGTGCTGTTGGTTTACTCTCAAAGTTAAGTTCTTTCTAAAGAGATTTCAAGATAGAATATACTTTTGGTAATGCTATATCTCAATGAAAATGAATAGAGATTTCTTCATTTGTATCAAAATGATTCCTTGCAATGTTTGCTATTAAGGGAGGACAGCACCATGACAGAATAATAATGATATGTAAAATAACTAAAGAGCTAAGTAAAAAAAAATAAGTGGATTGGGGGATTTTTCTATTCTCTTCACTGTGTGAGGCATCTAACCATTAAAATAGTTAGCAAGTGGAAATGGTAATCAACAGCAATAGTACAAAGTCATTATTAAAATTTGTTGATATTGTTATTTTGAGAAAGTTTTAGTAATGTTGGTAAGAACTTCTCCATTTTATATTCACCTACTCTAGGCATTGTCTGTAAGAATGTAAAAGCCCTTCAAAGAGAGTAAGGTTCCTGACTGTTTGAGAGGTGAAGAAATGCCTAAAGGGTAACTATTGACAGAAGTCTAGTCTTTGTTTCTCAGAGGCACCAAATTCTTTCCCCACCCCATTTCACTTGGTGTTTCTCCATTGAAGCTTTTAGCAAGTTCTCTGGATGTTGCATCTGGCCCTGCTGGGAACAATTAATGCAGGCAGAGCATCTGGCATGCCCTTCTGAGCATCTTTTGTCTATTGTCTGTGTAAGCAGGTTTTCCTTCTCATCCTGATTCTTTATGGCCAAACAGGAAAAGAATTTATTCCTTTAACTCAAGCAGCCTGAAAAGTATTTGGTGGAACCCTGACAACTGATATCACTGACATTCCCAATATGGCCTTGCTGAAACCAGAGGTTTCGGATTCTGGTCTGGAATTCCACAGGTCATTGTCTTTTCCTAATGTGCTTCCAGTGAACAGAACTTCTGTTCAAAGTCATTCCAAATGTAGAGATGTGACTAAAGGTAAATTTGGCCTTAAATGCTTTCCTGTCTGGGAATGCAAATAGAAGCAGCATGACAACGCAAAGGCTTCTGTGATGAAGTCAAAGCACACAGGAGACAGGGATTTGGATCTCTAATACTAGAATCCATGTATTCACAGTTGTGTTTGTGAGGAATTACTCCTGGTTTACACCTGTGGCTAGTCTTAAAGCACATTCCAAACCAGGTATACAAACTGTGGATCCACTTCACCACTGTATTACTCTGACATCTGTATCTACCTACACTGAGAGACTAAGGTGAGCACTAGCAGCAAATACACTTATTAAGCTCTGGGATGCTGACTTTGTTTTCCCCCCTCATTTGTGGTTTTCTTAGAGGAAAAAAAGACCGATGAAGCTTGATATCATCCAGCTCCCTAAAGTCTGCAAGGGTCTAGAAGAGAAGATCCTGGTTCGGTCTGCCTATATTTTGAGTTTTGGTTTTGTTTTGGTCATAATATGGGAAAATGAGTTTCTGAACAGGCAAATACAGATTTTTTTCCACTATTTCCAATGTTGTCTATATCCTTTCTACCCTATTAATCTTTCCCAGTCAAAGAAATAACCTGCTATCACTGATCTGCTTGTATTTTAAAATTGGATTATATTTTATAGTCTGGTTTTATATAACAGTTTGGTAATGGTCTTTTGTAGTGCAAGTCTTTCCACCTTCTCAGTAAATTCAGAGCTGAGTGAACCATGCAGCAAACAGAATTGTTATCACCTAAATATGTTACTGTCTGTTTGGAGAAATAGTTACCATAAGCACCCACTGAAAAATCACACTTCATTAAGTACATGTATAATGCACTAAAAAAGATTATATAAAAATGCACATTTAGTAAGGGATTTAAAAATCATCAGATGAAATGCCTACAGAAACAGCCAAAATCAATATCTTCATCACAATAAAATAGTGCCTAAAACTGGCAGAAATGTTTTAATCAAAAATCACCTGCTGCACAGAGCAAAAAGCACATCAAGTCTGTATTACCCAAATCATCACAGGATAAAATGCAGTTAATTGCCTATTCTGTCCTTTGCTAAACATATTTCTATTAATCTCCAGGGTGGAATTTGTCCTTGTCCTGTCAGTCAGAGCTTTACAAAAGCATCGTACTTGTGCCTTACATTTCAGCAAGCTCAGAACGAACCTGCTGACCAAACATTAATTCCCAAGGTAAAGGAAACCAGACAGATTTCATATTCACAAAGTCACTGTCCAAAGGTGTTCAGATCTTCCTGTTGCTCTTAATTTCCTGCTGAAGAAAAGCAGTCATTTCATTGAGGCACAAGGTGTATTTTGTCTGAGATATCACTAGGATAAATATGATTCAATTATTTACCTGGCCACCAGAATTTAGGACACAAGATAGCTTGGTTGACTTGTGATTAGCAAAGTATTATATTTATTTATATATATTTGTACCACTAAGAAATGTGCATGCCTTTGGGAGAGAAATCATTCTTGAGCTTAGTTACTCTTATTTATACTAATATATGCAGATTTATAGAGTTTATGTGGAATTTGAAGATAAATTGCATCCAGATACTGGAAACAACTTACTTTGCCTGTCCTGCAGCATTACTATTTGTTTATCATTTCAAAGTTCACAAGGTAATGGCTTCATTATCCCTTCATCTAATTTCACAGAGAAATGACAATTCCTAGCTGCTGAGGTCATGGTCCATCAAAAATTATACTGTCTCTAATTTTATATCCGATCTCTGGTAGATCTTAATTTGCTTATCTCAGTTCTCATATATCGACTAAATTGCTGAATTCTATTAAAATCTCTACCAGCTGTCCAAGATTTAAGACTGAACTACTGAATTGACACTTATTGAATTAAGACATTATTGCCAATGTGAGCCAGTAAAACAATGATTAAAATATACAAGATAAATGTGCTTTTTAGTTTCCTGTACACCATTTGAATTCATCCTGAATGTGACTTTGTGCACTGTACATATGATATCTGATCATCCCAGTTAGTATGGCAAAATCATGTCTCTAGAGTTTTCCTGTATATGGTTATTGACCTCAGCTGCAAGAGCTGTAAGAAACAGAGGTAATATTAAAATTATTGTGCAAATTTTCATGGGTGCATAGTGCAGTATTTTTCAAGTTGTATTTTCCTGTATAATGCTTCAAACTGAACCCTCTGAAATGTTATTCTGCAGTGCATACTGAAGACCATTCCCTCTGAAGAGTTATACTTAGTACAGTATTAACTTGCTTCTCTAATCTCCAAATGTGCTCATGTTCCCTAAAAAAGAGAATAGCAGATACTCTGGTGACTGGTCGATCTCAGATCCACATTTTTAATTTTGGCCACTGCTGCCATATTTCTGTCACTAGAGGAGAGAAGGAGCTTGCACAAGCAGCAAATATACAGTATTTAATAAAACCCAGTTGAGTATTTAGTACTTGGGTCTGGCAGGTCATGGAGAAATGTGACATCTTCACATCTCTCTTCATCCTGCATCCTTGCTGAGTGAGACTGTGGACCCTTAGGAGATCCCATTTGAATAGGTAACTTCCCAGAAATATTATCTTATTCTGCTCTCTTAGCACACTGCTAACAGCTACACTTATCTACTTCTCTTCCCACAGAATTCTGGTTTCTGACAGCAGTTGCATTTCCACCACTGCTGGGTTACCATCAGGTAAGAGGACTATCAGCATAAGTTAAGAGGCAGTGATAGTTGCTGCATCTCCTTTACTACCCACAAATCTCTGAATTTGAAAACATGCATTGCAGCTAGATTTGTGGTCTTAGTGCCTGTTGGCCAGCATCTCTGCTTCACCACTTCATCACAGCAAAACTAAGCTAAAGCACATTTCTGAAAGATCATTTCCATTCTGAAGAGCAGGTTCCCAAGGTGACATGCAGCCTTATTTTCTACTAGGGCATGAAGGTAGCTTCTAAATGAAAGATGTAATAGAGAAAACAGATTTTCAAAGTATGCCCAGAAAGACTGATTCTTCACTGGAAGAAAGATTTAACTTCTCATTACCATTTTTCTTACATGGCAGAAATACACTCAAAGTCAAAGAATTCTGTAGCATTCATCATCAAAGGTGAAAAAAAAAAAAGGACAAAATGTGCTTACCAGCACCTCCCACAGTGCTGCTACCTGTGTATGCATGAGACTCCAGAGATGATTAATCACAGGGCTTAAAGATCAGGTTATCATAAGCTGTTTTAGATATCCCTGGTACTCCATCATCAGTGTGGTATGATTCAACAGAGAGGGAAGTCTGCATCAGAAAACAAACCCTGAGGTCACTTGCCTCTTATTGTCAGAGGTAGAATTTTGATTGTTTTTGTTCTTGTAAGTAATTTGGTAGCTTGTTCAAAGTCTAATAGTGCATCACTTTCTATCTGTGACTTCACCTGCGTGTGTTTAGTGATAGCCTCAGAAGTACCCTGTTATGATGCTTCCCACTGGACTATTTTAAGAAAGTGAGAAGATCTTGCTACATGCTGAGTTGGGTGACCAAGAGGGAAAAATCATAGACCAGTAAAATACACTGCATATATATATTACAGCATACTGTATTGCTTATGCCTTTCTGTGTTGTCCCTCCAACTCATATCAGGATATTTGAAGTCTCCCATAAGGACCTGGGCTTGTGAATATGAAGCTGCTCCTACTTGTCTATGAAGGGCTTCATCTGCTCTGTCTTTCTGCTCAGGTGGCCTGTAGCAGACCCCACTATGTCACCTGTCCCTGCCCTCCCTTCAGGTTTGATCTGTAAGCTCTGAGCTCTTCATCCATCCCCAGGTGGAGCTCCATACACTCCAGCTGGTCATCAACATTTACAAAGAGGGTGAAACCCCTTCCTCATCCCCTTGTCCTTCCTAAAGAGCCTATATCCATCCAATCCAACACCCCAGTCCTAAGGACCATCCCACCACATCTCTGTGGCATGTGCATGTCTCTAACAACTCTTCTTTATTTCCCATGCTGGGTGTGTTTGCTTTCATGAACACCAACTTCCAGGGCAGCTAAAAAAGATACTCATTCCATACAAGTATTTAATTAAAACTGAGTGTATGTTGACTAGAATTTTTTTTTTTTCTTTTCTTCAAAATGACCATGAACAAGTCATCAGCTCTACCAGCAAATTCCTTAATGGAAAGCACTTGCCAACTAGTTTTGACATACCATTTCTGATGTCAAACTGTTTTGTCTGCTTGCTCTTCATGGTTCATAACTAGTCCTAAGTTACGAGACAGTATTTGTACTTTCAGACTTTCAGATTAAATATGTTCATATATTTATATTTTAAATATACTTAAACAAAAGATGACAAACAATAAATAGCAAATACTGCATTAATGAATGATGAACACCACATCTCTGGTAACAACTGTTCAATGAAAAATCACCTACACTAAGGAATCAATCATGAATCATCTAGAACTTGTGAATACTTTCAAAAGAATCTGGCAATTCTTACAAAAAATTAATGATGTAACTAAAACCAGCTGCAGAATGAAGGAAGCCTATTTATTCAGATCGTCTTGATGAACATGCAGTAATCCAGTATTTATTGTCCATAAGGATCTTCCTTCCCACTGCTACAAAAAGTTTTGGATATCTTCTTTATTCTCATTCAGGCCCCAGACAATTACAAACAAATATTATGTTTTACCTAGCACAACACAATTATTCAGAATCTGCTTTTAGACATGAATAATGTCTTCACAGGGCTCTCAAGAAACATCCAATGTCTTTATTGAGGTGTTGAGTCTGTTCAGCAGCTACCTCAGCAAGCTGCTAGTTACCATTTAAGTCATGTGCTATTTACACCAAGGGCCATGGCTTGCAGGCTAAGGAAAACATTTTTGATTGTGTTGGGAACTTAAAAGCACAGGCATGCAATTTCAGCACGTGAAATTTGTCTCCTCCCTACTTCACCTTTACCTTCCATTTCACATCATCTGGTTGTTATTTTGCTCTCAGTTCACAGATTTTGAGAAGAAAATGCGTGTTCTTATAGAGGTATTTCTTGCTTTCTCCAAAATATTCCTTCTTTGATAGCATAGATTTTTCTGCCCTGAAATTTTGCTTTAGAAATCAGTGGTCATAAGAATACAAAAAACTCTCAGAAAACCCACACTGGGTTAGACAAAATGTCTAGGTTAGGCTAGCACCAGCCTCCAGTCATATGTTAATAACTCATGCTCAAGGAAGAATTGAGGGAGGCACATAGCAACAATGACCCAGCATCCTCGCCTAACCTCAGGTGCTAATGCTTTGAGGGCTTCCTGAAGCGGAGATGGGGATTTAAATATTTAATAACCTTAATTAGTGTTTCATCCAGCAACATGCCCAATTTCTTTTCAGACTTTGAGGACTTTACTGTCTATTTCACTCTGTGGCAAGCTCAGCCACAGGCTTTGCCATGGGGCAAATCTTTGGTATTAACCTGGTCCATGCTGATTTTATTTGATGCCCTGTAGTCCCACAAACCTTTTATTCCTGTAAATATATGTATAATATATATATGTATATACATGTGAAAAGCTAGCATCAGATCAAAATTTACTCTGCCAATGTCACTCATTGTCACCTCTGTATCCAAAGGCTAGGAGAGGTGATAGCAGGGCTCCAGCAAACATCTTTGCCTGCTGCTCTAACATGAGGACTGTAACCATTGCTTTTTGGCATCGCTCAGGCCTATGGCCAAACACAGTCTTCGTAACATCACCTGTCCCCTCAGAGCTACAGAATTCCAAACCTTGTTAAAATAACCTCATTCATTTATCTGCTCAGGGGAAGGCCAGGCTATCTCAGGTCCGTTCAGGATGGCTCTGGATGCCTGGCAGAATGAAAAGCTCTGCAGAAGCACAGTGTGCTCCTTGCAGAGGAGGCAGAGCAGAACCACCCAAGCCCACTTACATAGGGTCACAGATTCATCTGTCAGACCCTCTGGGCAGCAAATCTGAAGAAGACCAGATCCTGCACCGCCATTACAGATTAAAGCATCAGCTATGAAGTAGTTCAGATACTGAAAAGACTTTTCTAGGACTGTGCAACTGAGGAAGTAAAAGCTATGTGAAGGGCTTTCATCTATCAGGGCCTGAATATATGCAAAATCTTCAGGAGTGAGTCAGCATACCTCTGCCATGTTTGAAGACTCCCAGACACATCCTTTGACAACATAAAGTATCAAGGTTATTCAACTTCAGAGCTGAAATTGAAAATTTCCAAGGTTAAGTTTCTCAAAATCTGCAAAGTAACATTTTGAAATTAAATATCTCACAACCAACCTAGAGCTGGCTGCAGCACATTCAGGATGCAGTCAATGACCAGAGCCAAATACTTTACCACAGGAGAGCCAGTAGCAGTATGACTGGGCTACAACAAAGGCCATGGTATTTGCCCCAGTTCTGAAATGAGGAGGTGACTTGAACCAGAATTTCCCTAGCAGCCAGCATATTGCCTGCCCTGTGAACAGAAGCTCTGCTGCTGACAATTGCTTTTCATGAGATGCTGAGAAGATTTTGCTCAAAAGTCAGCAAATGAGCTAAGACTGAATAAGAAAACGAGGTAATAAACTTGCACTTGCATAAAGTCACCCAGGCTTAAATACTTTCCTTATTTTTGGGGAAAAAACCCCAACCACTTTTCTGTGTGTGTTTTAACCAGTAAGACATCAAAAAAAAATACTTCTAAATAAACATGTGCCAGAATTTTATGTTGTATATTAAATAAAGCACTTCCCACTTTGTGTACATTTTGCAATATTGCAGAAAAAGTGTCAAGGGATGGAGAGCCTACCAAGCATCATTATGTCCCTGTGATGAGGACTCTCTATTTAATTCCTCTAGGATCCAGCTGCTGGAAATACTGCTCTGACTAGGCCTGTTTACATGTTATCCATTTTCTGCAGATCCAAAGAGGAACACATTTTGAAAGTCTATGATTAAAGCTATTTGTTTTAACTTAGATGTTGATTCTACTTGTGATGTATAGCCTGCCACAGTTCTAAGGTATTTCCTGCAGAGATAAATCTGGAGGAAATGAGTACTTTATCCAGTTTGCCATAGAGAGTTACAAATGCATAAAAAGCAATCATTGCAGCTTAAGCTATATGAACAGTGTGGCATTCTAGTTCTAAACAGTCATGTAGAATTTGTTTTTATGTAGATTACACTTTATCTTGTTAACTACCATCATATAAACAACATCATTAATATTCTGAAAGATTTTCCTAATAAAACTATATCATATTGTGTTGCTTTTTTCATGAGAAATCACTATAATTTTAATTTTATATGGAAGTGCAACAGTTGCTGCCATGTTACTATACGTGAACCAAATTCTGCTACTGCCTTGCCCTTGGAAACAGTTCAACTAGCCTGGCTGGAAATGACAAAGAAAAGGTTTTGCACTTGGACAAATATCATTTTGGCCAGAAGGAGAGAATAACTAAATCTTTTGCTGCCATCTCTGAAGCTAAAAGGCACTTCAGTGCCCAGGCAGTGATTCTGCCCTTTGGGGAAAGTGGAATCAGATAAATCAAATGTATAAATTCAGAACATCTTCTCAAGAAATTCACATTAGTGAGACCTATCCCACTGCAGGCAGCCAGAAAACTCTGCTCTAGGTCTGCACAGAACTAATTGGTTTTCAGTAAGTTTAAGGCATTTCTCATTTTGAACAAATCTCTCAAGTCTCATAAATCTAGGTTTACCATGTTTATAAAGCTGCAGACCTCCCAATTTGTACTCTAATTATGTTTTGTTATTGTTATTATCAGCTTATTCTTGATATGAATGTTTTTGTATCACTAGAAATTGATGCTAATACTCCCTGACATACAGCCTGACATGTATTAAGAATGCAGAAAATGAAATGACAGAACTAATTAAAAAACCATCTGTTCAGTTAATTTAGAGGTGTGCCAAACAGTTCAAATGAGACTTGGTCAGCAGTAAATCACATCCACCTGTACCATTTGCTTAGAAGTTACTGTCCCTAGTTGTGTTATTTCCTTAGAAACACTTCTACTATTCAGCCCAGAGACTGCACACTGAGCAGTGAGAGTTTGAAATCACAGCCATTACTCTTGAACAGAAATAGTACAAGTAAAAACGTAGTATAAGCCTGCTAAATGAAAAAAAAGACATACAACAAAATGCTGTATATCATGTAGACTCACTCCATTAATTGTAATGACTGTGCCTCCAAGACACAGAACAATCACATCAGTATTACCTATAGAGATATTGCAGCCCTCTATCCAGGAAAAAAATCCCCCTTAATGTCAATGGCCTATACTTTTCTCTCCTGTAAGCCCATCAAAGTTAATAGAGTTGTACCAAGAATACATTTGGTACCATCTGATTATGGCACACTGAACATGTTATCTTATTGCCTGGCTGCTGTGTTACTGCTTTACATACAGAAAACATAATAATTCAATAAACATTCAACTGGCAAGTTAGATGTTTTTCTTTTAAAAAGAAAGGAAAACAAGCATGTCTCAGTCTGATAAGCAGCAGTCTGTCATGTGGCTGAACTATACTATCACAATTAGGTATATTTCCTCTGCACCAAAGAAATTTTGCTAGAATTAGAAAAGCACCTATTTGTACAATAAGCTGCTTGGCATTTTCTTCCTGCTTGTTCTTCAGTCAGCCTCCCTCCAGAATGTACCACTTGGATTTGCATTCCAGACTCCCACACACAGAGGGACTCCCTTAACCAGTCACTTTGACTCTTGAAAGCTTCAACCAGTGGGCAACTTGAAAGAGTTTAAAGCAGACAGCTCCAATGGGAGACAAAGCAGACAGCAGCCACCTGCTTTTAGCATGAATCTAATAAAACAGCCACTAATAAACAACAAAACATCAGATAAAATTATGTAACTAATTCTTTCTCACCAGAAATACTTCTGCCATTTCCTGTGTTTAGCATGGTTTCAGGTCAGTATTCTTATTACTTTCCATCAGCTGCTAATTTTGGTTTACACAGTGTCATTTTGGTATGCTTGGGAATTTAACCATCTATAAGAAAATGAATGGTCGAATGCAAAACCACTACAAGTTGCATAGAGTCAGAAAGAGGAGGTCCACCGGGACTGGGATATCAGTGTGCCAAGTTCCATGGACAGGGAACTTGCATATCACCTCCCTAAACATGGGCATTAGGAGGGACTTTCATGGATGCACACCCATGCTTTTCTATGTTGCTACAATCAGGACGAGCAGTGGGGAAGGGCAGAGCTGGCTGAGGGCCACAGTATCAGTGTGGGCAGACAGAATCCAAAAGGTGTGAAGGGAGGGATGGGAGAAACCTTTTACTGAGAGATCTGGGAGACTTTAATGACCTGGGGAATACATCGAGAGACCAATAAACAAGAGAGATGACCAAAAAAGGTTGGACAAACTAAAGTAGACAGGTGCATGGGAAGCAGGATACTAGCAAGGAACCTGAGTGAGTGAAAACTCACCTGCAGGCAGTCCTTCACCTGCAGTGAGAGTATTTCTCTCCTGGTTATTCCAAAGTCACTAAGGGAATCATATCTTTCTAGCTATATTAAGCCTGTAAAAGTGTGATGCACCATTCCATAAAGGTTTGCATTAGGGAGAAGAGTGTTCATTTCCGAAGCATAAATACCCAAATATGCTGGGGTTTTTGTCTTTGAAAATCTGGGATAAATTAACTCAAATCAACAGCATGGGTGCTGAATTGTTTTGTAGCACTCAGATCACCTCCATGATAACTCTTGTAATCTAGAAATCACCTGAAATACCACTGTTGGTATTTCGAAGTTGTGAATCTGAAGGGCTGCACTCATAAATAGCTCCAGTTTCCATATTCTTTGGGCTCATAGCATTTTGCAGGGAATCAATACCTGATGAAACATGAACATTTCCCTCATACAAAAACAACATCCTTACTCACTGCTAGGAAAAGGCTCCATTCAGCAAGACTGTATACTCCAGAAAAAAGTTACCAAGAATTTAGGTCTATCCTCTGCAACCACAGTCAGGTCAAGGCTACCCACGCCCCCTGCCCCATCTGATACTAAATCCTATTTTCAAGACTTTCCAGGTTTGCGTGCCAAGCCTGTTGAATTCTGACACTATTTGAAACACACTTAGAGAAGCTCCAAGACTGAAGAAGCTGAAACCACCACAATTTTAGCCTAAACAATATTGGTAGATTTACAGTAGTTGTAAACCCATGAAACATTCTGAAAAGACAGATTCAAGCCAGCTGAGTGATGAATTCAGCTTGGGGTTCGTTTAGCATATTACTCCCTGCAAAATATTTCAAAACATTTTAATTATCCAGGAAAAGTCATATCTCCTAAATTTCTGGAAAGCACATTGTGGTTTTGAAGCAGAGGTATACTCTATGCAAATCTCTACCCTTTGTACATTGTTGACATTGCTTTATATTTCTACATCTCATGATGGACTAAAATCCAAGTTTCTCATTCTTTATCAATATGTTTATAATGTAAAGTTTTAACAAAATGATATAAACTGTTATTAAATGTTAGATCCAATTTAACATTTACTCTCCATAACATATTTATAGCAGCAAATAGGGGTTCTTTTATTCATTTATGCAATATTTTGCCTAATGAGCTAAAACTTACTGACTCATTTTATTTTACTGGACGAAGATATTCATATGCACCAAGACTCATTTTGTTAAAAGGGTAAGCCTGGTAACCAAGATTCACTGAGCCAACGACTAAAGGCTGTGTGTGCAGCAGTGTAATTTAGCATTTGGTCAATGGATATATGATCAAAGAAAGTTACCTATCATGAAGATAGCAAAGAACGGTGAGGCAGGAAAAACAGTGCTGCATATTTTAATGTATATCTTCTTATATTTCTTTTCTGGCAGCTACATTCCTGACTGTAGCACCTAGTGTATATTGAATTGTAACTAGAAAGGTTTATTTTCTGGATCTAAAATTCTCTCTCCCATTCTAAAAAAGCATAATGAAAATTTTAGAAGGACAAAGAAGGAAAAAATTCTGAAAGACCAGAAAACATGGCATTCAGTGAAAGACCTCCATCAGCTTATACTATCAGAAAATAGTAAAAGACACGATTTCACAACAATCTTATCTCCTTTGCAGGGAAAAACAAAGGTTTAGGTGATGGTTCTGCCAATACCTGGAAGATAATACTCAACAAATTTGTATTTGAACTAAGATGTTTGAAAATTGGTCAACTATTGGAACAAGTTTCAAGGACACCTGACTTCCCCCCTTCTCTTCGTCATTGTCAGGCAGAATATGCTGCTCAGGGGAAATGCGTGGAGACATTTCCCAGGCAATGCCCACCAGCCTCTGGAGAGCACACAGGCCTCCCCCACACTATTCATGCTGCCCTAAAGCACACCTCAGCTCCCTGTGAGGCAGACTCACCTACAACATTTTCAAAGCTTGGGTAGAACAAGCTCCAGCCTGCTGCTTAACAAAGCACGTATGTATCTTCCATCAAACACAAGTTACTCAGCTGAGTACATATAACACATATAAAATACAACACTGATATTCAGAAGTTAGGCAGATGGGTTTCCTGTCAGCCTCAGTGCACAACCAATAGCTGCCACATCCTAGCTCCTTCACAGCAGTGTGCCCTCTGGTACAGACAAATGTCACCCACCATTTCCACACAGGCTGCAAAACTCTGGAGTATCTTAGCCAAAGTCATAATGCCTAAACAAAGTATTTACAAAAACATATTCTAATCCCAGTGTGAAGAAGTCAACCCTAAAAGAGCAATGCTATGACTATGATACAGAAACACTAAACACGCAGAGAGGATGAGCAAGCCAATTCCTTGGGACTCCTCTGCTGAGGCTTTTCATCTGGGTAAGTTTCTGCCTAATCCTTTCTGCTCCATAGACTATTTAAGTGGAAACTGGCTTATTTCCAGAATCTGACTGCAAATGTAAATTTTATTTTATTTTTTTACTTTGAGATTATGGAAGATTAAAAGTTTGAGAACACCCTGCCAGACCCATAAGGGATTGAAGTTTGCTATAATTGCTGACTTGGAGAGCTAAAATATAGAGAAGTCTAAACTGGGGGCTTTTTCAATTCACTATGAAGTGAAAAAGGCAGTTCATTTACTGTGCTAAAGATACATTCAGCTGTCTCTGTTGAAGCTTGAGCTTTGCAAAAGCCCAGAACAAACCTCAGTAACCACAGACAGGTACTATTTTGCATTACCCCATAACCTTTGTGTTCTAGGATTTGATATGATGGAAGAGGAAAACAAAAACCTGAAATTTTGCTTTCTTCTGAGACTACTTTATGTTTAAGTTTGGGCAAGACATTTGAAACAAAAATATTGGTCCTAAGCTAGGCTCCCAGGCCTATTTTTTCCTAAGTAGCACATTATAATGTTTAAATGTGTGAGCTTCAGACAAAGTTTGCTTAAAGTATTCTGGGATCCTCAGCAAACTGACTCCAGAGAAGTATAACCTATCATTCTTTACTCCCATTTTGGTAATTTTTAACCTTGTATTCATTTTACACTATTTAAAAATATATATCCCCAGTGCTCTTATTGTTAAATATTTAGCCCAGCTGAATATTTCTTAGACAGATCCTTGATCATTTTACAGTACTGAAAGAGAAATTAACAACATCAAATTGTAGCCCCAAATGATTTATCTATTTGTATAACTGACCATATTCAAGCTTATTACAGAGGCATATTTGTTCATCCCCCTGTTTCATTGCTGTAAAAGTATCTATTTAATTTTTGTCTTACTGGTTTTTTTCACAAAGAAGCAAGGAATTTTAACCAGGAATTCCCAAATATTAGACCACAGGACTTCTGCATACTCTTAGAATAGTCCATGGACCACTATGCAGCCTCATCAAAATAATTATTTTCTATTCTTCAGGGTTCCATGAGCCATAAGCTGCTATCTCAGCCTGATGGCTCTCTTAGGGAGACAATCCTATGAGTAAGATAAGTAGCATTACTATTTTTTGAACAACTTTCAGGGTTTTGTTCCAAAAAGGGAAGGAGGGAAGGTTTTCCCAGTACAGGGTATTTTTTCTTGGTTTGATGCTTCCTCATAATGGTTCTTGTTCTCTTTTCTTTGTGCCTCTCTCCCTTATTTTTTCAAGCCAGTAATAATACAGAAATAAAAGCTGTACAGTAATGATTCCCTAATAAAAAGATAGGCCATGCGAAATCCTTGAGGTACTCTTCAGATACCTCCCCCACTCTTTCTTTCTCTTGCCAATTATGATGTACTTAAGATTAAAGTGTGATTTTTTTCTTTGAAGAAGAGATGAATGTGTTTTCCCACTTTACTAATTACAACATGATATATGAGGCAGAAAGCTTTGCAAGAGGTAGCACAGCATGCAAGCACAGATGAATAATAATTAGGCTCACATGTTTTAGAAATTAAGATTTTATTAGAAGGCTGTTGTTTGAAAGTTTTAGTGCTGTGTGTAAGTGCAGTTACTATAAGCGTGTTTTTGTTTTTTTAAATCCAATCCACCAAGTGCTGCTTATAATGTAGGGGCCTCTACTAACTCTCAGTAAATTCAAAGACTTCCACTGACTTCAAAGGGAGTTGACTCAAGCCCTAGAAAAAGGATTTGTAAAAGTGATTAGGGTCAGGGCTTTGTTTTAGAGCTAAATTGTAACTAACCAGAAAAAATGTTTTTATTATAAAGATTTAATATACATCTGGGAATAAGAATTTCTCTCCCAGATACTGTAAGGCACCCAAGACTGAAGGAGACAGGATGGTCCTATTACTTTGTTATAAACCCATGGTTTTTTCACTGTTCAAAAGTTTGTGCTGGCATTCCGTGATACAACATAAAAGAACAGTATTTACGTTACCGAAGTGTTCATCTCTAGGGACATGCTGGGACACAAGCTCTGGAAAGATGACTAAAAAATTATGCAAAACCCATCTTTTCCAGCAGGGTGTTAGACAATGTATCGTAAGCTTCACTCACTTAACATTAAAAGAAAAGTAACCCAGAAAATGTTGCTGGCCCCATGTGAAACTCCAAGTGAAATTACCTTTATTTTTACACATAATATTTCCTTGAATTATGAAGCTATTCAGCATGGCAGATTACACCAAGCAGGAGCACTACACCCATGGTTTGGCTGTGCCAATCTGAATTGCCCTTCTGGCTTAAAGTGGCCAATTCTCTGAATGCATTATTTCATCCAGTTGGAGTTAGATGTTCCTCAGTGAAGAACAGAATCATCATTGTACTTATTTCAGGAACTGCATCTCTTGCCTTCCCATTCTCCTTCAGTGTTGTATAGATCCAGCCAAAGCCTCAGTATTATTTTAATCCCTTTACCCTGCACACAGATCAATATCCACAGGGGAAACACACAGGTCTCCATGAAGATCAGAGGGTCCACCAACACTAAGTAAATTCTACAACCAGGTACTCCAATATTTATTGCTTTAGGCCAGCCCTACCTTTTAGAATTACAGAACCAGTTGCTTGGCAGTTTCTTAACCAACAGGCATCTAGAAACATAGAAAATACTAATGCTGGGTAAAAAAAAAGAGCAACCAAGACAGCATTTGTGATTATGGAATCATAATGATCACAAGTTATGATTTAATCAGTGAAAGCTTAAATTACTAGCATGGACATATTCAGTTTTCAACCTACGGAAGAAACTCCTACAAGCCTTTTATACCAACCCAACAAAAACTGAGGAGGTCAGGCTCCAAAACTGGTGTCATAGTGGCAGCAGAGAGTTCAGAACATTCTTTGCAGATCACAGTGAATCCTGGGATAACACATGCAATGTTACAGGCATCCATCCCAGTTTAAAACTAGGTATGGGCACACAGCACCTTTCACAACTGCCCAGGTACAGCAGCTGGCAATACACAAAAAAGTGCAACTCTAACAGTGCTTCATTTATTCTGTGAGCATTTCCAAGTGTTTAGGGCTTTAAGCATTAAAGAAAAAGTCTGGAAATAAATAATGACAAAAAACAACAACAAAACCCAAACAAACCTCCAAATAAATTTTAAAAAACCCAAAAGAAAAACAGAAACACCAAACTAACACAAAAAAACCCAACCAAAAAATGAAACCAGAACAAAACAAAAAACCAACCACAACAACAAACAGGCCAAACCAGTATAAATCATAGATATGTGCTTTAGTTACTATGTCCAAATCCAAGTTCAAACCTTCTCAAATTCTGGTGGTGTTGCACTTCAGAATATGGTTCAGCTTAAAGACCCAGAAGTGAGGCCTGGTGGAGCTGAGCAGAGACCTGCAGGCACAGTGTGAGAGGAACTGTAACCTGTGAACAACAAGCAATGGGCAGGATGAAACATCTGGGGTCGAACCTAAAAATGAAGATTATGCCCACAGCTTTGTATATGGTTTTCTTGTAAAAGCAGGTCAGCACAGTAGCTCCCAAATGCATTTCTTCCTAAGAGGAGCTCCTGGAAGAGCAATGACACTGACAATTCTGCTGACATAGAAGAGCTTTCTATTCCACCACCACCCCCCCACCTCTTTACAACGAGATGTTTAATTCTGTTGGCAATCAAGGGCCATTCTGTATCTGTTTGCAGTAGGTTATCTATTGATTTTAACTGCTTCAAGTTTAACAGAGCTTTAGTAAATTTCATATTGATCTATTAAACTTAATCATGATTGGTTTTATGGGTTCTGTTAAAGCATATAGTGGCCAGGTGTTCCAGTCAATACCTATACACTGTTTTCAATTAACTCACCTCAAGGGGAAAAAAAAAGTCTATGGAACATATCACTGGTTATTTATTTTGCTAGTCTCTGTCTTGACTTCTTATGCAACTGATCAAATCAATTTTTAAAACAATGTAACACAGATGCAAACTGTCACTGACATTCAGGAAAAGTGTTCTAGTATTAACTGCTTAAGGTTGCACTAAACGTACACAGCAATACAAACACCAATACTCTGTTTTAGTTCATTCTCAGTTTCATTTTCTCATAAGACTGTGGTGCACACTTCTATTTGCACTGCATTGTGGACCCTTCATAAAAAGAGCTCTAAGCTTACCAAAAGGACCAAAAGGAATTAAAAGACAGTGTTACACTGTGCAGCAGCTCTGCCAATAACAGGAAAGAGAAGATTTTCTCAGTGTATAAAATGTCAGCATGGCATGAGGGAAAGGAATCTTAATTTTTAAAGACTCAATACGAAAGTATTTTTTTTTTAGACACCACATTTCTTTGCTAGTTTTCATAGCTGTGTTTTACAAAGATGTGAAAAAACATCCTTTTCTCTCATTCAGGACCACACTAGTATTGTCAAAGATCTTTTTTTTGGGTTTATTTCAACCAGTGAAAATGTGGCCTGCCAGTTTCACATCAAGCTTATCACAACTGGTACAAATCATTCCTGTCCATCACAGCTGCAGTATGCTTCCGTCACCCTCTGAAATTTAGAGAGAATGCTTTAATCATTTTACTGGCTTCTGCTGGTGTTCTGACAATGCAGAACTATTTAAAAAAAAAAAAAAAAAAAAGAGAAAAAGTTCTAAAACTAGGTCAGATGTATTGTTGGCATAATAAATCAGTTTGTTCAAAACCTGTTTTTTATTCTACTTTGCAGTTTTGGAAAGTGCTAATGGTATGTACTTCAAAATTCATGATTTAGGAAGAAACTCCTTCTTATTTTTCTCATTTCCTTCTTCCAGATTATAAATATTTTGAGTTCCATGATGCAAATTGCCATAGGCTGCTTCATAATTGGCTACCATTTCTATTCAGAAGCATTACTTGGACAATTGTGAAGAAAATCTAACATAATCCTAACCTAGATTTTAAAATAGCTAGTTTCCAGAAGAGTATGGTATTCACAAGTAAAGTGGGAAGTATATTTAATTTAGCTTATGTTTTCTGTATTTGCAATTTATTTAAAACACAGTTTATCTCTTGGAGTTTTGAGAATGACCCTTTTAACCACATGAGTAAAACAAATGCAATTTTAAAACTACAACTCATTTTGCAAGGGAGAGAGATGTCAATTTGGTTTATAAGCCTTGAGGCAAACCTTACCCCTGTTAAAACACAGAAAGAGTACTTGTTTAAGTTACATGAAAAAGCCTGTGTTGCCAGCACAAGGAATAAGTCATGGAACGTTCATTTCTTCAGTAAGTCAAGGAAAGAAGGAAGTACAGAGGAGCCACAGAGCTGACAGGCAACCCTCTAAAACAGTGGTTTGGCAGGGATTTCTTCCCAACTCCCCTTCTGTTTTTGTTGTTGTTGTTGTTTTTTAAGAGATGAGTTCCTAGGTTTTGATTGCAAATGCATGAGACATATGTTCCAGTAAATCCATTTTGTTTAATTTCTGTAGTAAGAAAATGGGCAAAACAAGAGCTAGAGGTTTTCTTACTTCTATAAAGGTACTATTAGGCTTTAAATTCCTGGGTTATGTGCACATTTTATAGTATCTGTTCCTCAGCTAGCTTTCTCAGGTGTTGTGTGATATTTTTGTGTTCATTTAATCAGGAGTTAAAGTGAACAGAATTATAGAAGCTCCATCCCTCCATGTTTCCTGTAGAGAGAAGCTGACCATACCACACAGATCAGAAAGCCATAAAGTTGAACTAATAGGACAACCATCATCATTCAAAGCTCTTGTCTATCAGGGTTTTTGACTTTCTTCTGGAAGTGAAACCTCTTGTAGTAATGCACCCCACACATCCAGCAAATGTTTCCATATAGGGAAAGTTAAAACTCATCCCTTAAGGTAAAGAACCCAGAAAGTTGGATACCCTTCTGACAAGGATTGGCTCAAGGCCAAGACAGAAGCATCTATTGAATCTTGTCACTGTTCTTCAAACACTGTATCCCTCCCTATTGGCTGTTAGCCAGGTTATCCCCCCTAAAACATTCAGTATTTGAGAGCAAAGGGGAAAGAAAAGGCTTTTCGAGACGTCTTTGCAGGGCGTCTGAAGTTTCTCAGGCGCCTGTGCTCGGCTTATTATTATTACTTGCTTCCTGCAACATTTTGTTTACTTTGTTATTTTTACTTTATTAAACCCTTTGATTTACAAAACATCACCGAAGAGCAGTCTAGCTAATTATGATAGCCACTTTTCTGCGAGGCTGGACCCTCAGAGTGTGGGAGTCAAACCCACAAACTCTGCTCTCTTATTACCTTCCAAGGAGTTCAGAAAAGTGTAGGTTTTTCTGTAACTTGAACACCACCCTCAAAATGACCTAAAAATGTGAAAATTGCTTGCATGAAAAGGACTAGTTTTCCATGGAAGATCTAGGCAGCAATAAAATATCTCTGCATAAATTCCTGTTAATGTAGTGCACCTATTATTAACACAGAACAACCTCCTGATTTCTTGGTAATGGTTCTTTTAGTTTGATTTTCACGATTTTACAAGTAAAACATTACTTTTTTCAAAGCGTATGAAAAGAGGTTTTAAATTACAATTCCTAAATAAACAAACAAGCAGTAGAGAAATAAAAGAGACAGGTAAATTCTTAGAGAGAAAGAAAAAGCACAATAGGGAATAATATGGGAAAAAGGACATTCTTCCTTGTTTTGTAGATAACTCCAAAAGAAGAAAAATATATCTAAATTTAGAAAACCCCTATGGGAGGCAGATATGAAGGATGTGAACTGGCCATTGTGGAAAGAGCCTTGAATATTAAAACCATCTCGGACTATTTATGTCTTTTTCAAACACAAAACTTCCAAAGCTCTTGAAACTTGTGGGTTGTTGTGTTTTTCTAAAGAAAACCTACCAAACCAATAGCCCCTCATGATAAACTTATCAACATCACAGAAGTTCCTGCAGGAAATACAGGACAGGCTAAAGAAGTTTCTGAGGAAAGGGTCCAGAGAAATATTAATGAATGATCCTTTGACAAAAATCTAGTTCTAAAACCTTTTTAGACAAAGGTATTCACAGGCCCACAATAAATATATGAGATAGAGGATGTGTGAGTGAGACTCTAACTGAGGCTGAGACTCTAACTCAGAAGGGAAACCATACTGCAGGCGCAAGAAAAATCACTGTCAGTAGCAGAAAAGGGCATTTGAAGACTCATTGATAAGCTGTTGAAAATAAATTATTCTATTACCAGGCTTTCTCTTTCCACCTACCCTTTTCATGGCTAGATAAATTGTGAATAAATACCAACGGATGTGTGTTTCTTGATTTTAGAAAAAGGGACAACTAGCTTATGGCCTATTTTCCACTCCCTTTCACCTGCCCTGATATAATCATAAAAAATATCACATGCTCTTTTTAATGGCACAACCAATTCCAGGAATCAAAACTCTCTGCTCAGAACTGAGACAAGATCAGGCATATTTTCTCTTACAGTTTAAGTTTTAAAGGGTTTTAAAGACATCCAGATGGAAGATCAGGAATATAAATTAGATGATCTTTGGCCTATTTCAGAAAACAGTGACTCAGTCTATCACAGAGCAACTCTTCAGATTATTTATTGGGATGCTTGTCTCCTAACAAAAATGTCAGCAAACTTCTAGAATTGCATTAAGTTCAGCTGAAAAGAAGAAAGCTGTAGGTTGTCCTGAGCAAGAAGGCAGCTGAATTCTGCTCCACATTTAGCAACAATGAGCCAAAAAAAAAAAAAAATCTCGTGTCTGTCTCCTAAAAGAGAATAAAATACTTTAGCCACTCGTAATGTAGATTACAATCTTTTTTAAGGGAACATCACTTACAGTGAATGCAGTTGATGTGCTTATTATCTAAGGTGCCTCCTTCTGAGTCCCTTCTGAAGGGCAGTGCCACCTCTCCCAAAGAAGGCATGCCAGCCTTCTTGTGCACCAAAAAATGCTTTCCAGCTTTCCGGCAGCTAGGCATCCTCCACCAGCACAGCAGGTCCCACCAGCCTGGCAAGTCTGGAGCAGGAGCTGGGGGTGTGGGACAGGAGCTCTGTGGCTGTATCCCCTGCCTGGAAAGGCTGTACCCACAGGAGACCCACTACAAGGTACAATCCATCCCTGCAGCCTGGCACCACCTCTGATACCATTCCAAGGTCTCCATCACACCCTCACACTATTCAAAATATGGTATGAGACTGTTGAAATACTGGGTTATGTGTCAAATATGCACGTTAAATATTCAACAATAAATAAAAGAAATCCTTAATCTCTAGAACACAGAAACTCCTCCTCTTCATTATAAGCAACTACTTAAATATCACAATTATTCCCTAATAAACCAAGTGAAGATGTTTAGATTTTTTTTTTTTTTTTTTACAGTATGAAAATCTACAAGAGGAAACAGGCAAGCAGAAATATCACCTGCAAATCCCTGACATGCTGAGAGAAACTCTCAGAACTATGAGTAGCTCATATTGTGCCACCCAAATAAACTGAGTCATCCTCTCTCTAGACACTGTTATCTACTTCAGCCTGCATGATTTGACCTTGGAGTTCATAAAAGTACATTGGAAAAGATCTCAGCCTATAAACCCAGCAGAAAATTTCTGAGAGCTTTGAAGAGAAAATGATTTTTTTCTCTCTGGAGAAGAAATAGAATAGTTGGTCTGAGTCTCGTGTTTGCACACAATTGCTACCACACTAAATTTTTACCTTACTTATAGAGGTACATCTACATGTGTGCAGCATGTTTTACCAACAAACAACTATATGTCCCTCATACTGCAGCACTGAACTCTGACACAGCATTAGGTACAAGATGGTTGAACACCAAAAGGGTGGGAAGAGTGATGGAGGAGCAACAAGGCTGAGTACATGACATACAACACCACAACTAAGATTCAAACCATTCATTTCCAATCTAAAAAGGCTTCCTTCATCACAAAATATTTACTCCTCACTTAAACTTGTGAAATGGTTATGTCTTTGCATAACCTTTAACAGCTTGTTCTTAAAAATCTCTGCAGCTGTAATACACAGCCACCTGATTAGGCAAATCCACATTCATTCCCCTTCACCACAAATCTCAGCATCACCTGTCTTGCTCCTGCTCTTCCTATCTTCCTTCAAAAGGTCAAAAGAATTCAGTGGAAGGGGCCCTATACATCTTTGGGACATTGACATTTTGTGATTCTCTTCTGTCCTTACAGGATTTATTTTCCATTCTGCTCTAGCTGGCTGTTACTACACAAATCTGAAGCACCATGTGCTGTATGACTCAGGGTTTCAAGCCTATGTAAAACAAAAAAAGCTAGACATAAACTTGTTTTCCATAATGGCAAGAAAGGACACTAGGACAGCCTTATAAAGCATTCAGGATACATATGGCCTTTTGCTTTAATTTGACATGGGCCAGACTTCTGCTTTTTCAGAAAGACATATAGAGATAACCCTCAGAGCTAGGAAGACTCTGTACTAATAAGCTAAAAGATCACGTCAGTTTAAATGAAAGTATAGCCCAATTAGTTTACATTAGCTTTTTTATTTTTAACAGGCTTTCAATGCACAGAGGTAACATTTTGAAAGATATCTGAAATTCTGTGAATAATTTACGCAAAAGCTATTAAACAGTTCGACTGTTGGTGTGCTTCTAAGTTGCTACATGTATTTAAATGGTAGCATCACTTTTTAATCTATGTATTTTGCTTCAATGAGAGAACATTTCTCTCTATTCCTCTTTTAGAAAGTGTGAATCTGAAACTCAGAAGTGTGACAGCAATATAGAACATAGATCACATTGCTCAAGCAGAATCAGAAAACTTGAAGTCATGCATAAAGACACTATTATCCTTTTCCTGTAAGTCAATTGAAGTCAACAATTAACAAGAATAAAATATTTGGGAGGAGAATTATTATCTTCTGAAGGAAGACAGAATTCCAGCAGCAAACCAAATATTATCAAGGTAGGCAGCTGGTGTGCTAAGGAAAGACAGAACAGTGATCTCATCCAAATAACACAACTATCAAAACTTAATGCCAGATGCACAGAACTGGAAAGGTAAAGGAGAACACCATCAGCATTTATAATGCTCTTGCAGGTATCTGCTTTTTATACAAGCTCAGAGGATGGTCAGGTGTGATCTATCAACAAGACTGTCTGTAGTTAAACCCCATTAAGCAGCTTCAGAAATTGGTGTTGGTCCTATCCTTTAACTGCTGCATGTTCTTTTTAAGTGTTTAAGAGTTTTCTATTTATTGGAATGTCACTGGTTCTTGCACACCTATAGAGAGAATATTCTAATTTCTTAAGCCTCATGGATCCTAATACCTAATCTTATGCTGAACAGAGCTTCTGCCTTATATTAAGACAAGAGCTTAAGATAGGTTACTTGTGAGGATTATTGATGAGAACCTTTTAGTAGAAGGCTGGGGTTTGGGTCATCCTCCCAAAGTGCAGGTATGATTCAGTTCCCCTTAGTTGATATTAAATAGATGAGGGTCTCTGATCTGACCTTGAGATGACCTGATCTCATGCAGTCTTTCCTGAAAGTTTATCCTTTGTCAATTTTCCTTTGTACTGGGAAGTTTTCCCTAATATTGAAGTTACATTTTCTCTCTCTGCTTGAAGCTTTGGTTTCTTATCTTCCTCTCTAAATTAATCAACCATGACTGTAACATGCTTAATGTAGAAATTATATTTTGATCAGTTAATTTCCTGACATGACATGCCCAACTCTGATTTTTTCCTTGTACAATCTTATTTTACTATTTACTGATACTTTACTGTCTCTAAATTGTTTTCAATTTGTCTGTCTTTCAAAAAATGTGGCACCCACAATCAAGCAAGGAAGTCTGTGGGAGCAATGAGTTCTTACTCATAAAAGTGACAGTGTAAGGTAATAATACCATTCTTGCTTTCTTATTATGCTGACAAAGAATTCATGTGTTGTTTTGATCCATTATAATCCTCACTGCGCAAACATCTTGTCACTATATCTTATGGTTGATTGAAAGTCAAAAGGTATCAAATGTGCACTGTAGGTAGAGCTGTCAGAGCAACTGGTAGTCAGGATTTGATTCTAGAGAGAGCACACAGTCTCTGTCTTTTAAGTTTCTTAGTTTTCAGAAAAAATAAGGCAGTTTTTCAAGAACCATGAAGGTGTGGGATGCCTGCTAGCTATGAGGAAGGAAGCAGGAAAGACAGCTGAAGAAGCAAGGGTAAAACCCAATGGAAAGAATAAAGTTTAAATAAATCTAAGCCAGGTAAAAAAAAATGCAAATTTAATTTGGGACATAAGATACAAATTATATGGACTCTTCCCCAGAATTTCTATAAAAATATGCCAATATCCCTTCTCACTCATGTTGTATTTAAATATATAAATAAGATTTTTCCTCTGGAGTTCAGAGTTCATGTATTTGTAAAATAACCCTCAAATAGGGTATGGAAGACATCTGTGTTTATTTTATCTTAATTTCTTTGTTTTGGGCTCTCATATTATTGGTATTAAAACCCAGTCTTGTAAACTCGACCAGCTTCTGTGGTTTCTGACCAAGGAAATTAAACTTGTGTGGAATAAATTAGGATATTTGTTATATCCACAGAGTTTCCATTGTCTTCAGTTTATGTTCTCAGTGACACTGAGCAGAATTTATAGTTGCAGCGAAGTCAATGAGTCTTGTTGACATGCAGTGTAGCCCAGCCCAAGCAGACTATTATGGGAATAAAGCAAATTTTATTTTTGCTGCTGCATGTAGCTGATAGACACTGCAGTGCAAAGATGTGCACTCAGATCAAGGGAAGAGAGAGTACTTTAGGCTCCTATTTTTCCAAATGAAAAAACACTTAAAGATTTCATTTCACTTCACTTAAAGTAAGATTTTATCTTATTTTATCTTGTATTTAAGTCATTCCCAAAACATGCAAAAATGCATCTTGATGTGTATTCTTTCTGTATTCAGCCCTCATTCTGTTCTCCAACTTGGTATTTCAGTAAGATGCTGATAAAATTGAGGGGTTGTGGGTTTTTGTCTCAGTGTTTTCTCTTCCACTTTGGTGTTGTTTAAACAGAGAGATCTGTGTGCTTACTGCTGTTTCAAGATATTCTGTATCTTATTCTTGATGAATATGATATTCTTGATGAATAACAAAAACAGAGTTCATTTTCTGTCATCTTTGCAGTCTCTAAGCTGCAACAGTGGATATCAGAGCATCTGGGCACTGCTCTCTGCTTGGGTGTGCCAACATGAAGAGTCCCACCTCAGACCTTTTGGCTATCCACCACTATGTTTAGATAGTAGAGTTTCCCAAGAGTGTTTCCTGCAGGTAAAGTCACAGTAACAGACTGTCAGTGCATGAAGATCCACCACCTCATACAGCCTGAGTTATCTGGGTCAGCAAGAAGAGGATTAGTAAGAGCAGTTCTTTTTAAAGTTTAAATTAAAGTTTATTGGAAATAATCTTGCCATAAAATTCCTGAAAGGCTCAACACATGAGGGAAAGATTGAGACCTATGCTTTTATATCTGCTTCTTGTAAAGGATCATTTGTCATGACCTATTACCATGTCATAGATAATGTACTACAGGGAAATATTTTCTCCTGTGGTGCTTTACTGTGGCTAAGGACTTGACTCTAACCAACAGAACCCTGTTGAGCTTCTCTTACAACTTTTATATATAATGCCAATGTTTTACTGATATTTACTAGACATGCTCATATTCGAGACAGATTTTTAGGGACCATACTTATCATCCCATTTCACCTTACCAGTCATCATCAAACATCACATCTTGTGCCATTATAATTGAAGACAACTGTTTTTGTTTGTTTTCATTTTGTTTTAAGGACTCCCTTTCCCCAGGTAGCTCTGTCTGAAGAGTACTGTGCCAGGGCAATTGATGCCCAGTTTGGGCTGCACTGTTGCTCTGAGGTCAGCACAGCAGTGGGGCACTGAAGGCAGTTTTCAGAAATGACTGAAACCATGATTGAGCTGGAAGTCACAGGGTTTTGTGAGAAAGTTTCCACCTGAGAACATTCAAACTGTAATTACTGACAGTGCAGGTTGGAACAGTTGAAAAATTCTCAGTGGTTTTTGGAAGAGACATGGATTTACATGACTTTTTAGAAATTTTGGAAACAGGTTTACAGCATGTTATCGTGTGTTCCTATTGTTTTCATGTTCTTGAGGAAAGAATTTAGGAGTTATAAAAGAGGAAAGTTATTCCAAAAATCCCACCTAGAAATTCTTTCAGGAAACAACTCAGCCTCTGATTTGTAAGGTTAGGAGTTGAGCATGCCTATGGTGTTCTCAGAGAAAATCTTTTCACTGCTCCAGAGGGCTAAAGATTGTGCCATAAATAAAAAATATTGTTGAAACATGAATGATATGGGCACTATTGATAAAGGGGTCATTGGAGCTCTAATGAAGACCTACTGGAAGTCTTTAATTCTAGAACTATCCTTTACATTCTCCCATTTAATGTATTCTCATGTACAAATAATACATTCTTTATAGACTATTGGAACAATCACAGTAATTTAGGAGAAAACACGGTGTGAGGACTGTAAGGTAGTGAGGGTGAGTCATTTACTACCCCTTTCCCTCCCCGCATGGATATAGAAATATGTGTTCTGCACTGGAGTGCTTGGCATGTACAATTATGTTGTTTGCTCAAGTACACTCAGTCTTGCAGTTGCAACTGTTAAGCCATTTTTCTCTCGGTGGTTCCTTCAGTACATTTACCTTTCTCAAAAAACTGTGTGTGTTGTCAGGCTTGCAGCCATAAACTCTCTTTTCCTCCTTGAAGTAGTCTAGTCAATTTTTTTTAAGATATCTTTAAGGATTGGGCTGCCAATATGAGAAATGAGGAGAACTGCATACCTCACTTTCTTAAGCACACTTGAAAATCCCATTCTTCCCTCATGCAAGATCAGGACTAAAAAGGTAAAAAACATACTTTCAGGCCATCATCTTGCAAGAATTTCTTTATACAGGGTGAATTAAATATGTGCAGAAGAATTTTCAGTATGTGGATTAAAATGCAGATTTGATTGGAAAAAGACCTTTATATATGCAGGGAAATGCCATTTTAAAGGAACATTTTAATACACTGGTTGCCTGGCTTTCCCAGATATTTAGCAATGGAAAAAGTCAAAATTTTTAGCTCCGGTATAGCTTTGGATTAGCAAGCAGGTTTTGGACACACATTGTATTTTATATACCGTGAACAGTTTCCTCTTATTAATCCAGCATGCAAGGCTTTCATTTCCTACCAAGGCCTGTTTTTTTTATTTCTTGCAGATTTTAAAATCTGTTGTGTTGGCACTTCACTTCTTGGAGACCACTGGTGTCATTTTCTCCAAATTGTTAGCGTAAACAGTCTGTAACTTGAGTAAGCCAAATGTGGGTGTATTAATCTTCCTAGTGCCAGCTAAGCAAGCCTGGCAAGGCACAGTTTAATTCTGATATCAGAAGAGCAGTAAATAATAATCACTTTTTCCCCCCTTTTTAGTGCTGAAAGACCCAGATACTTGTAAGTATATTTGGCTCTTGTAAGTTAAAAGATGAATAGAAGATGAAGGAAATTCTTTTTTATAATCGTATACAGGAGAAAGGATGAGCAAGTTAGGATAGGAAAAGAACAGCGTGGAATATTTTAAATAGTGGTCAAAAAGTAGACTGGCATATACAGACAGCTGGCATCATCAGTGTTGGTTAAAAGCTAACTCCACCACATGAAATAAAGCAAAACATGACTTCATGAGTGTTCTGCAAGATTAATAAGTTAAAATCTGGCTACTGTTAGACATAATTCAAGATATCTGCTATTCTCCTTGGTGAGAAGCCTGTCTCACAAGTGACTACATCAGCTTCAGCATATGGTAGCCTTGTGAGATATCCTCCTGCACAGTGGCCATGAGGTAGCCCAGGTCAGCTTCCTGCAGGACGCTCAAGCCTGGCTTTCAGGACAGAGGGTGTAATTCAAGCCTCAGAGCTATCCCCGTGCTAGCAGAAGGTGTGGTGACAGATTTCCCATTCTTAGAGTTGAATGTCAAGAGTTGTTACTTCCACAGCAATGTTCCCCTTCCCCCGCAGCCTGCAGATAGAGCTCACTGGGTTTCTGGATCAGGATAGATGGCACAGAGAAACAGGAGAGCAGGAGGCAGGGTCATGCCAAGGGAGGGATCCAAACTGTCCTGGCAGCACTGTGCTTCAAACAAGGGAAATATGGAGAGCCTCAGACTGTCACTAATGCCGTATTTGCAAGGACATTGCTGGTGCTTCAGGAGTGTACATGGGCAATATGCTACCCCCAAAACATTTGAAATCTCCAGGGAGATTATCAGCACTCTGGAGCCAATTTCATGCCTTCTCCTAGGAGAGCAAATATCTCTCCTTGTATTTGTTACCAGGAAGCAGAGAGATCCCATCACATGCCCATTCCAGCAAAGCTCACATGTAACCTGAATCCCCATGGAATTATTAAGTCAAGCACTGTCTTTATGGATTTTATGCTCATATTCCACACTGGGTTTAAATGCTTTGCTGGGAGGGGGCCAGTGCTCTGTGCAATATGAGCATGGGTTACCAGGAAAAGAAAAGCCTAACCTAACACCAGCTTTAGCCCCATAAAAACGTCATGGATCAATTCACCTACAGGATTCAGTATGACCTCAAATAAATCAACTAAAGCTTTTGAGATCCAAACAGTTATAATTACTGTTAATGTGAACAGTGAAGTGGGTTTCTTAGTATCCTAAACCATCCCCAAAGTTTCAGTATTTACATCTGTGGAAGAGGTTTTCAGACACACAGGGCTCTTGGTTTCTGTAATATGTTTTCCTTGACAGAAGATAATAAAATTCCTTGGGAAAATAGGGTTGAGTAATCTATCCCAGAAACTTTACACATAATAATTTACTAATGTGCTTTCAGGTTTCTCTAGCACACACAGTATTCCACACCATGGAAGAGTACTGATGCACTCTGTCAGAGCTCTGGTGTTGGCATAAGAGGTCAACAAAACGTCTTAGAAAGGCTCTGAAATAATTGTTCTGCTTTGTTTGCTTTTTGGTGAGAGGGTGGATCCTCCCTGATCTGCAGTGGCCATTCTCTTCCTAGCAAAACAAAATCCAGCTTCTTCCTTCTGGGCATGGATAGCTCAAACCTACTGCTCCCTGAATGCCATAGCTGCTGTTTTCTATGGCCAACAGAAAAGCAAAGAACGGAAAGGCATCTGCTGAATCCTAAGAAAAGAATTTCTGGCTTTGTGCAGGTAGGTAAACACACATGCCTTCAAATTTTACTTTAAAATTTAACTGTAGCTAGAGAGATGTTTGTGCTTAAAAGAAAGCATTGCCTTTTCCTGCTTGAAATCAATATTTACCATTGCATTTTCTCTGACATTCATGAAATAAATGCAAATAATCATATATACACAAGCAAGAATGATCTGTCAATCACTACTTTTTCTGGAAGTGAACAAGGCCAGAATATGGGACAAGAGCCAGTAAGAAAAATAATACTCCAGGAAGCTTTAATGCTTACTGTAACCACAGCCTGAAGCATCAGCATTTCAGATATCAATAATTTACAGGAATAGATAATGGCAATAGCTTGATTCAACTTCTCATATGCCCCACAGAAAACAAATCCACACAGGTAACTGGAGATACACTGCAGTGAGTTCTGAAATGCCAGATTTTGAGAATTTGGGTCTAGAACTGTTTCTGAAGCTATTAACACATGTGAAGGGTGGGCTCAAATCTGTTGATGTGAGACAGAGTCTTACCATTTATTTCATCAGGTTTTTCAATGAGGCCCTTTGTGACATTTCTTAATAGGCTTAAAGTACCCAAACCAAATCATCAGCTTAGTCTCCACTTAGTCCTTTTGCAAAACTCAGATACCTGTGAGATGTCAGGCAGCAAACATTAAACCCAGACAAGACATACTTGTCCCACTGAAATAAATGGGCATTTCATCATTGGTTCTGAGACTAATTTCCTATGATGGTGACATACACAGGACAACACAGGAACAAGAGGGGCAGCATCCACAGGTGATTTAAGGAAAGTCTATACCCACTCTTCTTAAGTGGAGAATGAAACCTACTTTAAAACTGACAAATTCTGTCATTGAGACAGAAGTACATCAGCAGAAGGCTAATGTAATTGCATTTTTCTACAATGGCAATGTATTTTTAAGTATCTTCAATTCATTCTCTTTTAAATAAAATACAGTGAAATAATAGAACAAGAACAAAATTCTATCAAATTATAACGAAACCAGCTACTTTAATCTGCAGGTGACAGAACCAATACCACCCTCATGCTTTATTGAAATGTGTTATAGATGGCCTCAATTTCTTTATTCCCTCTGCTTCAGGGCAGTTCACTATTTAAGACTAAGAAGTAACACCATGGTTCATGTTGGATTGATACTGGGCAAGGTCATTAGAACAAGATAGAAGATGAATAATAAAGTCTATTTTATGTTGTTGTTTTCCAGGTCTGACATAGGACTTTGGACTAATTTAATATCTATGTTCTCATCATTCTGAAATAAAATTATTTCTAAGTACCAGGTATGTTCTATTGATTTGTGTGACACCTTGCTTAGGGCCCAAGTAAATGCCAACCCTATACATTCAAATGCCAAGGGATTCAAGTTAGTCATGAGATGGTTTTTGAAGTCATGAGAATGTAAATTAACTAAGACTCGGGGGGTTAAATTATATTTAAGTGGGCATTTGTATGCCCTTGTGTGACTACTGGTGCTTTATGAAACACCAGCAATATCATGAACCCAGGCAACATCATGAAGCACATAACACATCTTACATTAGTAAGACAAGGCCTGTTGTGAGAGAATCTCTATCTAAATAAACACACTCTACCTGTTTGGGGATTTTGAGCTAAATCTTAAGATTTTTCTGTCCAAAAGTAGTATGTCTTCTGGTTCATATTTAACATATATACACATGTTTATAAAAGCAAAAGTATCTACCAGGAAAAGAATCAGAGAAAATCTCAAGAAGGCAGGACAAACTATGTGACATTTCAGAATGTCACTAACTTTTATTTCTGGACTGAAACCATTACTACTGTGGCACTGCCACAGGGACATAGCCAATGGAAGTGGAGGAGGGGACAAGGCATCTGTGACAACCTGGGTCAGTTTATTCCCAACCAGTGCCCCAGTGGTATGAAGGGAACTGATATCATTCTGTGTCCATAAGTTGCTGTGGACCTAAGCTGGGATGGACGAAGAAACAGAAGCAGTGGGACTGACTACACACAATTGTTTCTACTTATGCAGCCCAGCCTTCCCAAAAGTGGCTGTTATCCCACCAGGTTCCTGGCACATGATGGTCACTCTGGAAGGGAATGAGTCTCCCAGACCCATTTTGAGTCTTTTTGCTTCCCACTTTTCTGCCCTGTGGCTAAAGCAGATGCCCAAAAGTGTCTGGGTGCTCTTTGTTAGATTTGACTGTCCATCAAACTGAAAGTAGCTCATGAACAGCCACATGAACCAGAAACACACCTGACCCATTTGGTCTGACTTGAAACACAGGCTGTGCATGCTCCTATTACACACAAGGGACAGAGTATTTGAAAATCCAGGAAAAAGCAGCACACTACAGAGCTCAGCACAGCAAAATGTGCATCCTTGGGGCTGGGTAACACCCTCCTAACTGCATGCTTGTTCCCATCTCCACATGTTGTCTGTCACCACAACAGAAAGCAATGAGATCGAAGCACCTGTCAAAGAGCCACTCTCTCTCTTAAGTGTTCTCAAATACTTTGAAAACCTGCCTCTAACAAAAAGTCCTTTGAAAAATACAATGTAAAGGAAATAAGGATCGCTGTCCCACAGTGTCTCCATGGGAAAAGTCAAGAAAAACTGTGATGGGGAACAGAGGATTCTCCCAGCTATTTTTTATCAATCACAAAGGTATCTCCTAATAAATCAAGTTAATTCAAACACACTGAATTTACATTTCACTTAATTTCCTTTCAAAGCTGTTACAAGTAATGTAAGAACATGGTCATTGTTTTAACTCCACAGGGATGTTGTCAAGGCAGTATATCATAATACACACAGTTAAAACCCCTGTGTTGCCAAATATATATCATCATGCAATTTAGTTCTCAGTGCCATAAATTTCAAGTGGCAAGTTTAGCATTTTGAACAATTCATCTGGAAAAGTGACAGTATATTTACTTCTACCTTATTTCTCCTCTGAGTTCACATAATAGAAGTAACTGGAAAGCCATATCGGACTTGTAATGTAATAAATACAGCACTGCATAAAGTATTTGGAAGCCTTTGACAAGGCAAACTCGTAAATGTAGTCCTCAATAAATCTCAGGTTTGGTACAGCACCTGTTGACCAATGTCATTTCCTCTCCTTAAGTATTGTGCAAATGAGTTCTGGAGCAAATTTACTGGCAAAGAGAGAGAAATGAGAAAGGGGTTTTAGTCCCAGCCATTAATCTCAGTGCTGCAATGTTCCCTCTCTTTTCCAGATGACTCAGGGTAAGTCCAAAGCTACTTAACCAGTTATACTGAGGCTCTACCTTCCCCTGGCATGTGATGTACATATAGACATCTATATTGTAGGTACCTTGTTCAGTGGCAGCTCTTATTTGTGAAAAATGCAAGTGATACAGAGATAAACTGAATAGTCAGTTCTTTTGGGTGGATAGTATAAACTGACCCCCAGTAATTTGTTATTAAGAAGCTCCAGCTTCACAGAACTGACATTATGACACACAATATTTTCATAAACTGTGAAGGCTAATAAGTGTTATTATGGAGTAAGCACTTCTGTATTTTCATGAAGTGCTCAATAGGATTGGACCTTCTCTAGAGGTAGGATATGATTAATATAACCTTGCCCCCAGATCTAAGAATACTTTGATTATTTGCCTAGATAATTAAAGCTGTTTACTTGTGCAATGAAAGGCCAATTTAAACAGATTGTGAACCTTAGCCTAGGGAGCATTCAAGAGCTCTGCAGCTTGTTACTGGCAAAGGATGAATTTTAATACTGACATAATTATTTCATCATTATGAACATACTGAGATTGGTAAAGATGCTTCCTAAAATTGGGATTATGATCTAAGTGTGCTGCAGTTATACAGAAAGCTGTCAGCTATTTCTTGAGCCTGCCTTGTGGCTAGAAATAAATCATTCTATAAAGAAATCTGGAACATTAACTATAACCTTTAAACAGCTAGGGGAATTATGTTAACAAATATAAACATGCATGTGTGTGTAGCATAACAGTAAACAAGTTACTGTCATTTGGGGCACCCAAACACACATTAAATCATACGATTTCTTTCTCTGCTTTTTTTCAGTTTTTTTTCTTAGTACTAAGTTCATCCATATTCTCTCAGACCTCGTGGGAGAATGAATTATTAGAGGCAGGCATGATAACCAAAAGGTACGGGGTGTAAAATCTTTGCAAAGGGCTGGCAGGAAAAGAAGAGGATGTGTTACAGGGCCATGTACACGTCAGGAGGTCATGCCTTTATCAGGTACAATGGAAATTTAACTTGCATGATTTCTGTTCCTTTAACTCTCTCTGCAGGCATTCATATTCAGAAGTAAGAGAGAATTTTTTGGCTTGGGATTAACCAGAAGAGTTGCTGTGGGTTGAGGTGGAGTGATTATCAGCAGCCACGGTTTCTGAGAAGGATGCTGTGAGCTGCAAGGAGGGCTTGCATTAACAGGCTGAATGGATGCTCTGAATCCTCTTCAGTGCAATTGCCAAGGTTAGAGGAAGTGACCAGTAAACAACAGCTCCTGCCTTCACGTGGGTCACAGACTCAAGGTTTTCTCTGTGCAGAATTACTGATTGCCTTAAAATAAGTAAATAAGTACGTAAGCAAATAAATAAACATTACTGCAAGACCGTGGAGAGGTCCAAAATGTCTGCACATTTAAACCTCTGCTTATTTCTTGAGCCCCATGAGGACTTCTATTTTTCACTGGTAATGAAGTTCAGCAGATAGTGCATGGAAGGCTTTTTTTCCAGTTTCTATTTTGTTATAAATACACACAAACATTTAACTGATTTTGTTTTAAAGGCAAGAAAAGAGTGGAGAGAATCCTGACTGCAATTCATGTGCAATTCCAGTAGGACCTCTCATTTTCCTCCTCTAATTGTAGGCATAAGCTGCAAAATGGGATCTCTACCCAGCGGCAGGGAAAGGTGTTCTGTAAAACAATATACTGCCATAGAGGGAAATTACAAAGAAAATGGAAGATGGAAGCAATAGTCAATCAATAACATAAAAAATAGTGGAAAAGTAGCAAAAATACATTTGGAAGGGAATATTTAAATTCTTGTGGGGACTATCTGATGTAGTTTACACATCCACTGATATTTTAACAAGATGTACTTCTGATTGATTATTGTAATATAAAATTCTACCCAAGCACCATGCAGATTTACTATTTTTCACATAAAATACATTGCAGGAAATAATTTTAAAATGTTCCTAAGTTCAAGACACTGAATTTGCTCTTTGGAAATGTTACAAATTAACTTGCTAATGTAATATTTTGACCTTCTTACCACTCCTTTCTCTGTATTCTTCATCTGGCTATAGGCTAGATGAAGCATAGTAGACCAGATTTTTTCCATTCTTGACAGCAGGAAACAAAACAGCAGAGAGAAAAAAAAGAAACAAACGAACAACAACAACAAAAAATTCAAAACCTGAGCTGCTAAGAAAATCAAAAAATATTTGCTAAATGAGTCAGCAGGGTCTAGATCCTTGCTCTTCACACAACCATGTGCAGAAATGACTCTGACAAGAAATCCTGTTAAAGAATTACATTTTTAGGTAGAAGCGTGAAAATCAAATACAGGGTTTTAAAGCCATTTGATCTCTCCACCAAAATACTCTAATACTTTGCTAGAGAGCACTGACATGCTGTGATGCCATCCCCTTTGATTTTAAAATAAATGGGTAATAAGAAAAACAGAAAACATCCCCAACCTCTAATTGCAAAACTCATTTTTCCTTTTGTTCAGTAATTTAACAAAAAACTAAAAATCAGAGTGAAATTCTTATACATGAAATGTTTTAATTAGAGTAGGCTAAGGAGGTATCTGTCCTCAGAAGACCATATGGCTTAGAAGTAAGTAATTCCACATCACTGGTTTGCTGGCAATAATGGAGTGAGGCAGAAGAATGAATTAATTTTAAATCACATCCATAAGGGAATGAATTGTTCAGAATGCTCTTTGTGCCACACAATGACTGTAATTTTAAACTGCTAATACCTTACAATAAGACCCATAAATGGGTTATTTCTTGCTTTTATGGGACCAAATTCTGCTCTTTTGATGTTCTTGTGTAGCTGTTATTAAGATCAGTGAAAGTCAAGCCAACTTTTACAAGTGGGGGATTTGTTTGAAATCTATTTGGACATAGTTGGATAAAATTGGGCTGGCCAGCTCAGCTGTTCCTCCCTCTGTGCCACAGAGCACCTGCAGCATTAGGATGTGCAAAAAGGGGGTTCATGCCTAACTACTCTCCCTTAACACCCATAATGTGTATTTTGGGTCAGAGATTTGTCTTCAATTTCTTTTTTTGTATTTCTGGTTAGCTCAATGTGTGTCCCTCTGTCACAAGTTGTCTGTGCTGGGCCCAGCTTACCTGGTGAGCAACTTTCCTGGAAAACATAAAACGTGAGGATGTGTTTTTGAAGGATAGGATGCATCTGACAAAGTTGAAAATAAAATTATTGATTTAAATATTTCAAAGTGTTGCACATTCATTACCTGGAGAAAAAAGCCATTGTTGTCGTGTCATGTTACTCATGGTACAGTCAAGCTGGAGGTCTTGGTCTGCAGGATCAATAGGAGATTAAAATTTCCACTGTGTCTAGAGTTATGCTATCCACTAGCAGCATCTACCATGTTGGCTGATTTTGGCTGATTTATACATGGGATCACAGATACAGGTACTCAAACATACTGAGCTACAATGATCATAGCTTTGAAGGACTGAAACTTTGGTGATAGCACTGCATGGTTTCAGAATTTGCTGCCTAGTTTCAAGCCTACCTGGATGGAGAGGCACCACGTTGCAGCCCTAAGGGCAGTTGGGCAGAGGGTTTGAGCTGCAGCTCACACAGGGGCAAACTGCCCTGATGTGATGACTGCCCACAACATCAGCAGGACACAGCCCACCCTGAGGGTGCAGCCTGAATGTGAGAATATCTCCTAAATCCCACTGGTGTCACCAATGGGTGAGCCCCTCAAGGTCTAGGTGCTGTTTAATCTACAAAAGGGTCTGCCAAGCACCTACAGCTGTAACTGAAGCTCCACACACCCTGCTTAAGTTGCCAACTCACCCTGAAGACATCTGAAGTCCAGAGGTGCTCAGGTTCTCACTGGAAAAGGTCTGACAAACCACCAGCCATGCCTAAGCAGCTCTAGTCTGCAAACCTGGAGCTGCCCTGCTGATGCTGCCTCATAGGCTGGGCTCAGTACAAAATGAGAGGGGATGTGAGGCAGCTCTACATTTGTGGAAAACAGCCCTACAGCTAAAAAACTTGAATTTAGGAGACTTCAGTTAAATTCAATCCTCTTTCTGAAGGGATCTGAGTCCACCTCTAGGGACCTGTGAGCCATTACACCATAAAGTAGACAACCATGGTGACATTAGTCATCTTCCCTGGCAGGACTGCTCCCTGGCATGTGACATAACAGAAATGCCTAGGCTGCAATGAATGGTGCTTTAACTCTAAAAGGTACACTGTTTCATTCAGTATTAAACTAAATAAAGCCTTTACTGGGGTAGGTAATGGCGCTCAAGTTTCCATGGTTTACATTGCTAAAAAACAGGACCAGGTCTGAAACCCTTAATAAGCTGAATATTTGATTTTTCTGTGCCAGGCATAGAAGCTCAAATGAGAAAAACTCTGAGGAAATCAACTACTGTCAGGTGACAGAGCGTTCCTTTTGTACCACTGCAGGAAACCTTTTCAGGGGGAAGTACTCTGCCTAAACCTTGCTAATGAATCAGTTGTGCCTCTGTGCAGACATGGCCTTGAGATCTCCCTTCTACAAAAGATAAATGAGAGATCAGGATTATTAACTGTATTAATGTAGAGAAGTAGACAGAGAAAGACAGCATGATCTAGAGAGGGGAGGTCCATAAGAATCTAAAAGGAATTATACTGATGCTTTCCTCCATCATTAATATTTGTGTTCAGGTGTATTCTTCTCTGAAAGCATCCATCAACAATCATATACCATGCAAATGTAATAATTTTTTCTCATATGGAGGCAGAAAACATACACATGCATTTTTTTTTTTCCTGTATTGTTTTCCATAAAGTACATTTGTAAAACAGTGGAATTGACTAGAAGTGCTCTGCAATGCTGTTAGTTCAGAGATAAGCATCCTACTCAATTCCTTTCTGTAGAAAGACGTGTCAAAATGATGGAAAGAGGCAGAAGAACAGTGGCAGAAATAGAAGTCTGATGGGCTAAAGTAACAGAACAGAAAAATTGGAAGAGGCTAAAAAACCTTCAGTATCTTTTCATATATATAGGCAGTTTAGAAACACTGTCCTAGTTGGAATATATCCATTGAAGCCTAATCAGCCCCTGAAATTCTGTTAAGAACAACCCAGAACAACAGCTACATTGTAAGAAAGGAGATAAGCTCAATTTTTTTTTTAGTCCTTATGGAGACTGAAACTGCAGCTCATGTTCCACAGACCAAAGAACTTAAACTACAGTGGGAGGCTGCTCAAAAATGAGCAATAATTTTCTTTTTACAAGTAGTAAGCTCCATCAAGAATTGTAAACAAGCAGCTCTTCAGAAAGGAATCCCAATCATAGCCTAGCCCAGTGACAGAAAGAATGGGTGCCTGAGTGGGTAAAGGAGAGCCTGGTGTGCTGTGACCATGTATTTGAGCCAGGGCAAGCTCAGCTCACAAAACAGTACTTGCCCTGTGCCTAAAAGTGATTGACTTTTATTCCTGTGCTGTTGTGGGGTACCCTCCTTTGTCTACTCTCTGGCTCCACAGGTCCCATGTGAGATACAAAGCACTGGGGTCTGAAGCAGCTATTGTTTGTGTTAGTTGGTGGAAACTGCCAAAGGATGGGGGAAGTTTTGGATTCTGTTTCTCCCTCACCTATCTCTGCTTCACTCACTTTTTAGTTTTCCATATAACTGCAATAAAAATTCACCTTAGTGGTTGCTCCAGCCCATTTTCAGTAACAGAGAACCCTTTGGTTACCAGTCATATTTGCAAAAAAATTACTTCAGCTGTACCAAAATATGTGGGGAAAAAAATAATCACTTGGTCTTAACCAGTTCTCCTTGTTCACACTGAGATGACTACAGAGCCTTCTCTTTCCCAGAATCACTGAGGTACACGAAGACTTCCCACAAAGTGAAATTCACAAAGGGACTGTCAGAGACTGAGGGAATGGCCCTCATTCTCAGTTGCCCTGAGGCTGATTTATTTTCTGCTTCATGTGTGATGGACATCAGAGTGCACCTGAAAAAAAATAAACGTGTTCATACCTCCCTAGCACTGCTAGGATGCTACAGTGGGTCCTTGTGTGAAATGAAACAGTCCATCTGCCTCTCAGCTGGGACTTGCACTTTGTTTTGCTTTCCCTGGGCACAGGCAGGGGCCTAATGGAAGAAAATTTCAATACAACTGCGCTGAGCAGCTCATGGAGGAGCTGAAACTCCTTGCTGAAACTGGAACAAAATGTCTTAAGTCTGGGTCTCAGAGGTGCACCCTGTATCCTCTGCCAGAGCTTACTTGACAGAAAAACTGCCAACCATAGCGGTCAAATGTGCAATACTTTGTCTTGCAGAAGCTGTTGCTGCCACACTCCGCAAACACATTCTCCCCAGGCAGCAATTGCAGTGGATATTGTACCAATGTAGCAGCCAGCACTAACATTCTGTGCCCACATATACTTATTCAGCTGTCTTTGTTCTGCTCTGCTATCGTTTCACATAAGAAACGACTGAGAAATTCAAATCTTCTGAAACTAGCCAGTGGTAGAGTGGCATGAAGATAAATAAAAGTGGTGGCTCTTGTACAGCCTTGATTCTGTCCCTGACCTTGACTTACTTTAGGATTGTACACAAGTCATTTTATTACTTTGTGCATTTTCTGTCTGCAAACACTGCTTTTTCTTTGATGTTCTTTGGATGTACTTTCCAAATGAGTCTGCATCATCTGGGTTCTTGCTAAAACTACATGATCAACAAACAACAGTAATAAATGGCATATCTTGGAAAGTGTCTTAGTGACTCAGGAGTGGATTGAATAAATCCAGACTCTCCTGTGCACTTTTTCCAGGGGAGCAGTACCTACAAAGTAAGACAGATCTTGACCTCCTTGTCAGTGAATCAGGATGGCTCCATCAGCTGAGAAAGGATGAGTGAGCAACCTCTGCAACTCTGTGACTGCACTGCAACATTAGTCAGCCCTGGAGATGACAGGGAGATTATTTAATGGTACTGAGCATCAATTTCCTGGGAGAAGTAAACACTTCTAAGGTAGAGTGCAGTCACCACAGGGTTCCCTCCTGGCTGATGGGAGTGAAGAGCTGGCCCTTACTGTTGCTCCAGTAACACAGCTGCTCTGGGTTGTTACTAACTTTCACATGGTACCAGGAGCACTGGCACAAATCCAAAAGAGATTTTTAAAAGGCAACCAGAAAGATATGGCAGACAAAAAAGATAAGGGCTGGGAGCTAAGTCAGAAGCAATCAGGTCCTCAGCTTCATTGCTTCCTGTAGAAAATACGGGCTGTCATTGGAAAAGCTAAAAGCTGTATCTCAGCAATTTGTGCAACTGAGAAGCCTGATAAACACAAAATAGCCTTGCTTCTTACAATTTTAGAGTCATAATTGATAGTTTTAATACATTACACAGGTAGAATAAAAAGAAAAATTATGGCTATGGCATTTGGTATCATTTATTTTTATCAACCCACAGAGGCTTTTATCTGGGTGGAAATACAATGCTGAAATGTTTTTTCATATTTCACGTTTACATTTTATAAAAGAATATATTCTAACTTTCTATTGTTAGGCATCTGGAAGGTTTATATTTCATATTTAACTTAAATATTTTATTTGCAATGTCTCTTGCAATTTTGCCTTTCTGTGTCTATAAACTTAATTGGAGAATAAAGGTCATCAGTGTTAGTCACTCATGGAGAATGATTAACCATTATGCAATGGATTCACATATCTGTTCTTAATACTCCCGTAAATTTATTCATTTTATGGTAAATTTAGGAAGCATCTGCATCGTGTTACTTTTTTTTTTTTTAACATAAATGCTCTGTAAACAGCCAAGGCTATAAAGCTAGCTGAAGTCTACACTGTTTGGTCTCAAAAATTCAATACACTGCAGCAAGTAGGAAAGATTAAATGACTTGAGTTTAGTAGTTTAAAAATATTTTCCAGTTCTCCTCTGTGAGAGGTTCAAGATTGTTCACATGACTTTCTCCCACTGAATTATGATCACAGAAAGAAAGCAATTACTCTTTCATGCTCAGTCCAGAAAAGAAAACTTGATTGAAAGAAAACTGCTGAAGATGTACAGTTCAGCACTCCAGCAGTAAGACGTAGACCCCACATTTGGCACACATTAGCATTGCTGTATTAGTATCACCCTTTTACAGATGGGAAATCCTAACAGAGAGATTAAGGTAAAAAATACCCACTAATTCTGGTTGCTGTGTTGGAAATGCCTTGAACCTAGTTTTTCAAAGGATTTACTGTATACAGCAACTGTATCAAAAGACAGTTTCCATGGATTTCAACAGCATTTGAAAGTTATCACTTTTTCTGCAAATGAGACCCTGAGGTATCAAATCAGATATCCAGAAAGTGAAGAAAGCACAGTAAAAAAGACCACCAGTGAAATACTTGTTTTATACGGTTTTCAATGCTTTTTCCTGCATTTTCTTTCTGTGATGATTTTTTCATTAGCTGCACCTCTTCCAAATCCTGTATGTCTCCCAGATTCTGTGAGTGCCATGCCACAGAAAAGGAAACCTCATTCCTAAAAAATTGCACACCACAAGCAAACTGTAAATTGAATATAAAATTATTTGATGCTTTCCTATATGACCAGTTCTTTCTTGTAAATTGGTGATGTAATAAAAGGAAATAATTTTGAGGAATGTGCTGGCATGAATGCTTTAAATTTATTTTTTCTCTACTACAAAATGTTAGCTTATTATGGCTTCATAATAATACAACTATGCCTGTAATTCAAAATCACTTTTTTAGATGTATTTTATGGGTAACAATGCTTAAAGAGAGAAATGTCAAAGCTTACATTCAACTTTTTGAACACTATGAATGAAAAACATATCACCTGACTTTTTCCTTTTTTAACAATTTAGTCTGAAAAATGTTTGTGTTTGTTTGGATTTTAAAAATTTTTGGTTTCCTTTGCCTGTTTAGAACATACTCTCCACCCCCAGTCATGAAATTCTACAATTTCATACAAACTGGAAAAACTAGATCTTGCAAATGGGACGAGGCACTTTAACACACATATATGGTCTGTTTTTCCAATTGTGCAGTCTGGCATTTTCCTGCTTCTTTGCTCATAAATTTCCATTTTCCTCACTGTATTTATTTTCCAGTCCATTCACCTTCTTTATCCACCTCTGTTGGTCCTTATCCCCAGATATTTTCACCTTCCCACTCTTAGCATCTTTTTCTCCTGTTGCTTACCAACCTCCACTCCTAATCCTCTTTCCTAAGGAGCTCCTTGACAGACTCTCCTTTTTTCCACAGGCTTGATTTCTTCTTCTCTTTCTCTCAGAAGAAGCAGATTTGTTTTTTCTGAGCTCCATCATAACAGCACAGTGAGGTTTGAAACAACCTTGTTACTCATAGTCCAGTTGACCAAATGAAGATAAGAATGCTGTTGCTTACAGCTGCATTTCCCAGATGTTGTACAGTATCACACTGGATTGTGCTCAACACAGGAAATTTGGGGAATTTTACCTGTGAGCAATGACTACACTTAAAGAGTCTTTTATAAACAGCTTAGTCCTTGTACAAATACAAAGTTTACATCCCCGTCCTAACAGTCTCTCCTCACCAAACTTCTTGACCTTACTTCAGGCAATGAGGAATAGAAAATAAAAATTACTGGTGCTTAAAAAAAAGGGACTATCAGACTATCATCTTGTTTTTCAACCTGTGTGAAACAACCAAAGCTTCTCAGGCATTATTCTCTAAAACACCTGGAATATATTGAAAATATATGCCTAAATTAACCCAACAAAAGCAGACAGAGGCAGGCAATTTATCAGCATGAATTTTAAATATCAGTAGTTTAAAACCTAGACAAAGTTATGAGAAACTGATGGGAGTTTCAAGGGCAACACTCACCAATTTTAATAGTAGACAGTGCTATCGATTCCACCGCTAATAAAATACGAAGTGAAATAACCCAAGAGTAAAGCAATATGTTAGCAACAGTGTTAGCAGATATTAGTCTTCCCCTAGTCAAATCCTTCTGGTGCAACATTAAACCTACAAAGTAGCAGGAAAAAAGTTGACAACATGCTTTGGGATTGAATTAGAGGATTCTAGCTTCTAAAGTTACCTTGCCCTTTTTTTGCTCAAATCACACAAGTGAATGATCAAGTTTCCAGTGGTAATATGAGCCCTGCTTGAACCTGAGCTGACCTGGGCAGAGCCAGCTAAAATGCCTTGGTATTGATGTTACAATTTATAAAGAAAATCCGGATAAAACATCACCCATGGAGATGAAAAAATTGGCTATACTGGCACTGCCAGTGAGCAGGACACACTATAAAATTATTTCTGTCACATGGCATCTGGACAGAGTTCATGAAAGATACTTTAATTGGTGCCAACACTGTATATCTCCTCAGCAATTATTAAAAAAAAAAAAAAAAGAAAAAGAAAAAGGAAAAGAGGGAAATGCTATGGCTCAGGTATAGTTTGAATGAGGTTTGCCAAGAATATTCCCTTTCAGCATAAAAAAGTGACTGATAATGACAAAAATCTTCTTTCTTTTGTAGCAGCATTTGGCTTTGTTTGCTTCAATCATGAGAGTTCGTTAATTCAGTCTTTTTTATTAGGTTGGGCTGTAGTGAATACGAAATGGCTGGCAGGAAACTTGGTGTACTCTGGAGGAACAAACTGTGTGGGCTTAGTCTCATCAAAGCCATTGTAGTGATCATGGTTATGCAGACAATGGTTAACAGCTGTTCAGAAAAAAACCACAAAACTCAAAACATTTTTATTCCTTTTTGGTCTTTTTATTTTTAAAGAAGAAAGAATAAAAGAAGTTATTTTTAAAATTTGGCTGAAACAGGGGTGTATTGGGGTTTCTTGCATAGGATGAGGCTCTCAATGTCCACTCTTCACACTGAGATAATTGCAGATCTAGGATAGCTCTTAATGCAGTATTTGATTATGAACTAATGCAGTCATCAGTGCCTGTGCCCTTGAGATCCTTGTGGTGTGTTTTGGGATGTCAGTAAATTTTGACAAAGTGGTCCATCCTCTCTGATTTGCAAGCTCCACAAAAATCCATGCACAAAGCAGCTGCAGCCCAGCCTCCAGCCCAAGCTTCAGTTCATGTTAGTTGTACAGTCTGATATATAAACAGGCTGTTTATAAATTGTCACCAAAATTTATCAGCTAGTATGCTCAATGGAGGAAGAGAAGCATCATGAAACAGTACAAAAGCTGTAAAATGACAAAATGCAACAGCAAATTATTGTACTAATGCATCTAGAATTTTCCACAGATACAACAGACTCTTGGAAGGCAAGACTCGTTTAGGCCAGAATTTGTTTTCTTCTAGAAAGAGATGGCACTATGGAAAGGCATAGGGAGGTAAAGATCTATCTCTATTCTAATACATGGAGGTCAGACAAATTATATTTTTAGGATCCAGGGCATGCGTTTCAATCGCCAGCCTAAAAGTTAGAGAAAGAGAAAAAACCATGATACAGATATAGAAAATACTCCATTCCCAGAAAGAACAACTTGTTTGCAAGATAATTGGCTTCATATGTGAAATTAAAAAAAAAAAAAAGAAGCGTTTATAGCAGACTTCAGTTTGGCAAGTCTGACATGCTGCTTTTTGGGTTTGTACTATCTCTAATGTAAGATCAGATTGTAGTGGGCCTCAGAGACATGGAACAGAGATAAAAAATACTTCTGAAAATAGGTTTAAGCATAACAGAATAAGAAACTGAAATTTGCCAGCCTGCAGAATGTACTAGATCAGATTACAAGTTTTGATTTCTCTTTTTTCAGTTCCTTGGTGCCATATCAGTCTAGGTTTAAAAGGAAAATAAAACAAAACTCAGGAATATTCAGAAGGAAAATAAAAGTGAATCTGCAAGAGGCTGGAAGAAAGAATGTCAAGAGGATGGTGATAACCACAGAACTGAGCAGCCACCAGCATTTGGCAGAGGTGCTCTCTCTGTAAAGAAATAAAGGGTTTACCACACAGCCTCACTGACAGCACCAAAGGGGAAAAAAGACATGTGTCTATGGAAATACATTAGTTAGTTGTAGAAATTGCTCAAAACAGAGTCACATCCATTGTCTGGAATACTGTCTAGAAGCTTTGACACTCCAGAGACCTCACAAGTGAGTGTGGTATTTGAAGTCAGAGTGAAAGATTTAGAGGGAAATGTAAGCATAAAGAAAGATATAACAATGATGCATTGCAGAAATTATTCTGTGAGTGGGTGGATGTGAATGGGGCATATAGGAAAGACATCTTCAAAACAAAAAGGTTGGAATTGTTTCAAAAATTCTCAGGCTGAACTCATATATTACACTGACTACCAATTACACTTTATTTCATAGAAGAGAAGGCAGACAACAAGGTGACAAACATGGATATTCAAATGAAATAAAGGGAAAGAATACCCATGGTTTCAGCAACTATCCATGCAAAGGAAAACAGCTTTCTCAAATTTCAGAAAGCTTGGAAACAAAGAAAAAAATATGGAAATGTATGAAAAAAATATATAAAATGTATCACTTTGATACAACTCACCTAAATAAAACAAAAAAAATATTAGTTGATATCAGATTGGTTTGGATCTCTTAGTGCTGGATCATTTGTGAGCCTCTTCTTAATTCATATTGCCATTACACCGAAATAGCACTGAGACCACTTGTATTTCCCCATCCATACAACCAAGCATTATATTAGGGTATTTTCAGGATTTTTTATGGAATTTTTCATCTTTTGTGAAGTTTCTACTTTTAAATTCTCATATGTTTTGTCTGGCCTTTCACCTTCCTCTAGATTAAATGTGGGAACTGCATTTGTGAGACAAGCAACAATTCTGGAAAGAGCCTGGTACTGAACAGTAAAAATTACTCTTGGGCTGGCACAACCCAATTGTTACATTTCACTTAAAATATTTGTGCCACCTTAAACTGTCAACAGTGAGATTTATAATAATTGGTACGTCACAGATGAGAAAGATCATTTTGCTGCTGGACAAAAAAGGTCTGCTGGCCCCTACAAATCATGAAAATGTTGCATTATTTTATGAAAGAAAAAGGGGAAGACAAAAAAGCCCAGAAAAAAAAAAAAAACAAAAAAACAAAAAAACAAACAACTTCTAAATCTTTAATCAGCCACTCAGATTCACTGATGGAGAAATGCAAGTTCAGGAAATTTATGCCCAGTATCAAGAGGGAGCTTCCTCTGCACAAAAAAATCTCTTTTGAAAAATCCTAGTAGTCACAGAGAGAGGATTACTGGCCCTTTTTAAATGCTTACAACCTGTTTATTATGAGGGGATTTTCACAGAGCATAAGAAAAAGCTATAAGCAGCAGATGTTAGGGATCTCGTTGTAGGGGACACAAGGCAATTTTTGATAAGGCAGGATACAACTAATGAGCATAATTGAAGAAATTCATATTGACCACAGCTTTGAGGTTGATCTGTCCAGGCTTTCATCTGCAATGAACTCTTCCTCCAAGACAAAAGCCTTTAAAGTTAGACAAGTCACATTTTACTGTAGTGTTAACTAAGATTGCAAACTTCTCTGAAGAGAGAAAATCTGAAGTGACTCTGCCAGATGGAGTCTAAATATCAACAATTAAATTAAAAGCTTCACAAATAACTCGTCCTTCCCACTGTGTCCTTGCAGGTGAGTCATTTCCTCAAACCTGCTTTCAATGACAACTCAGAGACTCTCTGAATTGCAGCAAAATTCACCTAGCAACTCCTGGTCCCTGGGATATTTTTCAGGAGAACTTGTCTCCCAGCTCTGCACTTGCATCCTTTTTTCTGCCACACATAGTGGGCCCAAATATTTCAGCCCCAGAGACAGGCTCAGTTCTCCTCTTCCTCCTGTGTATTTCCCTCATTTCAGGCTTTTAAAAGAAATATGAAGCTATTGCAATAAATAAATAAATAAAAATTATATTTATATTATATTTATATTTATATGTAATACATATATACACAAACATATTTATAATATTATTGTGTATGACTGGTGCATCTGATGTCATGAAAGAAGGCTGATATGAGCTTGATGCAAATAAACCAAAAGTGATAGCTCTTCCCACAAAATGCATCACAGCACTCAAACTCTTTCTAAAAGACCAATCCATTTTGAATGCCAAAAAATTTACATGGATACAAGCAAAAGCTAAATGAGTATTTGGAAAAAAACTCCACTGAAGACTACTAAGCTTATGAAATCTTCAGAACTGTAAGTAGCTGACTGCTGGGAATGTATGAGGGTAAATATCATGTGCGTGTCCTGTTCTTTGTCCACTGCTGAGACAGACTCTGGTCTGAATCAGCACAGTTCTTCATAAACTTTTGCATAACAAAGAAAAGCTTTCAAAATATTGTTTTTCTAAACCAAAGACATGGATGCTTACAAGCTAAGCACATAGGGAGTCTCATGCTTCTCAGCACACATATATATCTCAGTACAGATCACTGATACATCACTGCAGCAGCATCTCATTACAAAATCTTGCTAGATGTATCTGCATGTACACACATGTCTGCAGGTATTTATGTGTGCATGTATATCTGCATATAAATAAACATCTATGCATGTATGAATGTGCCTATCTCTCCCTCTCTCTATCTAGCCATTTTTAGCCCATCCTTTTGTTTTCTGAGATATCTATTTTTGATTCCAGCATCAATCTCAGAGTGCATAATGCATTAAACACCAATTACGAATCTTTATTCTGCAGGTGAGCTTACTTATTTAGTTTTGTTTTCTTTCCAGCAAACGGGCTGTTTGCTGCTTTCATTCCTCAGAATATCTAGCTTGGATTATTTTTCCTTCAGTTAAGTTTTGCTTCACATAAAAGCAGACTGCAAACATATCATTTTTAGATGAGCCACCTGAATATTTTCATTGCTGTTATCATTTCCCATTTTTCTATCATTGCATTTCATTCTTTACCAAATGTTTACCAAGTCTCTGTGGATCACCTTATCATTTGCTGACATATTGAGCACCAAACTGGTTTAATTATTGCAGAGCTGGTCACTTCTTTTTTCTCTTGAACTTTAGAAGATAGTCAACCCATAAGGGATGGCTTGTCAATTTGACAATTTCTCTATACAAGATCTTTCTCCCAGTGCATCAGCAACTCCACATTAGGTTGGGGCCCCAAAGAGGAGAAGAAACCTTGTACATAATGAAATGAGTGTTATTTTTGAAAATATTCTTTATACATTTCAAAAATACCATGATAGGGAAGATAAGGAAGTTTCACTATAATTTGCAACAAAACATAAACTTCTACTACGTGGTATTTATTTTTATTATCTATTTCTCTTTATTCAAATCACCCACTACCCTTGTAAAGTGTGAAGTTCAGAGTGATGGTCCAAGATCCTGACACTGTTGCAGAGACACTGGTCTCTAGGACAAGAAGGAGTTGATGTTGGCTGGACTGTCAACATGGAGCACTAATATTAGGAACTACATAAAATGAAAAAGAAAGACAAAGAAGTGGCCAGCACTAAAACACCAGGAGATTAAATCAACACTGCAGGATTCAGGACAAGGGCAAACACCAAGTCAGGTGCAAATTTTCAGTCTGAAGGCACAACAGCCAACATCCAGGCAATGCCTACCTGGATCAGGTTTACCTACACTTAGTTATTTGGGAGAAGACAGCCAAGGCTTGCTACCACAGCCCCAAAGAGCCAGTGATCTAGATAGGAACATATATTGACTAAGATTCCTCTTGATGTATCAACTGCAGAAACTTCTAAACCCCAAAGAGATTAAATAGTCCAAAAGTAGTACTGCTGTACTTACTGCTTGTTCACAGAATCACAGAACAGGTAGGACTGGAAAGGATCACTGGAGGTCATCTAGTCCAACCTCCCTGCCCAATCAGGGTCCCCTAAAGCATGGTGCTCACAGGTTTTTTGAATACAGCTCAGTTCACATGGGCCTTGTAAGATGGTGTCTTTTAAGTTGTGCAAGTGGTACAAATACTGAATTTCACAGAAATTGATCTTTTGTTGCACTGAAGTTTCTCATTATGATCAGTGGTTTGAAGCTTATGAGCAAGGGAGATATTTAGTGTCTCTTAACTACCTAACTTGGACTGACACCACAATCAGCCAAGGTTTTGTGAGGGAATTGCCTAGACCTTTTCTTTATAATGAGATCCCCAAAGAAGACTGAAAGACTTGAAACTCAGAAAGCAATTTTTTGTTAAACCTTGAACCACAACCAAAAGATTGAAAAGAAAAAGCACAAAATTATCAATCCGAGCAGGTAAAAATAAAGGTTTCCTAAATATGTCTTCCTTGGTTACAGGTTTGCCTTCAGTCAACTCAGTGACTTTCTTAGTTTGTCGCAAACTTGACTAATCCCCTCTCATCCTAGGTAGTCTTTTCTACCAGCTTCTGAAGTCTGTCTGTCTGCTCCTCCTGAGCTGCAGGATCCCAGTTCTCTGCTGTAGCACTTCTGCGTGCCACACTCAGCTGTCTTGCAAAGTTTTTCCACCCACGTATGCCCAGCTGCTGGATAGACAGGAACCATCTGCTTTACCCTCCAAGGGGCTGCACCTGAACTAGCCTTCATAAAGGGACAAACTACAACTACAAACTAAAGAGAAAAAAAAAGAAATTCATGTCCAGTAGGCAAATATTCAACAATTTGACAACAACCTGTTAATGGTTTTTAGTATGAAGGGAAATGCTAGCAATAATATATGCAGCACTACTCTAAAATTAGTTTTTTTGAAGTATAACACAGACAAAGCAACACTGTTACTAGCCATATCCAGATGTATTTGACAGTAAGGAGGAATATGTTAGTCATAGCCTTTTTAAAGATCTGATAAAGGAAGAGGAGCCATGGACAGAAATGATTAGATTTTACATTTTCTGAAGCTGACACAACACAAAATAAGATCTATTCTTTACATGCTAAAACATAGTAAACATATAAATGTCTTGGATATCACCACTGTGGTACTGGAACAGAAAGGGATACCTGAATGAAATGTCTTAGAATACCAGAAGACACCAAAACATTGGGAGAAGAAAGTATTGCAAAGATTTGAATATGGGTATAAGATGGTTATGTGAAAGTGAGGTTGATGGCTGTACAGAGGCTAACCCTGGTAGTAGTTCCTCTGGTTCAGCATGAAGTATGAAGGATGAGAGCTCTACAAAGGCATAGAAAATCATTGTCTCATGGCTTAACTCCAGCCTGCCACCAAGCACTGAGCAGCCACTCACTCACTCCCCCACCAGCAGGACTGGGGAGACAATAGGAATGGTAAAAGCTGAAGAACTTCTGGGTTGAGATAAAGACAGTTTAATCGGGAAAGTAAAAACCACACACACAAAGCAAAACAAGGAATTCACTGCTTCCTATGGGCAGGCAGGTGTCCAGCCATTCCCAGGAAAGCAGGGCTCCATTACATGGTACAGTTACTTGGGAAGACAAACTCCATCACTCCAAACATATCCCTGCACTTCCTCTTTTTTTCCTCTATGTTTATATGCTAGGCATGATGTCATATGATCTGGAATACCCCTTTGGTCAGTTTGAGTCACCTGTCCTGGATGTGTCTCCCCCCAACATCCCATACAGCCACAACTTCCTTGTCAGCAGTACAAAAACCAAAAAGGCCTTGGCTCTGTGTAAGTCCTACTCAGCAATAACAAAACACCTCTATTTTATCAACCTTGTGTCTAGCATGAATCCAAATCATAGCCCCATACTATCCACTGTGAAGAAAATTAACCAAAACCCCAGCCAAAACCAGCACACATGGGCATGGGAGATAAAGAAGGACAAAAGGACATGGGTCTCATACACAATCATCCCCAAGCATCTTGAACATGCCTTATGCAAAGGAGTTATAGGGCTTAAGTTTAAGGCCAGGGCTGAAAGTCCAGAGCACAAACCAGTCTGTCAGACTCTGCACAGGATTCTACAGATAAGATGCTAATAGGAAGGCTATGTGGCTTCCCACTATGATGACTATCTCTTTCCATGATGACTTCTGTGATCAAGATGGCTCTGGCCTGACAAAAGCAGGGAGATGAGCTGTAACTTGCTAAGGTTCTTCTTCTTGCATATCCTTTAGCTTTACCGAGACTAACAAGAAAATGCAGCATTACGCAACAGACAACATTGTATTACCTGCCAACATGACTGTCAAGACTGGGAAACCAGTGGGCTCAAATGGTAAAGATCCAAAAGAACAGCTAAAGGCCATTAATTTGCCTGTCTTCTATGAATTACACCATTAAAATCATGTTCCAACTTAAATAGTATCAAGCTAATTTACTTCAACTTCACAAAGTAAATTAAAGAATCAACCATTTAAAATCATGCCACAGTCTAAAAGAAATAGGCATACCTATAGGCTCAAATCTTAAATCACCAAATCAGTTTAACACGAATTCAAAACCATGTCAACTCTTTCATTGAAACCTGACAATGGCAGCACCCTTTAAAACTAGGTACATTTGCAAGATTATGCAAGGGACAGAATCCCTACATGAGGCTGGAGTAGGCTAGATTTGAAGATCTGAAGATAGGGTTCTCCACATTCCATCAAGATTTGGCAATAATATTGAATTAAACATGCTTTGCACTTGGCTCACAGAGAAATTTCATTTCAGCAGAATTGGTATGTTCACTGATGACTGAAACCTTATCATTTTTGTTAAAATTGTCTAGTATTTTACTTCATTTGCTTCAGTTGTCAGAGCTCATTCAGTCTTTCTTTTTGATTAGTTTGGGATATAAGGGCTAGCAAAAGCTCTGTCAGCTCCAGAGGAACAAACTGTGTGGGCTGAATCTTGTCAGATTCACTGATATTATGCTGATCATGTTTAATACCTGTTCAGGGATGTAAAAAAACCTTTTTCCAGGAGTGAAATTATACTGCCCAGTACCTATAAAAGAAAGCTAATCTAAGGGCAACTGAGGGAATACTATTCACTTGTTAAAAATTCCTATTTTAAACAGTCTAAAGTTGGCTCTAAGCAAAGACACTTTTTCCAGATTAATAACCCCCTCCTTTCTCAGAATAGTGAGCAGATTTACATAGAGCCCTAAAGTTAGTTCATAAAACGTGTTCAAAGTGGCGTGAGAGAATTTTACGATAGAAGAAATTTCACTGTTTCTTAACCTATATAGAAATGTACTCAATATTTCTATTTTGTAAGGGAGAAGAAACCTATGGATATGCTTGCTATTTACTGCCTCCTTCCTGTTAAAATATATATTTTAAATGCAGCCCCCCTTTATTCTCAAACTGCCAAAAGAGTTGCCTCTTTTTAAACCTGTCCTTTAAACAAAATAAATCACAAGGCCAGAAGAGTGTCATATAACAATTAATTCATAGCCTTGAATTTCCAAAAGATGTAAAATCAAAATGTGCCTGTGGCTTGCAAATACAGGTCTTTGAAAAAGTGAATCTTTAAACCTGCTTTCTCCTTTTCAGGTGCTTGCAGAGATCCTCTGCTCTTCCTCTGCCTGATTTTCTCTTTCTCAGATCTCCAGCTGCCTACTTCTCTCCTTTAATTTCTTTGCTACTGTGGCATGTGTATCTCCTTACTCCTCCGCCACCACACTTTCCTTTACATCTGCCACGGATCTTTCTTGGGTTTAGCCATCGCCTCAGCCTTCCCACTTAGTTGTCCACCCCAGCAGGAGCCTTGGAGTGAGCGACTCAGTGCTTCTGATGGGCAGCCAGCCACACTATCCCGCTGTGAGACTTCCCAAGTCCTTCTGAACCTATCTTGTTCCCCAAGTCTTAATGAGAAAAGTCTTCTTGGGTGGGGTAGGAGGAAAACTGAACCATGGGAAAGGCATCAGAGCACAAAATATATGATTTCCAACATCCCAAATGCTCCTTATGATGCACAGGGTTGAGCTGCCCTCTATGGAATGTTGACTGTGTTCAGTAACTTTTTGGGTCAGAGATATACTGCAGCTAAAACTTCTGAGCCTGTTCATTTAACAGAACTAGAATCCCATGTGATTACTTTTCTGAGGAAAATCCTCTACTGAAATATTCTGTGTCACATTCCTCCTATCCTTTAATCTGTAGGCAGTGCCTTGAAACTTATTTGGAGGTAATTTGAATTTAAAAGAGGAAATAAATCCACCCAAATCATCCCAACAGCAACTGACTTCACTAATCAAGAAAGATTTTTACATAGCCAGGGATCTTTCATCAAAGCCATGAGGAAACCTTCAGTGGAGTCACTCAGGACTTTGCAGGATATTATAAAGCATCTTTCATTCAAGCCCTGTCTAAAATTCATTATTAAACTGAGACTGTCAGAAAACTAGGATGACGCTGGGCAAGACTTGTGTGAACATGTGAGGCTGTGGTCTTTCACAAAGCCTCAATTCCAGCCTCAATTTCCAGAGCCTCAGACATCCCCTGTGCGAATCCCTAGAGGATGGAGCTGCTGCCCCCAGCTGTGCTCAGACGGGGCACAAACTCTGTGTACTGTGAGGTGGCAATGTGTCTTCTCATCCTTAATTTTCATACCCGTTATACTGATTTAATGAAATAAAGAGTTGCCTTAGTTGACGTTTTCTGTTTGCTTTCGATTGTGGACATTTTCTCTGTGGCAGACAGAACTGCCTTGGTTTCTAAAGTAAAATTTCAGAAATATCTCACTGAGTGGGAGGATGTTAGCTTGACCTCCCACTGAAATGAGGCTGTTTCATCATTCATTCTGCACATGTAGGTACAAGCTGGTCTTCTGTTTTCTAATCCATTGCTGAATTTCAATCAGATTTGATAAAGATTCTCTGAGTTTGGTGAAAACATAGTGAGAAGATAAAGAGCTGTTAGTTCCCACTGGGAAAGAAGACAAATAAAATGACAATCTTATTTTTCTTGGGCTATCAGAGACTCAAAGAGTTAAGAGAGTGGAAGAGTGCAAGAAAGATATGTTGAAAGCCAGGCTTTTTGTTTCCTCTGCCCAAAGAACTGCTTGTTCCATTGTTTCCTTCTATTCCTGAAGGCAGGAGCTCCATCATTTCTGCCATACTAACTATTATAATTCCAAGTTTTATAGGGAACACAGTACTTTCTGGTTTCCAAAAATTTCTTCATCTCTCTCTCTTTTTTTTTTTTTTTTTTTTTTTGGTGTAGTTGGAGAAAAATCTGTGGAGGAATCAAGAGCTGAAAGAAAGAGAATCTTTCACTGCTTATGAACTGAAATGATGGGACTTCCTGAAGTTTTCCTGCCAATACCTTCTATGTCAGCAGTCACAAAGTGTGAATTATTGACAGTTTCTGCTCTGCACTATTTTGTTCCCATCCATTGGCCCTGTAAATAGTGTGGCAGGTGACAAACTGCATGGTTCAATGCTCAGCTCTTACTAACCAAAGGGCTTCCAGGAAACACCGAGTTGCACAAAGACCTTGCTGTGAGGCAAGTAAGAATCATATTTGACAAAAAAACCCACCAAAACCTTGATTAATAGAACAAATGTGATTTTTTTCTGCTTATCATTTAGGGTAATCCTTTGTGTCCTTGAATTAGGAAGGCCAATGTCATGCCAGCTGTATTGGCGTGCTTTAAAATTCAGCCTTTAGCACAGAATAATGATGAAACTTGGCTTTATAGGAGAAAATCTGATTGAATTCCAAAGATGAAAATATACCCCCCCAAAATAGAAATAATGTTAGTAATTAGCTAAAAAATAGTGAGATTCAATTACTTAATAGTACCATTCACAGTTTTAGGCTCCTTATAATTAAGAAAAAGTTTAGAAGAACAGATTATGAACTCTCCTTATGAATGGAGGTAGTTTGTAGGGGTGGTCTGGCAGCAGAGTAATTCCCAAAATAGAGCACTGGATTCACTCCCAGCTGAAAGGAGCAAAACTTGCAGATGTTGCTAATGCAGCCAGATCCAGAACATATACATGTGACCAGATGCGGCAGTTCTAAGAATTGCATCTGGCACAGAACATGCAGCTGTTTTAGCATCACACCAAGTGTTACTCAGTATTTATATACTATACCCTTTAGAAGGCAAGCATTTTAAATACATGTTTAAATCAAATATGTGAGTAGTCCCAGTGGGATTATTCAGATGCAGAGGGACATGTTTAAGCAACCTCCTGAATCAAAACCCTCAACAACCTGATCTGACTATGAGTCAACTGACTAACAATATTCACTGCTTTTTCCTGGAGACAAAAGCTCTTTTATTTTTTCAGTGCTTTTTTGCCTCACTCTGTTTCCTTCAGATTTATTTCTTCTCTTGGGTTTTGGATTTCCTGCTTCCTATTGTTATTCTTCATCAAATATTTCATGTACAAGTGCTTTCCAAAACAAGGCAATCAATCCAGAACAACATATTTCCAGTAATATATAATTAACTGAGTACTTTTTCTGTCATGCAATTGCTCTAGGATTTACAAAATTATTTTCTGCATGCATTTATGCTGATAAGCTACAAAAGTAAATAAAATTTCATGCAAAACCCTAAAGAGAGCAATAGATGATACTTATGCGGTCTCACATTATGCATAACCACATTTTGGATTTTCAATTATATCCACAACATGATGAGGAGTTGTTGGGAAATTATCCACTTCACTACTTTCTTTTTCAGCTTCCTTCTTGAGCTCTGGACTGTCTCATCTGTCTTGCATTCATGAATTTTCTGTCTGAGGACTACCAGAGTTGGTGCAATGCAAAGCCTTGAGGGCATTGACTGGTCATGGAAAATAGCAGATGACAAAGATTCCTTAAATAAATGAAAAAGTACAACACACAGTTTCCTGCTTCTAACAAAGGAGGTAAGAGATCTATTGGTCAAATATTATAAAATACTTTTTCTTTTTTATATTCTTACTATATTTCCCTATTTTTTCCAACACTAAGACCGCTCACCCCCATCAGTGAAAAGGAAGCAACGGAAAAGTGTAATTTTTTTCCATCACCATAAAGAAGAACTGAATGGGAGACACATTCAGAAGGGACGTTGTCTTCTTGACCACTACTGGCCTTGTTTTCCTCAGTCCCTGGCCTCTCTCCTGACTGCCCAGATCAACCATTCCCCCATTGTGCCAGCTCTGGCTCTCTTCACTTTTTTCTGTGTCAGTTTAACCTGCTAACACAGCAGTTAGCTAGCCAGAGTTGTTCACTGCTTTTGCTTTCTGCCCTCAGGGAGGCCCATGGCAGTTTGCAGACAGGCCTGGCGATCACCAGAGCCAGCCCAAGAGAAGAGGTGGGATGTGTGGCCATGAGCAAGGTGTTTCTGGGAGGGGGAAGTGGACGTCCCTCACTGAACATTGTGCAATTTGTCAACTTATTCACAAAGCTGTGCACTTAAGATGACACAATTTTCCCAAAGAACCTGAACAAGAACCACTGGCAGTATCCATTTTTGATGTATGAAATTCCTATATGTGGTCAAGGGATCACATAGTGCCACATCTCCTAAGGAAGTGCACCAGAAATCCCGATTACATGTGTTATGCAAGCAGTGCAGTGGAGAGATGAGGACTGGAAAGAAAAAAAGAAACACTGAAGTGAGTTTGCCATAGTGTACAGGCAAAATGGGATTTAATTCCTTATACTGTTGGTAGTGAATCACTTAGCTATTTACCTAGCTCTAATGCTTTACCTACAAGAACAGCATGAAGAATAGCTGCTATGTGTGAGGAGTTTTATGGATGAAAGTGCTCAGTATCCACCAGTTACTCCCACCAGTTGCTTTCTGGCATTCTGTAGCATATATGCTAGGGAAAGCAATGAATTTAAACAGGTTTTCTAGAAGCCATTTGATTGGAAACAGAAAACATTCCAGAAAATGCTCAAAGGCAAATCTTCTTGCACAAAAAAAAAAAGGACAGTCCATTATTTCATCATTCTGGTGAAGAGGGTCACAGTAGCCCTTGTCATCTAAATAACATGCTTAAAATCTTCCAGGTATATGACAGAACTCCCTCACCAGACACAGTAATGCAATGAAATCCTTCTCCTGAGAATGAAGAAGCAACAGATTGCAGTTAGGGATTTCCTGATGCCTCCTGGAAGAGACCCCTTTCAAAGCTGAGCAGAGGGGTCACTAGGCTGTTTGCCCTGGGAGCAGGTCACTCTCTATTAATCTCTGTTGAGGAGAACAGAATAATTGGCCTAATAAGTAAAAGGTGCTTGTTCAGATAAAATCTGGATGTTGCAAACTTTGAGTTTTACCTATTTGTAGTTATTAACCTTCATCAGACCTAATTAAGCCCTGTGGGTAAAGCACAAGCAGTGAGAGATTTTATACCCATGTCATATTTTCTCAAGGTGATGCCTTGAGAGGCTACCCAGAACAGAGGCTAGACAGTGTTAAAGGAATAACGTAGGTATTTATTACAGAATTCACAGAATCACTTGGTTGGAAGAGACCTTCAAGATCATCAAGTCCAGCCCCTGCCCTAACATCTCAACTAAACCACGGCACCGAGTGCCACATCCAGTCTTTATTTAAACACATCCAGGGATGGTGACTCCACCACCTCCCTGGGCAGACCATTCCAGTACTTTATCACTCAGTTAAAAAGGCCTTCAAAGGATACACCTTAGGGAGTACAAGAGCCTGGCCGAGGCTGCACCCAATGCAGATGACAGGTCACACATTTTCACACCTCTACAAGTTTTGGTCTATTTACATCTTGAGGTCATTGTCCAATTACAGCTTCAGGTGATGAAGTCCCATCCTCCCAGTTTGCTCTCCTCAATTCTCTGTTGTTTATACTTCTTGGGCCTGAAGCTGTGACGGTGTCCTTGGTTCTCAGGCTGGAAAAGGATGGTTTTGTCTAACTAAGCTGTGAAGAGAACTTGCAAACACTTTATATGAAGTTCAGAGTCTCACACTAATGCAGTACAGAATCTGGAAAATATTAAAGCTAAAGCTTAAGGCATCAAAGGGAGTCTAAGTCCTCCACCCTTTTTGCTCTGTGACATGGGAATACTGTCATCCATTGGTTTTCTGCAAATAGTGGATAACATCAGAGAGAACTCTATCTGGAGAAACCTACATTTCTTCAGTTCACATGGGACATTAAGCATCAGCACTTACTTCGGGAACCCTAATTATTCCTGCCATATAAGTCTGTTTACTCTAAGTGTAAATCCTACATCAGCACTTAAATATAGGACCAAGTGTGAGAAGCTCCCTGCTTTAGAGAGAGGAGCCATAGGCTCAAATATTTTGTTCAGTGTGTCAGCAAACAGAGCACATCTCTATATCACTTTATTTGGATAACCATTGTCAATGCACTGATGGGTACTGACATGGTAGAGCCATGCATGACCCAAACCTCTGCATCTTTTTTCATACACTTCAATTGTTTTACTGGAAAGATGTCTAAAAAGAGACTTGATCCTTTAAGATTCACAACTGAGTCACACATAGCTGAGGTGAAGCTGATGTGAGAGATTCATATTCCAAAATTCTCATTGGAAAGCTGTGTTACAAGAAAAACCTATGAGAGCTGTGGCTTGTCTGTCATTACAAAAATAGGGAAACATTTTTTAAAGTATTATGACCTGTCACAAAAACTGTATGTGATTTTTTTTTTCTTTTCTTTTTTTTTTTTTCCCTGCAGTTCCTGCCTAGATTTCTCCAGTCCCTGGAGGTTTTACTTAGAAATCGCATGTTTGCAAATGGCACAAGTTCAGTATTAAAACCTACAATGGTGATTTTCAAACTGTAGTCCTCTATTGTCTGTAAGGAGTCAAGTAGAGCCAAGATATTGCTGGCAAGAATGCCTTAAAGCATAGAACTGGAAGTGCTTCTGCTGGGACTGCTGCATTAGAGAGCCATCCTCAAGCCCAGCAGGCAGAAGCATCACCAGAAATTCAAGCCAGGAGGATGGGAACTACTGCTGCTGTAGAAAAAGCCAGTGCACAGGACTTGTTATACTCACCAAGAGAGCAGAAGAGAGATAAACAACTACTTTGGTTTAAGGATCTTTCTAATTAGATGTTCTATCCATTTCGTAGAAGGGATGAGTTTGAGAGGACTATAGGAAAGTAACAAGGTCTCTCTCTGCAGTTCATGTCTCCCACTCCCAAGATGCCTATCTGCCCCATTCCATGCAGATATCCCATCTTCACCCCCTGCAAGGTGGTCCCTGAACAGCTGCTCTATGCTACGACATCCCTTCCTAGAACTGTAAATGGGGGTGGTGGAGTGCTGGTGGGTACAGGCCAAGAGTAAAAACAGGTTTTTGGACTTTTTGCCTGATAAATCCCCTTCTCAGACCCCAACAGGAGCATAGATCAGTGCAAACAGCAGCAGTTCTTTCAGCAGTAGCACTAACTTCTCATTGAAAAAGCAAGAGAGTCATTCTGTCACTTTAGGCCAGAAGGCAGAGCTGCTTTGAAACCCCTCTGAGATGGCAAGAAAAACTCACATCTTTGCTGAAGATGTCAGTCTTTCAGAGCCTTCTTCCCCTGAGGTTCAGTGTAACCTCACTCAGTGCATGCCAAACAAAACAGGGAGCTTTGTTCACTGAGTGGGAAGTTAGAAATGTTTCCAGGAGCACTGTCATCACTATCATCTTCACCCACAGGTTCAGAGATGACTCAGGGTGTCTGAGGATGCCACTTTAGGAAACCAAGCTGAGTGTGTTGCTCGTGCCAGAGACAAGGTTGATGTCAGGCTTACTAAACAGGCATAGCATTAGCCCTAGCAGTCATACATTAGTTTTAGGTGTTGGGGTTATTTGACTTCTTCAATTTAAGGGTAAGTGGGGCTGTGTATTTCAGTTCTGTGGGTAAAGTCACTACGAATTACCTTAATCAGATCTAGTTGTGAATCAGTAGTCAGAAATTGTGTAAGTATTTAAGTCAAATTATGTGAATGCATCATGGGACTGTATTTGAATGACCTTGCACTTTATTTTCAAAAACCGATATGCAAAATCTCTGTAGCATCTTCAGGCTTCAGTAAGGGACATAAAAAAGCAACAAATTTTTCTTTGAATGCAATACTGTTTCCATTGATAACATGGTCCTATCTTAAACAGTGGAAAATTGGTTTCATTTCAGCTTAGTTGACCTTATTTCTTTTATATTTTTAAAGATACCTGCTATTTCTAAAAATCATTCATGATCACTCTTAAAAATATTTAGAAACCAAGCACATTTTTAAACAAAACCCATTTTTCCTGATTGTATCTCAAATGCTAGTGCTGAGCAAAAGACAAGAAAAAGCAACATGAACTGCTCCACCAGAGCAGCAGAAGAAAAGAAATCTCCTAGGCAAGATTTGCTAATACCAGATTGGGTGGCATGGTAGGTTCCAAGTGTTTAAAAATAACTGTATGACATTACTGTATCAATGGTGGAAAATCAAAGGCCTGCTGTCCAGGTTTGTAGGTCAGAAGTCTGGCATACACTGCTATTTTAAGTGGTGGTAAAGTCTGCATGGTGATAGTATAATCAGGAAAATGTTTCTAAAGAATGTTGGTCTATTACACCAGTGACTGAAGAAAAATTTCAGTTGCAAGCCTGCCTGTGCATTGCAGGTTGAATATGCTGTATATGCCATGTAGATATGCTGGGGGAAAAAGAAAGCCCAATTAAATGTTCACAAGCAAGGTAGACATAACAAGAGGTGCACAGGTACTTGAGGAAAATCCATCATTTGGAGCAAGATAGCACTACTTGTGTCCAGTAATTATTACTTGACTCTGGGGCCAAAGCAAGATGATCATGGTATTGACTGCCAGAGTAATTATTCTGTATTTATTACTGCATTTGTAACTTCCATCTTAATACCAGTGAAATTAAAAAGCTTATAAAAGTAGGATCCTACTCTGTCCAGCACATCTCATTGAGCAGTCCATGCAGGTTTATATTTTGCTGTCCTACATACATATCAAATCACTTGGATTTTTCAAAGGTAGGGAAATCTGTCACCTATCTTCAAACGAAGTCTTCTTTCCTTGGTTGCCAGTAAAATAGACAAATTTCTCTCATTAAGAGATTTCATGATCAGAATTTTGTGAGCAAAATTAATTTCCTGTCAAAGTTTTGCTATTAGTTAAATATAGAAATGGCAGAGTAACTCTCTGAGTGGATCATTTTAAGTCTTCTAAGAGGATTAAAATATCTGATTCAGACACACAGCCATTAGAGGGATGACTTTTCATAGTGAAGCAAGGCTCAGCCCTGCTCTGATGTTTATCCTGAAACTTCTGTACTTATTAGAGTTTACTTTGAAGGTATGTTACCAGTGTGTTGATTCTGTATTCCACTAATACTGAATGAGATTGCTTACACTTAAAGTGGCTTTTACTTTATTCATAAGACATATGAAGCTATAAATATATAAATAAGGAATGAGAATTTTTTAGCTATGTTTCCTATTGGCTTAAGTTTACTGGGACTTTTGAAAGCCTTGCTTGATGCTCTGCTTTAGGATCAGACTTGGAAAATAACTGGACTTTTTCACATTCTAGACCTGAAATTCTAATGCCAAAAGGAAGTGTATTACTGCTGCTGTTCATTTTGCATTGCAATGTGGAGCTCAGAGCTGCCCCTCATGCCCAGCACAGTGCAAAGCCTCAGCATGGCATGTCTTTCATCTAACAGCTCGTCTTGTCCGGATAAAGGATGATGTGTCCAAGTAACATCTGTCATTTTTGTGTTTTCTCCAGTAAGGATGGCCATAATTTTTCCCAAACACCTTGTTGATGCTACATCAATTACTAAAAAAAGGGGGTCAAGAACTTTATATTACTCCTAACTAGTAGCAAGCTAAATTAGGTGTTGAACTTCCAGTGTTATTTCCACTTCAGCAATAAACTGCAGCACATTGTCCTCCTGAACTGTGTGCTATGTCCTTTTGTAGAAAGATAGATAGTAAGAAAAATAGCTTCATGTGGTTAAAAGCATCATTCCAGATTTTGTGGTGAGACACAACCCAAGTACGCCAGCATGCCTGGGCTGTCTGTCTGCTGCTTTTTTCAATTTTTGCATAAATTAAAGCAAGTGGGTAAAATCTAAATATGTGAGACAGAATTGGACATCCTTAGTCACCTGTGACTCAGCAACAAATAAGACTGATCCAAAATAAAGCATTGCTCCAGCAGTCTTAAAAAGCTCTTTGCTAAAATCCTATCAAACCAAAGTAGAACTCTGTAAGCTCTAGCCTGGAGCAAAACTTAAAATAAAATTGTGGCAAAAATTTTGATTAAAAAATAAACGAGAAGTCACTCCTTTTGAATTAATTGTGTATGAATCATTACCTTCTTGGAAGTGACAGCTGGAAGAAAGTCTTCAAATTCTGCTCAGATCATAACATGCTCTCTATGCCTTTCCACAGGGATGTGACAACACTGTTCATCAGAGTGAGCTGAACATGGCAACTGTACTGTATGAACACAGGACACTACTATTTAGTCTGGACAGCTGAAACTGGCAAGTACTTCATGGTGCTGCAACTACATTGGTAGTGTCCGACTCAGTCTGGACCAGTATCTCTTTTTCCTTATAGAAAATTACTTTCTTCCTCCTTTTACGTTAGAGAATTATGGCCTTCCCATGGCAGGCTTCTTCAGCTGAAGATGCCTAATCCAACACTGGCTTGTCACGTAGTTTTCTCAAAAGCATTTAGCCTAACAAAAAATAAATATAATTGAAGTGTTGAGGTGAATTTACCAAGCTATGCTACCCCTGCATTTATAGTCCTTCATTCACACATGCATTCAAATCAGCTCTTTAAGTTACTAAGTTACTTGCATGAACCTCAGTAATTCAGTTTGTAGATATACAACAAAGTTTACCAGATACACTGAAAAAAAGGTGCAATCTCCTAGGGAGCCTCAGGTTTTAAAAATATCTGCTGTCTGTTTTGTGGACAGTTTTAGGAATAAAAAGCTATTTTCAAGTCTGAAACAGCAGAAATTAGTTCCGTGAATTCCTTTCTTAGAAGGCATAGATGGAAATGAGATCAATTTTTTTTTCCTCAAGTGTGTCTTTTAGCCAGCCAAGGGTCAAGCAAAATGCTGTTAGGGCTTTCAAATGCTTGAGGCATGTCTTGAGGCAGATGCTTAGGATCCAGCCCTTGCAGATGAAGTTGGATTCTATAAAACGGGTGTCTATTAGCACGCCAGTCGCTCCTCGCTCTGTTTGTTCAGGACTTTTCAAGAGGACATTCTCTAAATACTGAAGGAGGATGGAGAGAGTCCTTCCATCTCTGTCACTAATTTCCTGAATTACTACTGCTTCCTCCAGTCAGACCTGGCCATGTGTGTTGGATGAACAGTGAAACACATCCTTGACTGCTAAAAAACAGCCCCTGATAGCATTTTACTGATAGCCACACTGAGAGTCTGTCCTACTCCAGTGGGTGTCTGGCGATGTGTACTACAGAACAAATGCATGTGAATCTGCAATTTATATATAGAACATTTTTTAAACGCTTACTTTCTCTAGGTATATTAATCTTACTGTCTCCAGGTTTTATGGTTCATGGCATGCACTAAAGAGTTTGCTCATATGAATAGGAATCATTGAAAGCAACTGAGTTATTGAAAGTTTTTGTCTTTTTACAACATCACTGTGCTAAACACCCAGATGCATGTGATGCTCTGTTTATTTAACACATCCCTGTTTATTCACATACAAAAGCAAAGTCATCTCTTCTACATTTGTAGTCTAATGTCCAACATAATACAGGCACCAACATTTCTAAAGTTATTAAAGTTAATTTTTTTCCTGATATAATATTAGGAAATTAGGTTCAAGTTAAATAACACAAAAATGTAGATCAATATTAAAAGCAAGAACATGAAGCCATTAAAAAGAAATGGAAGTAAACATACTCATTCGATACCACTACCCTCAAACATCCTCAACTGCACTGAGTTTTATATTTTGAATCCAAGAATGGGGTTCATGTGTACTATTTTCTTGGAAAACAAGAATAATTTCAACAGAAAAAAAAAAAAAAAAAGAAAGAAAAAAGCAGAACTTGACAATGGCTAATTGCATTTCCATACCACATGTGATTATAAAGAGAATAGCAGTGATAAGGATATTCCCTTGACATGACTACCTATTCCATCCCATTCTTTTCAATAATCATTCTTTAAACAGTTGGACACTCACAGGGTTTAATTTTCTCAAACTCATTCTATCTATGTGCAGAATAGAAATAGTGATTAATTTTTTCGAAAGGCTTTATTAAAGCCTTCACTGTTGAAAAATTAGGCAGCAGGAATGATAACACAAAACATGATTGTTGCTGTTGTATCTATAGTGCTTTCTCTTATGAAGGACTGGATTTCACCAATTGATGTGTCTAAATACTACATTGAAATTGGCACCTGTTGAGCTGAACACTGGGGTTTTTTTTAAACTGAGGAATAAATATTGCCAGAATTGAAGCTTTTGTCAATAATGACCTTGTTAGGATATAAATTTGTATACTGATCAGTCATCATACACACAGCAATTTTTAAATGCTTTTTCTGTTATAGTTTTTTTAACATTGCATAACTAGAATTTTGTGTAACAAGTAATGGAATGTACCAGGGAAGAGGGCATGCCATCTCTTTCAGAAGTGATCAGATGTCCTAGGCCTTCCTTGGGAACAGTACTGGCATGGTAGCTTTTGCCCTGAATTATAATGCACAACAAGAAACAAGGAAAGTAGGAATCATGGCTGTAGCAATCACTAAGCACCACAGCCACAGACAGTGAGCAGAAGACAATTCCCCAGATGCCCTTCCCATCAAATTTAATGTGCCTTATGGCACTGTCTGTAAGTACTTATGCTGAATCTCATAACCTAAATGCAGAAAAGGTATCTTTTCTTTTCAATCATCCAACTGTAGAAGAAAGCTGTGGTTTAAAACAGCACAATCCAGTGCCAGGAACAGGAAATTTTAGGAACTGGTCTTACTTCTTGGTGATGTCAATGACACAATTAATGTCCTGATCTTAAACCACTGAAGATTGTAGCCATAAGGAAAAAAGGAGAGAGAGGAACCCAAGCAACTCTGTATTATACAGTGTTTCCAAGCTATATGGATTTAGTACACAGGCATAAATACTCAGAGCAAGACAGGGCAGAGCAGGGAAAGCTACTTCAAAAAAAGCTTCTTCAATTTCTCATTCAGCTTTCAGGCTGAAGGCAACTAAACAGATCCAATCTGCTTGGCACAGGCCACACTAAAGAAGATACAGGCTAGCAAGAAAAGTGCCAGTCTAAGTTTTGTGAGAAGTTTGTATTTAGCTTGCCAAGCTACAGAGCAACCCCTTACAGTATATTGTTACTATTACCTGCATGCCCCAAACCACAGCTCACATGTCCATGTCTATTTGCCATGCCGTTGCACCTCTATTTCCAACACTTATTTTCTACATGAAGCATGAAAATTTAATTCCAAAAGAAAAGCAGATCGGATATCTATTTGTTTTCCTTACCCTGTCTCTTCCCCTCCATATTTAAGACCTTATTTAATAAATGAATTGACATATCTGCATGATTTTGCCTCAAATTATGTTTGTGCCACTCACAAGTTATCACTGATATCCCACATTTTGTAACAATTTTCAGGAATAACATTACCCTAGGCACCCAATGGTATTCTGTCACCTTTCAGTATCACACTTACAAGCACACTTTATTCCTTTCTATGCTACCCCTGATGACAGATGTCTGTTGTCTCTCCATTTAGTGTGCATAAAAGCAGCAGCTGTTTTGATTCGCCCTTCGATCCTTTAAGTTTTACTTTGTTTTAATCAAAGGCTGAGAAAACTATTCTAGCAAGACCGCATGAGAGTAGGTGTCCAGGAGAAACACAAGTGTAGGGTGTGGTCCCTGTGTTCAGCAGTATCAAAGGAGTGTCTCTCTCCATAAAGATAACTTTGAAGGGGAAAAAAAAATGATAACAAATAGGCCTCTTTTATGTAAAATGGGGATAGTCATAATGTTTCTCTAATCACAGAAAGGTAATGTGGATACCTATGGCAACTAGATATTCTCATTTTGTTCCAGGTAATCATTTAGAAAAATTAAAACCGTCTCACATAAGTATGTGAAGATTACTAAAATGGAAGGCAACAGTGCAAAGATAGAAATGGAAGTAAAATAAAATTATTTTAAAATACACCCTCTATGCAAGATGTCAAGTTCTAGTCAGATTATAAAAGGGATTAAATAACTTCAAAGGAAAATTAATACATGAAGTTGGTTCTTAATATCAGAACCTGGTCTGCCTGAGCACAAATGCTTGAATTCCTTTAGATCTTAAAAATGTTAATTTCTTTCTGCCCTCTAACAGTGCAAATTGCCTTGCTGGGTGAAGTGCCCGTGGACAAAGGGCCATCAAGCAATTTGTCAGTTTTATCTGGCTAAAACCTCTGTGTTTCTTTACAAGACAGAAAATATAAGGAAGGTAGATGATGACATATGATAAACTGTCATCATTTTACTGGAGATATTCAGTAATTCTCCTATGGCTATTCATAGTCATGCTGAAATTTAGGAAGATTTACCAACCTGCTGGTATTGCCTTCCCTGTGGGGAAAAAAACCCAACTTCCTTACACATCTAAAAATTTTTATAAAGCAGTGAATAAAAATGCAGTAAAAACAAAATGTTCATATTTTTTGCAGCATTTGTTTTTTCTCTCCAATTATTTGGCGTTTATATTTAATCTTGGACATTTTATGTTGCAGCAGGTTTGTACACAATCCTGAACTAAGTTGCAGGTGACCTTATTCTTTGCCAGACTTCATTCATTTAGGGTCACCTATAGAACTTAACTGCCCTATGAAAATTGTGTGGGTTTTAATTAAAATTCGGTTTGGAGCCCCAAACTAAGGACAAAATGTAAGGCTCAAGAAATCTAAACATTAAATAGTGCAACTAAAACCTAGATAATTTTAGTAAAGTTTTTGCTTTGAAAACAAAAAATGTCAAGCTCTCTTAGTCTTGTAGGAAATATCCTAAACTAATATAATTACAATTAAGAATAAACTAATGTTTTCCACAGTTCATTATTTAAACCAAGATTAACTGAGAGTTATTTTTCTTATATCTGATTTCCCCCAACCTCTAGTATATTTTCAGAGGTTCAGAATTCAGAGCAACTGAAATAACTATTCACTGTGTCACTACAGGTTTTCTAGTGTCAATTTCTGATGTGAGTCTCCTGTTAGCTTTTGTTGGGATTTTGCCTCACACATATAAATCTTTTGAATCATAAGGATTTTAGTGACAGTTATGGTGACCACTTGGAACAGAATAATGAAGACTGGTGCCCAGATCTCTGGTTTTAAGGGAGTACTAGATATAGACCTGCAGTCCAGAATAAGGCAACATGAGATTTCATGGATATTTTGCGTCAACAGAAGAATGACCTGATTCAGGAATCACTGGTTCTTTTCCGGCTCTGAGGAGAGCTGATCTATATTGGCCACAGTCTATTCTCTCTTGGTCCCTGTTTCTTTCCCCTCTCTTGTTCTTTGTTTCTTTTCTTTCTTCAGGTTGCTCATTCCACACAACCAGGTTCTTCAACCTCGTCTCAGTTTTCGTCCACACTTCCAGGATCTGACCTTCCATGTGTTGTTACATCTATATAGGTACTGTATTTAATTATTTAGCTTTGCCAGCACCTCATAGAAATTTCCCTCCTAAAGCCTTGTGAGAAGTCCTTGCCTTCCCAGACTAAATCTTGATGTTCTGCAGTTCCAAACTAGGTGTCCTGTTGGATTTTATATCTAGTGTCTTCCCACAGGAACAAAGGAATGGGATCTTTCAGGCCAGATGACATTCTTTTTTTAGCATAGGAAACTGCTTGCTGAACCAGAAGAAACTTTGGACAAAAAAACCAAATATTGTCTTCTCTAGATCTCCTTTAACTTCCAGATAAAATTTAAGCAGATACAATTTATAACTTTATATCCTTTTCCTTTGTGCTAGTATTCCACATCCCATGTTAGCTGATTTACTTACAAATTGCAAGCATATTGGCTTTTTTTTTTAATTAAACGAAATAAGATATGCTTTAAACTAAATAAATTCTGCTCTGCTAATCCCCTTCCTCCAGGTAAAGATTTCCATTACCCAGTCATTTTAATTCTCCTGCTCTGCACCAGTTTGAGTCTGGATTCGTCTTCATTAAACAGAATCACCCAGAATAAAGCAAAATATTTCAGACTTGGCCTTAGACATCAACCTTAATACTTTCCTTTCTGTACTAGAGATGCCACATGTTAAGGTTTCACATACTTTTTTAAGGCTATGCATGTCAGACTGATGTCTCATATATTCCAATAATAGACTTAGACTTCCTGTTGCTCTAGCCTCATCAATTTTTAAGAGTTGACAAGTTCCAAATTCATCAATGAAATTTGTGTTATTCATTGCTAAACCCACTTCCAGCTACAGTACTGAACTCTACTTGTGGCACTCCAGTTGTCAGCAATATTCTGAAGTGTACCCTGAATTATATTCTAACTCTTCTTGAATATTGTCAGTGCCTTACAACTGCTTGTTATCGCATTTAGCACAGTGCCATTTTTGGTGTCAAGGTCATTAATAAAAATATTTAATGAGTTCTGTCTCAAGACTGATCTTTGAGGAGTAATCACTCTACAGCCAGATAGATGCTCTTTCAGCACATTCTAGAGCTCCCTCTCTATTTTTTTCCTTACTAATCTGATCATTCTTTAATAAAAATTGCATCTTCTACAGTTAAACTAATAGCTTCCTACATGACATCCGAGTGAAGAAAAGACAAAGAAAATGCAGTATCTCTTATCTGTAAAATCAATTCCCTAACAAAGAAGGGTGTGAAACCAGTATAGTGTGAGACATTTTCAGCAGAATCAAGTCATATTTTATCACATTTTCACTTACTTTATGCTTTTAGTTATTTTCCCCATAAATATTTCTGCAAAGAAAGCCAAGCACATGGACCCCATTATAATGCCCATCCCACCACCACACACCTCTCAAATATTTTTATTGTGCTTGTTGCCATTTTGTCATATGGTCCAAACCCACAATAATTCTGTTCAAACTCCTTGCTATGAGCCTTTCAAACACGTGTGTCAGGTCTTTTTGTATGCTACAACCCGTGGTGTATCCAATCACCACGGCTCAAGCACCCTCTGTTCTTTGCATGCTGTTTCCAGGTTAGATAAACTTATTTGGAGTTCTAAACTCTCAACCCCATCTACATTTCCTGACTTCAGCCCTGTTCTAAACATCCCATCCTTCTTACAGAGGCTGATAACTATTAGCTAGCTCTGCAGATGTTCAGAATCAACAACCTCCAATTCACCTGCTGTATCAAATACTCAGCACATCTGCAAACAAGGCTACAACAGGATCTGAGGAAGGGAGTGACACCCAGCTGGCAATCATTTTCCACACAGAAGGAGAGAGAATTCTGCTCCCAAGGGCAGATAATTCAATTATTTAATTTCTCCTCAACCCAAGATTCTCAGTCCAAGGTTCTGGGTGTTCCCAGATGGCCCTGCTCTCCTGCTAAATCTTGCCTGTTGTTATTCCCTCCTGCACACTGGCTCCACAACTCCAAACAATTTAGGTACATCCAGCCTACCACTAATTTGCTGTGCAAAGGAATGGCTTGCAGGGATGTTTCAATGCAAGTGGCCGACAGGCTAGCAGCACTGCAGCTGGGAAGGACGTGGCTCTTAGCTCTGGCCCTTAGGATGGCTCTCCATCTGGCACTTAAGAGAAACCATATGAAACTGAGGACAAGAACATGATTTTGAAAAGTGAGTTCAAGGCAGCAGGATGCATTTTCCAGCTGCTGGGATTTAAGGACACACCAATGCTACCATCCTAATCTGGGGCCAGGACAGACACGGAGCCACAACCTACTGAGCACCCACACTAACTGATTTGTTATCTAGCCCATGTCAGCTGGTTCTTCAAGAAGGGTGCAGGGCTAGGATATGCTGCAAGTCTGACAGCTGCACTGGCAAGCATTCTCAAAAAGAAGTTTCTTCTGAAACAAGCTCAAGCCAACCTTTCTGCACAGCCAACAGAAGGACATCTCACACCTTTGGTCTCCTTTAAAACCACAAATAGTGTCAAAATAGTGATGATATCTCGGTTATTGTAAAGCAGTACAGCAGGCTCTGAATGTAAATGATTTGTTCAAAGTCAAGTAGGAAACCTGTTGTCACAAAAAAGGGAAAAAAAAGCTCAGTTTTTCCAAATTTCAGAGATAATTTCAGCCATATTTGTTCACACTTTAAAAGAAAAATTAAAGCTTTACAGTTGAAGATGGATGAACTATTCATAGCAAATAATGTAGCCATCAAAGAGAGACTTTTAGTCACTTGATGTATTATCAATGAATAGACTGATTTTTATGAATATGCTCATTAGCTGTAATTGTTTAACAAATTATTTATCTGAAAAAGTTTCATCCCCTGAGTTGTCTCTGATCTACTTGCTTTTTGATTATTCACTAGATGTGGTACATTATTACTTTGCCCCCTCATAGAATAAATGAAATATTAGCAGTATCTGTGAACACTTGCAGCATGAATATTCATTTGTGAATGCACATGTTATATGACTTGTCATTAAAGGCATCCATTATTGCCCTATGAAGAATAGTTTGACTCTTTTTAAAAATAAATGTAATTTATTGTGGCATCTATTCATTATCAAGGTTACACTAAAATACAACTAAGTAATTACCTTTAAATGTTAATTCATCCCTTGATGCAAATATTTTTTCTTTTGAATACAAATTTTAAATACTGCTGTAAACAGAGAAATGGACTTAACTCTTGCACTGCCAAGCATGGGTTATTTTCAGAGAATGAGCATGTCTACACTGAAACCCATCATATGATAACAATTTGCATTCACATATACAATGTGTTCCAGAAAGAATTTACACTGTAAGAGGCTGAGAAAATAGGCATCCAAAAGTTAAAGAGAAAGAAAAGAGAGAAAGGGAAGAAATATGAGACATTCACAGGAAAAACTAAATTCCCCAGGAAACAATAAAAAAGCCGTAAAGTAAACAAGTTGAAGTGCTGTCACTTGATAGCATGTATCAAAAAATGACTTAGGAGAGGAGGACATTGAAGATGGAAATTCTGCTTGTAATTCAAGCATATTAAAGGAAACCAGATCTGTTTAAAGGGCTAGCATTAATTTATTTGCTTACACTGGAAAATATTACACATTGTTTTGAAATAATTTTTTTTTATCCAGAAATAGCACTCTGAGTGCTACTGGCGTGCTGTTGCAATAGCTTCTCACATGTAAAATCAATATCTGCTAAATATGGCATAACAAGTGAGGTAGTGACAAATAATGGACCACAAGGTGATTTGTTAGGAGTTCTTCTGATGTTCTGCTAAAGAATATGGTTTTAAACGCTCCAGTGTCTGACATACCCACAGTGAATTGCCCTTATAAAAGCTCTGCTGAATATTTTTAAAAACAGAACTTCAAAAGCCTTGGAAAAAAATTCAGATCCCTGCTTGGTGACACAGAGTTTCAGGGAATGGTTGAAATAATTGCATCGAAATGTTTTCATACAGTAGGAAGCTGACAATCTCTTATGTCATCACTACTGCTAATGAGAGTATAGATGTTTCTTATTAGCTATGAGAAAATGAAGCAGATTATGTTATGAAAGGTAAAGGAAGTTAAAGCTCTTTCATCCATAAAACACTAAATATAAAAAGAACAGCAAAACATGGGTGCAGAAAGCAAGTATCTCTCTGGAAGATGTTACCTGTTCACTGCAGAAATTACTAAGTAGAGGCAGATCAGCAGGAGAAACAGGAAGTCTTCTCAGACATCTCCAAAGGAAGGAAAAAAAGAAGCTGCACTCCAAGTCTACAAATAGTAAGTCAGAATGGGCCAAAAAGTATGCAGTGGGTGCCATAATGGAGTGAACTGTGTAAATATGGCCAGAAAGGAAAGCTTGGGATCTACTGTGAAGGAATACACGACAGAAGAGACTGACTCTGATCCTTGTGTTGTAAGTACTGCCTATCTTCAGTCAGGAAGATGGACATACTTGACAAAGCCCCATTTAGAGCTGGGGCTTGGCATCTGTGAAGAATCCTACTAGAAGTCAGACTCTTGCTTTTTCCATGTGCTTCCAAAGAAAATTTTCAGAGTCTACCACTGGAGAACAACACTTGGTACCTAGAAACAGAAAAACAGAAGCAAAGGTAGTAAAACAGTGGTGAAACTAAGGAATACAGTGTGCATAGAGCACTTACTGCAGGAGTAAAAAGGGAAAGGCCCAAACAAGAATCTGAGATCTTTGTGGAGGTGGGTAGAGCCACAGAAAGGAAGGATAGCTTGTTTTAATATACAAAATGAAACAAACATAAGACTCAGACTGTGGAAGAAAACACAGACCAAAACAGAAATCTGCTTTCGAACAGAGTTGCTATATTAGTAAGAAACAAAATCATTTTCCAAAAGAGACTAAACAAGAAAAAAATGGGCTGATAAGAACAGATGTCTATGTATTTTCAAGAAAGAAAAGCATTCAGGAACAATCAAGATCATTATAATAGATAGCATCACTAAGGATTTTCAGTGGAAGAATTAGGTCCAACAACTTGAATAGTACCTTGAATATAAATAGAGCATGTGTTAATTTCAAATTGGATGGCAGACATCAAGTCCAGTTGCACATCAAAATTACAATTAAAAACTGAAAAGAAAACCTAGTCATGTGGAACACAGGTGGTAAATCTAACATTTTACATTGGAAAGGCAACTTCTAGTGTGAATACTTGAGAACTGATAATTAAGTGAAATAAAATCCTGACACATTATGTAAATTGGCTCTGGTCTTCCTTTCCATGCTCTAATCTATACAACTAAATTTGATTTTAGTACAAATATCTTCAAAATTGTGCTGCTTATGATGGTTAGGGTACCAAAGGTAAGCCAGGCTATTCAAATGCTTCACTGTAAATTATTCTTTTCTGGTTCTTTTGTCCTGATATAGATGTTACAAATTTCCAAAATATAGCTAAAGCTATGCTGCCTGTGCCCATCTTTTTATGAATATATTATACATACAACACAGATTGAAGACAAATTGCCTCAATAAATTGTGTTATTTGATGCAACACCGGTTATAATGTTGTTCTTGTTGTGTTGGCATCATTGGAAAGATATTTCATTGTGGAAATCTCACGGAAATTTTTATTTTTTATTCAGTTTAGCACCATGCAGTTTATTGCTTTTAGCTGATGTTTTGATTTTTATTGCTGTGCCACCAGATATTCCATTTAAAAATCATAATCATATGACTTCCTTTATGGTGAATGAATTCTACCTTGCAAAAATCCCTAACAGAATTTAATTGAATTCATTAGAGTTTTCAGCAGTTCATTCCGTCCTGAATAAGAATAGACACGAATTTCTCCCTCTCTAAATTAGTGGTGAAAACATTCTTTTATAACGTGAGACTTAGGAATAGAATATTTTCTTAGATTCCCACTTGAAATACTGCACCATCGGTTCCTGGAATCCTCCTGGCATAAAAATTTTTAAGGCTGAAGTAGAGCCTGCAGAAGACCCCAAATCCCGGTATTTGCCTCTCAGGTTTAAGGAAAAGTTCATCTGAAATCTGGTTGCTTTTTTAATTGATTGATTTTGTCCAAAATGGTGATGCAGTAGAACTGCATGAGTAAAATTGGGAATTCTCTATATTTTGGCTAAATATCTTCATAAATATTTCTGTTTAGCCAGTGTGTTGGTTCTCTTCAGTGATACTGTTATTCTGTGTGGATATAGTTGAATGAACAGAATTCAAAAATGAATAATATTTCAAGATTTGAAAGCACTGAGGCAACTTGTGCTACTTTTTCCAAGTGTCAGCATACAACCCAAAATGCATGGTGAAACCCTCTCTCTAAAATAATTTCTTGCCTTTCTTGTGAGTTTCCAAATATATGACAAAAGAGAGCAAGAAAAAAGAGACAAATATAGATGCTGATAATTATAGGAAAAGCCTTCTGGCATGTCCAGAAATAGAATGCAAACTTCTGACTCATAGGTCTGCATCCTGCCCACTGCACCACACTGCTTTTCCTAGAGACTTATTTTTATGGAGTAAATGCATATTTCATAAATATTAAGATTGATATCTATTGTAAAATTGTCACCAAATCCTCATTTTAAGTACTGTTAGGAGTTTGCTATGTTTATACACATTTTAAAATAATGCCCCAGAAGAAAACCCCCAGACTGCAAGATGTTACATAATTTCACTATAAATGCTTAATATTTTATAAATCAACAATGTTAATCTATCTGAGATGAGCTATGAAAATCTTTCAAGTGCAACTAATTGGAATTTTGCAAGGATCTTTATTTTATGAAGAAATACAAAAATGCCAAATGATTAAGGTGTTTTCATGAACAGAGACAGTATGCTATTGTGAATTAAATTAGTTTTAGCTTAACATTTTGTCAACATAGAGGAACGCTGTGTGTGTCTCTGATCTTCATTATCCATTCTCACTGACTTCATTGCTTTTAGGAAGGCATCTCACATACCATTTGAAGGATATTTTAATTAAAAAATTGTGAGTATAAAACATTCTAGTTTCTAAGAAATACATGAGCTTAATATCTTAAATGTGTTCTCCACGTAGTGTTTACTGTCTTAAATGTGTGCCCCTTTTGCTCAGTTCACCAAGTTCTAGAAGCTCAATTTACACTTTTTGAATACAAATGTCCCCCTGTTTCTTGGATACATAAACTATAAGGAAAGAGTCCAGAACCTGAAAGGAGCCTACAAGAAAGATGGAGAGGGACTTTTTACAAGGGCATGTGGTAACAGGACATGGGGAAATGGCTTCAAACTGAGAGTAGTTTTATATCAGATATTAGGAAAAAAATCTTAACTGTGAAAGTGCTGAGGCATTGGAACAAGTTACCTGGAGAAGCTGTGGATGCTTCACCCCTGGAAGTGTTCAAGGCCAGTTTGGATGGGGCTTGGAGCAACCTGGTCTAGTGAAAAGTGCCCTTGCCCATGACAGGGGGTTGGAACTGGATGACCTTTAAGGTACTTTCCAAACCAGGCCATTCTATAATTCTGTGATTCTATAATACATAGAAAGCACAAGAAAGTACAGATCTAAAGTCACACATTGATGCAGATTAGTAGAAATAACATACATATATGTCAACATTTTTTACATTTATGACTTTTGGGCAAACCAGCACTGTCTTTCACCTATTTTAATATATGGGAAAGCAGAAGGTTTGGGGTTTGTGGAACATTGTTTTCCCTTCTATGTGCACAGGCAAGCAAGCAGTCAGGATGGTCTACTTGGCACAGGAAACAATCTTCAGGAGAATAGTCTAGCTACAGCCACTGGTGGTACATGGGCAGCAAAGGAAGACAGAAATAAAATCAGCTCCTATTTAGATCAAAATCTAAACACTGAGGAAAAAAATAAATCAAAAAACCAGAAGACATGAAGACTCCTTATATGCTTATGTATGGGCAACAGATGAGAGATATTCAGACTGCCTCCTTATTAGCACATATTTCATTTATTTACTGAAGAAGGAAGGGGGCCTATTAACCAAAATTTTAAAATCTTAATATGTCCTAATATATTACTTCTAGGGAATGAAACAGAAAATGCAGCAGAGGAAGGGTCTTCTTGCTTGTCCAGCACTCCCAAGTAATTGAATGCCTGAAACCAAAAGGTTTTCAATCATTATGTACCCGCATTCCAATAGAAAAAGTCACAATATGGATAAAGTGATCATGCTCTTCCTTCCATCAAATCTGGGTACAGAGTGAGCTCCAGAAGTATTCTTTAATAACATGCAGGGAGGAAAGTTAATTACTGTGGGTTCTTTCTCTCCATCTGACAGATGTTTCAGCAAAAGCTGCATTTCTGCCCCTGGAACCTGTGAAACTATAGGTGAATATTTCCTGACCTCTAACTGTGTTTGACCCTGGGGACATTGCAGACTACAGAAATTCCTTGATTATCAGGCAAGTAATGCCTAATTCAGGGGGAGTGATGAAGTCTGATTTAAATTTCTTATGTGGAAACAGAATATATAACTGTGAATAGACTTGGTGCTTTAATAGGGCCAACTTAGAAATGCTGAAAACAACTATGAGTCAAATCAGTCAAGAAAAAAAATATAAATGGAAGCATCTGAGATGACTGGAACTACTACACTTTATATTCAAAATCCACAGTCAAAAGAAGTGGAAAAATATCCACACTGCTTAAAAAGCAACGTAATAAGGGAAAAAAGCAGGAGCAAAATTATATTTAATTTATACATGTATGTATATGTATTTTAAAAATGAAATGGGGAGTTTATTCATAAATGTTCAAAGTGTTCTGACTGCAGTTCATTATTTTAAAATGTGTATAAACATGGGGTAAACGCTCAACATAGTGCTCATAATAAGCTTTGGATGAGAATACTCTTCATTCCTTGTTTAATATTTATGAAATAAGCATTTACTTAGTGAATGTAAGCCTTTAAATGAGGCACATTTCTCTGTGACCAGAATGAAATGAATATAAACAAGTTAGAAAGTAAGAGCTATAGGAAATATATAAAATGAAGAAACAGAAACATGATGAAAAACCTCTAGTCAGCAGAGTTAAAAACAATGCAAATTGTACTTTTAAGCAAACTAGGAACAAAAGAAACCCTGAAAACACTGTCAGTCAATTGTTTATAGATAGAATTCTGGTCTCTGTCTTGGCTCAACTCAGAATTCCACTGCAACAATGATGCAGTCTCAGTGTAGGAGGAGGTGGTAGGCTTATTCTGCTCAGTTGAGGAAAGGCAAAGAGGTCTGTCAGAAATGTGCTTTTCCAGCAGTGGGATGATGCAGCTTAGCCCAGTGGTGATGAGGGCACTGGGATACTTCCCGTGCTACCAACACTGGTCACTTCTGCTTCACTGCTTCCTTAAGTGAAGTGTTCTAAAGGAGCACATCCATGTGACTGTATTTTACACAGGAGCTGATTTCTGTTGTTGCATTGGGTTTGCATAGCCAAGCTTTGGTAGGGGGGGCACCTATAGGGGTGGCCTCTGTGAGAACTTGCCAGACGTTTCCTCCATGTCCAATAGAGCCAATCCCTGGTGGTCCCAAATCTGGACATGCTGCTGGTGAAGGCTGGGCCAATTAAAAATGGTAACGCCTCTATGATAACATATTTAAGAAGAAGGAAAAATAAAGATATTGCACAATTGTAATTTTGCCAAGAGAACAGCGGAGTGAGAACACATGAGAACAAACCCTGCAGACACCAAGGTCAGTGGAGAAGGAAGGGGAGGAGGTATTCCAGTCACTGGACCTGGGATTCCTCTGCAAGCATGGTGAAGACCATGGTGAGCCAGCTGTGCCCCTGCAGCCCACAGAGATCCATAGTGGTGCAGAGAACCATCCACAGTCCATGAAAGAGTGATTCGGGTGCAGCAGTTCACAGAGAGCTGCTGCCTGTGGGATAGACTCATGCTGGAGAAGTTCATGGTGAACTGTTTCCTGTGGGAGGGACTCCATGTTGGAGCAGAAGGACTCCTATCCCTGAGCAGAGGGAGAAACAATGTGTGATGAACAGACCATAATCTCCACTCCCTGTTGCCCTGCATCCCTGGAGCAGGAGGTACAGCTGGGAAGGAGGGAGAGAGGGGTGAGGAGCTGGTGTTTTTAAAGTTTTATTTTACTTCTCATTATCCTGCTCTGATTTTGTCAATAATAAATTCAATTAATATCTCTAATTTGAGCCTTTTTTGCCTATGATGATGGTATTTGGTGATGATTTCTCACATTCCTTTTATCAACTCATGAAACCTTTGTTATATTTTCTCTCTTCTGTTCAGCTGTGGAGGGAAGTGAGAGAGAGGCTTTGGTGCCTGTAATCCAGCCAGAGTCAACTCTGTACAATTGTCTTGATCTTCCTAGTGGAAGCTAAGTATTTACCCTTTGATAATTTGTTTGTTAGCTCTGAAGGCTTCCTGGAAGGTTGTGTGAAGACGTCTGTAAGATCTTGCATTCCCACCTCACCCTCGGCATACTGGTCAGGCAGCTGTCAAAGAACCCTAATCACCTTCCAACAAAATGATGGAGGGCCAGAATCCTGGAAGCTCAAAGATTACTGGCCTGCAAACTTCTCAGCACCTGGCTCTTTTGCATTGCAAACTCTTGTGGGAATCTGGAAGTCTACTAGTGAGCTAGGAGAAGGAAGGGCCACAGGGTCTTCAGTTAAGGGTCAGAGAGTTACATGAACTGCCCCAGAGTAATGATTCTTGGCCTTCCCTTTTCCAAAAGGACTTCTTCATCTGTCAAGGCTTTGACTGCACACTCTAAAAGTGAATGTATTGCAATTTCTGTGCAAAAACCTGTCTACACAGGTCCTGATATGAGCTACATGAAGAGGTTTTATATTGGAGACTTTTATATTTATGGAGATGACTTAAGCTCTAGCTTCTCTACTGGGGAAGAGGAGGGGAAAAAACATCCCAGCACAGGACACAAATGAGTTTTAGGTAGTGTGAGGTGGAAGAGAACAGCGTATCAAAGTGTGTTCTTGCAAATGGGAAAATACAGTAGGAGTGGTATTCCTAGTCCCACAGACACGGGCTCCAACCAATGTTGATGCACTCATCCAATGTCACTACGCCCCAAAAATTATTCAGCCAGGCTGGAGCTCGGGGTCACCCATTGGATCACCAATCAGTATGGCAGCATTGTTTGTGTGGGAATAGCAAGGTGTTTACAGAATAACAGGAGAAAGGGGAGGTCAGAGGGGCTTCTGCAAGATCTGTATCCAGAGGAAGGCATTGCCTGAAATTTCTGGACAAGGACTTGGGAGCAGGTCTCAAAAGCCATCACAGTCATCCCACTGTACCTACCAACATGCTCTTCAGACACACCCTGTACCCCGCAATAAAAAGGTCTTGTGATCTTTCCATTTTGAAGGATGCTACACATAAATAAATGGTAGAAGGACTTCTCCATCCAAAGCAGTTTGGTAGACACAAAGAAAATCACCAAACAGAAGCCAGCTATTTTTTATGTTCTTTCTGGTCCATAGCTTTTTAAAATTACTTTCATGGAAGCTGTCTGTTCCTCCTCCTTCTCTCAGAAGCAATGTTGTTTCTATGGCTTTGCTTAGTCCCATCTCAAAGTTTTAGTCCCTCAGTCAGTGCACCTACATCCATCTGTAGGCAATGCTTCATGTGATTTGGGAATGCTCAGCACCTTTTCAAATCAAGTCCTTCCTTTTCTCATTACTTCTTCCAATGACACAAAGTTAATTGTCACACCACTGACAGCCCCATGCCAGGGATAAGTTTTCAGCTCAGCTCCTCACAACATGCCTGGACTAAAACTCACAGCACAGTCTTCCAAAAAAGGCACCATCCCAGCTTTGCTGTGGCATACTTAATTCTCTTAAAGCCCAGGGCATTTCAACAATGCTGGACTGGAAAATCAGTGCAGTTCTACATTGCATTGAAGGTCACATCTGAAGGTTTTTTATGTTAAGCAATCATAGACCTGTGTTTCCAAAAGCAATAATTTTTTTGGAAATTTCAGTTTTACAGGTGTTTTATCAAAAAGGCTGTAAAGAATTAATTTGCTCTGAAACTACTGAAGATTTGCCTTAGAAATGAACTCACACAAAAAGAAGAAACTATTAAAAAAAAGGAAAAAGAAAAAAGAGGCATTATTGGCTTGCTTTCCCTACAGTAATATTTTCCCTCATTTTTAAAACAAATTGAATTTTGGAGAATGCATCAAGTCTCCCTTTTCCTTTCTCTCTCCCTCTTGAAATATGGTTTGAACCAATTCTTCAGACACATGTATTTTAAACTATTTACTTTAAATTGTGATTTGCATACTGCCAAGTATTTAAACGTGGTCGTAATTACAGTGGTTGGGAGTGACAAACACCAGGAGACCATCTATCAAGCTAATTTATCTCCATATCTGTATCAGTATCAATCCACTCACTGTACTTCTTTTACAGTATCCTAGATAATATGGTATTTACAGTGTTATGTGTTTGCCAGATGCATGTTAATTAAGCAAGAGGAGATCTAAATGTGTCTTTGGCTGGTTTCTTCATTCAACTATCTTGAGAAATACTCAAAAGTAATTTCCATTAACTGCTGTGCTATTTACTGGTGAGGACAGAAATGGTCATTAGTGACTCCCTGCTGCTGAGTGCAGCCCTCCATCATAATTCTTGGGGAAGGTTTGCTTCAATGCTAAAAGAAACTCTGTGTATCTTTGTTCCAAAACTGCTGCCTTGTCACAAATGCCAGCATAGACTGATATTTAAAGATTAGAATGTGAGTTTTAACAGTTGAAACAAAATCTATGCATTGGCAAAGGGAACATATTTTCTAACAAACTTCAGGAAAAGGGGAAAAGAGCAGGCATGAGTCCAATTAATCTGGTATTCTCATAAAAACCTAGGCCTGGGCCTTCAACATCTTAAACCAGGAAAAGCTTTTGGAAGATTTATTTTACACCTTTTCTCTTTCCTTATTTGTGCCAATAGGATGTGCAAAACTGTCTGGAACAAGATAGGGGTGGTGTCACTGCCATTTAAACACAGGGAAATGACTTACTGCTTACTCATGCCCTGTGCCATTCTGTGCTGTAGCCTTCCTAGGGCTGATTTTTTTAATGAATCATTTTTGCATGTACAGACCTTGGTTTTTAGGCCTTACTGTGTCATATTTGCACATGGATGAACTATTCTTGAAGAGTTTCTCCATTCTATAGGACAAAAATAGACTTTTCTTTAACAGCAGATTATTACTGTACATATCCACCCAGCTATTCCACAATCTGTGTATTTACTATACAACCAGCATATTTATTGTGGAATTTGGGAGAAAATGTCACTTGGCATTATTTTTATAGTTCCCATGTTCTTCTCTCACTGTACCTAGAGGTTGTAGCAGAATAGAATCTTGTTCCTCACCAACACTGTGATACAAAAAAGCAATAAGTGGCTGTTGGTTTGGTTTTGTTGGGTTGTTTTCTGATTTTTTTTTCCCATAGTATTTTCTATAGTATTTTCTATTTTAAATATAGTATTTCTAAAGTATTTTTTTACTTTTCCCACAGCATTCTGACTGTTTAGGAATGTGACAAACCTTATCTTGCCGGGAAGTACCTAGAGGATGATTTTTTTGCGGGAGTTCAGTCCTACTTAAAACATACTATGTGAATACACAGAAGACATCAGTGTTCAAACATATTAATTAATGGGCTTAAAACCATCATTAAATCAATCCATGGAAAGTCATGGTCAGGTAAAAAAGTAATACAAGCTATTTCCATGAATCACCACACTTTTGCAATTTCATGTGCTTAATCATTATGGAGAGCTGTCTTTTTTAGGTACACTGTCTTGCAAAGGTACCAAATGATCTTTCACTCCATTCAAAATTCCCTGTTAGTCTTTTAAACAGACTCTCCCCTCCAAAAGATCATATGAAATACCCCTTTAATTAAACAGGCACCTAAACCTACCCATAAATTGATGCTAATATGCATATCAAAGATTTTCTACAGAACCATACAATGCCAGAAGCACTTTTCTGTTTCATAAAAATCTTAATGAAGCTTAAAACAGCAACTTCTAACATCTTTGCTTAGAGATATAGAACCTTGTAGGTTTTTTTAACAAATACGCTCACTGATTTCTTTAATTACATGCAATAAAGTGTACAGGTTTATATACACATCAAATGAATAAAATTATGTTATCTAGACAAATGATGTTCTCATGAATGGAGAATATCTATTAAAATGGGAATGAGGACCCATGCTGAGTCCATGAACTCTGACTGCTTTGAGAGGAACAGAATGATTTATGACTTACAAGTGAACTGTCCTCTCCACCAAGAAACTGCCTCTCATTCCCTTCCAATCTGGAGAAATTTTCATCATTTTTCACCACTTTAGGTTGGGGAGTACTGGCCAGGCATGGGTTACAGACAACTGAAGAATAGAGGAAAATTCCATTTCACACCCACACAATTGTGACCAGTGAGGAGGTTTGTGGTTTGCAATTATTAAAGGAAATGCATAGTCTTTGCAAGTATAGGGTCTTACTTATTTCCTTTCTTTGAGGAATGATAATGCAGTAAATCATACATCTATGAAGTTTTATTAAATATTTATCATAAAGATTTACCAGCCTTATTAGTTTCACCTCTGCCAGCAGAAGAGCTTTCACAAAATGGAATGGGATTTCTGTTTTCCACTTCTCAGCCTTTGACTACAATGCATTAAGAAAATACAGTGACTTATTTTTCCAGATGTGTTTTTCTTTCTTTAAGCATAATTTTCTCCCTGGTTTTGTTTAATTTTACACTTGACTGAGGTGTATAAACTGAAGGAGCTGAGGCAATTTCAGGAAAATACATATGAAGGTTAAAAAATGTTTGAATCATCATTTTGACAAAAAACCCCAAAACTATTTGTAGCAATAACATAATAATCTGGAGTCTGAACAGAATTTTCTTAAGAAAACCCATGATCCATAGCAGTGGCACAGCAGTGGTATTAGAAATACTACTCCCAGCTTAGATCAAGTGATGGACTGGAGATAGGTGTTTAATTTCTAACTTGACTTCAAGCTTTTTGATTCATGTCACAACTCAAGCAAGGCCATCTAGAGATGGCTGTCCAGGACTGTGTCCAGATGGCTTTGCAACATCTCAAATGATGGAGATTCCATAGCTTCTCTGTTGAACACTGTTGCAGTGTACAACCACTTTCACTAAAATAAAAAAAAGGATTTTCTGATGTCCAGGAGGATTTTCATGTTTCAGTTTGTGCCCATTGCCTCACATCCTCAAGGCAAGAGGACCTTGAGGATAGTGGGACCTCATCTTCCATTCAAAAGTGAAAAACCAAATGAGAAAAAAAGCCATTGAAAATGCCTCACATTATGCATATTTAGCCATTATGCTAAATATGAAGTAAGATAAATGAGTCAGAACTAGAGTTTGGATTGCCTTTATGACACAGGTTTGTTATTTTAGGTCACAATACTAGTTATGTACTGCTCTGTGCAATGGGAGACTTGCTTCCTGCCTGGATCTCTCCATCCTCCTCCAGCAACCTAACATGACTTCAGGCTTTTTTTCAAGTTTCCTGGGCACTTCTGCCATTTTCTAAATTAAATCAGTACCAAATTATTAACTAAAGCCATTCTTGACATTAATAACTTGATATATGGCCCTACCCCTGCAAGCTGTGCTCCCCACAACATCATGTCTGATTGTTTTTGTTTGCTATCAATAACGCTCAGAAGTGATCTGTCCCAGATGTGCCACCTCTGGGCTCCTCAGCTCCATGATGTGTCTTCCACTGACTTGCTAAAAGATTGACCACAAGACTGGCTCACATCTGAGCACAGACAGGTTGCAGTAGAAGCCTGCTGTGTTTCCACCAACCCATTTGTAACTGGAAGACACGTGGCCTGCATACCTCCTGTGTATAAGCCACTGCCCAAGGAATGCCAGCTCTCTCCTGACCTGAGACTACTGCAAGTTCTCCAAACCAGTGTGGTACTCCCATGTTTGCTAAGGTATAAACTCCATCCTGTAGCAGCAATACAGGATGGAAGATTTAGGCTAGCACCAGGTAGGTGACAGCCATATGCACCTTCACTCGCATCTTGGTATTGTCCTGGCATTGACTCCTTCTGTGGTGGCCATAGGTTTGAAGCTTGATTTCAGATTACAAGAAGAAATATTTTGTCCTGTTTTGAATTTATTCAGAGATTTTGCTGTCCCACTATTTATAAAACCTTATTCCTGATTAAAACATTTGTTTGCAAAACACCTGGAAAGCAGCATAAATGCATATACCACAAATTTTGCAAAGAAAATGACTGACTGAAAAGGTCTGTCTTGACAAAGACCTTATGCCGTTTCCTACACACTGAAGTAGCTATAAATGTTCCCTTTTCCTATATCCCCTATCCTTAGAAAGAAATATGGCATGATGTGTAGGAGGAGAGAAGCAGCCCTGGTTGTGTCTGTGCACTCAAGAAAGACATCCAGGTAAAGCTACTGATCCAACGGTGACAGAAGCTGTGAGAGTTTCCCTTGCAATGACCTTGCTCATCTACTCGCCTTGATTTTTACTTCCTACTGCCCAGCTCCATGCCACCTCCTTGGGCTTTGTACTTGCCAAAGCAGGAACACTCCTACCCCCACTTCAGCAATCATCCAGTGACTCCCAAGCTTACGGCAAAGAACACAGTCCATATCAAACCAACTTAGGGTCAAAGGCCTTGAGCTGCTTTATTGCCAAAAAAACCCCAAACAAAACAAACCAAAACCAATCCAAACCAAAAACAAAACAAAACAAAAAAGCCCACAAAAATAAACAACAGAAGAAAAAATGCTGCAGTACAGAAACATTAGAGGTCTTGTGTGAAATCTTGCTCATAACAAACTCTGGCATAGGCTACAGGATCATCCCTTTTTATTACAGGAAGGCATATTAAGTTTCCTTTGTACTATTAAAATCTGTATTTTTGAGAATTCCTGCACCTATACATCCAGAAAAAAAAAATCACCCAGTGGGGTAATCTTCCTTCCCTAAGTCTTTAATTTCACTTCCTTACCTTCTGCTACCTATGGCTTTTCCTTCAGTAGGCAAGTAACTGTTTCTGACAGCTCATTAATTGGTCTCCTGTATTGCAGTTAGGAATAAGAAATGTCCCATTTGCTTTCAGCTTGTGCTGCTCTTGTGGTATTTATTTGTGAAGTTTCTCTTTGAGGTTTTCATGCCTTTCTAGCTAAACCCTCCGTTCCTTTAATGTTTTGGATTTTCTGTCATGTCCATACTGCAAACCATCCGCAAATTAAAGGCTTGTATTACATTGCTTGTTTTGATTGGTAAATTCTATTTGCTTTAATCATAGCTTAATTCTGCGTCTCCTCTTTTCAAGATCTGTTCTCTTATTCAAGACACAGGTACCGAAAATTGCAAGCCTGGCTCTCCAGTCTTATATCAGTCAGAAATTCCTTTATGTTTTTCTCCCATTCACACAACCTCTGCCAAAATGCATCTTTTTCTTTATACATTCGTATATTTTCAGATGGAACACAATACTCCTCAGATTTCTTCAATACAGTTTCATAGTCAGCCTCCTCTTTCTGGGATAGCTAAAACTAAAAAAACCCTGCTGCTTCAGAATCTGTTATTATGAGAAATAGACTACCTTCACCTGTCTACCTGCCTTCTACTGCTGGTGGGCACTTTTTAAAATCCTCTTTTATCTCTGATACTATGTGCTGTCCACACTGAGGCAAGGATTTTAACACAGAATTTTTTCCTACCTCATCCAAATTCCAAAAAAAATCAGCACATTATATTATGGGTTTTGGCATAAAACAACACTTTGACCAATTAACATCAGAAACTTCTAAAGGGTCCCTAAAAGCTCTGTAGTAGTAGAGCTCCTGCATTTTTACTCCCTTTTTTTTTCCCCCTGAAACTACTCTGAATTGATTTCTGTGCTGTTTGGTGGTGGTGGTGTTTCTAAAGTAGTACAACAGCTTCACCTCAAATACAACTCACTCCATTAATATCACTAATACATTTCCTATGGGAAAGGAAAGGCATGGAAACTTCACAGAAAAATTGTGTCTTAAGAAAATCTTCAAATCAGTTTGTCTCTGTTGCTTCCTCATGGTTTCCCCCCCACCCCGTCCTGTAATAGCTTTCATGAATATATTCAGAAAATTCAAAACCAGTTTTTCCAGATATGAAATTGTCACACTGCAATTCAAGTCTGAAGTGTTGCACATTCTCAGAAGCTTTTGATGTTTTGCTACCATTGACTTTGCCAAAGAAAGGAGATGGCTAACACCTCTCTTTCACTACCCCACACAGAGCAAGGGAAAAGAATAACCCTACCACTTGTTGAGAAAGGACTAAAGGCAAGGTAGAATGGTGATTCCATTTTCAAAGTTTTATCAAATTTGGTAGATTAAATACTGATTACTGGTGTATCTTTATCTGCAGTAATTTTGAGACTGCATTGAGCTTCCTGCTTCTTATCATCTCTGAATCTGTATGTCAAAATCCCACAGGGCAGACTCAGTAACCCTAGTACAATTTAAGGTAAGGGGAGTAGGAGGCATTCCATCCTACCCAGAAGTTTGTACAACCGCACTGCATCAACCTGAATTCACTTGCTCACTATCACACTTAAACTTCAGACCCTGCTTTGGCACAAAGAGGGATTTGCCCCTCACTGTGAGGAAATACCTCCCTGTCAGAGGTTGCTACAGCCAGTAATCTGTAGGTGGAAAAGTTCACAGGCTCTACCTCACCGAAGAGAAAATGTATTTAGACTGTTTACACTAACCCAGCTGATCTTGCCTGCAGCGAAGTGGGAGCCTTCACCACTGCTGCTGGTGGTTGTGGCTCCCACCCCAACCCCTGGCACCCTGAACTGGAGATGCTCCAGGCCCAGGGCCAGGGTGAAATAAATCTGAGACATGTCTGGAAGACTATTTGTGCAAATGAGACTCTTGAAGCACTCTTAAATTATCCAGGATAGGCCCTGTCCCAAGGGACACTGGAATTTTGATTCATCTGTCTGAGGCATGTTTGTGCTCAGGAGCCATCAAACAATTGGTATTGACTGCCAGTAAAAAACCTTCTGAAGAAGGTCAGATTGATGAACAAAGATTCTTGTAAAACGGGGCTCAGGATGAAAAGATTCTTGAAATATTGATGGAGTTTGATATGTCAAATGGGAAACATAAACTATTTCTGTTGTTGGTTGAAGCAAAAATACAGAAGAATCAAATTATTCACAGAAGGAGTCTGCTTCTTCCTAGTTGACATAATCAAATAATACAAATGGATACATGCACTAATTCAATTAATTTGGCAAATTCCCTGTTCAACATTCAATGTTCAACAATTTCAAATAATAAATATAATTTCCTCTTATTAAAATTAAAGTAACTTGAGTATGTGCCTCCTGTTTCCATACTAAAAAACTACGTCTTGTCTGATCTTGTTATCACATACCAGAAATAGTAACACACCTTCTACATGACAGTTTAAAAATAAAAAGGCATGTTTTTTCCTGACAACTTTTACATTAGACTTGATTTAAACTATTTAGGTCAGCTCCATAAATCTGACGCTTCATGCATCATTTTCTGAAAGGAGAAATTAATTGTGGTAACTGAGATTATCAAATCTCTCAGATCATGCATGAATTTAAATATAAAAGTGAGAGTAAATTGGATTATGGGTCAGATTTATAAGCATAAGGGTAAACTACACTTAATACAGTTGAATTGCTCTGATAATTCACAGATAGCTATCTCTTTCCAAATACAGTCAGAAGTTACTGTCCACGATATAAATATGCAACCATTAAGTAATATGTATTTTCCATTGAAATATTTTTTGTTCTCTTTTGGATTTTCACTTCACTTGTCCTGGATTTTTATTCATGCTGTGGTTCAGGTATTTTGAAAACAGAATGTGAAATCCAATGCAAAGAGAATCAAAGCTTCAACTGTTGTAAAAGACTTAATAAGTTTTCTATTTTTTCCCTATATCCTGCTTATTAATTGAATTTAGACCATGAAACATGAAAAAGGTAAAACTGTGAAATATTAAAGGGCTGTCAGACATTTTAACACAACAAAGTAATAGGAATTTACATTTATCTTAAAATATACTTCCGAATGTGAAAGTATAAAATGATATTGCATTTGATTCTCATTTTGTGAAATTGCTCATCAGTCCAAGGTTGACAAGGACAATGAGAACTGTGCCTAAATCTGTGATTAGAAAGCAAGAGGAAAATGACAGCAAGAAAATCTGAATTGACAGAGAAATATCAAAGAACTGATAAAGGAAGGGCTGAAGATACATGAAATTGGAAGTGGTATCATTAAGGTGAAAGAAGCATTTTTTTACATGGGTTGAAAAAATGCTAGAAACAACAAATGATGATCTGATCTAAGCTCTCCTGGTGTAAAACTACACTCACATTGCTGCAAATTCAAATTCTGATTTACTGTAAGTCAGTAGTCCCTTCCTAATAAAGTAAACCATGAACCAAATACGTAACTGAGAAAAGAGAGCAAAATGTGGTCAGCTATGGACCTGATGCTACTTTGATGATAGGAAATTCATGACACAGGTTAGGGCACAGACAGAAGTTGGGCAACAGAAAATAGAAGCAAAGAGAAAAACAGACATCTTCATAGGAAATCCTACAGACACCCATGGCAAGTAGAGATACTTTCATCAGAGTAGAATAAGATATAACAGTAAAAAAGAAGGCAACTTGAAGGAGAGAACAAAGAGATGAAATATAATGACTTAGTAAGATGTTTTTCCTTTTTGGCACAGTCATAAGAGCAAAGCTCCAGCTGCCACCAAAATAGATAGAATAAACACATATTCTCAAGCTTTTTCTATTACTTCCATAGAAGTGTTATTATTCTATAACTGCATTATGCTTATGGGAACCACGATTTTCCTCCTTACTCTTTTGTTCCATCCTTTCTTTTCTCTTTCCAGTTCTCACACAGGTTGGTTTTGTTTCCTTTTTCTCTAGTTTGTAATCATCCATCCCCTCCATCCTCCTCTTTTGTCTTGTTTCTAAACTGGCTTATTGCTACACACGTAGTTTGCATCTCCTCTCCCTTTCTGTGGCCCCTCCTGCCAGCATAAAAACACAGGAAGAAGTGAGCAGAGATAACTCCCTTGCTCCTTTCACCACACTTCACCAACTCTTGGCTCTGAATGCACTAATAAGCCTTACTGGCACTAACCAGCCTTACTGGGGCCTTGACTCACACCACTGCCCATGGACACACAGGCTTTTTTTAAGCTCTTAGCCTCTTTCTTGGCTCTGCTTTGGGAGTGCTTGTCTTGGGCTCAGCCAAATTTATGCCTGGCCAGGTATGTTTCTGATTTGCAGTCTGAATTTCCAGCTTAATCTCAGATCTCCTCTGTCATGATGGAAGCGTCCAGAAATCACTGGACTTGATCTTGTCCCTGACTTGCAGACTGGTTTCATACAAACTTGTCTGATGACCTGGATTTTTGCTTGAACCTGACAATGAATTTTAGTCTTGCTTTGTTCAACTTACTTGGCTGTTGTGAGATGACGCCCAGAGTAGGTCTATGGAGAAGATTACAGGACTGGAGAATGTCTTTGATGAGGAGGAAAGGCTGAGGATCTGGGGCTATTTAATCTGGAGAAGAGATGACTGAGAAGTGATCTTGTCAATACACACAAATATCTTAAGGGCAGGTGTCAAGAGGATGGGGCAGACTTTCTTTCAGTGATGCCCAATGACAGGACAATGGGCACATGAGGCAATGCAACATACTTAAATACAGGAAATTCCATCTGAGTAGGAAAAAAAAATACTGTGATGGTGACAGCACTGGAGCAGGCTGCCCAGGGAAGTTGAGAAGTCTCATTTTCTGGAGATACTCAAAACTTGGATGCCATCCTGTGTAACCAGTTCTAGGTGAACCTGCAGGGGTGATCTCCAGAGGCCTCTTTGAACACCAACAATGCTGTGATTGATTCTGTAATTCTGAGTGATTAATGTCCTTGGGATGCAAAAATTTGAAAAGCTCACTGGAATTTAAAAGAATTCAGCTGCTTCCTTAAGAGAATCCTGCTGACACTTTTTTACATGTACAATGACAGAAGAGGGAAACTTCATGTCTTTCTGTCACAAGCATCAGAAACAAAGTAAACAAGACCAAACAGACAAAACTTGTGTAGATGTGAGTGGAGCAGGACTCTTCTATGCATCATTGTTCTATTTTATTGGCTTGATCTTGCCAATGGTGTCCTGTAGCACATGCTATGAGCTATGAACATGCACTGTAAAGTCAAGCAATCTCATTCTTATTGTTCACAACATATTTGCTGTAAGTACTTGAGATGAGTTGTAATCTGTGACTCACTATATATGACGGGAAAGACAGATTTGACAAATGAAGAGAAAGCTTTGACTTTTTTTCTGACAAATGAAGAACATGGACTGACAGCCAAATGAGAAATCCATTCTAGTATCCTTTTAAAATGGATGAACCTGTCAGTAATCTTCTTGGTCAGATAAGAATTACTGATAAGTCTGAACAGATAGCCTACCAAAGTTTAATAAATAAGCTAATAGTATGGGGGAAGAGCTGGTGTCATTCTGATCCATTGGAAAGAGCTTGTAGAGGTCAGCCCGGTGTGTATGGTGCCAGGTGCCAAAATAAGCAGCATGCTCTCATGCTCATGGGCAAACAGGATGTGGTACATTATCCAGGGCATGGGGTAGCAGTTCATGCAGGCAGGGCAAGCAGGAAGGGCACTGGGGCAATGCAGCTCAAGCAGCCAGTTTAGGTGGTGGTCATTGCCCTCACCACGAAAGCTCAGGTATGGTGTCCACTTGAAGGGGAAACAAGTCATTTACACTCGCTGAAAAGGATGTAGTGACCCAGGCACAGCTTCCAAAAAAATATGGAGCTGTTCAGGTTTCAGGCTGTAGGGAGTACCTGAGCCTTTCACCAGACTGTAGCAGAGATAGCTGTTGTGTCAAATGTGACCAAGTGGATGACTTCCTCAGCTCAGGTATTAGTTACAGTATGAGGTAGAAAGGTTAAGGAATATTAGAAAATCAAAAAGGGAGGTAGACTGGTGTAATCAAGCTCTGGCCTCCCTGAGACAGAAGCAGACATCAGAAATAATTCAAGATCAAGGGGATCCTCTATTCATCCCCCAGCAAGGAGAAAGTAGAAGTTGTAAAGAAAGGAGAGCATGGAGGGTAGTCCATGTTCACTTTGGGTGGCAAGTGAAATCCTTTGCCCACCTCAGTTCCCAGGTGCCTGGGCACAAAATACATGAGGTTTGTGCATAGAAGGCCAGCCAAAGGACAAAGAGGATGAAGGTCCAGTCACACCAGAGGGGTCTCCACAATCAGAAAGGTAAATCCACCTCATTACAACCATTTCCAAGAGTAAGAAAAGGTGAGTAATACTTGTAGGTGATTCCGTCCTAAGGGGAATGGAGGGAATATGTTGACCAGGCCAAACCCACAGGGAGGTCTGCTGCCTCTCCAGGACTGGGGTTAAGGACATCACCAGGAAGCTTCCTAGCCTAGTCCAGCCCTCAGACTACTACCCATTACTGCTCTGCCATGTAGAGGACAATGAAGTGGCAACACATAGTCAAAGAATGATCAAAAAGGACTTCAGGGCCTTGGAACTGTTGCTAAAGAAATCTGGGACACAAGTTATTTTCTCCTCTATACTTCCAGTTGAAGGCAGTGACTGGAGGAAACAGATGGCATGAATCTATTAACATATGGTTCCACGTCTGTTGCCACCACCAAAATGTTGTGGGTTTTGACAATGGAATGGCCTACTCAGCACTGGGCACGCTGGCATCAGAGGAAACCCACCATTCTCAGTGAGGGAGCAGAGTCTTTGCTCCACAGCTAGTGGGGCTCATTGGCAGAGCTTTAAACTAGATGTGATGGGAGAGGAGAACTCTAACAGGCTTTTCCCTAGCAAGCTCTGGGATGACATGCAAATGTTAGGACAGGGTGCTAGCAAGGCCATGTTGGATGGGGCTCTGAGAAACCTGGTCTAGTGAAAGTTGTCCCTGCCCATGGCAGGAGGGTTGGAACTACTTGACCTTTAAGGTCCCTCCCAAACAAGCCATTCTTGATTCTATTACTCACTTTCTAAAATGCAATTGTAATTTCAGAAATCGTTGAAATGGAATGCAATTTTGAGATCTTGTTAATTGTTTTCTGGAAGAAGTATGTTTGGTGGTGGGAGACAAAATTAAGGGTTTGTGACACACCTGTTGAAACAGAAAAAGTGAATGGGAGTAATACAACTTTCACAAAAGTCCAATAGTCCTGGTCTGTGTGACATCCTTGGAAGGATGCAGGAAATAGATTGTTACTCAATAACAAAAAGCAATTAATTGGTGGGAGTATAGGGGCTGGAAGTGCTCATCATCATCATCTAGAAATACATATTTACCAATGTGTCCTAGAAAGGATTGATGGGACAGAAGTATAAATGAATATTGAAAGTTTAGGTATGACAACCCTCCACAAAACTTCGCACAAGCCAAAGTATCACAAATAATCCTTAATAATTTAAGCAGTTTTGACAGGAAGCAGACACTTAAATACAGCTGTGACTCTGGACTAGTGATCTCAATAGGCATTTTCTCTGATAGAGGGTAGAAGCTTTCATATTAACAGGGAACTTAAGATAACAGCTCCTTCTCTGCTGAAGGAGAAGGGATTTCCCTCCATAACTCCATCATTCGTCTACTCGAGTTCCAGCTCAACTACTCTGCCTCAGTCAGGAACAAAAGATTTGCTCACAAGTGCACATTATTAGCCTGGTTTATGTTAATTCAAATTATGTAAAATTGTATCCAGATCTATCACAATGCTAATAATTTTAGAGCAAAAATACGACAATGCATGTCATATTTCTATTAATGTGTAGTTAGAGATTTAAAATTGCTGTCATTTGAATCAAACCGTAATCAAAAAGCAAACAACTCACTCAACGCTACACAGTATTAGGAATGTTTATCATTTTAAAGACATGTAGGCTAGAATAACAGCATTTTAAAAGAAGCCTTTAATGACAATTGGCAAAGTGCATCAATTTTTTAACAAAACAATCGAGAAGCTATAAAATCATAAGACTATTCAGGTTGGTGATCTAGTCTAAAGACTAGACTAGACTAGTTTCATTTCAGTGTTGTTTCCTATTTTTTTTTTTCAATTCAAAAGCCTATTTTATCTTTTATTTCCTCACCCAATTTTTGGAATTGTAACATTGCTTGCTTTTGAAATACCTTCTTTCACAAATGCAGTAAATCTTACTATCAAAACCTAAGGAAATCATATTTCTATTGTGTTGTACAAGAGAAAATAAAGTTGCAAGGCTACACCTCTTACACAGTAATAGGTAATGGGGAGGTGATTTCTTAAAGGGCATAGTCTAAAGTAATTGGCATATTGGCATGATCTCTGGGGACTTCCAATCATTTCAAGTACTACTGCTTGCACATCCACACTAAATTTAAGAGTGTACATTAAATGAAGGTTTTGACAAGCTCTGTGAAAATTCCCAAGAATGTCCATAATCTGTGAAATGATTATCACACCCAGGCATGACTGACAGATCTTACCATATCCAGGTGAAGCAGACAAAAGCCTAGACATCAGAGACAGTCAGAGAATCCCAAATTGACTGAAACCATAAATACATAAATTTCAATTTACATGTGATAATATTATTTTAAAAATCTACTTATTGGCCTGAAATTTACTTTCTAACTTACATTGATAAAACAAGAATCTACACATACCAATAGCAAGGACAGGTAGACTGGCATCATTCCTCTTTCAGACCTATGACTAACATGCACCATTCCATTGATGCTTGGTGATTTAGAAAGAATTTTTTTATTACAGCGAAAGAGAAGAGAAGAGAAGAGAAGAGAAGAGAAGAGAAGATAAGAGANNNAAGAGAAGAGAAGAGAAGAGAAGAGAAGAGAAGAGAAGAGAAGAGAAGAGAAGAGAAGAGAAGAGAAGAGAAGAGTATTTCATTTGGAAGGGACCTACAATGACCATGTAGTCCAGCTGCCTGACCAGTTGAGCAACGACCAAAAGTTAAAGCATGTTATTAAGGGCATTGTCAAAATATCTCTTAAACACTGACAGGCTTGTAGCATGGCCCACCCCTACTGGAAGACTGTTCCAGTGTTTGACCATGCTCTCAGTAAAGAAATTTATTTCAGTAAAGAAAATTATTTCTATTTTCCAGTCTAAACCTCCCCTGACAGTTTTGAACCATTCCCATGTGTCCTGTCACTGGGTACCCAGGAGAAGAACTGAACACTGCCCTCCCTATGTCCCTTCCTGAGGAAGCTGTGGAGACCAACGAGGTTTCCCCTCAGCCTTCTTTTCTCCAAACTAAACAAACCTGAAATCCTCAGTTGCTCCTTGCAGGACATGTGCTCCAGCTCCTTCACCAGCTTTGTTGCCCCCCTCTGGAGGCATTACAGGACCTTTGCATCCTTCTTGAAAGGTGTAGCCCAGAATCACACACAGTAGTCAAGGTGAGACTGCACCAAAAGTTCACCTCATGTTGGCTGCAGCATGGCTTTGAGGGAACAGTACTAGCAGCAGTGAGATCTGCAAACATCTACAACAGGTTGAATGGAAGCAAGGTGTTTTGTGGCTGGGTCTACCCTGCAGAAGATAAAATTTCTGCTAATGGGTACTACCAACTTACAAGGGGTTGTGGTGGCCTGGTTCATACCTCTCAGCAGTATAATGACACCAAATATAGTACCCAAACTGAAGTTTTCGTCTCTCTACTTTGCTGCTCTGTCAGCATACAAGATTTGTGTGTTTCATAATGAACAAAACAGAAAGCCTGTCTTCCTTTGGACAGCATGAATGAAAACCAGAGAAAAGCTCCCTGGCATTAACTGTTTGCAGCAACAGTGACGCCCTGAAACAATATAATGTCCTCTGAGGAAGGGTTTTGTTCGTGTCAGTTTAGATGTTCTGTCTTGTTCTCTCAATAACCTTTCTGACGACCTTTAGTTTATCTGAGAAATTTAGACAATTATCTCTAATGCAGATATATTGTCTTCTGGAAAAAAGAATTTCTACAGGACCTCTATAGATAATAAAAATATCCCTGATTTTAACCCTTGTCATCATTTCCATCCACTTAAATGCATGTTTAAGCTGTAAAACTGTTTCCCAGCATGCAAAAGACTTGAGTGCCAAGTTATGCTTGCAAATCAGACATTAAATATGCAGATCCTGTGACATGGAAACTGAAACGTACATTTTACAAAGATATGCTGGCATTTGAACATTTTGTATTTAGGTGTTCCTGAACACCACCAGTGTGTGCTTTTCATCATTCAACTATAAAGCCATTCATGAAAAGGGAGTTTTGGTTTTCTTATGTTTTTGGGTTTGTTTTTGATAGGAATAAAAAATAATAGTTCTGTGCAAATTTGGGAAAGTCAATAGGGACACAGAGCTATAATTGACAGTAAGTACTTTCCTGATATTCCTGGGCATAGAGCAGCTAAGGGAACTGGTAATGGTCAGTGCCTTGCACTGCATACTGAATGGACCTGTGGTTTACAGTAAACTGATGCTTTTGTAACAGTGCAAGATGATTCATAAATATTAAAAACCAGTGTGAGTTCATGTAAATACATGCTAACTGAGATGCAGTTTCTTGAAAATGAACTGAAATTTAAGAAAATATTTACTAGCATAATGTATAAAACATTACCCTCACTTTAATGTATGTTTCTCCAACTTAATTATTGCAGAAATCAAAACCCAAAGTAGCACAAAGTTTATTTCCAATGTCTTCACTCCCCTTAGTGTGCCTGTGAATAATTTTGTCTATATATATATATATTTTTTTTTTTTTTTTAAAGGGAGGTATGATCCAAACTCTGTAAACTCTTGGGTTCATCCTTTGTACTGCTGAACAATTTGGGTCAAAAAGAAATCGGAGAAGAAATGGGAAGAAATTGAGCCTGTAATAGACAAAAGATGATCTTCTTTCTCTGATTCCTGTGAGAAGCTCACTTAAGGAACTACAGGCTCTTATTTTATTTCTGCTTCATACGAGAGATTTGGAAAGCTCATTATTCTTCCAGTTCCTCCTTCCTGTAAACACAGAGCAAGCACTTTAATCTGGAGGAAAAGAAAGAGTTAAAATATAGAATAAGAAAACTTTTGTTTCATTCTGAAGATGTATTTTTTGTATTTAATTTAGCAAAGAAGTTCTGGTTCTAGGCAAGACTTGGGTTCAAAATATTTTACCTCCTCCTCCATTTCAGCTGATAGTGAGTGGTAAGCCAGAGCACAAAGATAACTACTGTATCCCTGAGAACCCCTGTGGGAGCGCTCTAAAGGCACCTGTGAGGCCAGAGCCACACTGAATGGCAAATAAAACTAGGCACTCCATATCCCTTGCCCTACTACACTGATGGCTTGGCACCCCACTGTTTGGCCACCATGATCTGCTCATCAAGGCTGCCTGCAGACCCCCCATTGGCAGCTGGTTCACATAACATCCTCTCTGTGGGCACCGAGGACAGGGTTTAGGAGCAACCACTTCATATCCCAGTACCTCCACAACACTCATTCCAGATACCTTTATCTACTGCCAGCTATCAACAGCCGACACTACTGTGAGTAAGCGTCTTTCTCAGCACCAGTTTACATCCTGGAATATATACCCTTTTACTATTTACTACATCTATTTACTATATGTACTTATGTAAGTATGTACACTTACAGAGTTTGCATACTGGAGTGTATCCTTCTACTATTTACTATATATGCTTATCTCAGTGTAACAGTGGTGCTGAAGCACAGCTTGTATATCAGTTGCAGGTTGTGGATCCAACAGCTTGGTCTGCATTTGCTCTCATCATTTATGGGACAATGCCAATTCAAAATCACAAGTCATAAACAGCCATATTTACCAGCTGTTGCTAATAGCAGTATAGGTAGAAATAAAGTACTTTTTAAAGTTCATTCATTTCTCTGCACCTAAATGCTCCATTTTTTCTTTTTTGTTCTTTTTTACTTCTTTCAGTCTAAGCAATGAAAATGTAAAAAGCTGTCCAAAGTTTTTAATATTTATCTGCTTAAAAACAACTTTTGCGGGATTTATTTTTAGTTGCAAAGTACTCCTGAGAGTGTCAAGTCGGGCAAAATACTTCCTTCATTAACACGTAAATGTTTGCTGGATTTTGTCAGCTGTTCGAGATAAACGTGACCCGCCGATGGTCCTCATCAGCAAAATTATGCGGGTGGTGTCGTCCATTTGGACCAGGAAGGAACATCATCTGCTGCTGCCGCCGCTCTCTGTGAGCCACGTTTCTGTGTTAAAGGCAGGGCTGAACGTGGTTTTTTTTACTACTTTTGATACGAATAAGTGCAGTTCTCAGCCTCCCGGCTTGTTATCGATGCTTTCCTCAACGACACCGAGCGACGTTGATGTGCCGCTGATAAACAGCGTTCAGCTGTCAAAACGCCGGCCGCCTTTCAGCATGCCCAAACTTTCGCTTCCCAGCCCCGAGCTCCCTTTCCCCGCCGGCTGCCGCGGGACGTGCGGGCGGCAGGAGCGGGGCACCGCAGCCCTCAGGGCGAACCCGCGTCCCGCACGGACACCGCGGGCGGTGACCGCGGCTCC
>JBBMKD010000102.1:87007978-87116922 GCA_037834095.1 Argya squamiceps
CACCCCCGCCCCGCTGCCTCCGCCCGCCCCCAGCGAAGAGAAACAAAACACAACCCCGGCACCGCCACGCTCTCCCTCGTTCTCCTCTCGGCATTTCGTGGTTGTTTTTTTGTTTTTTCTTTTTTTAATATTTTTTTTCTTTTAATTTTTTTTTTCTTGGGGATTCTCTTCTCTCCTACCAGACTGACTTACACGTTCTTGATAATTTCTCTTCCCCTTATTTTTTTGTACTCTTCTCCCTGCTTCCAAACCTTGTGTCTGTGTGTTTCAATACTATCACAACCTCTGCTAAAAATAGACCTTTTTATACCCTTCCTCCTCTCTGACCCCATCCAACACCCCTTGTTAAGGTGAGTTGTGTCTTTTCATCACTTTTTTCCTTGTGTGTTGGTTTGTTTTTGTTTTGTTTTTGGTTTGTGTTTTTTTTTTTTTTTTTTTTTTGGTTTTGGTTGTTTTTTAGTATTTTGGTTTTGGTTGTTGATTTCCCCCTCCATTTAGGGCAGGTTTCAGGGAGGAGGGGATGTGGAGGAGAGAATTTCATGGGGAGTCAGGCAAAGCCTTATTTTGCCTTCTGCAGCCTCAGCATCACTCCGGACTGCTCCCTTTATCCCAAGGATGTAGCTAGCTGATGAAAGTGGGGAACTACTCTTCCTTAGCGCTGCATGCTTGGGAGCCACAGCAACAGCAGGAAAAAAAACCACGCTTCTCTTTTTTCCTTCATCCTATCCCCCACTCCCTTCCTCATTCCCTCCTCCTTTCTGTGTCTATTATTTTGATTTTTTTTTTTTTAATATATTTTGGTGGGATGTTTGGTTGGGATTTGGTGGTGGGTGGGTGGTTTTTTTTGGTTTGTTGTTTTGGTTTGTGGGGGTTTTGTTTCTGTGTGTATGCTAGGTTTCTGTTTTTAAGCAATACACAGGGGACTTGGAATGAATTGCATGTAGTGCCAGGGGAGCTGTGCGTGTGTGCACGTGTGTCTCGAGAGTGAGTGAGTGTGTGTGTGCATATGTGCGTGTGCAAAGTGCATTTGTATTTCGTGTTCCTGGGATGATGGGTGTTAAAGCTTCCAAACAGTCCCTGTACATAGAGCAAGGAGCACAGCAGAGGCTGCTGGAGGAGAAACCAGCCAGGGACGCAGGAAAGCTACAGAGCTCTCCACAGAGTTCAGTCCCTTGTGCTCCAGAACATCTTTCCATAGATCATTACTGGCACCTTCAAGGTGATGGCTCCCATTCCTCTCCCTGCTTCTCAGGAGTACAGAAAAGGAAAACTTTACAGCTAATGTGAAGGGATGGCATTTCTGTTCCTCCAGCAGCCTGAGACAGTGTTATTCCAGGGGTGAGTGGGGAAGATAGAGCTGTGATCCAGAGTAAATGGATCATTTGCTGTTACATATTAGTGTTCAGTAAGAAGAAGAGACATGAAGTATTATCAGTTTGGCCAGCCAGCAGAAGCATTGGAGTCCAGCTTACTTCCCAATTCCAAAGTTGTTTTAGACTGTTTTTCATTCTTCAGAAAACTGTGCCTATTGATGGCAGAAATGTGTTTTTACGGTAAAACAGTCTATTATAAACCTGCTGGGGAACGATTTATTATTCAGAGGCCATCAAGTAATTTATATGTTTCATGGATTTCCCTCAAGTCTTTTAGTGTGCCTTCCATTATGTATTTTACCTATGTGTGTGAAGCAGGGTAATATAGATTTTAGTTGCATTTTAACAAGGTGTTAAGGCATAACTTGCAGGGTGCCATTTGCAAAGTGTCACTTAATATGAGGCAAAATAACAGCCTCTAGCTCTTTTTCATGGATTTTTCACATCTCCCTTGTTTGTTTCAAAACAAGAGGTGATTTTCCTTAAGAACTTGTAAGGAAAACTGGCTTCACAATGGTACACAGTTTCAGATGTTAGCTCCAAAGTATTACACTTGTCTGGCTGTGAGACTTGAAATTACTTATAAAATCTAGTTAATACAAAGTACATGAAAGAGCACTTTGTATACATGGTTTTCTAACAGGTTGAATCATTTTTGTATCTAAAAGTTTACAAATGAGCTAAAATGGTTGTTTTAATCTGTGTTTGGAGGCCCTCATGGGTACAGGAACGTTAATGTTTCCTGTCTAGTTAATGCAATTCCAAAATATCGTGTCTTTCCACATGCTGTATAGATAACACTCAGCAAAAATGAGCAGTCATGGAAGTAGTCTTGTGCTATCAGGGGTCATTTCATCATTTCTTGTTAGCCTAAATTAAAATATTTTACACGAGTTTGCCTTGGAATTTTTTTTTCTGCTGTGGCTGGCTGATTGTGAAAGTGGGAAGCATGCTTTGAGTGAGATGTGACATTCCTAATGCTTGATAGCTGTGAGGGGAGAGACACCTCATGTGCTGTGTACATCATCCTTGAAGGGATGCAGGGTAAGAAAAAGGGGTGGAAAATGAGCACGATGCACTGGCAGTTTAGATAGATAAATATGGGTGATGCATGTTAGCTTGTCAGCTGCTGTTCTGCTGAACCCTGACTGCTGGCTAAACATATTTTCTTGATAAGCACAGTGATGTGATACAATTTTTCTGATTTGATAGAGTTTGCTGTTAAAATCACATGTAGCACAGAACAGCACTTGTTCTGTAGATAAAAATCGTGCCACCTTATTTTAATCCACAGAAGGCTGAATTATCCACTACTCCTCCTGAAGTCACCAGGAGTTACTTGTGATCAGAACTCTCCATGATTTTTTATCTCGACATGTCAGGATTTAGGATATTTCCAAAGGATGCTATTGACAGCAGATCTCATTTTGTTTTGATTTTACTTTAGGTGCATATTGTATGTTTACAGGTAGATATTGTCTTTTACCACAGCAACACTAAAATGTGTCAGGAAATGGAAAACACCTAACATTGTTTTTCTCAAGAGCTTTTAAAGGGAATTCTCCTGGTATTCTTTAACTGTTTCTGGAGAAGCCGTGCTCACTTCACAAATCTACACACTAGGAACCTTAAGTTGGTTGCTTAGCTGCTGGTGAAAAAAAAAGTAGGATGGAATGTTTGTACACAAAAAGAGCAAATCATGTGTTTGGAGTTTTTTATGACAACTGAAAGACAGGAGTGCTTTCAGCTGGATATGAAAGTGTTGAAGTGAGGTTAATGTTGAGTTTCATCTGGGGGTTGTTCCCATTGGCATGAGTGACAGCACACCTACACTTAGCTTATTCTGTAATGTACTAACCTAGATTAAACATCTCTAATTTATATTTTGAGACTTGGATATGACATCAAACCTTGGATTTACTGTCTTCTAAAGACTTTTTTGTTTGTTTGTTTTGTCTTTGAAACAAGCCTTTTAAAGCTGTGAACTGCCATAAACAAAGTCATGGAGTGTTCAGATGTCACTCCGACTTTGTAGACCTTATTGCTATGAAAGTAAGGTGGGATTTCTCTCTACTGCTAACCAACTGAAATTATTTTCTTGTATTATTGCACCTCGTTATTCTGCAATATTAGTCTAAAATGCTTAGTCAAAGGAGTTTTTATTCTATGGATGTGGTGGTTCCACAAAAGAAGAACACCTATATTTTGTCTTGTCCTAAATTACAACTACCCTTCAGATTCAGTGACATTTTGTTGCAGGGCAAAGTTGCTGTTTCATTTGGATATACTTATCAAGGAAACTGTATTGAGGATGGATTTTCTTACATTTTTAAAGAAGTGAATGAAAACTAATACAGGGCTGCCTGGTAGTTTTGGGGATAGGGTGCGGTGGTTTTATCTGTATCCACATAGAATGCAATCACAATATACATTAAAAATCAGTAGTATTTGAAAAAATTGATCTATTTTATCTTCAGATACCTCTTTCCTTACTAGTTTAAAAAGGCACTATATGTTCATGCGTTTCCGTCCAAGTGTATATTTGTAATTTCAAGATGTTTAGATGAATGATGTTACCTTATGCAAAGATGGCTATTTATTTGCATTTTGTCTGCTGGAAATACAGTTTTTACAATAAAATAGGTGTTTTTCTTCTACTGTACTTGCTTACACATAGAAGAAAATTAGTGTTTTCCTCCTGGGAAACGTGTTACTCTGAAGAGCCAGATGCTGAACGGATCTACAAGCAGTTGCCTTTGCAGTCTTGGTGCATGTGGATGAGTGTCAGAGGTAACAAGTGCTCAGGCATGGCAGGGAAAGGAAGAGTGTGGCTGTCTGGAAAGCAGGGGGTCTAATGATCTGGATGCTGCAGTGGCTGAGTTATTCAGGGCTAAGAAAGCAAAGGGCTCCCTCACCCTTACCAGTATTAAACTCCTCTGTCTTGTGGTTTGCATTCATCAGTCTGCTTGGTTTTCCCTTTATTAGATAGGGAAGACTTAATTACAGTCTGGTAGTGCTAACACAGCTCTCCGATGACAACTGTTTGTAGGAGGTCAAGTGGAAAGTAATTCTGGAGAAGGGTCTCCAGCTACAGCGTTTCTTCTTTGCAACATGTTTTTATTTACTCCAGTCTTCCCTGGATTTGCATCCAGCTATTACACCCTACTGGCCAGCGTAGGGTGGAGATTGTTTTGTGTGCAGGAAGTGTTTGTAGGAAAGGGAAAAGAATATTATTGTTAGCTTTGGACAACACAGTGTAACTGCTCCACCAATTCCAACCAAATGCAAGAGGAGCTGTGGCACTGTCACTAAAATGTTCAGAATTTGCTTGATATAAATATGAGATTTCATGTCTTGTGAGGAGAAACACATTTTTAAATATAATTCAAAGGGAATGCGTTTTTTATAATGAGTTTTACTGTAAGTCCCAGCGATCACTCATGTCCCATAGAATCTGCTAGGAGCAGCCCAAGTAATTACAGGTTAAACAGGCAGTTTCTCCTGCTCAATCCACTGCTGCAACTCCATGCTGGTAGATGGGTACCTCTTCCAGCACCACCATTGTATCAGTAACAAAACTTAAATTTTGTTTGTAGGGTGACAGATGTAACGCCCTGTTGACTTCTGCTAGCAGGCAAGGCTTTTAACAAGGAGTATGAATCCAATAATTTTGATTATGGATCCTGCAACATCTGACTTTGTCATCTATGCATTAGATATATTTAGATGCTGTGGACACTTAATCCAAGGAAGCAAAATGTTTGTCTTCTGTAAATGACAGATAAAATACTTAATTTGTTCATTAATTTGGCCTTTCAAGGTATGGATGGCTCAGGACTATACCTTTCTTGATTACAATTTGGCTCTTGGTTTACTTAAAAATAGTTGCAGAAGGATTTATTATTCATTTTTTTTGACAGGCTCTTTTGTATGCCTTTTAAAAAATAGTTTTATAGTAAGGTTTTAGGGCTAACCCCAGAAGACTGATGAGAACTTAGTCATCTTAATAACCAGTAGTTAACAAAATCTCATTAATATAAGTGACACCAGCAGGATGGGGCAGAGAATCCAAATCCAAATCCAAAGAGGAAAAGAAAAACCTTATAGGTTGAAACAAAGACAATTTAACAGATAAAGCACAAGTCACAAACACAAGAAAAGCAAAATGAGAAATTCTTGCATCACTTCCTGTGGGCAGGCAGGTGTTCAGTCATCCCCAGGAAAGCCTGGCTGTGTCTCCTCTAACAGTGGCTTGGGAAGACAAACACCATCATTTCCCCCATTCCCCCACACCATCCCTCCCCTTCCTTCTCCCCCCAGCTCTCTATATGCTGCACATGATGCCATTTGCTAAGGAGTATCCCTTGGCTCAGCTGGGGTCAGCTGTCCCTGCTGTGTCCTCTCCCAGCTTCTGGTACACGCCCAGCCTCCTTGCTGGGGAAGCAGGAAAGGCCTAGACACTGTGCAAGCACTGATAAGCAGTAACAAAAATATCCCTGTGATATCAACCCTGTTTCCAGGAAAAATCCAAACCTTAGCCCCATACTGGCTCCTGTGAAGAAAATTAGGTCTATCCCAGTTAAAACCAGCACATGTATATAGTGGCATGGTCTGTTTCAAACATCCTGGCACTTTGCATACAACAGTATCTTTTATAATGAGGCACCTGGAGCTCCCATAAAGATTTTTTTAATCTGCAGTCAAAGTTTGAAAATTTTATGCAAATCAAAGTGGTAGAGTTCTTTGAGCTCTAGTAGAATAAAGCACCATGACTGTATGCTTCTCTTACCAGTCATACAATTGCCATTCTTTCACCTGGTGAATTCAGTATAAAACATCTACAAGTCAGCCTTAGCAGTTTCAGGCAATGATGGCTGCCTCAGTAACCTTGAGTACACCAGTATTCAAAGACAACATGGTGAAATGCAGGGAACATGAACTGGGAAGGAAATAGGATCCTGATGCAGGCTTAGAAAACCCCTCAGGATAAACAAAAATGCCTGTCTTTCTGAAGGAGAAGACAAGTACCTGGCCATGATATACTTGATGTACTTCCAAGCTTCTTTGGGCTTCTGTGCCGGACAAAATTTGAGGGTTTATCAGCAGTACAGAAACTTAATGGAATTTTGTAGAATCATAGAACCATAGAATAACTTGGGATTAAAAAAGATGTTAAAAATCATCTGATTCCAAACCCTGTGATGGCCACCTTCCAGGGACACCTCAGAGCAGATCAGGTTTCAAATTTGTATAACCAGCAGAGGTTGTAACAGGAACAGAAGGGTAGAACTTAGCAAATGTAAATACTTGTGTTTAAATAAGAATGTGAATAGTTCTTTCTCCTGTTGTGATATCAATGGAAAAGTGTGTTATGCTTCATTTGTGTGCCTTTTGAAAAGGTTTATACATTTTGCCTTATAGTATTTAATGGGGAATGACTTAGGCTATTAAAGTATGAAAATTCGAAGTTAAGGCTTAGCTTTCACTTAACCATTACAGAGGCAGGGTCCATGTCTCAGGAGTTCTCATTGCAGGTCTTCGAAACATATCCTAAAGTGACACTGAATGTGGGGTTTGTGCAATGCTGTTCCTAACTGTAAAATGGGATAGCAAAGCTATGGCTAAATTCAGCAATTCCTATTTGTGTTAAATAATTTCTTGACTTCAGTAGGATTTCTTGCCTAAGTGAGAGACTCCAAACAGGCTCGTAGAACACTGACAACAGGGAAGGTGTGAAGTATCTATTATTATTACTTCAGAGAATCTTATCTTCTTTGAGATGGCTCGTGTTTCAGGCAGTCTGCGTAACTAAACCAAAATTCCTTGGCACTTTCATTTGATTTCTGCAACACGACACTGCTTGATTCCATCACAGGATGAAATAAATTGAGAGTTCTTCTAAAATCTGAGGTCTAAATAAAGCATATGCTAAGTATAGGAATATTTTAAATATATTAATTCTATATCATACAAAAATATAGTCGTTTAGCTGTATGTTTCTGGTTGTCCATCTACATGCAGGAAATTATTTTGTCTGTATGTGGATTTTCACCTAATATAAAAAATATTTTATGAATTCTAGAAGCAGGTGGACGCTTCATTGGTTACTCTTCGCATGTCAGAGATGAGACACTGGTGAGGCACTGGCATGGGTTATGCATAGAAGTTGTGGATGCTCCATCCTTGGAAGTGTTTGAAGCCAGGTTGGATGGGGCTTCGAGCAACCTGATCTACCAAAAGGCATCTCTGCCCATGGCAGGGGGATTAGAACTAGATGATCTTAAAAGTACTTTCTAACCCAAACCATTCTGTGTTTCTGTCACAGACATTCACCAATTAGTCATCTCAGCAATCCCCACCCTTGGGTTTTGTAGTACACAAACAAAATTTTAAGCAGCAGTAATAGTAAAATACAAGACGAGGAATTTATCTTCCTTCTCTTTTTTTATAGTTAGCTTTCAGTGGTAATGTGGGGTAGAGACTAGAAAAGAATTGTAAATGTGACTGCTCCTAGCCACCAGCTTAGTTTTAAAACTGTGTTTTGAGTGGGGATAGGTGCCTGTGTTAGCATTTGGGATTGGCAGAACTCTCCTGCCTGGCAATACGGAAGAATCTGGGAAGAGGAGGATTTTGATTCTTTCAAATCTGAAGGTGAAATCTGCAGTGCCATATGGATGATATCAGATCCATCACTCCTGTGAGGTCTTTCCAGTATGTATTGCAAAGGCAAACTCATGCTTGATCTTCAAGGCTGAATCTTAAAATCATCTTCTAAATTTGCACTCTCACACAGATTTTGCTTGTTTGTGACACCTACAAGTGCAGCCTAGAGGTATAAGCAATGTAAGGCAGAATCAGGGATAGTTGAATATATGTAATCAGAGAAACAAATAAACAAAAGGGTAACAAAGTACCTGCATAAGAAAAAAAAAAAGGAAAAAAAAAAAAAAGGCGTGAGGAAGTCCTTAAGAGAGGATGGAAGAGGGAAGAGCATTGCTCTGGGATGGGATTAATAAGATTTAACAGATTGTGAGATAAAACGTACATAACATATATCAGAGATTGGAGGCTGGTTTGGAAGAAAGCACAACTAATGTTAGAAGGCAAAATGGCAGGCTGAAAAGGAGCTGTACACTGTCAGTTTCAAGTAGTTTCAAGATCAGCTTAAGTTGGTTTAAATTCCAACTGCTTCTGCAGAGGGAGTCCTGCACAATCTTCCTTCTTTCCTCTGAATAGTGTGCTGCAACTGGCAATATAAAAAAATAAAAAGTTATCCCAATCAGATTCTTGATCCATTTGACTAACTGTTCATATTAACACTGCAGCTGCCTCAAGGCAAAGTGGAGGGGAGGTGTAGGAAAAGGCAGCATAAGATTGACTTAGGCTGACAATAGATTTGTGCTCTTGGTCTGAAAATCCTGGTGAGACTCTGAGTTATAAATTATTTAGAAGAGAGACTAGCTAGGAAGACAAGGAGTGGTAACGCAATGGAAGGAAGAAGCCACCTGGGACAGTACTTAGAGTGAGCAGTTAAAATGGCTGCATGCAAACGAGATAAGATGCTAAAAACATCTAAGAGGCAAAATCAAGCATTTAAAAGTCACAAAAAGAGAGTATTTATGTTGTCTTTGCATTTAATTCAGTATCCATGGACACACCTGCTGATGCAGTCTTTTATTACATGATCAAGTTGGGCATTTTTCCTACTCCTCACAAATGGCAACCCTGTCCCTCATGACCCCAGGTGAGCAGAGCAGTGCCTGTGACCTGGGGCTTATTTCACCTACTTGTATCATGAATGATGAAGTCCAGTGCTCAGCAGTCCTGCTGGAAGCTTCAGGCTTCCATCTCACATCCTTCATGTGCATCTCTGTTATGGGGCCCCAGCATGTTCCATACTGACTTTTCATGAACCCAGTGTTTATGGCTCCCAAACAAAACATTTTTCTTCCCCTTTTGTCTCAGAGCTGGACCTGCAGTGTGCCATACATGTGCAGGATGTGTTAAGCTTACTTTTAAATGGTAGTGCATGATTCAAGTTTCTCTTGGAATAAGAAGAAACTATATAAAAGGATAAAAGTAAATTCAGAATAAAATACCTTCAGAGAAAAGGAGGCAAAGATCAGAATATGTTTTGTAATGAATGAAATACATAGCTCCTAGGTCTTATTTGTTATCTTTTTAATGATTTGTTTTAAAATATTAAGTGGTGAAATTAGATTGTGCAGAAATACACAGACACATGCTAAACTACATTATGGATTCCATTCTTTAAAAGAGAGGGTTGAAGAAAAGCAGTTTACCCAGTCCTGTGAGAGATAAGATACAGGCAGATGATGTCATGCTGTCTAGACTGGAATAAAATATGTATGTTAAAAAAAATCTTAGCTAACTTATTTAAATAAAATATTTTGAAAGTCTAAGAAATCGTAAATGCTAGCTGATGATCTTAGATTTTGCTTTGATCATGTTTTATGGGTTCTGGTGTCTTTTCATAACATTTTTTAAAAACTTTATTTTCTCCTTTTATACATACCTATAGAGAATTGCATGCTCATAAGAAGATATGACTGATTCTTCTGGGTTATCCAGTTCAGTCCCTTGCTTTTGCAGCCAAGATGTCATACAATTCCTTTCATGTACTGATCAAACTCCTTCTTACAACTATTTAGGGATTTTTTTTTACTTCCCATACTCCATTTGGAGGCTGTTCCAGTTTTCTGGTTTCTTTTCCCCTTAAATATGTCCATGGCCTGCTTTTATTACTTTGTTTTTGGACTACTTGAGCTGTTGTACTTGAGCTTCAGTGTAAGATGTTTACTGATTCAGTGTGGAGCAGTCCTGCTCACTGCTAGACTTAAAAAGCAAAGTTTTTGCTGGACAGAGGCCAGCTCTAGTGATGATTCCAAAGTTCTTGTGGAGGATAGATGATGGTGTAGAGTTAGGCACAATAGGTTTCTGGTCATACCCCACATTTATGGATGACTAACCTTAAGCCAGACTTCACTATTGACCTTCAGAGTGTAAATGATATGTCAAGAGCCTTACCCACATTTCTCTTTTGGGAGGTTTGATCTTCCAGTGCACAGTGCTCCACGGGGTTTTTGCAGACTCATTTTCATTTGGCTTAGTTCTGCTTTCTCACTATAAATAGTTCAAGTAAGACAGAAAGAATCTTTGTTTATAGTTCGAAAAAAAGTCCTGTTTCCGCTTTGGATTAAATTTCAGTTGGTGAGAGTTGACTTCTTAACATTTGCACAGATGGAATATTCTTAGCATTCGTCTTTCAAATAGGAGGTAGCCATTATGCTCTAAGCAAAGTTATTTTCATGTCAGACTATCTAATACTCTTAATCAAGAATGCATTGGATTTCATGTGGCTTTGGCACTCTATTACGGATAAGTACTTTGTTTGGGAAGCCAGAAATTACTAACTTTTGATTCTAAGCACATTTTCTGGTTTTAAAATCACTGGTAAAGGGAACATGTATTTTTTATTTGTGATCCTTGAAGTATAACATAAATAGAGGACAGGAAATTCAAGCGGCTGGCATTTCTATGTTTCAAGAATTTATTTCAAGTAGCTTTCAAAAAGCTGCGGATACCAATGCTGGCATGTCCTCACCCTGAGTACTGTGTGCAGTTCTGGGACCTGCAATTTAAGAAAAATGTGAAGATTCTTGAATGTGTCCAGAGGAGGGCAACAAAGCTGGAACATATGTCCTGTGAGGAGCATCTGAGGACTTTGGGCTTGTCTGGTTTGGAGAGGAGGATATTGAAGGATGACTTTTCTACAGCTTCCTAAGGAGAGAACATGAGGGGGGAAGTGCTCACCTCTTCTCTTGGGTACCTAGTGACAGGACACATGGGAATGGTTTAAAACTGGACCAGCAAAGGTTCAGAGTAGCTATGAAGAAACATTACTGAGAGGATGGTCAAACATTGGAACAGGTTCCTTGTAGTGGTGATCAACGCCCCAAGCCTGTCAGTGTTTAAGAGGTATTTTGACAATAACATGCTTGAACTTTTGGTCAGCCCTGAATTGGTCAGGTAATTGGGCTAGATGATCATTTTAGGTTCCTTCCAAGTGAAATATTCTATCCAGTCACAATGTTTTCACATTTCTATTTTGGTTCCTTTTTCAAACACCAAGGAGTAAAGTCATGGTATTGAAGCTTTACATCATTTGCAACTTTAAAGTCATAGTCCCCTATGTGTGAAATATTTTAAGCAATTTTATACATTACTATGTTACCCAGGTAGTTAGTATTTACCTAAAGTGGAATTATTGCATTTTTCATTTATAAAAAATTACTTCTTTGCATATTATTTGTCATTATTTTTCTGTTGGAAATTTAACATGGATGGATAAGATACAGTTCTATTTATCAGATATTTTTAAATACCACAGTAAGTAGTATCTAATGTGACAATGCTGTAATATACCATAAGAAGCAGTATCTGAAACAGTAAAATTCCACAGTGAATGAAGCAGCTGGAACTGTAACTCGTATCAGCTGCCCAATACCAAACACTCCTTTCAGCTTTCTCCTGGGGCCATTGACATTTGCCTTGCCTGCAGAATGACTATGCATGTTATCTGCAAGGCATTAATCCATTAGTAATGAGCTACCTTTAATCCTGGTGTAAATATCCTCTTCCTCGAAAAGGGTGTGTGTCACAGCATCAAGATTTCTGTATACCTGTGTGGGCAAATAACTTCTGTACATCTGTGTGGGCAAATAACTTCCCTCATTGGATTTGTCCCATTTAACCTAGCGGGACTGCGCTTTCGCATTTGAGTGTTTGTAGGAGTCAGCTCTGAGTCATATTTGTCCTGCAGACCTGGGCATGGAAAGGATTCAAAATCCAAGTAGGGGAAATAGATTGTCAATGTGTGTGTGCAAAAAGGTTGGGGCTGGGAAGGAGCCTGGAGTCCTTAGCACTAACTCTGTTCATCAATCCGGAATGTTTATGCTGGTTTAAAAGAATGCAGCAATGCACTCAGAAGTGTTGTTTACATTGCTGTTATTAAAGAAAAAAACAGAAAAAAACTCCACCAGTTTTTTTTTTTTTTAATTAAAAAATGAATTATAGATCTGGAAAAAATATAATAATTATATGTCATGGCAGCATCTGATCTGTTTTCCTGGGATGCTTTGGATGCTTTTTGATTTTGAATTTCTTTTTCCATGTGCTGTTGCTATGGTAAGAATCAGCACATGAGGGAGAGGTATCATAGCAAATAATGTCATAAGATATAACCTATAAGAGCTTTGTATTTCATGGGGCAGCATAGGGTCCATAGTTTGGAGTTATTACTGAAGCCCTCTCAAAAGAGTTTTCAAACAGTGGGTGGCATCTCATTATTCAGGGATTTTTTTTCCATGACCGAAGCAAATCAAGAAAGTCAACCTTTTTATCAATAAGATTATATTAACTACAAATTAATTCTTACCTGCTTTAGAAAAGATTAGTTCTTCCATTAATCAAGAGGAGAAAAGAAAATAAAAAAAAAAAAAAAAAAAACCAAAAGGAAATATGATAGGGCAATAGAGATGAAGCTAAGAAAAGCAATTTTCTAAGAAAATCAGAGATTTTCAGCTTTTGAGGGGAGTATGGGGGGAAGGAGGACCAGAGGACAATGTCAACCAAGGTTTTCTCGACCTGACTTTTAGTAATCAAGTCATGATAAAATTGGATGAGTACAAGAACTACCGGCTGTGGCCTATAATGTCATGCCAAGCTCCTACATAGTAAAGATTGATCAGAGTAGTTGAGTATTGAAAAACAAGTGGGATCTTCAGATGGTTCCAGACCTAATTGGTGAACTCCATTACCAAGAGTACTTGTGTACCACAGCCTGCTAAACAGAGAGCCTGTTGAAGAGAGTTTTGAATTTGCTGAACAGAGGTTACCTGTGTTTCAAAATGTGATGAAATAAGCTTATCATGAGATGAGACTGTACTTTTTAAATAGTAACTTTAGTTACAGATTAATTATATTCATGAGAAGAGGTGGACAGGGGATTAGAGACTCCATGTTCTCTGAGTAGCTGAAGACATGGGATGATAGGCAGTGGCTTTACTGCAAGGTGAGGAGGTCAAAGGGAGTCCTTATATTCAGTGTCAGAAGACAGTGGGTTTGCCACACAACATGTCTATCTTCAATTTCTTCAACTGAAGAAAAATCTATGAGAGGGTTTCTGGTTCCCTCCAGAGTTATGGCCTTTGGATATAGGAGACTCCAACCTTACCTGCCCATTTGATAGTCAGAAATAGGGAGATTGACCAAGAGAGTTTAATCCAAATTTAATGTTTGTCACTACAAAATAGTTTTTTTTAATATAAGTGGTTCCATCAATCCAGATGTTGCTCTAACCTGCCACCTAAATGCTACATAGAAGAGTAGCTCTGTAATATTCAACCATTTAAAATTGAAAGTATAAAAATACGTTTAGTTAGAGGTTTAGTTAATTCTTCAGACTACAATGACTTCAGTTATTTTTTAAGCAGACACCTCCACAGTTGCAGTCAGTGGCCTCTTGCCAAGCCAAGCATCCATTTGGCATCATGCAGAGTTTGCACTTCAGTAGTGTTTTAGCAATGTGACAGGCTTGCCTTCAAATGTCCTGGCTGCAATTTGCTTACAGTAACCTCATTCAGACCCACCCATGTGTTCCTAGGGTTAGCTTTCTGCTGTTTAGCTGATGTTTTGATTCAACATATCAGATCTCACTTGCAGGATGGTTTGCAAACTCACAGAGCAGCAAAGTCTTGGTGAAGGTGCCCCCTTGGCAACAGAGGAACTGTTTTTCTCCTGAGGAGTGCTGCTGCTTGTTTGGTCCTCCTGCCTATAAGCATAAATGCTCTCACATAATATGATGACAGCAGAGTTCAATAACTAGAGTTGAGGAAGCAGGAGGATAAGCTGTCCAAAAACTTAGACTTCTTGGAAAATCCCACTCTAGCATCACTCACTAACTTCAATCAATATTAAAGAGGATTTTACACCAAAGACCTCTTTGAAAATCCTGCTAAGCTTCTGTCTTTGTCAGTCTTAGGTGTGGATATTTCAAATCAGAGAGCAGAATTACTATTATCTTTAGACAGTTTTTCTGAAATGCTGTTGGCAGTGTGCTTCTTGCCTTCCTCCTCTCATCTCCTGTAACTCTTGTGTTCATTTGCTGATGTCAGCCACATCTGCTGGGAGAATGTGAAGCTCAAAATACAATCCAGTCCCTAGAAATTCTTTCAGATGTGTGCCTGTACAGATGAGGAGATCTGCAGACTGTCTGTGATGGGTTCCAAGCCTTGACAGCTCCAGACATGCTCAGCATACTCCAGTTAGAGGAGTCAGACAATGGCTGGACATTAGTTAGACAACGAAGAGACTTGAAATCAACAAAAGTTTGTAGACCCTCTCTGTAATGCTTTTGTTCATAACCCTGACATGATAACCACCCACATCTTTCATGGCTAACCATGGCATTCAGGGATGCTTGGCACTGTGCAGACCTTTGTTTTCTGCTGCAACTTTCATTAGAATTATGCTAATTTGCATTGTTATTACAGCTTCTGGTGAGTTTTGAATAGTCATATATTTCACTAAATAGTTTATTTAAAATGCTTCTTTGAGAACGGTGTTATTTTGAGGTTTAAAATGTGGATGGTCTGAATGAAAAGGAATCTTCTTCTTTCTAGTCCTGTTTTGAGGATGTCTTCTGACACATGAAACTTTCATTATCCTTTAATTATTGATAGGAAGCATTTTCTTACCAGCATAGCACTTACACACAGTGAAATCACTTTTCAGGAGAAATTACTGCAAGCAGTTTTTGGATGAGTTTCAGTTTTGCAAATTGCTTAGGTTTTTTTCCTTTGTTTTTTCTTAGTATCCCATAAATTAAGGCACAAATTATAAGTAAGATCGTTATGCTGTCATGAATCACTCAAATACTAATGGCCTAATGCACTAAGCCTTAATTAGTAATATTGTATTTTTAAAAAGACAATATTGTGAATGAAACCTGAACATGCACTGTTTTATAACTGGGCTTCCCAGAAGATTTTAAATGGATTCCTCTTCTTAGTATGTTTTTAAATAATTGATACGGCCACTTCAAGCCCTTAGTAGACAAACGAATTATTGGCTGCTGGTGACAAAATTTGGTTTGGGCATAATAACTTCACAGAGACATGGCACTGCATACATCTGCTGCTCTAATTAGAAAGTTTGCCTAGGGTGCTTGTATCAGAAAGAGTGGGAAAAAATAGTGCTCCACAATCTGTTGTAACAGAGTGATTCCTGAAAAATGTGATTTATACAAGATTTCTGCTTAACTCTTTCACTTCTGCTGGAACACACTTGATACCATTTTAGCAAATTTTGTACAGGCAGGATAGTACTTGCCTCACCTGAATGGGCTGCCTGCTTGGAAATGCCACTTTTTTGTGCCAGATTTAGGGCCTGGAAGTGCATTGTTCCATGGTGCAAAAGACCATTTTGAACAGACCATTGAGACCATTGCTGCTCTGTCCTACAGAAGTCTGCTAAGAGATCTTGAGTTGCTCCAACCAGAGAATAGCCAGCAACCCTAGTGTCTGTCTCTTTATTCCAGGTAGGCTCTCAATTTGTAAGTTTTTAACACAAATAGTGAAAATCAGGACTAACAGCTTAAAATGAGTTTTGGTAGCCCAGCAACAGCAGTATATTTTTGGGGGGGAAACTTGTTAAACTAGGACTAAAAGCAGTTGCTGTGAGACAATGATTAAGTGCATCTTGTTTAACTGGGGAGCATACAGCACTGGAAACCAAGCCCCTTTTAACTGGACTGATTGGAAACCATCCAGCTGAACAGCATTCTGCTCAAAAGAAATAGCTGTTATTATGGGAAGAATTAATTGGAAGCATGCAAGTAAGATTAGCATTTCTTGTTGCTGACTTTAATTTATCTATACACCTAATATTTCCTGGAAAACTATTAGTTTCAACAAATACCATGTGTGTTCCATGACAACACACAGCAGGAGTTTGGCGTCATGGAACTATAATTTATTGCAGCTTTCTGAAGAAAGTTAGTAGGCTTGGTGGAGAGTGTAGAGAGCTAGATCTTGTTCTCCTTAGACCTCATTTAAGTTAATAAATAATTCCAGTAAAATGAACTTTAAGAGTGCTGAAAATAAAGTGGAATTTAATTTAAAGAAAAGGAAAGAAATCATGCCAAAAATGTTTATGCTTTGGAGAAAGTGAATTGTGGTGACACACATGAAGTTCCCTGTTATCAACCAATCCAAATGTTTCAGAGGATAGATGAGTGTCTTAAAGGTAGGTAAAAGTGTTGTGGGAGATGAAATTCTATTTTACATGTCAAATTACCTGTTCATACTGTGCTATTGTTGAACAGCAAAGAGGCAGGGCAGCTCTTCAGATGTGCTAATGAAATGTTTATGAAAGCAAAATCCAATATCAGAAATTGGGGAAATGTAGCAACCTGAGATGAAGGTGTACTTTGGAATATCTGTTAATATTTTCAAGTTTCCTTATGCAAATCTTTACAAAGAAATGATGTAGCAGTATCATGCTGACATACATTTATAGACATACAGTCTGACATACAACTGGATTTGAATTTATTTCTTCTCCAGTTTTGTGTGAGAGAGACAGTGCTGAAGGCAATCTTACCCCTGATGTATTGCAGTTGTGTTAATTACCAAAGAGTGGGAACAACCTTGCCCTCCTCAGCTGTGGGTCTGATAGAAGAGTGAGTTAGCTGGTAGAGAGTTAGTTGGAGTCTTCTGGCCATGCTGTGAGGAGGAAGGGACAGGAGGTTATGCAGGGGACAGATAAAGTAAGACATCATATGAGGGACAGACAGGGTTAGGTGGTTATGCTAGGGACAGGAAGGAGTGAGCCAGAGCTGCAGAAGGAAGAGAGAAGAAGGACAGAAAGAGGCAGAGCTGTGTGGAGCTGCCCATGGGAGACTACATAGAAAAGGTATGAGACACTTTTAGATAACAAGGTGTTGATGCTTGAAGCTTTCTTCGGTGTCAGTAGTACCTCCTCTGTCACTTTTATGCTCTGCCTAATCCAAGTATTTGAGTAGGTTAACTCAACAGTTATGGTAACTGCAAAAGTATTTATCTTGTTTTCAAGACCACAAATGATGATGGTAGGATGGTATCTAGACTATTTATACATATCCACAAATTTTTGGATAAAGAGCATAAAGTATTTATATTCTTTCCAGGAAATATTAGAAATTTTCTAAATAATAAAAAGATATTGTGGTTTTGTTCCAGGATGTAGGGAGGCATTAGAAAGGAAAGAAGGAGACGAAGCTACAAGTTGTTGTCATTTATTTGTTCCCCCAGCAGCAAAACACCTAAAAATCAAAGAAGTCTGATTAGAATGATGAAAGATTTTAGATCACCTGAAACTGAATTTAAGTTTATTTTCCCTATCAGGTATGCTTATAGTGTTTGATTTATGGGTATTTGAGGGGTTTTAAAAGTTTAATTTCCACTGAACTGAAATATATGGTTCTAGGGAGGCTCTCATATATATAATTTTCTATATAAAATTCCTTTCTTATCCTTCTGAATGATTCTGCCTTTTCTGTGGGTTGTTGGCTCTTATGCAGTTTGCCATGTTCATTGTGGACTAACTTTTGACATATTATTCATGTTGGGACTGGTACAAGTTTTATCAATGATTTTAGCATCCAAAAGAACATTAGGAAGAATGAGGAACATTTTGAATGCACTGGTACTCCACAGACTTGTTCATTTTGGGCATACACCAAGACTTTTTACATATCCTTTCTCAATCACTCTTGATACACAAGCAAAATTAAATTAAATACAAAATAGTATTTCAGCAGCAAAGATGCATTCTATTCTCATTTGTTCTGCTTGCCTCATCAGCACAAAAGACCATATATCCAGGCAAATTTATTTCTGTCCTTTTCAAGTCCCCAGGCAATGGTACAGGGCCAAAAGCATAACAGGAGGCAGTTTTTATGCTCAGATGACTTCCTTGTTTCAGAAATAGTCACTCCTCAAATCTAAAATTAAAAAAAAAAATTAGAAGCTGATGGTCAAAAAGTGCAAAGGAGGCTAAAACCTAAAATGTGACACCTTAGATATTTCCATCTTGTTTCCATGGCCAGAAGTTCAGGGGGCTTTTCTCGTTCTATGAACTTGACTTCCTGACCAACCTGGTATAAGGAGAGGCCTTTTTCCTTCTCTAGGGGATCATGGGAATCTGATGGCAAACAGTATCATGGAAGATCTAGTCGAGGCAGAGAAATGAATGGGAGTAAATACATTGCAAATCTCATGTAGGAAAAACTGTTACTTCCACGTGCAAGTTTGCAAGCTTTGACTAACACTGGAAGAGCCTTTTGGTCAGACTTTTTCATGGGAAGCAAGTTTTTCTGCCAGAACAGGGTGAAAAAAGCCAGTGGAGGTGGGCATGGAGTGTTGATATCCGAGGTATTTTTCTGTAGAAATGAGTTTCTGAACCAAAGTATTCAATCTTGTGCCACAGCACCACATGAGCAGAATGTTGTCATAGCACTGCATGATCAGTGTAAGAAGGATGAGCAGCCAAAACCCCAGCTACACGTATTTTTGAGCACCTGTTAGTAGACACCAAAAGTGCCTTGGATCTTATCTGTAGCTGTAACAGAGAGCTGAAGGAAATACAAGACTTGAAAACAATAAGGAAAAAGAAAAAGCACTAAATATTTTGAGTGTAATAGAACTATATGCTAGCAGACAGCGGGTACTCACAGAGTGAGAGTCTCATTAAGTTGTTATATTTGTATTCATACAGAGAGATATATGGAAAAATACAAGAACTTAGATTTTATGTGAAGTTATAAGCAGAAAATAGTGCTTGTTAAAAAAAAAAGGTAATTATTTTTTAATGTCAGATGACCTAAAGGTTGGATGAAGAAAACTAGAAAGTGCTGTCAGGTGACTCTAAAGGGATCCTACAATACTTAATCTTTTAGGCACACTGTCTTAACCATTACCAATTTTGAAGTTACTGATTTTTGATAATCCTTTGAAAGTGCCAAGTGAACAGTCTACTGTTAAATCTCTGTCACTTTTTTTGCAGTGCAACTTATTGCAGGCTACAGAGCTGGACTACAGACTAGAATAATCTCTAAGAAAAAGCCTAAGATCTCAGTACAATAGCTCTGAAACAGAAGTAGTACAAGCAGATGCAGAGGGATCGCTCAAAAAACCTAGTTGCCTTATTCTAGTTCATTATTATTGTTATTTACACATGCTCCTGCAAATTATACCTAGAATGAGTCAGTATTATTTGAGACCTTCCCTGGTCTCAACTATTTGTTGTGTAATAAACATCATTATCTGCAATGTACCTCTTTTTCTTTGGTATAGAATACATAAACAAGAATACAGTTGTGTATGAAAAGTGTAGGAGACAGTGTGATATATTTTCATTATCATTTCTTTCAAGGAGAGCCACTCTCCTGCCTGGGCTCCTACAGAGTCCCTCCAATACTTGAAGTATATTTTCTGCTAGTTGGAAAGTAAGGTGGGTAGTCACATTCACGGGAATTGGGGACATAATGAATAAGACTGCTTCATACAGATGCTTAAATGAATTTTTCTTTCTGAGCTTGCTCATGTGAGATTTATCTTGAGGAAGACTAAAGACTATTCCAGGCCAGTATTTGCGAAGTGCTTAGTTACAACTGAGATTTTTTTCAATCTGCTATCTGCCTAGATATTCAGAGTTTTCAGAAAACTCAACCTCAATAAATGCATGTATGTGTGTAGTTACTGTGTGCTTTATTTCTCTGCAGTGATATTGAATGGAATGCACTTGTGTATTCTGTGTAGAGAATCAGATTTTGAATTTCTTTATTCAGGGGCCCAGTGTAGTTGCAGTCTTCTGTGGTTTTGATTTTCACTGTAGAACTTCTCACAGACAGCTTTACTGGTGTTCTATTATGAGTCATGGTAGTCTGCTAGCCTCATCTGTTTCTGCCTAATCTCATCTGAAAATTTCAAAGTAATATTGAGTTACCTTTTTACTGAAAGTTTAACCTGCGGGATAAAATATAAAGCATTACTAAGATATTGCCATTCAATGGGATTCAGTCTAGCAGTTATATTTCCTTCGAAATCCACCCCAGTAGCTAGCATTCAGAAGCACTGAGGTTTCTGATACTGTGGGTAGGCTCAGTGTTGAAATCCCTCTTATTTATTTCACCATTTTGAACATTTTAACATATTCCACCACAAGGTCTCTCACTGCACAGAAATATTTTCAATAGCTCTGTTAGAGCGAGTTCAAAGGATGATCTCTCTGACATGCATTCTTCAAAGCAAGACTACATTTCTCTGCAACAAAAAAAAAAAGTCTTACCTCTCCCCCTTCCTACTGTGAGTTGTGCCAGAGCTGTCATTTTTTCAGTAGGGATTGTTTATAAAAAGGACCTATATTCTGCTGTTCAGCACAGTAGAAACCCTTGAGTTTTCAGTTTCAGTGTATAAATATTGATTTTTGTACCTCACCAGTTTTGTTAGTTAACTCAGGGGTTATAGCATTTTTTGTTGAATGAATGCTTTTAAGGAAATAAAATACAGCACCTTCATGAAGTCTAAGTGCTTGTTTCAGAAAGTGACTATTTAATTCCAGCAGCTAACTATGGTCTGTTTGAGGTATTCTGTCTTGGATCTGATGGGTTTTGTTGCTTAAGAAAACCCTTGTCAGAAATGACCACAGATGGCTGTTTATGTGCAAGCTATGCAAAATTTACGTATAGATTTGAGTTAAAGTCATCAAAGCTCTTGACTCTTGTTAGATGTGTATAGCTATTCTTGATGCATTTCCTATAGCAGATTGCTTAATTCTTTCAACACATCTTTAGATTAAACATAAGCATTATTCCTCATTAGAAAGCACTTGATTTTGCAGGACCCTCTTGATTTCACATTTCTTTTTTCAGTACTTCAAGAAACTTAGAATAGAGAATAAGTTAGAACTAGGAATGGTCCCATGCTTTGATCCAGTGAAAGTGCTCTTCTTGAAAAGCCTTTATAGCTAGTTATCCATGGAAAAACTGCACTTTGAACCTCGGGCTCATGCTGTGGGATTTGATTCCTAGAAGTCATATTTGAGGCTCAGTGACCAACCTTTGCTCCCCTTCCTGTGAACCTGACTTCAGAACTCCAGCCAGTTGGAAAGCACTTCTGTAACCAGAATGAGAACAGCCTCAGGCTTGCAAAGATTACAGATAGAGGATACTTGGCAATGTGAAAAATCATCCTCACTGGTGTATGTTTCAACACTTTTCTAAAAGCTGAGTTTTGCAGGTTGTTGTGCATTGCTAAGCCACCATCAATTCCTTCTGAAACCAGTGGACCAAAGCCTCAGCTTCATAAATCAGGGCAACTACTGCTTTCCCAAAGAGATGCTTGATTACAGCACAAAAAAGTCACATCAAGCCTGAAGATGGTCTGACTTTTCAGATCTGTATATTTTAAGTCTTCAGTTCTACTCGATGCTTTTTGGTACTAGGAAAACTTTCTGATCAAGTAGATTTGTGAGGGGGTTTTGATGCATAAATTAGGAAGTTCGTTTATTTTTTTTCTTTTCAGAGAGCAATTTTTAAAGTTTTTCCCCATAAGCATTGTATGTCTCATTCCTCCTCCATTGATTAATAAGATGTGAAAAGCCACCTCTGACTTACCAGCATTTCTTCTTTCAAGTTCGCTCAAATGACATTTGAGTAGCACCAGTTGTGCAGTATAAAGAGATGGCAACATTTCAGTTACCCTGTGCGGGTAGTCTCTGCCTCGGACTTATGAATTGGAGACTTGGTGGTTCCCCAGCAAATGCGAGAAACCGATCTTCATTGCATTGAGGAGATGGTGAAAAAAAAGAGGCAGAGTGAACACAGCAGTTGACATAACTCAGTAACACCTGCTTTTGTCAAAAATTCCTCAAGTTTGACAAACATAAGAGCAAGGATGGAATGGGACATGAAAGTGTAACAAGTACTCTTGTGTTTGCACTTGTCCTCATCCTACAGTCTTCCAGAGAGCCTCACAAAGTGCTTCACACCAAGCAAGGTTTTTCACTTTCTGAGCCCTGGTAACTCGCCATTAGGGTTTTCCAGTAATTCCCACAGTCTTGCCTACATGAAGAATTACAGCTCAAGGCTTTTTGCTCACTAGTGAATCAGAATTTCAGTCTTGCAAGAAGGTGCTCCCTGATCAGAATCACTATTTTCTAAATGCTTTTCCTTTCATACTTAATTTTGAAGCTGTTCAGCAGGACAGCCGCTCCTAGCTCTCTCCTTCCTCTGCCAGGCTTTCATTCCTTCCTGTTTCATCATCAGCATGAAGGAGGTATTTCACACTTACCTGCAATGCCTGCCTGAATGCCACAACCATAGGTTTGGTTTAGGGCAGCAGTCTGACTCTAGTTTTCCAAGCCTGTCTTCACAGGTGCAGTGGTGGCAATTTTATCTGCCTCTTAGTGCATAGGTAGGAGCAAATGTTCTTGCTATGCTGTTTATATAGTTAAGAATCTGAGTATTACATCTTTCCCTTTGAATTGTACCTGAACATAAAGAAGACTCAACTTTTCACAGCTTTTTTACAGTTTAATGTACTGCAGTTTCTTTGGTCACTGAAAGTCTCAACTTTACTATAAGGCAAAAACACCTTGCAAACTTGTCTCAATGAAAATATTGCCTCTCCATAACTGTCTTTCTGAGCCTTTAAGCCTTTCCCAGCCCGAATTCCTGTCAAATTCATAGGAATGCAAGAAATCTAGGACAACAACTTAAAACAATTACCAAGATCAGTCTCTGTTTGAATAATGCAATAGTTGTATAAATATTGAAGTTAGGACTCTACATTTCTATTTGCATTATTTCTGGCAACTAATCCTTCAAGAAGCCAGGGGGTTCATAAGTGAGAACTGCTGATAGCTTACATAACCTTGTTTTGATGCTTGTTTTCATTGTGAATCCTTGCCTGGATGTCGACAGAAAAAAAATTTGCTGCTAAAATTCCATTTGCTACATATTAATTTTTAAAATTTTTAAATTGTCTTTTATGGCTGGCACAGTAGCTAGCAAGGAAGCTGCATATGCATATATTGAGATAACTTTCTGTTTTTAAGGTAGGGGCTGCATAAAAATTGTTTGCATAATGACTGTTGGGGTATGGCAGTACTACACAAATCTTGTCAATAGAAGTGTCAATAGAACTAGGAGGGAGAAAAACAATTGAGAGAGCACATTAGCACTCCAAAGTATATACTGTTAGTTCCACAAGAAAATAGTTACTGAGCTGACAAGCACTGGGAAAGGTTTTCCTTGCTGTAGATGGAGTGCAGCTTCTCATTCCTATTTTAAAACAATATTTGCCATTAATGTCTAATCAATAAGTATATATACATAAAGCAGATTTACTGATAACTACTTGCTTAAGCATGAGTGCACCCCACTCTCCTTCTTTCCTGAGTCTTTGTTTCATACTGCTCAGCATCCGTTTCCTGCTATGTATTGGTGCTCGGCATCTCAGGGAATTAGGGGGGAAAAGATTTTGAGAAAGACGGCACTTTTCTCCTCCTTTTAAAAAAAGGAAGCAAATGCTAAAAACCTGTCTTGGGTTGGGAAGACAGGTATCTGCCAGGGAAAGCTGGAGGCTCCCTTGGAATGGAGAATGTAAATCCCCACCCTTTTCCAATTATAAATTTGCAGTTAGAGGCTTTCAGGCAGAGATTTGGGGATAGAAATAGCAGTTCTTTACTAGTGTGTATGACTAAGCAAAACAAACCAAACAAACAAACAACCCCCCAAAACAAAACAAAAAACCCCAACACACACACACAACTACAGCAATAACAACAAAACAATACCAAGAACCTTGAGGGCTTTGCTTTACAAAAATCCAGGGGAGTTCGGTCTCGGTGCCCCGCAGAATCCTCAGAGCACCAAGCTGGAAACAGTGGAAAAGTCCGAGGCTGGTGGCTGTGACGGCAGGATGTCCCAGCAGGGCAGGGGGAGGTGCGGGGTCACACTGTATCAAGAGGAGCAGTGCTGAAGAAGCCGACGGCGGGGCAGGGCTGGCCCAGCCCCAGCAGGGCGGCAGAGGAGCTCAGAATTCCAGGGCGAGCAGATGATAGTAGATTTCCCAGGACCGGACCCCTTTGGCCACAGTGAACTTCTCTTGCACCAAGCAGCAACCCAGCCGTTCTCTCTCCCTGAACGCCAAAAATCAGAGTGCCCCGCTGCCTCAAGCTCTGTCCTTTTCCTGCCCCAAAACTCGCGTTATCTCTCCCTCCGAGCTTTGGCCACCCCTTTGTTTTGGTCAAGTACTCTTTTAAGTATCCAACACTTGGTTTCCTTGGTAACTTATGGGGGAAAAAATTCTTTAGAGTAAAGAAAGAACAGACGTAACCCCCAACAAAACCTCAACCCAAACTTAAGGCTTAAAAATTAGTTTGGGACATGGGACACTGACAAATGCTATAGCCTTCCATACCCTTGCTGTTGCCCTGTGCTCCTCCCAGGTAAAGGCAGAGTTCTTAGCGGCGTTTTCGCCAAGGATGTGCCATGAACAGTCAAGCTGGCATTCTGAAACTGGTGTCCAAGCAGCAATATTCTTGGCTAGTTTTGAATCTTCTGATACAAAATACATTGCTTGCTTTGATTAACCTAATGTCTACAGGAATCTGTGTTGAACATAACCTGTGTGAGAAATTCTTATATTTGCCCCTTTAGAGTGGCCTAAAGGAGATGCGCACAGGACCCAGTCTCTAAAAGGCACCAAACTTCCACAATGTTTTCTGTGAATCCTCACGAGTACCTTTGAGGATCTCAGTCTTGTCCTTTTGATAACCCAACCTGAACTGATGTACCTTAAGCCTTGAAGCAATTACTGTGCTGAAATATCATTTTGTGACTCAAGATCTATCACAATAAGGTTGCTTTTAGTCTCTATCAGATATGCCTTTTAGGATGAGACGCCTCTTCAGAGAACCATTGACTATAAATACCATGTATTTCCCTTGTAGCTCTTGAGCAGCTTCCTTAAGCATAACTGTTAGTCAATGTAAAAAAGTGGGAATTTCCAGAGGACTGTTCAGTTGCTAGATGGATGAAGGTACCCTCAATTTTAAGAGGACAATCCCCCCTGGTAAATGAAGTGTTTTAATTTGTCCTGAAAAAAACTTAAGAAATATTTCTGTAGGAGCATAAATAATAAATGTTGCAAGGATCGTAATGGTTTTCAGCTATGATCTTACAGACCCCCAGGCATCACTCCTTAGGGATCAATGAAAGGTAATTAACAATAACAACTCACTGTTAAAAATTTTAATTTTGCTATCTAGGCATTTATGCATTCATCATAAAATTATTGGGGAGTATAAACAGAAAAAAACACTGAACTACACAGAGCTGCTTCGTCACAGCCAAATGATTTTAGCATGCCAGATTATGATACAATGAAAAATACTCCTTAAATATCCAAAAATCATAAGGGTTTTTGTTGATACATCTAGAGACAATAGTTATCTTACACCACTTCCTCCTGGGACCTCCATTTGCCATGTTACTGTACTTTCACAGGACTCACTGAAGCTTCATTTCTCCTAAAACCAATTATCCTGAAACAGATCTGTGTTTCTGAGCCAGTTCTTTCAGTCTTAAATATTTATGAGTGAGAGAGGGGAGGTTTGAAATGCGGTGCTGTGGTTGTCTTGTATGTAATGTCCGCTTGCCCAGTTGGTGAAGAGTGAGACCTTGCAAGAGTCCAATTCTTTGAGCTCTTTCTGTTCACACTGATGGCAAAGAGCAAAAGTAGAAAGCCATGTAAAAAGACAGGCAGTTCACCTCCCAAGACCACAGCCAGTGAAAGCAACAGGGACATTTACACAGATGTTGGAGGAGATTTTGTGTTGAGGGCATACTGGCGGAGAGGGGATCACTGATTCAACTTTGTTTACTGCCCAGCAGCATTTGGAGAGTATTTCCCTTTCTCCTACTTGTGTTCATTCAGATCTATGCAAATTACCCTGCCTGAGGTTTTCATGACTAACCAAGAGGGACAATTTACATTAGCGACTTTATAGAGAACTGTGTAGGTAAGAGTGATGCAAGCAGTTGAATAAGAAGAGCTCACACAAAAAGGGTTTTGTTCAGAAAATGAAAATCTACAAAAGAAGATAAATCACCACCCCAATAGGTAGTATAACTTGAAGTGAAAATCGTGATTGTGCAATATCGCGTGTTTTAAAATTTCATTAGAAACACAGCTAGATTTACTCAGAAGTAAACATTCTAATGCTCAATTTACAGCTGCCTACATTTTTTTTCAAATGCAGCTCAAAAACCCAAGCCTTTTTACTGAATTTATTCATTTGTGGTGAATTTTGCCAGGTCTGACCCACAGGCTCTTTTTCTTGGTGCTCTGCAGGGTGGCATGCCCAGACCTAATATCTACAGTGTCTGAGTATGGCAAGTGAAAAGGTCTGGGATTTTTTTCCTCTTTCCCTTCTTCAGGAACGTGAGAACGTTTCTGATCTCATTGTCATTGTCTTAAGAGGCCAAATAGCTAGTAACTGAAAATTTGGAAATGTTTGATATGGTAGTTTGAGTCAGGCTAGGTGAATGGCTGTTTATTGTACAGAAATAGAGACTTCAAATTAGTATCTCGTCTTATTAGAACATGAAAATTCCATTCAAATTATGCAAAAAGACCATAAGATACTCCTAGGACATAGTAATCTGATAATAACCAAACACCATGGAGTAGTCTTGTTATTTTTTTATAAAATCTTACTATTTATGTGAGTAAAAGTATTGTAGAAAAAATATGAGAGATGAAATTGCTCATTTGGAACAGCTTCTCTTCAGGTTAGTAGTCACTTCCCTTAAATGTTGATCAGCTACTCTGAGTTCCTCCATGAAATCACTTCTGGGAGTAAACCTGCATTAATTTTGAGTAGTATGACTTGATGGAGGTAAGGAGAATGATGCAAATCTTCTAATTTTCTTAACATAGAGAGTGATAGAGAGATTTTTCATTTTGGTGGTGACTTTTTCACCTCTCCTTTTGCCATGCAAATTTTACCATCAGGTAGGCTTGAATTTTGAGCAAGTTGTTAATCAGTGTATGGGAGGGGTGTACGTGTGTGTGTGTCAGAGATTTGAAGTACATGTGGTCAGTTTTTCAAAGGAGCTTAAGGCCTAAAACCCCTCACGTATCACAGACTAAGATCAGGGCTCACTCTGGTGAGCTTTTATAAAAAGCTGGACATAAAAGTAAGGAGTCAAACTCAGGTCTCACACGGTATGAAATCATGTTCCAGAGATTGATTCTGTAGAACCAGAGCTAGGAAAGCCTTCAAGAGACAGATATTCCCTCTAGGGTAGCCCTTTAACAGCCCATTAGATTTTCATGAAAGTGATTTCTGTTTGCTCTTAAATCAGTGAATACCACTCCTAAATCACTCTTCTTGGCCAATATCCTTTCTCAGTTCTCAGAAGCCTCTCTGGAGCATCAGTATATAATGCTAGAATAAAAAGGGAACAGTGAAGTCAGAGTTCATGTGGCTCACTTCTCTCTATTCCGATGTGTGCAGATAATAAAATGGGCTCTCTTTGAAGTAATTTGTTAGTTCCCCTGAAATTTTCTGAAATTTCCATAGTTGTGTGATGATTCTCTAGGTCTCTATCCTACAAAAACGTTTGGATAGCTGTGCTGCTACCCTGTAGTGCTGACAGGTAAAAAAATATAGTGATCTCTGCCACATATTGATCCTTACATGGGAAAGAGTTCCACATTCAGGTTCAAGACTGAAACTGGGCTGCTGGTCTTCTGTATTTATGGCGGCAATTGCAAGGTTTTGGGCGACATCAGCAGTATGCTAACACTTTGAATAATGAACCCACCTGTTCATCCATCACTCAAAACTTCCTGATCTTGAGCAAGTCCTACTCTGGTTTGGGATCTAGAGTCTCTTCTGAAAGCTATGTGTGTTAGTATGTAAGTATGAACAAAGTCAAGGAGCATCTTAAGGGATGAGATTTTTCTTTCCTTTTTGGAATTGGTTTCACCCAAAGGGAAGGCTCACTATAGACCAAACAATTAATACAAGTATTTCAATCAAAGTGAGGCACTTCAGTCAGCAGTTCCAAGATTCACTGAGTTAAGGTAATTGACAATGCTCATTAACATTAGAGCATTAAATCTTTCCACCTGTAGAGAAGTTCTTCATGAATTATGTTTCAACATTAGAAATCTTTGGAAGTGAATTATGATAGTGGCAGTGCTTCTGCTGCTTTAGTGGAGGGAATGTGTATCAGGGATATATCATAAATAACCAGACATGGTTTCATGGTTCAGACCTTGAAATTTGGCACATCTGATTACTGGTCTGAGCTCTACCCTTGTTACAGGTCACTTTTTGTATGAGCACCGTATCTTAGTTTTCTAGCAATAAAACAGTAATTGGCATTTTCTTGACTGAAAGGGTTATCAAGCACTTGGGAACAGGCTGCTCAGGATAGTTCTTGAGTCACCATCCCAGGAAGTATTTAAAAGTCATGTTAATGTGACCCTGAGAGACACTATTTAGGGATGGACTTGACAGTATTAGGTTAATGGTTGGATTCTATCATCCTAAGGGACTTTCCCCACCTAAATATTTCTATGATTCTATGTTTTTTTAGGGGGACTGGCTTAAATTATGTGATCTAAAGTAGTTATCAAAATCTATGTAAGTATTTATGGTAAGTTTAAGAGACTGGTTGCGGAAATTAATGAAGAAAGGCAGTATTTAGTCCTTAGTTCTACATTAACACTGTATAGTTTATCTTCCAACACATTCAGCACAATCTTTTAAAATAAATTGTAAAGTAAAAAGTAAATTGTATTCAGAAAATTATTACTCAATCATTATTATTCAAAATTATTCAAATAAATTCATGTTGGTTTTCATTTGGTGCTTTCCCACTGTATTTTCATTTTGGGTCATAAGAACCATGAATTTATTCTACCTGGTAAAACAAACATGTAATAAAAAAATAACACCTACATCACATACTTACTTAACATTACCTATAAAGGCTTCATAGTATTTTGTAAAAAGATTTATTGTAAATTCAGTCTGGTGAATACTTTTGAGATTGTGTACATACATAAAGTGAGATGTTTTGAAACATTTTTCGAGAGAGGGGTTAAAGCTTTTGTCTTGAAATCTTCGAAGGGTAATATGAGTCATAAAGGAGAACACAGCTGAGCAGACTTCTGGTTAAATATGTTTTAAAGTGACCTGTACAAGATGTACATTTTGCTTTGTTTGTTTGGGTAGGGGTTTTTTTGTTGGGTGCTTTTTGTTGGTTTTTTCTGGGGGGTGGGGGGGTTTGTTGTTGTGTTGTTGTTGTTGTTTTTTTTGGTTTGTTTGTTTTTTGCTTTTTTTGCTTTACATCAGAACATTAAACTTTCATGTGTTCAATCCTGTATAATTGAGATAGCTCAGGTTTATGGGGTGCCAAAGTTGCATGTCCAGTCCCGAACTGTCAGTCAAGTTGGTAAGTATGTGTCCTGTTGACTGCTTCTATCAAAAAAAAGATGGTGATGGAAATCATGACATTTTTTCACTAAGAAACATTAAAAAAAATCCATTGGCTTGAATAACGTTTTTCCTGCTCATAAACATCTAATTTTTAACATCCAAGAAGAGTCTAATTTAACTGAATGTAAATGTAGGTTGGATTTTCTCTTCCCAAACTAATCCTTGTGCAATTCTGCATCAAGGACTTTCTATTGCATCTTCTGTACCACTATTTCTTAAAAATACTGTCTTTCTCCTTGTAGTCCAGCTAGGTGTTAGTCTGTCCTGAACTTATGTCCTTTCTCTTTCAAAGGAGAATTAGCTGTTCTTCATAATTACATTTCCCAAATCTTCAGTTACAGAGTGTATTAGGACACCGCTTTGACCATGAATAATTCATGCCAGCATGCTTTCTTTTGTTTTACATTTGACTCAGTAGAAAATTCAGTAATAGGGATGCTAAGACTAGATTTTACTGATAGTTCAAGAAAAGCTATTGGATATTGATTTTAGGGTACCTAAGAACATTCAGCTTTATTTAACTAATGGTCAGGTACCACAACTGACTTTTCACAACCTGTCTCCCTACTGCATTAGTCTTGTGCTACCAAATACATTCCAGTGACTCCAAAGAAGTTTTGCACTGTATAGCAAGTTAATATAACAGGACATCATGTCCAACTAAGCATGATATTTGAGATGAAGTGTAGAGACCTAGAGTGTCTTCAACCTAAAAGATTTTTTATTAATTATTATTGTGTAATGATGTTTTTATTGTTTTATTGGATATAGGGACAGTGTCAATTACCTCAGGTGGGTTTGTAGGATCACCAGCTGCCTTACAAGCTTTTGCTAATTATGATCCAGTATGAAGCAATACTTCAGGTTGAGTGATTCATCCTGGAAACAGTATCTTAGGTGAACCAGAGTGATGATAAATGAGCTGATGCACTAACTTTTTCATGTGGCTAGCTAATGATATCTCTGTGTTGGTCTGCATTGGCTCTCCTAACAAATGCAGTCAGATAGGGTTACTGTTTTTCTGTGGCTTTGCTTTGATTTTCTTCCTTTTTTTCACCTTCTTGTGAGAAATACTGAAAATTTTATATTGGAGCTAAGATGTGTATGAAGAAGTTGGTATCCTGTTTGTCAAGAGTACAAAAGTTAACTATTAAATAAGTGTTTGAAGTTCTGACTCAAGCTTTATCAAACTAATTTTTCTTGTCTGCTGTGCTCAAGTTATTACAGATGTCCTCTGCTTTAAAATATGTAGAAAACATGGTATTTTCTTGAAGGAAGCCTCTATGAGATTTATTATTGGATAGAGTTGATGACTGATTTAGGAGTTTCAATATCACTCTTTTTCTGAAACCTTAGCGTAGGCTAAATGAATGCTGAAATGAATGACCGAGTGTTAACCGTTAACCGTAGCCCCCCTTTAATCCTTCATCTCCTCTCTTTGCTTGATGTTTTTTTGCACTAATTTGGAGTGCTTCCTCTGCTGTTTTGAGAAACTCTTAACTCATCAGTGCCACTTTTGAAACTCAGGAGCATCACAGTGCAGTGTAGTTAATATCATCTTTCCATCTCATGGATTAAGTACTTTTACTGTAACCACTAGCAACTTAGTTTGCTAGGTGTACAGCATAACACAAAATCTATCTCTCTCTTAGTTTGTCCAGAAATTAATGTTGTCAGCTGGATTGATTAGGAGCATGTAACAGTCCTTGATGTCACACATACGAGAGTGTCTTTGGATATCTGAAGAGTGCCTTGGGAGAAAGAGGAGAACAACACTGATTTCTCTCTTCTTTTTTTTCTTTCCCCTCTAATTATTTAGTGTATTTGAATAAAGTATGTTTCAATTTTTAATGTACTTCCTATTTGTAGAACGTGGAATTATAGGTTGGGTACAATCTATGCTATGGCTGGAACATTGTGGGAGAGAGGTTTTCTTTGGCTGGTTGGACTGAGTCTGGCCCATCAATCAGTGCATTTAAGTAATGAGGGCAAGAAGTGAATTTTGATTTTGCAGCACTCACCATTTCCCAAGGAGCAGAGAGAAGGTTCCTCCTCTGTAGCACAGCCACATCCTTGCCTTGGTGAAGGCAGCGCATCCCAGCACATTTCACCAATAGCTCCTCTCTTCCCTGGTTTCCCCTAGAGCTGAAGCCTTGCCCTTGGCTTCTCTTGTTTCGGTCTGCTTTCCTCCTGCCTCTCCTGCTGCCTGCTTGTGGCCACAGCAGGACACTAACTCCATATTGGCTTCTAAGATGCTAAGCCATGTTGCTTACGCCCTCCTGTTCTGTCCCATGTGCCACTTGCTGGAAACCCGTCTGGAGGATGGATGGTTTACAGGTATCTCACAGAGCAAGACAATCTTTTCCATTTCCCTAATGGGTTTTTGCTTTTCTTTTTGAAAACAGTGCTGCTGGTATTTTCCGTGAAAAACTTCTGAATGAACACTTTTCCTCGATCAGTGTTGTTTTGCTCTTTTGTTTTCCACCTGTTTTTCTTATATGTATGGTATAACTCCTTTCTCCCACAAACAAATCCCAGATCCAAAAGTCAGGAAAATATTTTCAGTTTACTTTTTGTCACCATCATTTGTCTGGTTATTCGTTATAGAAGTTTATACTATGGAATGTGGAGACGTGTCATTGGTTAACTAATTTTGAACAGGAGAATGTTCTGTGGGAGAGCCAATATAAAAGTTGGCGTGTGCAGTGACTGTTGTTAAAATCCTTTGGAATTTATTATTAGCAGTAATGGAAGAGGAAGTGGATAAACATTTTCAATTTATAGCCCCTGATGTTTGAATTCAACTTCATTGTGACTGGCAGAAAATGGGTCATATTCACAGCACTGCTATGAAAATTTCCCTTCTCACTGTGACAAAGAGAAAATGAGAAAAAGTAGGGAGGTAAGATAAACAGGAAATTTCACTGCAGCATTAGGCAGCAAGAACAGTGCGGTTCTATTTTGAAGAAAAACGTTGCAAATGCTGTGGCAACTGGCATTATCTTTGAATCAGTATTCATGAAGTTTATAATTAATTAGAATGTGTTGTTAGTCTTGGAGCTGAATTTTAACTCTACAGCCGTTTAGCATGCTTTTTTTTCTTTGACCTAAATCCGTCTAATTTTTTGTCTTCGTTAAAAGTACAGAACAAAACCACTATTGTGTCTTGTGCTGTGCTCAAGCAGATGAAGTTTGCATTGCTAAGCAAAGCAATATACATTTTACTCATCCCAGAAATGTGTGACCCCGACACAATTCAATATGATGAGTGTCCATGTGATGGAAATGTTAACTGTTTTTGCTTAAACCTGTTTGTAAAATAGACAGTCCAATGGCGGAACAAAGGAGAAGGACACATCTGAAAATATAATCAGGCATAATAACACTAAAGTTTAGAGAGGAGAAAAGCATTTTATTTGTAGATGTAAATGAAATATCATTATGATTCAGTGTCTTCAGGAGAGTTCTTCATTTACATTGGTTATTGTTAGCATTTCTTAAGGGTGATTTAATGTATATATTCCAAAGCTTTTTTATTAAACTGGTAGATGATTCAGAAGAGCATGGCTGCATTCTTGCAGCTGTAATACAATCCACACTTCCCAGTCCTGTGACTTAGATTTCTATTCTAACCAGAAGAAAATGGAATACATTTAAAAATGCTGTGAGAAATAACAAAACACCCTACATGCTAATACATTCAAGACAATTGCTCATGATATTATTAGATTCTGTTTTGTTATTTGAAAGTTGGTTCTATTTACTCTCTTAAAAAGACTTGATTTTTATTAAACACATGCTGGATTTGTTGGGGGTTTTTTGCCATGAAAGCAATGATCTTTGGTAAGGTAGGATCACCAGCTGCCTTACAAGCTTTCATGAACACGTCTTGCTGGTGCCTCATGGCCCCAAGTGGAAAGAAATTGTCCTTGCAGCCCTGTGGGCATGTGTCACCATGTGCCCACAGAGCTAATCCTCTAAATAAGCCGTGACCCTGAAGTCCAACACCAAACCAGGACAAGATGCTGCTGCCTGCTAAAGAGATGAGGTGGCCACCAATTCTTTTTAATATTGCTGAAGAGCTGGGATTCTAGGACAAAGGCTAATTTAAAGGTTTGAGTATTTCTCATCAGGAGCGTGAACCAAACAGGAAGACCAAAACTACATAAAATTAATTTTGAAGGCTTTGGAACAAAGCAGATCCTGCAAATTACAGTGCCTATTGCAATGTTTATTGAAGAACCTTCAGTCTACAGCACAGACCTAGTTCACATCTTTTGCAAGATACAACGCTTACATCTATATCTAAATAAAAAAAAAAATCAGGATGTTTTAATTTTTTAAATAAGATTTTTTTATTCTATCTTCAAAAGTTCTAAATGTACCTGCAGTTTTTCAGGAACGATTTTGCTACACTGGATCTACAATTCACTGTCAAATGTACATACAACAATTACCTATAGAAATTTTCTACGAGTAGCCACTGGACAACCACGTTCTGGGTTTTGTTCACTTACTACTCTCCTACAGATAAACCTGTGGACAAATAAAACATCCCTGAAATGTGATGAGAATCAGAAGGTAGAATTGTGCATAAGAACAATTGCATATTCAGGATCTCACAGCAAAGAGAAGACACATGACAAGCTATAAATCCTGCTCTTGGTGTCTTTCCTCCTGCCATCTGGATCACTTTCTATGGACTGAGATACAGAGGTAGAGAGTTCCTTTTATTTCCAGGAGAAGGATTTTCCAGGCAGATTTAAGGAAGATGTAACTCCAGACTGAACTTTTTTGGCTGTATGCACAAAGCATTGGTGTAGCTATACCAGAGTGAATTCCATAAGGTGGATTATTTCTGAAGGTAGGTGAAGAGAAAGTAAGGTTTGCTCGCCCTATTTCAGGATTGCTTTATCACGTCTTTATTCTGCAGTGAGGAATGCATTTATGCTCATATGGCTTTAAACTGTGACCCAGATAAAGAGGTATGTGTCATCTTGCCATACCTAAGCCACCCAGTCTCCTTCTCATAGCTTTTGTTATTTTCTTGGACACATTCCACCTTCCTCCTCCATGACATTTCCTGGGTTTAGAAATTTTAGAAGCATGCTGTTTTTTGAACAGCTAGGTTTCAGGTGTGCTGATGATCAAGTAGCCTAATTTTCAATGTTGGCGGTGTTATTTCAAATGTGATTGTATATTTGTCATGAATGTACGCTATTATGCTCTGTATTTTGTCCTTTTTCAAACTTTGAATTGTCTGATGGTTTTTTTATCTGGCAATTCCTTATTTTTAAATTTGTTTTCAGCTAGTCCCTGGAGTTTTTCTAGAGTTGGCCAAGCAGAGTCACAGTTGACATTATCTTCTGTTAATGGTAGTCCTTGCTATGAGTTGGAGGTTTAACTAGATGACCTCCAGGGTTTTTGTCCAACCATTATTTCTGTGATTCATCATGTATTAGTCATTCTTTTTACTGTGTATCACAGGTGTCCTTAACTTTGTATGCTTCCTGCGACTTTGAGTTTGAGATGGAGCAGGAAGTCATTTCCTGCAGTTCCACAGCAGATTGAGATCTCAAGAGAGACACAAACTCCTGTGAGTGGCAGGCAATGCCACATTCAGGTGGCATGTGCTGTTAGTAAAAATCTGAGTTCTTCAGCTGGTGGTCTGATCTTTCCCTTGTGGAAGAATCATTGCACACTTGAAGTGATGGGGAGACCTCAGAAACTGAGTTTTTGGATTTATTTCAGTGGCTGTCTGAGATGTTTCACATTTTGTGCCCAAATCTGTGAGGGTGGAGTTTGATCAGATAGATAAATAGCAGAGAAGAGGGAAAGAAATTACCCAGCTGGAGACCAGGATGTAGCAATAGACAGTACACATGGAACTTAATTCACTGGGGTTTCTCCTGTACTATGCCAGCTGCAGTGTTCACAAAGCAGTGTAGTTATTTGACCTAGACCCTTGATATTTGCTTGAAAAGACATGTGCAGAACTGTAAATGTGCTACATGTATTGCTGTATTTGTTGGGTCAAGGTGTGGTATCTCACCAAAAACTCCAACAGACCCTGTACCTGTGCACTTTCACACAGCAAAAAATAAATAGATTGGTGGTGAGGAATGGAAAAGTAAGAATCAGTTGAGGAATGACAGAGGTTGTATAATGAGCTGAAGATAAAAAATGAATAAAATTTAAATGCATATCTTGGCTAAGTGAGAGACAGATGGAGGAAATCTACAAATTTTGGGGGTGTGAAAGCTCTCCTGGAAAATGCAGCTCTGTTGAAATCAAAATACTTTACAAAGCAGGTCAACTGCAGTAGACTTTTGCTTCAAAAAAATAAAAATAGACTGTCAGACAGAACACATTTTAATATTTTGGAATACATCTTTTTGAATTCTTAGTTTTGAAGTGATCCTTTGGATTCATTTTTTTATCTATTTTGATTTATTTAGAAATAAGTGTGAACAATAAACAAATAATCAAAGGAGACATGGAATTTTCCTTCCAAGATGATTTGAAGTGTTTCAGTTTTGATGTAATTTGGAGCAAAGCCAGAGTATAAAATCCTTGGAAATTGCTGTCATCCATTCAGTTCCCAGGGGGCCTGAGAAGGGCTCTGTTCTGTATCACACTTCAGCTGGTATCTCTTGAGATGCAGAAGTGCCAGTAATTGCCAGTAGCTGTACTACAGCTCGTTTGCTTTGCACTCTGCATTGCAAGGGGTTGAATGTGCAAGTGGTTTCAACACCCTGCTATGCCTGTAGCAGGTAGTAGTGCTACCACTTCTCCTGTCACATGACTCTGAAAAGCAGAAGCCTTGCTTTTTGCCCCACGTGCTACACCAAATCTCTTCCAGGATCAAAACAATTTTGTAACAGAAGATTTTCCTATTAACACTTCCTGGGGACTATAGAAGAGGTTTAATAGAGCTTTTCTTTCTCTGCCTTCCTTTTTCCATAAAATCTAGTATGAGGTGGCTGAGATAAGTGCTGGGTGGTATGTCTTGCAAGAAACAGCTCAGTTCTGCTGTTAACTAAGTTTTGAGTGTCAATGAGAGATTCTTCTTGTGTTTTTACATGGAGAGTTCTCTGATACAATCTGGTTTTTGAGTGTTTAAGGTATTGTTTAATGCCAGAGAAGTTATTGTTCTTGTGGGAATTCACAGAAAAAAGCATTTGCTTATCACTGCTTAGTTAACAGTCAATTATAAATCTGTTGCATTACAGTAAGCTGGTTTTTTTTGGAGGGGTTGGGGGGGGTGGTTCTTTTGGTTGTTTTTTTGTTTTGTTGTGTGGGTTTTTTTGTGGGTTTTTCTTTTGTTTGTTTGTTTTTAGAGATAAATTTCCTTGTCTTTCGTTATGTCTTGTAGGAAGGATTTTTAAAGAAACATGTAGATAGGACCTCATTTAGAAGTCAAACAATTGAATGAGGTTCTCAATTGAGCATGAAAACTGGAAAAAAAAAAAAAAGACCTGCAGTTTTCATCCTGTTTCTGGTCCTGCAAAGCAACCTTTGGATTCATCTGGTGTGAGAAATTTACCACAATCCATTCAGCACTTTTCTGCCCACTTTGATGCAGTGCTGTCATTACTGTGAAATCCATGTTCAGGGGCTCTTTTCCTTTCAGGCATGCACATCACTCCCACTGTGGATAATTGGTTATGTACGGGTAGCATGGGAAGAAGACTTTGCTAAAGTGCTTGCAAAGACACTGCACTGCAGAGCTGCAGTAAATAGCTACTTTAGCAGTGATTTTAAAAACTAATTTATTAGTTTGTCCTTTTTAGACACACCAACCTTTATGCTAGCAAATACAAATTGCTTTATGGTTTAAAGACGTCATCTGGCATTTTCAAGTGCTACTCAAGAGCTCTCTGTGTGTTCAAGATCACTGGCCAATTTGCTTTGGGGAATGGAGGAGCTAGGTGTTCCACCCAGCTATCTTTTCAGCAGATTCCTCACTAGAAAGGAAAGTAAATTTGTCCCTGTTAAAACTTTGGTTCTTGTGTTTCGTTCTCTGTGGAACCAACTTTGCACAATAGGTAATGCCACTCCCATCTGCATCACAGGTTGGGGAGGGTAGTCAGAAAGTCTATGGATTCCATGTGTGAAATGGAGACTGAGTTTTTCAGCAGAAACGCCTTTTTATGATAGGAAAAACTTCTGTGTTTGTGCTTTGTACCACTTTAACTGGTATTTACTGTGTTTCAAGTAAAAGATTTTTGTCATAAACCATAAAGAGAATATTCTATGGTATTAGTAGGGTTAAATATTTTGGAATTATAAAGTGCTTTTAAAATTTGAATAAATTACTTTAGGGTGGAAAAGGAAAAGAAAGATTTAGTATTTCTATATCTATTTAGGGAAGGTACTTAAGGGCTATTGTGTCTTTAACAGATAATTAGCATAAATAACATGGAAATTTGTGAAAGTTACAGGCTGCATTGCAAAGTCACAATTAGAGCTACCACTGTAAATAGCACAAAAACTGGAGCTTCTTCAAAATAACACATTAAGAACTTCAGAATTTGGTGTTTGTTCTGTTTGGTTTGGTGTTTGGTTTGGTCTGTAAATGGAAAGGACTAAGCTGGATATGAAATAAAAAGCATTATGTAGAAAAAACATCTAATAGTTTTACATAATATATCTTGAGTGAATGGCTTAGGTGTATTTTGGTGTCAAACTTCATCTCTTTGTGCATAACAAAGAGATTTTCTAAGAGCAGACACAAAGGAGTAGCCAGGAATCTGTGCCAATCTAATGACAAAGCAGGTTATGAACTTGCTTCATTTAGGACTGATCAGTATAATACCAAGTGGAGGGCCATCAAGATTTATTAAATTTATCTAACATTATCAGCCATACTTACTTTAAAAAGTACATGTGTTATTTATGAAAGATGTAAAATCTGGAGCTAGTTTGCTTTCAAATCGCTCCTGTGAAAATTAGCCCTTTATGATGATTTCATAAAGCCATTAAATGGCAGGACCAAATGTATTATTAAAACGCTTAAGGATATATTTCATACAGCAGCAGGAAGCAATTTGTGTTCCTGTTGAGATGCTTTTCCATTCATGAGAGAAAATGTTCTTTTTTAATATGTAAATACTGAATTTGTAAAATATATATGGAAAAGCTTTAAGATCCTAGGAGCTCCAGTTCAATGCCTACCTTGTAGAAATGTCTAAAGGACATGCAGATGAGCCCTTTGGAAACAGATAAGGAGAACAATTGTGTTTCATCAAACACAGTCATAGAGGAGGCTCTTCAAAGTGATGGAGGCACATGGCTCAGCTTCCTTCTGGCCAGGAGAGTGTTTATCTATCACAGTCCAGTTTGCTGCAACTCCAAGTCCAATCCGGCAAGCTCGGCAGAAATAGAGGGGCAGGAATGATGGACTTTTTCAAAAAATAAAGAACTTTAATAGTGAAAATAACAAACACAGAAACCACACGATCTAAGGGGCAACATCCAAAGACCAAGAGGTGTGGTGAATTTTACCATATATGAAGGTATCTGAGGGTGGGCGTCCAATCCTGAAGCCACCACTTGTCCCAGCCAGTTGGGTTGCCACACTTATCAGAATTTAGCTGTCCTGAGGTGGTCATCTGGGGTGGGAAGGACTGTTTCTTGTCAGTGCTGGGTAGATCCACTGCTATCTGACTTCAGACCTGGGAGCTGGCTGTGCTGATCTCACAGAGTAGCACAGCTCAGAGCTGCTGGGATACACACAAAAGTCCTAGCCCTTGGTCTTCTAGTGCTACTCAGTTCTGATCTAAAATCCCTTCACAGAACAGACCATGGTGACTCAGATTAGCATAGTGCTTGAATGATCCTAGCCTTTTCTCCAGATGTATTTTGGTAACTCCATCCAACATGAGCCTCAGATAGGCAGAGGTCTTGTTTTTTTGGGCATATTCTGCAGATATCATTCCTGACTGCCCATGGTGGCTGGTTTTCAGTGCTGTGCTTGTTCAGGTGTAGTCTCATAGACAACCACAGTCACAAACATACCTACATTTCAAGGTACAATGTGAGGATGAAGATAAGTACTTCATTTATATCTTAAATATTTTAAAAAGCAATTAGTTCATGGCATTTTGACCTTCTAGGTGACATAAAAAAACCTGTGTTCTCTTAGTGATTGAAGATTCTCCTTTTTAAACCTGCATCTTCTGTATTTTGTGCTGATCTTTTCCATGAGTCACTTAATTCCTGCCTCACAGGAACCTTTGTGGAGTAAGTGAAAGCTGTGCAGCAGTCCTAAAGTCCACAGATAAACAAAGAGAGCATGCTGAGGGGTTATAATAATAGAGATACCAACTGCTCTGTTGAAAACCTTGGCTTGCCCCTGAGTCAAAGATTTCTGCACTATCTTGCCTCTTTTCTGTACCCCTAGACAAGCCAGAGCCATTGCACTGAGTAAGCAAAACTCCTTTTTCACTGCTATTTTTGTACTAGAGAAATTCAAAAGGAGTGTTTAGAATTCATTGATTCTATTTTTTTTCTGCAAAATATGTGGAGAGATTTTACTACTTTTCAACATGTTTATTTAGTTAATCATACAGCTAGAAAAACATATTTCTGTCAGGGACATTTCCAGCTCAGTGGTCCATCTTGGAGAGTAGGAAAGTATAAATATAGATTTATTGGAATCTATGTGAGTGACACAAGTCTCTACTGCCAGGGAATATATCTCATAATGTCATCTTTATTGAAGTTTGTGAGCAACATACATACTTCAGGCCTTGTACGTTGTGAAGACAGAACCATGGTGGGGGATAGGAGATGCATTAAATAGCTTCTGCTACATTTAAAAATTTGAACATCACAATAATTACCATCTTGCTGGTTTTTTAATATGTTCAAAATATAGTATTTTTTACTTATGTTCAGCAGTGTCCTTGAATCAATGCTAATTTGTTAATGGGTTGAAAGGGCTAGAGTTTTCAGAAATACAAAAAAAGAGTTTTAGTAGGCTGAAGACTCAGCATTCTTCATGGAAACAGTAACCAGTTTTTTTTTTTTTTTCAAATTCAGTTAATAATGACAATACTAATTTAATTGCAGGAGGAACTTACCATGCCTTGAATATGATGGAATTCAATTCTTATTTCATTTGCTTCCTGGTGATTATGCAGCAAAGAAAAAGCCCTAGACATGTTGAATTCTAGGTTTTCCAGAAGTGCTTAAAGCAGTAGTGGGTCAGATCAAGTTTGTTGACAAGACCCATGTGTGCTGTAATTTACAGACCCTATAGCTATTAAACTACTAGTTTAGAACAATTTTCTTCCTAGAGGATTAATAATTCTGTAAATGAGTGTGGTATTAACATAAATTATTAATACTAAAATAAGTCGATACATGAAATAAGTAAAGAGTTAAAACAACTACTTTTAGCAATTAAATCTTTCAAAAGAAATAAAACATAAATAAGTTAAAATTGTATTAATAAAAATTCATAAAATTAATTCATTCATGTTGTGATGAAAAACACTCCCTCATTTAACAAAAAATATGTGAGAGCCATAATTTTGCGTTAGATATATGAAGAGGCAATTCTTCTTTACAGGATGAGGAGAATTTTTGTCTTTTTACATACAGAAGTGTCAGTTTTGGAAGCCATACAAAAGAAAAAGAAGTGGATGTGTGGGCCACCAAGTACATAACATATTGCATTGCATGCAGATTCTGTTAAAATGCAGTGGTTTCCACTTGAATACATCAATTCCTCATTTTATTATTACATTTATTTATTTCAGCTTGCATCATTCACACAATCTACAAAACAGCTGTCTGTAAGGAGATTTTTTTGCATAGGCTTGATGAAGAGAAATACAGAATGACAAGATAATGTGAGGACACAATAATTCTGTTGTGCCCTTTTCTGTGGTTGTGGCCAAGTGGTGTTATTTTTAGTTAGGGTCAGCACAGGTTTTTTGTACTAAACCCTTCTGATACAGATCATGTAGAGTTTGTGACGGAGTTGACAAGAACTATTCAGTTGTTCTGTATTAACGTACATCATCCCTTCTAGATTTGCAGAACTGTTTTAGGCTTTGAAATCCCCTGTCAGAAGTGCTGTAGGAGCCATGATACGATGTTTTTCCTGACGTAACTTCTATTTTTCATACCTCACTGTCTTAAAAAGAGCAGGAGGAAAAAAAATCACTCTCAAGGAAAACAAACTGTCATGCAGGAAGATATATCCTAACCTATCACTTTAAAAAATGGAGCATATGACTTTTCTTACAAACCAAAGGGCAGCATCACTCTTACATTAATTTTTATCACTCTTGCTGCACATGTTTCTATTGTTGTGATGGTAAATCTTTGTCTGTGTGATGTGTCATGCTATGGGTTATCTTCTCTGGTATCTGGGATTTTGAAACATATTGTTGTCTTCACCTATGACTCAGAGGGCAGTGGGGCCTGTGCAGTGAACAGAGCTCTTTCAAAACCATCACCAGCTGTGGTGAGTCGCTGAGGAGGGCAGTTCACACAATCCACTGTTATCACGGGCAGGTGAATAGCAGTAATGGTGAACAGGTATTAAACAATCAAGTGTTTTTTCCAGTCCTGTATGGGTGGGGGTTTTTTGTTACTGAGGAACCCTCAGAGAAAAGCATTTCTCTGGCTGACATAACCTGTTCTTCATTTCTAGGCAGCTTTGTAGCTGTTTCCAAGCTGGAGAGTTCCCATAGAGTGCAGTCCCTATGCTTGAAAAGTTGTTTCTTTGAAAGGAGTGACCCTAGATCTGCAGTGACTAAACATGCATATTCTCGATTATGATAAACATTTCTAAGTGAGATGGTTCCCCCACTGGCTGGCTATTGCAGCAGTAGGATTCATGCTTTTCATTTCCTGACTCCAACAGCTAGGTAATCTAAATAGCATTTGCCTTTTTTTACTTTAAGAGCTTTTTGGAAATCTGAAATTTTTTTCTTCCTTTTTAGATGTCTCTAGAATCCTACTCTTTTTTTAAAATAGGTGTAAATGTTGAATTTTTTGAGGGACAAAACCTCTCAGTATGTTGTCCTATCGTTGAATTTTTTTGTTCCAGATTGTATGGTCTTTAGGTTCCTGTGGATCAATTGCACATTTTTTTATAAGTTCTGATGGAAAAAACAAACCAACAAAATGATGTAATATTTTAAAGGTTTTTCTTTCCTTTTAGCTGTCCGTGTGGATGTCATTGGTCAACATTTTCTAATCTATGTGGTTAGTGTATACCAGTTATAGAGCTGGAGTGGCTAGACCCGTGCCAGATCCATGCAAAGCCACCCAGGATGATGCTCATTTGAGAGAGGCATCCCATGATTGCTCTGATGTTGTAAGAACCACTTATTCAAAGTATAGTCATGGCGTGGTGCTCATTCCCCTGAATGAGATGTTTTGATGACTCTGCTTCTAGTCAGAAGCAGAGTACATGGTAAATGTACCTCCAGAGGGAGGTCTGGGGTTCCCTGCAGGATTTCATCTTCAGGCTGGATCATTATGGCAGTTCAGTCCCTACAGTGAAAATCTTGATCTTGTCTAAAAAGTTTTGGAACTGCTAATCAGACTGGGATGGGGCAGTAAGAGCTGCTCTTGGTTAAACACTGCTGTCCTGCCACTGAAGCTGACAATACACGTTTTTCTCTCCAGGAGTATAATTGGATTGTAGGCTTTTGTTGCAAACTACAAAGTGGTCCAAATTTCCTCTGAATGAGTTTCTACTGCAATTTTCATTTCAAACAACAAAAAGTATATAGAACATCAACTAATAAGTCTACATGGTATGACCTTGCCCATGGAGAGCAGCTGACAGCTGCTGTCCAGGAGGTTTTACTTTAACAGCAAGCCTTTGAATATCAGGGATGCTGAGCTGTAGCATAACAGTCTCTCAAAATCTGTGAGATCTTTTGTGTACTGGATACTGAAGTAGACTGCAGCAGTAGTAGTGCTGTTTTATATAAATGTTAAAGCTACATATGTTGCTAAATAAAAACTACTCACAGGTTTATAAACATGGCTCTGTAGGAATGTGACAATACCTCTCTGAACACAGCATTTTTTATTTGGTGTTTCTTTTTTGCTGATAGATACATCAACTTAAAAGTAGCCATACGGTTCCCAGTTGATTATGAATTTGAGAGGGCTGATGCACATTGCTTAGTCTAAAAATCTAAAATAAGTTACTCTAAAGCTATTTGCTCAGTAGTTGCCAGACTTCACAGGATATCCATAAATAACTTTGTGCAAAAATTGAATCCACTGTCAAAGTTACGCCATATGCCAATATCAAATCTCCAGCACAGGAGCATCAGACATATGCACCACTCCCTAATATTTTGGTGGAGCACATGGTTGATAGGAGACTGCAGCTCATGCCTCCTGGGGAGTTGAGTCAATGGAGTGACTTCTGTTCACCATCATAGACTTTTGCTCAGGCACAATCTGTTGGATTTTCCCCATGTTGGAAGTAGATAGCTGATTATTTGAAAATAGGATCATGTCTTACATAATATTATTGTGTATTTAAGGGGCCATCAAAATGGACAGAGTAGAAGTGATTGTTTGGATAACAGGCTGAATAAAACAAAGAATGCAACATGTTGCATTAGTAATGCAACATAAATAATCTCATGAAGGAATAAACTGATTTCTCAGAGAAAAGCACTTCCTAAACAGATTTATCCTTCAGAAGAATGTAGGACTTACAAGAAAAAAGTGTTGGAAAGCTCAAGGAATCTAAGAAAGGGGGATGAAAGGACCGAAATCCCTCTTTCCTTCTTTCCCCCATTTATTTTGTACAGAGGGCCACAATGAATCATACGTCTCTTGTGATTTGCAGAATGATCTTACTGTCCAAACGGCTTAAAGAGAGCTTCACTAGGAAAGAAAATAATCAATAGGATGAGATATTAAAAGGGAATTCTTCCCCTTCTTACTACAGGCAGCACTGTCAACTCTCTATTGAATTTATGATCTACAGGAAATTAAACATTGACAGCATCACCCACAATGATAAGCATGTATTGCTTAGGGTTAATGACTTGCTGGATTTTCTAAATCAAGCTATGTATACATTAGTACCTCAGATTTTTATCAAGTGACTGTTGGCAAGTAACCACGGATAATGATAGCAAACGAAAATTCCTTTTATAAATGACAGAGTCGTGCTGTTGCATTTTAAGCTCTGGCTTTCCAAATATCTGCCTACTGTCTTGGCAAAACTCATTTGCATGTGTGCAGTATTTTGTTTGAATAACATAATTGTTGTGTCATCCACTTTTGCACACACTTATGGAGCCCTGAAAAAGGAATTGGAGATGCTGAAGCAGTTTGCAGTCCGGTAGCTTTGGAAACGTGTGCCCATGCTGGACTCCAAATTCATAATTAAGCATCTAAATTAATGGTTCTATTTAAAAAAAAAAAAAAAAAAAAAGCTGGGCTCCCAGGAGTCCCTTTATTTGCTTGAGATATACTGATCTTAAAATTAGACCCAGCTCATGATATCAGCAGCTGTAATCAGACTTTTTCTTAACTTTCCAACTTCCCCAGAGCTGCAGGCTCCTTGTAGCTAGAGGAATAAACAGATTGATTGAGCACAGGACTTTTTAGTTTGCTGCTGTTTTAAATCACACAGTAGGGGCAGGCTAGTGGCACATCTATATCCTTTTTCTTTCAGTGATATCAAAGACCAGTTGCCTTCCCAGACTTGCCTCACTGACCTCCTGGAGGAAGGCTCCCTGATCGCCAGGGCACAATGTCCTTTATGAAAGCTATGCCACGAGACTGGTGATGATCAGTGGGAATTGGTTGATAAGGAAAGGGCTGTGTGATATGTATACAAACAGAGAGCATTGCTACTGTTGACATTTAGGTTATCTCTTCGGAAAAAAGAGGGAGAGAAGCTCCACACAAAATGTTCAGAATTGTTTGGAGGAGCCTGCATATTTCCACTGGTCTGTGGGGGAGCCTCATTTGTCAATCTAAACTAAATATCTGATATACATGCAGCAGTTCTCTAGTGAGTCAAGAGTTACTGTAGATACTCTTTTCTTACTGTTTTCTGTACACTACCTATGTGATCTATTAAGTTTTCACTAAAATTGAAGGAGGCAGTTGTAAACCAAGTTTATTCTTTCTTTTAATGAGGAAATAGGCAGAGAAAAAGCATGTTTTGCCAAAATTGCAAGAAGAATCTTCAGAGCAAAGAGATTTCCTTTGGGATGCATAATGATGGTACATACATCTCCTTTAATTTTCTTCCATTGAAGGCCTATATTTAGGCACTGGTCAGAGAGAGCTGTCCCTTGCTTTGTAAGATTAAAAGATTAAAGCCTAAGTTGGTTTGGTGTTCTTGGTTGGTACTGGGGGTTTTTTTGGTTTGTTTTTTTTAAAGTGGATTACTTGAAGCCTTGGGGGTTGGCACAATACTAAGAGAAATAAAATCCAGGTCAAGTATATAACAGTTGTGATAATCCAGAGCACTGACACTGGATTACCAGAAAAAAGAGAAAAAAAAGGAAAAAAAGAAAAAGTGTTTGAGTAAAATTTCCATGGAAATTGCACAAAAAAAGGAGAATTTTCGCAATAAACTTACTGCTTTGTATCCAAGGCATTTTGTGGCCTTATCTCCTTTACAAAAAAATAATAAATGTGAAATGAGATGGCAGACCAAATGTAGTTAATACAGACCAGAAATATACCTTTCCCTTTTATGCTTCTCCCTCTCTACTACTCTCATCCTCTCAAAGTCCTACCAGTCAAAACCACAGCCAACTAAATAACTCCGATATAGGATTAAATAGAAGAAATATTGTTCATTTCCACTTTGAAGAGTGCTGAAGGCTTGTTATGGAAGGTAAATGCCATGACTCTGACACAGGCACAAGGTAGTAACATAGTAGTAACACCTCTTCCCAGCCAAGAGTTAACCGTGCTGAAACCATTTTGGTTTATCAGCCAGATAAAAAGCCAAAGAAGTTCACTTTTCCAAAAGGAAGAGTAGCAGTCTGACCTCCTTATGTGTACCTACCTGTTAGTGAGCTTTTAAAGAAATCTCTCTGGTAAACTCAAATTTGGCATAATTTCAAGACTGCAATTTGTCAGCATCACTGATAGGGCACTTTGGCTGTAAGTGAAGAACAGATGATGAACAAAAATATATTAATCATTTGTCACGTGGCAGATTCAAAGTAGGTGAAAAGCCAATATTTTATCTTTGTTGCAGTTTAGACTTTTAACAATCTTCAAGAAGAATTGAGCATTTATGGAAACATGATCATCAGAGTAACAATAGTGCTACAAGAGAAGTAGTGATAGTAATGCAAGTTCTATCACAGTCTTTGACTGTTTTCTCCTTGGGCTTTGAACAGGCTAAGTAAGTATATTTCTATTTAGAGGCCATTAAGGCAGCTTCTTTCTTAAGAAAACAGAAGTACATGTTTGCTGGATAAGAAGATATTACTCGTATTTCATATTAGATCTAGAATCCATTTAGCAAGACTGAGACTGATGTGCCACTCTGATGCCTAAAAGCAAGGGGACTCAATTTCTAGTCTCACAGAAAAACCCTAGGCATGTAGAAAGAGAAGAGGGACTTTCATTGAGTAGTGGAAAAGTTGCTGTTTTTACTGTTCTGTCCCTGTGGTATCAGGGCTCCTGTTGCTTCTGAGCAGTGTCTGTGGTAGACCTCACTTTTGCATGTTGTAATTTTCAGGGAAAGGCTTTCCTTCAGAACACATACCTTGTTGAAGAGAGAAGTAATTCCTGTATTTTTGGTAGCTGCATGCGACAGCCTAATCACTTGGAAACAGAACATGTTGAATCTTGGATGACCAAGTTATGAAACACACTAGTTTCATAACTAGTGTGTTTCATAACTTGGTCACGATAGACAGGGAAAAATGCTATATTGTTCTTGAATGTATAATTTAAAAAAGGAAAAAAAACCAGGTGTTTCAGAAAGTATTCAAAGAAGATTTTCCAGATGTTCAGGATCAACTTTTCAGATAGGTGGAGTATATCTAGGTCTGTGTAAGTTCAACATCTAAAAAAAATTTTTGTAGAGAAATTTCAAGTTGCAACCAGTCAGACTGTAAGGATGTGTTAAGTAGCTAGAGAAGCTGGAATGCCCATAATGAGAATCCAAAAGTACAACAGTCACAGAATTCAGTCCAAGTTAGGTATTTAAGTACTGCTAAAAATTCTTGCAAGTACCTATGTGCTTCTTTTGGCAGGAATAAATGCCTGTTAAAATCATTCCAGAAATTACAAACATCTATGAGAGAGAGAAGGAGAAATGGCTTGATTCTTTAAATTTGCAGAGATTAAGAACAAAGGGAAAGATCACAATACAGGAGGAAAATGGGGTCACCTTAAGGGGTGAAGTAATATCAGTAGAATGGAATTTTACAGTGAGAATTGGAAGGTTATGCATTTAGGGCCTCATAAAAGGCTCTGATTTTTTCCTGAAGAGATATTAGGCTAGGTGGCAGGAAAGAGTTATTTTCTATGGAGCAACTTAAAGATCATGGCTTCTTGTTCTAGCAGAACAAACACTAAGAGCATTTTTATTTTAACAGGGTATAATTCTCTGTTATAACACTAAGTAGGTAAACATTTGAGATTAATGAACTAAGGGACTGCATTAGCACAAGGAAAAAATGGACACAAACACGAAACAAATGAAAATGTTTTTAGCTATTAGAGGATGGGTTTCTGCAAAAGCTTTTCAATCTGAGCAGAAAAAAACCCAGCAAGTTCTGACATGAAGATTATGGTATTTGTAAAAGGCTTGATTTGGTGCTACTGGGCAGAACTGATGTCCTAGTAGGGGAGAACTAAAAGGTCTTTAGAGTCTGTAATTCTTGAGGAGTTTTTAATACTTTATATGCTTTAAGCTTTAAAATGTGTTAATAATTCCTAGTTCTTAGGAAAATTCTCCTTAAACACTATCCATCTTAATTTTTTCAAAAAAATCGATAGCTCTTTCCTGTTCCTTGTGGGGATTGTTGTTGTTGTTATTACTGGCATTATCAGCATCATCATTATCTTGAAGGCAACATGGATAATCAAAATGTGTGAAAAATTTCAGCCAGGGTATTTTTCAGGGAAAATTCCAAGGGGATAAAACAAATTTTTCCTATGCTAGTTTTATCACATTTGCAGTTATTAAAGAGGAGTGAGTACTTCTGAATTTGGTGAATATCTGCATATGTGCTCATCACTAGAATCTCTGTGGCTTGATAGAACTGATCTAGGATTACTGACCTCCAGGTTTATCTTTGCCTGTTGCATAATGATTATCTACCATGATGCCAGGAAAATTATGAACATAATTCAGGCCTCCATAGTGTGTTCTTCTGGCATGTCCCATCTGTGGCCTGTGAGTACTTTAGTCACTGCTCTATCCAGTCATTTCTTGGTTGTCTTTACTGAATAAGCAATTTTGTGTTGGGCATGCTCAACGTACCAGTGTTGGGAGCCCACTGGTTGTGTTAGGTGCAACACAACAAAGTTGGTCTGTTCATCAGCTAAAAGATGCTGTGAAACCCAGCAGATAATTTTATCTGGTTATGGCTGTGTTATGGCCTGGATATACCTTGATTGTTTGCCTTGCATTGGTTTGTTGATTACTGTTTCTAAACGATTCTTCCCCCAATAAAACTTTGTGGAGTTTTCTGGGTTTTCACCCATGTTTTTTTTCTTTTTACCTCTATCTTCCTGGATGTACTGCTATTTATTCCCTTTCATTCATATATTGGAACTAAATAAACACTTGCTCAGGAACTATCTTAACACAATGGCATTTCCATGTTGTATACTCAGTTTTTGACTACTTTGTCAGAAGTAAAAAGAATTTGTTGATATAAGCCAACTTTCAAGTATTGTTGGTAGATAAAAAATGATTTCTATAGTCCAAGAAGATTACTGCAATTTCACTTAAACTTATAACTCAGAAGGGGAATGAAATACCTTTTAGGTGTGTTACAGGTAAGACACTGTGGTCCTCAGTCAAAGAAGTATTTCAGACAGAGGACTGAAATTCTGAAGTGGTTTATGTTAAAAACCTACTTCTTTTGATAGTTCCAACCCCTGCAGGTGTGAACAAATTGTGACAGAGAGAAAATAATTATTTTATTAAAAAGTAAAAGAAAATATGTTAATACAAAATGGAATTCACATATTGGACACCTAGTGAAAAATGCTGTCATGATGGTAGAGCCACAATCCAAAATCATCTACATGACTAACAAAGAAAATATGAAGAAATAATAATATTTTGCAGTACTAAAAATCACAATATTGCTAGTTAGTAAAGAGACATGTACAAAGAAAACACAAGTCAGTGCACTACTTAAGCATATGTGTACTTGCCGTTGTTATTTTCCTTCATCCCTCATTGTATAAGTCCTGAATGAAAAAAAAGAGTGGGGTTACTTTGCATCAGAGTTGGTATCTATGAAGAGAATTTAGTACATTCAGAGTTCAAAGCAATATTTCCCAAAATTTCTGAAAATTTGGGAAGTCATCACTACAATATAATTAGAATTTTCATTAATATTATGGGTAGATGGAGGGTTTTTTGGGCGTTTTGGTTTGGTTTTTTTCCAAAACCATAGAGTAAAGAGATCTACACTCCAACTAACCCTCCATCATTTGCCTCCATAATAGTCTGGAGTATATTTGCTTTCTGGAATAATCTTAAAAAACCCTTGATTGATGCAGATTTAGGAAACATGCTTACTTGCTTTGTTTTTTTTAAAAGCGATCTGTAGAATTTGTTGAGTTAGGTAACAACCAGCAAGATGTTGTCCTAGGGTATCACAAACAATAATAGTTAGTATTACTCTTTGTGGCATATAGTGGGACAGATTCTTTCACTTGCTGAATCATTAGATTATCTTGTAAAAAACACACTGAGAAAAATGGCATAAATTAAATTCTGTTTTCTGAAGTAAAAAAGCACCTTTTATAACAGGATAAGGGCTGAATACTAAACACTCTGTTGTATGCAATGAAGAGTGTAAGATAGGAAGAAGTGAGGAAGTAACAACAGAGTCAAGAGAGGCTACTTTTGAAGCTCTCATTCATAGCCATCAGCTAGAAAGCCATGATAAGAAAGGTTTCCTTTTGAGTTCTGTTTCCAATGGAAAATTTCAAAGGCAAAACATCACCTCAGCCCAGCCGGAGATTACTTTGTTTCTCACCTTTTTTTCAAACTACCATTCGCATAATATGAAGAAAAAAAAATTTCATTTTAATTTTAAAATATTTGTTTAATTAAAATAGATCTAACTTTATTTTTAAATACTTTTGGTCTATGCCAAACAGTTTATTTTGCCTGTTATATGCTGATATTTTTTCTGCTTCATTCTCACTGCATTACTATTTTCCTGTCTGCAGTTTGTGTAAAGGTACTGCATTCTGTTTGTTCTCCCACATTCCTGCTGACAACACTGGTGTTTAAGTACTCTAAACTGACATAGTATTGCCATGTTTCATAACTTTTCCTTTGACACCCATTTTAACTTCAGGTTTCTTTATAAAAAGAACAACATTTCTATCCATCTCTGTTACAGAAAAAAGTTTTGCCAAACTGATTCCACATCTATTTTTTTAAATTACCACAAAGTACCTATATATCTATGATATTATATTAGATATCTATTAGATTTTTTTGATGGTTTTAGCAAGTAAAAATGTCTTTACAGCTCAAAATATTATATTCTTTTCTTTGGCTTTTTGCTATTTTGGAAGCATTATGTAGTGTCAGGGTGAATAATGTGTGAATCACAGTAATCACATCTCTGTATTTAGAGAGACGAAGGTCCATAGCATTCCTGTCTTATTTTTTGGTTTACTTGTGCTGTGTAGTTGTAGCAGTAGTCTGGGGTGACATATAGTCCAGGAAAATATCCAGAGGTCTTATCAGAAGTAGAGGATTCATAGTAGTAAATTGCCTTTTTTTTTAGTTACTGTTTTCCATAGCAACCCTGTTGAAATAGAACAGAGCTTCTGAGGAAAATGTGGAAGTCTGGGTCTTATTTCCTACTCCTCTCCAGCAGCAAGAGAAAATTAGGGCAGGGTATTTTACACTGCTTATATTGCACAACTCTGTGCTTCTGGATTATCGTGTAGAGCAGAAATCTAACCAGGTGGCCAGCGCAGTCCTTCAAAGAAGAGTGTCTGTCTCCATTAACTGTGGATGACTGTGGACAGCTGAGAGAGAACAGCCACCTAAAGCTGGGGTGTATTGTATATCATGATCTCTCTCCCTCCTCTCCTTTGTCTCCTTCCTCTCCTTCCCTTATTCCTAGCTACTTGCCATGGAAGTTCATGCTGATCTAGATGATAAATTACAGACCTATGTAAGTGATTCTGTTTTTTTACCAAATGGCCTCATCTCTTCATGTATTACCCGTTTATCTTCCCCAGCAATAATTTGAGTGTTCAGGACTTTGGAATCGCTTCAGATCACTGATTTTGTTTTCTAAATAGCAAGCAATCCAGCACAGTGTTGTTTCTTTCTATTTAACCCACTGCTGCTATGTCTATATTCAACGGCTACCAGAAATCACCACTTGCAAATGATCTTTTGTCTGGAGGTGAGGCAGGTTGGGCTAGCAGCACACCCTGCACAGCTGGAAGGCCAGAGCACAGCTGCTCACAAACAGCTCACTCCCTGAACCAGTCAGCATCATCCCATTCTCCTTTGGCACTCCGTCTCATTGATTTCAAACCATTGGTGTCTTTCTAGACACACCCCAGTAGGGGATTTCCTAAACTTAGATGGGAAACTCATTGTAATAAATATCTTTACCATTCTGTACCACTGGTTTTTAAGGAGCCTTCTCCATGGATCTCACCACAGGTTCCTGTAAATCAAGGGCATGTCTGGCTCTTTAGCAGTAAGGTTTGTTCAAGTAAGAGCAACCTCTGTTGCAGTCACAGGCGTGCTTCCATGCTGAAGGAATGTTTGGAGCCTGACTTTGAATTGCCATTTTACCCATCTTGAAATACAAGTTTCAACAACTCCATCTTTCTTATTGCCTAACACATTCAAGTGTAACTGGGACAAGATAGCATTTAAATGCAAAAGCTTGGGAAAAGGAGATGGTATTTTCTTTCTCAGAACAACTGCAGCGTTTGTACTGAGAAATAGCTCTGTGCCCCACCCTTAATCTCAGGAGATAGTACTGCAGCTCTGTGTCATGAAGTCCTGCATGCATCAGATAATTTGTGACTTAGCTGAGTCTTTATAGCCCACTATAAATACACATGTGAACAAAATAGTGCGTTCAGGAGATAGTATTCATTGTTCTTTCACCACCCTGGCCCTCTGCACATACACCGGGTACCCTGGAGGCACAGAAAAAAAAAATTTGCTATGGATGTATGTTCCCTGGCCAAACAAGAGGAATTAAGTGCTTTACTAGAGATACTTGCTTTCAAAAGCAATAATCATAAAGGGATCACTTAGTTTTAGTTAGATGATGGCATGAAGTACTTCCAGCAGGATGTGTAAGATCCAGTGCTGCTCCTGAGAGAAGGGTACAACATACGGCAGCATATTGATGGAGAGGCAAGCAATCTGTTTGCAGCCTTATCTCAGCCTCAGCTCCTTATCGGGCAACCTTTTATAGACATGCCGATCCTGCAGAGAAAGGCATCATTAGTAGCTGTAATTGCTTCCTGTGCTGGAGTGGACCATTTAAAGAAATACTGTATAGCAAATACAAATATCAGAGCTGCATCTGAAGAAGAATAGTGACAACCAGAGACATCCTTTTCCATGGGCAGACTGTGACTTTATGTTTAGATTATGGAAAAATCAGTAATGTTCTGAAATATATCATTGCACATATATAGCAGTGCATACTAAGGTAACAATTAAACAAGGCAGAAAGGGTCAAAAGTGACTATTTATGGTTTGGATTTTTAACTTTACTAGGAAGTCCTGCTCCACCTATTTTTGACTCTGAGGTTTTTACTTTTTAATTTTATTTTGTTGTTGTTGTTTGTCGTCCCTTTGCAGTGGCTTTGACTGGGTTAACAAAAACTTTAAACCAAATTTGCATAGTTGAGATGTGGTTTAAAAATAAGCAGTATCTAAATTTTCTGTTGGATAAACTCTGTCATTCTGTTTAACACAGTTTTTCAGATTGTAATATTTGCTCATAGGTATAATTTTAGATAACCACCCAAACACAGTGATAGTTATAATAAGCAAGTATTTCCTTAGGAGTTTCAGAGATCGTTTGTCTTGTTTCTGTCATTAAAAATGTTAGCAAAAACCTATATATGCATTACCTAATAAACAAGTGTAACATCTAATATACCTTTAACGAAGATCTTTAAAAAGATTTAAATTAGTGCTGGTCAGCCTGCTCTAGGTGGCCCTGCTTGAGCAGGGGGTTAGACCAGATGACCTCTAGAGGTCCCTTCCCACCTCAACCATTCTGTGAGTCTGTGATTCTGCAGTGCTGTAATATAATTCCCTTTATTCATTGCTGAGCATGTCACCACTTTACATCTAAAATGCTCTGACCTGCCAAAGTATTTATTGCATACTGTTGAAATATAAGGCTTGTTTGATTGGAGTTTCTTAAATAATAAAACTACTGCATTATCTTATTTTAAATAGAGAATGTAGATGGCTTCACTTCCTAAGCATCTGATGCTGATCTCAATCACACCAGCATAGCTCAGGAGTAACAGACTAATTTCTAGGATTGCAGTTGCCTGTAAGCTGAAGGATGATGTAATATCTTACCTGCTGTGCGTATTTTTTCCTGTGTCATAATAAAAAACCAAACAAACAAACAAAAAAACCCCAATTGTTTATTATTCAGTAAATCATATTAGTCCCTGCCATGGGGGTTTTTTCAGATCTTCTGGGCTGCCTTCAAAGTGAGGAAGACTGATGTCCTTTTTTTACCTCATTTGGGAGTCTCTTCTATATAAAACAACCAGATGATGCCTATAATTTTTGGTATGTTTTTAGAGTTTTTAACTAATTACAGGTGGAAAAAGTTGCCTTATGTTGAGCAGCCTTACTTGTAAGGGAGAGTTTGATTGGTGTGAAGGTCTGAGTATATCTGTTCTTTAGATTTTAGTGATGTGCAGAGGTACTAAAGTGAAACTTAAAAATATCTAGCTTGATTAATCAAGTAGTCTTGTCAAAAAAGCACAGGGTCATAACTCCATTTTCAGAATATGTAGAGTTTCTGCTGTTTAGTACAAATTCTTCTGATGCCCAAAAATCACATTTAAAGCAAAAGTGTAGCTGCACCAGATCTTGTAGAACTCAAGTGTCACAACTGCTGATACCATTCCTCAAAGGGAGAGCAGCTGACAGCCATTCCAGGAACCTCTCCAAATACGTTGACTTGAGATGAGAGTCCTTTCCTGCAGCTCTCTGTGTCCATAGAATGGGGGAGTGGTCTACTCATGAATCTAGTCCTAGTGGTGATGTTTGTATAAATCAAACTTTTGCCTCTTCAACAGGCCATGGAACTGTATCTAGGAAAAGAAAAAAGGCCTTTTAGAGTTGTGAAAATCAAGGAACAGAAATATTTATGTTCTGGTCTTGTGAGTCAGAGTTGGATTTTGGCAGGAGGTCTCAGAATATGGTGGGTATGATGGCTGTATAGTAAGTGTGACTTTCAGCTGAGGAAGATTTAATACTGGGTTGGTGGCTGAGAATCAGATGGAAGTGTTGGTTTTCACTTACCTTTTATCACAAAAGCAATGCAAGGACACATTTCCCAGAGTGTGCCAAACTGGGCCCTCATTAGATGGCAAAAAGAGAAAGATTCAGCAGTATAATATATTGGTCAGGACAGGACAGGAGTACAGAGAGGTGAGAGTATTTATAGAAGCCATAGATTATCATCCTTGGTTCATTTCAGAATCTAGCTGTGCCAGTGGAGGTAGCCATGCACTTCTGAGTCCAGGCTGACAGTATAGCTTCAAGTCAGAAAGAAAACTCTGTGTTTAACCTGCTGCTCTTTCTGCACAAACTTTCCTAATATAAGAGCTTTCCTAAACTGCCAAGGTATTTGGAGATAGCAGGTGTGTATCTGTAAGCCATCAATCAATAGCAGTATTCAATGGGGTGACGAGTCCCTGATATTTCTGACATTAAGGTGTCCTATCACACTTATTCTGTGATCTTCTCTAGTCTTTGCTTCAAGTTTTGGGTTCTTTATGCTAATTTTATAAATAGTGTTTACATTTTACTATGTCAGTCATTGCACACCTCTAAGATGAAGGCAAATTTCAGTCCAGCCAACTTGACATCCCTGGATACAGAAGTTTCATATTTCTTCTTCAGTATGAGCAGATGTGATTCAAAGTCCTGGCTTCAAGTTTTTAAGTTCCATAATATGTGATATCCAGAAATTTCACTTTCAAAGTGAAAGTTTTTCCACTTTCACTTTGTGGTTCTTTACATGAGCAGTGAGGGATTTTTCAGGCATCTGAGGGTTAGTGGTACAAGCTGGATCCTAGTCCTAGGGGAATAGAAGAACCATGAGGTCATGTGCCATTGTTTTCATTTCCTAAGCTGCTCCCTTGACCAGGGCTAAGACTCCTCTTTGTACATTCCCATCTGAAGCCTTTAAGGGAAATGAACTATCATATCTTTGGCAGCTGCATAAAATCAAGCCTTACTGTCTATCTGTTAGGTGAAGGGATTAGTTAAGTGGGAGCAATAGAGAGCTCAGCCAACTCCTTGGATAAAAAGAGAGAGCTCTTCATAACTTGAGTCAGCAGTGTTCCTCTTCACCCCAGCGTCTCCTGTTTCTGTCTCCTCTGTTTCAGTATAACATTTAATGCAGTGCTACAGGAAAAGGTATGCCCTTGTTCCTTTTATTAAGTCAACACTTTTAGAAATAGTACTAGATTATCTGTGAGACTTCAGGGTGATGTGAAACTGTAATCATAAATGCTGTGCCTCCAGATTTCCTGTGGTAAAACAGTAGGATCTCAGTTGATTCAAGGTCCTAGTTGTTTGTGGGTGACACTCAAATATTTTGTTGGGATGTGGAAGGGAAATATCAGGCACTTCCAGTCTTGAGTGCTGTTGCAAGCAGTAGCTCTTGTGCTCACTGGCAATACACTGCAAGTGCATTTCTCCTTCCTTACATTTTGAAATCACTTTAAAAATTATCCTGCAAATTCCATGCACTGCAACTCTATTCTGGCAGGTCAGAATTTGTGAGGACATGGAAAAAGTAATTTCCTGACCAAGGAGGAGAAGAGGAGGAGCCCAAACTATCTCAGTCCTACCAATAATTCCACATTTACTAAAATTGTAAGTTTAGGAATAGATAGATCTAGATGTATTGGGGTGTTGGGACTTAGATATATTGGAAAGTATTGGAGCATCAAGCCTGAGCAAGCACTTAAGAGACCGTGGAATTGCCAGGAGGAGGCTTCTGTTAATTCTTCTTTTCACTTGGCAGCAACCCCTCTAGATGTGAGGGTATCCCAAGCATTTGCTGTTGAGAGGAAGAATGGAAAGGAGAGATCAGCTGTTGGACCAGGGCCCCTGACCATTGCCATTAGAACTGAGCTGGATTTAGTGTGTATGCTAAGCACTAATAGAAGCCATTCCCTTAGTGGATGATTTTGGGGGGTTTTTTGGGTATTCACTTTTTCTGGGAGTGCATTTTTCACAGTTGTGCAACATATTCTAAATATGCACAATGGCAAATTGGACTACTTCTGCAGAAGATGGACTGAGGCATAAAACTACTTAAGAGGAGATGACTGTTCATTTTTATTATTTTTCTTTTCTTATCACTCCCTCTTTTACCTTTTCAGTGCCATTTCCATATGGATTTAATCCTGTTCCATGTCCATTAGCAACTAGTGCTGCTTTAATGTGGATTGGCCATATAAGATTCTCCCTGGAGTACGGTCCGAGCTCCTGTGGCATGTACAACTAAAGCAACTTGGTTTCCCATGGCTTCTGTCCTTCACTCCTAATGTATTTACCCACCCTGCCTACTTTTCTGAATGAGTTTTATCACTGGTTGAATTAATGCCATCCCTGAATAGAGACTGGATTTGGAGATATGAAGTGTTGAAAATTGACCCTTAAAAGATCAGAAGCTGGAAACCAATGGAAAAACCTTGCTGACAGTGGTGTGTTCTTCATAAGAACTGTAATGCAGCACTTTTTAATGATTTTAAATTATCTGAATATCAAAAAGAAAAATCTTACTAATAACTATGTGTTTACATGATCTTCAGAATCTTTTTTTTTCCTCTCTCAAGTAATTCATTCCTACTACTCAATTGTTTTAGTAACTTTGCAACCCACACTTTATTTGGCAGTCTTACTTTGTGAATATAATAGTAATACTTCAGCTTGAATACATTTCTTAATTTTATGAAAACAAAGTGTTTGTTTTTACTTTTATACAGGTCTACAGAATGCAATATTATATTTCCTCAGTATTTACATTGAAATTGTCAGATGTGTGTGTGCACTGTCAAAATCACTGTAGAATGTTAAATAAATTGTGACATCTGTGAGCAGCATAGAATGACAAAAAAGGATGACTCTGTGGAGAATAAGCATAATGGCATGATGGATAGCCAAGGAAACACGTGAAATAACTTTCAAACACACCTCTTTTTCTTCCTGTTCCACACTATACACTCTTAGCTGTCAAAATGAGCTTGTTTACTTTAGGTATTGCATGTTTGTGAATGTGTAAAACACAGAGGAAATAGGTTCCACTCAGGAAGGAGTTACTCCTTTCAAAATGTTTGTACTTTTAGGGAAGGAAAAATATTTAAGAAGACATTGTTTATGTAAATATGCACATTTATGTCAGGATCACCGTAGCCTGGGGTGATGTGCATAGCCAGTTTGCATGTTCTCTTTAGAGGAGACTGGCACAGGGAGCTGGTACAAAGATGACAAGGTCAGGGAGTGACCCTGGGGGACAGGGGCCAAATGTGATCTGTGTCTGGCTGGTCCTTTGCGGAGTGTCAGCCTTGCAGCTGCCAGGTTGGGTGTGCATTGCTGCCCAGGGCTGACTACCACCAGAGGATCCTGCTGGAGAGCACTGCGGGGCTCTCAGCAAAAGGTCCCCCGGAGGCCCTGAGACAAAAAAGCAGCTGGTCCCATCCCATCCTCTAGCAGTTCTGACTGTGCAGTTAACTGTTACCCTTTAACGGGAGTTAATTCAGATGGATGAGTCTCACATGCATATATAGGGTAATGTTCATCAAGAAATTAACAGGGAATTCTGCAAGTTGCATTCAACAGGAGGCTTTAATTCAGGACATGTTGTGGTCCAAATCCAATGAGAAAACTGTGTTTTTTACAGTTTGTGCTTCTAGTAGAGTTTTCCTTGTAGGGGAAAGCTAAAATGAAAGCAATTCTAGATGGTGTTTTTTGTAAGGGTGTTTACTACTAAACTAAACAAATCTAAAGTGTATTTTAGACTTAAACTTGCCTAATCTATGAACCACCTTCTGGTTTATGTTATTGGTTATGGTACTGGACAGGATTTTTCTGTTAGCAAAATATTTAGTGGAATTGGTAACCTATTACAGTTCCATATTGTAAAATTCATCACGTACTTACAGTAGTGGACAATACTGGTTATTCATATTTACATTTGTTTAACCTTCCCTAAGTTGTATGTAGTGCATCTGTTACTACATCAGGGACATGGTTCTCTGTTGTTCATTGTCCTAAAATAAATGCTGAAATATTGTCACAAGGAATGAGATGGGTAAATTCCATTTAAATTCATGCAAGAGAAATGATCATTTAATCTTGTAAAAACCTCCAACTCATATTCTTCCATGGAAATAAAATTGTAGCAAGGGCCAGAGGGTTCTACTAGGAATTTTAATACCAAGGAAAGTTAATTTCTACCTTTTTTGGGGGGGGTGGGGAGAGGGGAGCGTGGAATGGAGGGGTGAGAGAGGAGGAGAAGGAGGGGAGGCTTGGTTACATTTAACTGTAGTATGTTCTCATTATAAACAAAGGACAGGCAAAAGACTGTGACGTTGAAGAGGTAAAAAGTAAAATAAATTACTTTTAGTCTGAAGCCATGATCTCCTAATGCAGAGGTAGGAACATATTCTCTTTTTTAAATATGCAGAGTGAATAACCGGAGGCTAATAGTAATAATTATTAAAATAAAATTCCATTGTGTTCTAACCACTGCAATTATTACAGTCTTACAGATGAAATCCCAGCCGCTGAAGTCAATCACTCAATGCTTTGAATAGGGTGAAATTATTCCCGGGGAGTAGTTTGATCTCTAGCACCACTTTCTTCTCTGATATGGTATCTGGATCAAATTGTTACTTATAATGTGTAGATAATGCTTTGAGAACTTATGCTAATGCTATGAAAGGTTTCAAACAGCACTATGTGTACTTAATAACCAAGAATGTGGCCTTGAGCATTTTTGCATGAATGGTAGAAGGCTGATATTTTCGTACAGGTATTGATCAGACAGAATATGGGTCACACTTGTGGGAGCCTGTGGAAGAATTGTCTCCACCAGTCAAAGTCTCGTGCAGCAGACTGTTTAAGGTTACACTAAGCTGATTTTTTCATTTTCTTTTATGAAAAACGACCCCTGCTGTCACAAGGTCAGGTCCTTTGCAGTGCCATCTGCAATATATTCAGCATTCCTTGTAGTCAGTGAAAGGTCTCTCTCTGCCCATGGCACCTAAGGAAAAGAAAGCCTTTTGAGTTGAAGTTTCAGCATTGCTTGGGAACCTCTGTTTGAAATATTTACATTGGATTCACTCAGCTCATGAATTACAGTTCTTGTTTTATCTTTTGCCTATAAGACTCTTCAAATGTGTAACAGAGCTCCAACATTGTGGAACTGAAGCTAGATGACATATAGGAAAAAGAATTATACTTTTATATATACCGGAAGGCAAAAGAAGATTTGACTTGGAGATGTTCTCAATCAGATCTGAAGAGCAAAGCAAATGCAGAGGATCAGAAGCATAAAGAAGTAATGAATAGCAAATTAAACATAGCTGTCATAAAGCAATGTTTAAGCTCTTCTGGCTCAAATAGGATCGTGTGGCTTAGTAAATGAAAATGCAGAATAGTATCATTAATTTATATGTCATTTTTCAAATTTCTAACACGTTTATTGCTTTACATTGCTCAGTCTCTGCTTACAAGTTTGCTCAAATTCAGCCACCTTACAGACAGGCAGTAGGCAACAGTTTCATAGCATACTGCAAAACAGTGGGAAGGAGGAGGAATTTTGCCAAAGATATTGACATAAACCTCTCAAGAAAAGCGATGCAGAGCAGGCAAGGGATGCAGTTTTTAATACATATGGATGCATTCACACATGGGCAGGCTCTGTGTAATCTATTTCATCTGTAGTAAGCTGGTAGGATGAAAAGCTATGATTTTACTGATTCTAGGCATCTCAGTCCTGACACATGCAACCCTTACATCTTCCTTCTGGTGAAGCAGAGGCTTTAGAGAAAACTGCTTTTAGGGCAAAGAGATTTTTAAAGGTTGGGAATATGTAACCTGGAAGGCTTAAATTTATAGATGAAACTGTTATAGCTGGGTATGGAAGAATAACCTGGAGACAAAAACAGTGTTCTCAGCAGCATTTCAAATGTACCACAGTGCTTGTCATTTTTTCAAAATGTGGGGCTATAGCCAAGTGTCAAGTTTAACTGCAGTCACGATATATTATCAGTATGGAAGTAGATGATGAAGTTTTCACTCAAGGTCTTGAGCAGCTAATAAATTGGTAAGTTGGATTTGCTGTGCATTCCTGCATATTTGTTTTAAACCTGCAGATCCCTAAATTTCTTTGCTTTTTCAATTGAAAATGGTGATGACTTCTGTTCACTTCTTTTTTGCTTTTACTGTGTCTCTTATCAGAGAAGATCAAGGTAATAAAAGAAAGCATAAATGAAGAAGCATCCACTGACATTTCATGTTTTCAGTAATTCAACTGAAATCTAATAATCTTAAGAATATTGTCTAGGCCTGTCAAAACAAATTACTTTCATTGACTAAGGAATTTAAAATTATTTTTCCCAAATCCTGTCCACTGTTTTTCCATGGCTCACTGTGAGGCTGGCCTTAGTGTCACAAAAACTCCAGAAATGCCTTCATTCTTTTCCTATAGTAGATCATTAAAGACATAAACACTGAGATGAGGATTGCTAACCATGTTTTTCTTCCACCTGAATTGGGTGTGATGATAGTACATGCATTATGGATATAACAGGCTGTCTTAATACATAGATTGGTATTTTGCCATGGAAATGGCCATAAACCAAATTTGCTGAACATTTGTATTGGCTTGCGGTGGTGGTGGCAGTGGGTGTTGGTATCATTTTGAGCAAGCAAAGGCGGAATATCTTACTCATTTTTCTGGTTTACTTTAATCTCTGTTGAATCAACAATGACTCAGTAGGTTCAGCATTACACTGATCGTTGGAAGTTACTTCAGTGTGCACTTTGGCATATGAATCTGCGTTTGGAGTTGAATAATCACATTTCATATGGATACTCCACAAAACTGGGATTGTATATAGTCCTGACCTTCAGGTCCGTGCAAAAGCCTTCACCAACTTCCTGGGGATTGAGAACTGTCATTGTGTTGTAAATTATGGTGGTTTTAAGGAATTGCCACTAAATAGGAAAATATAATGTGTGTAAAAATGGCCATTTTCCTACATTATCAGAACAAATAAAACCATAGGCACTTGTTTTCCTTGGGCTGACTAAAAGCCTCCTAAGGGAAGTATTGCATTTATATTTGAGAGTGGTAGGTGCAAGATCTTAATTGAGCCACCATTCTTGGGTCACCGTTCTTGTTTGGCAAGAACATCTGTAATTTTTGGAGGTGTCAAAGAAATAGTTCTTACTGTTTTATTGAAGCTTAATCACTTCATATTTTTCCCTGTTTTCAAGTTTTTATTCATGTAGAGATGAGTTATGAACAGGATAAATTGGGTCATTTAGTTATATTTCCACTTTATATCTTGCCTGTTTTAAAAAGAGCCTGATGTAATAATTATATTTCACAGAATATTCAGATATTGACAATGACAATTTAGAGTCTAATTCTGCTATAGCTATGTTACTCTAAGGATCAGAAGTCGGGTGAAATTCAAGGTATTCTATGCATTTTGCTGGAAAACCATTTCCAGGTTAACATAAAAAATGCATTTTCTCTCTCTGTAAATGCTCACGCAATACAAGGTGACCATCAGATGATGTTTAACCATTTGAACTTTTCCCTGTCTTTGTTGTCTTTCAGTGAATAAGACAGATTGGAAACGTTCTTAGAAATGTTGAATTTTTCCCCACTATTTTAAAATAAGAAATGTTGGGAACACCTGTTCTGATTCTTATTTTTAGAATACTCCCTGGAAATCTTAAAGATGTATATCGCGAGTTCTCACACTTGAGCTGAGACAAAAGTGTTACCAAAAACTCTCTTGTCCAAACTGTCAGTCACTGTAGTTGCAGAAGTTTTTAAAGAAACAAAGGTTTTTCGTGTCTAACATGAACAACATATTCTTTTATTTACCCACCTTTTCTTTCCTGTTTTCTATGCTGTCCTTTTTTGATCGGTTACCTTGTCATTGTAGTCTACTGAGGTAAACAATCTTTGAATTTTAAGTATAAAAAAGTAGGAAAGTAAAGCTCATTGTCCTCAAAAAAGAGAAAAAAAAATTCAGCTCCTTATTTATTGCACAAGGCAAAGAAACAGGAGAAAATGCCAGTCTGGTTCCACGTTCTTTGCTCACTCCCTTTACAGATAGGTATCCAGAATGACTTTGAATCCTATATAAAAGGTTTTGCAGAAAGCTTCCCTGCCCTCCTTGCACATCCAGCCTTGTCATAGTTTAGTATCTGGAAATGTGATGGATTTGTATTTATCATTTGCTTTTTGCCTCCCAGGTAGTGGACACTGCATATTGGTTATGAACTGTACTTTACTGCACTGATATCAAATAGAACACAAGAAAAAGTCCTGATTTATTCAGAATTATTTACCACTGTTAATAATTCATACGGGATGAAATTTATACTGGTTAAATGAGTAGATGTTAATGCTGTAGATATTAACACAGACTACAATTACCCTATCTATTTTAAGGCTTTAAAGTTGATAAGGCAACAAATTTCAAATTTTGTGTTAAAAGCAAGACAGTATTTCTAATAAATGGTAATTTGGGTCTTTTACTTACAGATACGAGGCAGGTAATGTATAGTCTATTTGACCTGGTTTTGCTAGAATGTGGAAAAGATAAAGCTGAAAAGAATAGCATCATAGTGTTCATTGCCTGAGGATTGATTTAGATTTATGCAACATGGCATGCATTTCATAAGATAACTTATTTTTCTTAGTATCAGAATTACCTTTTTACCTAGTCCCAGTTACAGTTTCATCTCTGTAAATAAAACCAGCTCTATATAATGTTTTTCTGCCTTTTCCTTTATTATCCTGCAGCTTCAGTTGGATACCAACCAGTTTTTCTCACATTGATCTTGCAGCAGTTTATTCAGATTTTGTGTCCTTTGCTTGTCGTTTTCCTGTGTTGTTCATCTTTCAATGGCTCCTTCTTTATGTTTTGCTTTTTAAATAGTGTGACTCATCTGTACTTGTCACACCAGTTTACTGAGAATGACATTTTATCTTTAGAGAAAATAAGGCTTAGAGAAGTTGCATGACGCAGAGGTCAAAGGCAGCAAGAGATTTCAGGTCTTAATTTGTACACACTGCCTGCCCACTCATTCTACTTAGATACTATATGGTGACCTTAAAATAACAGTGAAAATCTAGGGGTGAGAGGAAGATTCAGGAAGAAAAATCCTCTAACCCAGAACTGCATGCCTTTGTGTGTGATAAAATAGTATGCTATGGAGTAGAGTAATTAGGAAGAGGTGCATCCTTTCTTAACCTTTAATAGGTTGCAAAAGATTCAGTGGAGACACAGAATTAGGGTGAAAGGATGGGGTCAGATTAGTTTGGGATGGAAGTGGTGTCAGCATGCACAGAATTTTTTATTTAAAATTATGGACTGATGATGTTAATTGTGGCTAGTTGTAGCACAGCCAGTGTGTAGTGGGGTTTTTCTCACAACAGAGGGATAAAGCATCCCAAGTAGAAGTGACTACAACCTTTGTGTTATCATACTGTGTGGTGATTTACGATGCAAGCGAGAGCCCTGCAGGAAATCCCATCAGATCACAAGTCACTATCCTCATTTGGCTGATACTGGAACCAGAGGCATTTTTCTACCCTCTAAAAAGCAATCAATTGCTGTCTGAGTCCAAATAGTATTAAATATTTAGGTTTGTGTTGTAGCAGAAGAAAAGACAATTTGTGTCAGAATATGCTTATGGATGCTCTCTCTGTCTTTCAAGGAAATTTGTTCTTCATTAAATTAGCTATGTCTTGTCATTGTACTTTAGGTCAGCATCTACCAGCAACTCCAAAATAAGTCCTTGAAGAAGAAGTAATCTATAGCTGGACTGTGTAGAAGAACTCTGGAACTCCATTGGATTTTATGTTCTCATGCATGTAATACTGGAATGATTCCTTTTGTGTGCTAAATTTATTTACAAGATGGATCTAAAGCACAGTATTGCCCATTTGGGTATTTTGAGACAACCACTCACTAAAAATTATGAGGTAGCTAGAGATGGGATTTATGCTCCCCATTCACTCTGTTAGCCAATACATTTTTTCAGAGCTGTTCAAGTTATGCAAGCTCCATGAAATGTGCCATTTTATTCCATGGCAGACAGACAAAGAGAAATACTGTAATTTAAAGAGACTAAGGCATCTACATTTTTATGAAAAGGGGTTTTTTTTCATATTATGTGTATATCCCATGGTGGACCTTTTAGACTCATCAGGAGTTGCAAGTATGAGTCCCATGGATCTTAACAAATAATATACTGCAACCAGAACTTCACAAAATTATCAGTCAACACTTTGTAGAATGCAGAAAAATGTCCCTGTTTCACTCAAAGTCTTAATTATTGTATTGCATAGTTTTGAAACACTAATAAGGATGTATTGAGCTTTTGCAAACCTATTGCCAGTAGGCAATTTATTACTCAATAAATCCCCCACCGGTGGTCAGATAGCTAATGGAAAATGCTCCAGACTTGAAGTTATAACATGTGCTTTCACTTATTAGCCCAATGTTTGCATTTAAAAGATCAATCAAAATATCTATTAGCACAATATCTACAAAAGAATATTCAGATTCATTGGTCCTGGATAATTGAAAATAATGTATTTTACATCAGGCTTCAAGACAGTCCCCAGGGCTTTGGTCGTGGGCTAGCTTTCCCCCTAGTTTTATTTTCAGGCCAACAATGTCCTCGTTTGAGGTTTTTTTTCTATATCTAGGGTTTTTTCTTCATCTATTGCTAATGAATATTGAACTTCTTTCTCAGCAATAAAAATCTGAATTTTGTCCTTTATGTGTTCCTTCTAGACGTACACTGCTTTGCACGGTAGCTCTCTGCAGCTTATCTTTTGTGCCAGCTGCCCTAGCTGTGGGGTCAACTCTCACATGGTGTTTCAGCAACTGTACTGTCAAGACAGAGCTGGAGCCTGGGACTGCTCTATAAAGATGTGTGTGACTCCTCTGTGGAAACAAATGCACAAGGGTGTCATGATATTGAGATCATGACATTGTTCAGTTTCTGTATATTGATAAGAAGATAGGTTGCTTTGATTATTTTCCCCCTTACTAACCTTGAGCTTACCATTTCACTAAGAGAAATACCACATGGCTACAATAAATTAAATGTTAAATCCTGAATTTCATTAGCCTTTGTTTGCATTGGCAACCTCAACCCAAAATCGAGAGCACAAATGAAAAGATCTATTTGTTGTCCTGTTCTTTCATTAGGACATGGTTACATTTGGCATTAATCTGTTTTCTGGATTGTGTCTCATCTTGCAGCAGGTAGCCCAGGAACAGAAAAGCTGGAGTCTAAAATTACATTCAGCTGTTAATAGGTACTTTATATCTTAGCCTACAGCTAAGATTGCTTCTGTATGAGAAGTTGTTGGAACTGCACTTGTCACTAAATTACTATGGATGTTTCTCATATGTTGTAAAGAAGAATGTGTAAGTCTGTGCTATCTTTTGAAAGTTGTCCTGAGTCAGCATACCGTATTGCCAAATTATTTGTTGCTCCAGACAAGGTCCTAGATAGTTCCTGAGGAATATTTCCCTCCAGAGAGTGCAGGATCCAGAATATGCACGGACTCGAAGAGTACAACATCTACATCATCTCTTTCACTATGCTACCTTCTGCCCATGGGTGGATTGTGGACAACTACTGACCACCTTGCTACTTCTGAGACATAAATTTGGACTTTAACTGAAGTGTGGTGTCTTCTTCCCAATGGCTGGGGATGGAGAGCAGCACAGGGGTCCTCTTAGACCAGTATGTGAAAGTTTTGCAGACACAAGAGAGGTGTTGCCAGATTGTCAAACACAAAGAGCAGTGCATGCTATTTTCTTACATACTACTGATAATTTTAGATGTGGAATATAACAGATTTCTAACATTTTGAACTCTCCTCTACTTATAAATATTCATTCCTTAGACAACTGAGAGGGGACCTTGTTAACACCTATAAATATCTGAAGGGTGGGTGTCAAGAAGATGGATCCAGGCTCTTCTAGGTGATGCTGAGCAGTAGGACAAGAGGCAATGGGCAGAAAGTGATGCACAAGAAATTTCACCAGAACATGAAGAACTTCTTTACTGTGCACTGTGTCTGAGCACTGGAACAGGTTTCTCAGCAAGGTGTGGGGTCTCCCTCACTGGAGATATATACTCAAGAAATCTCTGGACACAATCCTGTGCCATGTGCTGTAGGATTACCCTGATTGAACAAAGCGGTTGATGACCCACTGTGGACCCTTCCCACCTTACCTGTTCTGTGATTCCATGTTTTTTGAGACTCCTCTTCATTTGTAATTAATTCTCAGGAATAAGATCTTAGAAAAGAAGAGAAATATTAAAAATTTAGACCATGGCTTCATCATGAACAAACAAAAAAGACTTAAATGTTTGGGATGTGCTGTGTTGCCAGACCTAGTGGGAGTTTACAAGGCTTCAAGATACTTGAGCACACAACATCTTGAAAGTTTAGAGAGATAATAGACCTTGTATAGAATAGACCTCATATAGGATATAATTTGGTTTCCTCAAATCCTACAGGCACTTGCTTTTAGGATGCCATTTATTTGCTAGGCAGTACTGAGGGACATAAGGGTTCAAAATTCTTTACTTAGAAAGAAGAGCTACTCATGTCTGGATTAATAACAGTCTTTTATTTCATTAGGGTGCACCAAATATCCTGCTATCATTTCATTTGCTGGAGTTTTCAACGTGCCATTAAAGGTAGTGCCAGTAGCAATGGGAACAAAAAGAAAAACAGGGATGAGAACAAAAGAACCCCATTGATAAAAAATGCAAAAGGAACTAAATCTTTATTCTCATTGTATTACAACTCACTGAGTCACTGGGCTTGAAATGAGATCCCTGGATTTGCACTTCACTCTTCTGTCTTGTTCAGTTGAGATGTAAAATCTTCCCCATCCTGAGTTAATTAAAAAACTGCCATTAATGCAAATTTGTTTGAAATTAGCTTTCATGCTGCATGCACAGGGAAGAAAAAGTTGGCAGATCTGAGTGGCAGAAATCTGTGCATGCATCTGTGTGCCTCTTCAGCGTCCTAAGTCATCTTTGAAATCCATCTCTTTTGTATCTGTGGAACTCAACGTCATTGCTCAGATACAGGTCTCCCATGGAGAACTCATTTCAGTGAGGTCCTGGACTGCAAATCCATAAAAGCTGTTTCTTTTCAGACAGGACAGCTAATATCAACTGCAGAAGATGTAACAGTTTGTATTACTTTGCTACTAGTTTCATTTGTCCCCTGTGCAAGGACTTCCAAAACTACCTTGGCACTTTCCTAGACTGTATGGGTGGTTTTCCTGCCAGCCGTTTCTCACTCCTAATTTAATTCTTTCATGCTTTGTATAAGGCCACCAATACAGGATTTTACTGCTGCCCCACAACATGTGTTCCAAGGTGGATATTTATTGATTCCAGCTTTACAGGAAAGTGTGGTGACCTTACCAGCTCCAGAGTCTTCAGTCAGTTAGGGTTTCATTTTACAAGATAAGTCCAGCCATTTACCAAGATGAGTTCACCTTATGTTATCAGAAAATAATGTGATATCCAAATTATGGACAAAAAGACTCTCAGACCTTTGTTTGAAAACCAGATCCTTTTTCATTCTTAGTTTTAAATGGAGGGAAAGAGATTATGTGTTGTCACCCAGATGAGGATACCATTGCTACATATCTTTAACAACCAGACTGCTTTTTCTTCCATTCTCCACTGTGTTGCTTTCTAGGGCTCCTCTCCTGGATATATTGTGGGCATTATTTATGTTCACTGTGGCATATAAATTGCAAGCGTACAGCAAACTGAAATGACCCAAATTGTTTCTCTATGCAAGTAAGCTTCCCATTCAGGATTATCTGAATGTAAATATGATGCATCAACTGATCAGAATAATGAAGACTTTGAAAATTCATTTATCTATCAAGTGTTGATAGAAAACCTACACCAGATAGAGATTTTTTATCATTTACATTTTAAAGTACTCCCTCTCAGAAAGATTATACTGCATCAAAAAAATTGCACTTAAGACATAATTTGAGTAAAGTAATGCTGCACAAAATCTTTGATTTAAAATCATATTACAAAAGGAAGCCATATTTTTTCTCTAAATAAAAGTGAAAGGTAAGAATTTGTAGATAGCCTCCCTGATATCAAGCTTCTGGTCATCATGTTGGCAAAATGCTGGGGAGAGCATGCCTTTCTTATTGAACCTAGATTACAGGCTTGTAAAAATGTTGTAGTGAAGGTTAATGGTTTGATAACTGAAAGTGTTAGCCTTTGCACTGCTGTTTCTGGGCTGGATGTGCACCATCCGTGCTTCCTGTTTGGACTGACAGCTCTGGTACACACCTCCTCATCACTAGAAGAGCATTATATTTTCATTTCTTCAGTACAGCCTCTGGTTAATGTCATAGCTTCCCTCAGCCCTTGGAAATGCATTCTGTAAGTAAGAAAAATAATAATTCTGAGATGAAATATGAACAAGCAACCACTTTTCTCCTCTCAGAATAGGGAAGCAGGTTTCAATAGGTGTACAGTGGCTGTAATGAAAACAGTGTGAAACCCTTTGTTTGACAACTTGGATGGAAGTGTCCTTCACCCAGTCACACCCTCAGAAGCATGAACTTTCTTTGGACTCCAGGAGCATGAAATGCAAGGAGCTGAACGAGCTCTTCTGTAAAGTGGACCTGTGAGTTCTGACACAGTTCTTTCTGTCTCCAACATAGATACCCCGACCATGGAAAGGGGATTATGACTAACTCCAAGTAGTTCCCTTGCTAACCTTCTTGCTAGGACCTGTGGCCATCAGTGTTCTATGGGGTCTGAGTTCTCCATGGTGCTCCAAGATGGGAGCTGGATTTGGTTTGGTGTTACCTGATTCTCTGGTATCTGGCCTAGACATCTGTGATAGCAAAAGATATAATTAGAAAGAATTTACCATTATTGTGCGTAGGTAAATAGTACATTGTTTACTAACTCACAGCAAAAGGCATAAATGAAACAGAGCCAGTTCTTGCTGGATTTGGACTGGTCACAGAAACGGAGCAATCTGTTGCTGTCCTTACTCTTGATGTATCCAGTATGGGTAAAAAGGGGATGTTGCACCAAACACTGATACAAAATGAAAGCCAAGTTTTCTTCACTGGGACTTTCATACCGGCCTAGTTCTTGATCATTACATTCATAAGCAATAAAAATAAGGAAAGTAAGTTAACAGATTAGAGTAAGGGAGTGGAATATAATGCTTTAAGTATTGAATTATTTCAAAAAAGTAGAAGATGAACTATGAGACTTTTATTTTCCTTTTTGAATCAAAACCTAAAATATTCTCTGAGCCACTAAATAAGACAAGCAGTTTGTTTTGTTTGTTGTGTTTTTATGAGTGGCATTAACTACATGGGCATTGAACCACTTTGGAAATTGACAGAAAAAAACCCCTGAATGATATATGCCTTTTCTCCTGCTGAAATGAGCCAAAAAGAAAATAGTTCTTAGTTTTTAATGTAGAAATCTTTCAGTGCTATCTAACCAATAGAATGTAGTATCCCAAAGAGGGTAAATATTTTAACAAAGCAGAAAAGCTTTTTGTTATTATCTTTTGACTAATTTTTTTCTTTTCAGTAATCTCAGTTGTTCCAGTAATTCTCAGTAGTGCAATATCTAACAGTACCTTTCTGTAAAAACAGATGGCTGTATTACTGTAGGCTTCTCTGCAAGGTAGCTTAAAGATGCTGACTAATTTTGCAATGCAGTATTTGTTTCATATTGCAAGAAAAAAAGGCAAATATCTTTCTAATGTGGTCTCCTCATGTGGGCCATTGAGACTAATCAAATCATATTATAAAAACACTTTTTTTCCCCTTTTGCCTTTCTCTGTACAGCAGTTGGCTAACTGTGATGCTCATGCATTGCATTGAAAATTTTATCTTGGAAAAATCACTGTGTCATTTCATAGGAATATCTTTATTTTCCTCAGGAGGCTGTTTTTTCATTCTGTCTAACAAAAAAATAGCACATGTATATGCACATGATCTGGCTTGTGTTTATAGTATTTTTTATTGAGTTCTTTCTTCACTGAATGTGAGTAAATATTATTTAGTGTCACGTAGATATAAAAAAAAAAATAGGTCCACATAACCTGTTAAAAATTGAGGAAAAGGTTGGATGGCTGAAGAAAAGAAGCTTAAGACTAATTGATGTTGTCAGTGCCTGAGTGTGTTTGGCAGAGTTTGGGAGAAATTTCAGTCAGTATGAATTTGATATGTCCTGTCAGCTTGGTTAGCTCATCTTGTAATTCTTTTTTTGCTTTCTGAGGGGTCATAATTCCATGGTGATCTGTGCCAGCAGCAAACTATACTGTCTTCAAGCAAATATATTTCCTCAAAAAGTTAGTAGAAAGCAAAGTGCAACCGATTTGTCAATACTTATTCAAGTTCCTGCCAGCAGGTCATGTCTTCCTCAAGCCAGGGGGCTTTTCCTCTTTTTGGAGGGTACCATCACAAGCTGTTAGTTACAATTGGTCCAGTTGTAGGTTTTAGTGCTTAAAATGACAAATCAAATGAGGTCACAAGTGGATCAAGCTCTTCTGGATCTCACTCCATCAGTGTAAAAGGTTATAGCATCCTGTGGGCTGGGCCATCCATCCTCCAGCAGACAAGGAAGGGCCCTGGAGCAGAAATAACAGAAGAGAGCATGTATCAGCTTATTGACCACAAATCACAGCCCAGCACATCTACTTCAGCTGCCTCTGCATTCATATTCCAGGCTGTCAGCTGGAGCCTCTAAGGAACAGCCAGTTTGCTACAGGAAGATTAACGTCCAGGGAAAGCAGGAAAAGAGAGGGTTCAACCAGTTGATGGTTGCATCCTAAATCTCTGTTGTTCATCTCTTCTCGAGACTTTGGTAAAAGACCAAAGACTAAAATAAGCATGGTGCTGAAATTTAGTTGTATGATTGATGTCCTGTTCCATTTTTTTTTCCTTCTCTGTATGTAGCTTTTTTTTTGCTTCTGCATAGGAAAGGCTGACTGATAGTTTTTTGGGTAATCATGTCTTCTGCTTGTTTGGAAGGAAAATTCAATGCCACAATAATCTTTTGTGTTTCCTTCATAAATAGCTAGAGGATTACCATCTTCTTTAATGCTGCAAAATACACACATCAGGGGTAACTTAGTTGTAAAATCTATCCAGAACAATAATTCCCACAAGCTTAAAAAGTGCAGAATACAACAACTTTAACATATCTTTTACAATAGAAAATTTGTGTGTCCATCATGCTTTGAGGAGAATTTATGTAATAATGCTGAATGCAGTGACAATGAACATTTATTTTCTCCCACTGTCTGCCAGTACAAGCATTGTATCCATCACATACACGGTACTGAGCAGCAGGTTTTTTACAAAACGTCATATGGTAATGATACAATAAAGCTTTTGTTAAATATTTCCTTAAATCTTTATCTTACCTGTATGGTATTACTCAGTAAATGTATGAGGATTTGAAGATCCGTTCTGGAAGTCTTATGTTAGCCTTCAGATTCACTGAATTAGTCTGCTTGAGCAAAATGGTAATGCAATGATGTTTTCACCCACAAATTTACCAAAGACAGGACTTTTTTTTTTAAGTTTTGCGAATATTAGCATGCTGATCTTTGTTCCTTGATATTGACATCATGACAAGTTTTGTTAAAATGCATTGTGACTGAAAAGCTTACGAGCCATATATTCTTCCTTGAGTGAGCTCTGAATCTTCAATAAAAAAAATTAGTAGATCCCTCACATATAATTATGGAAAGGTTCCTCTAAAGAATATGTTCAGATGGGATTTTTCAAGGAGTCTAAAGGAATGAAGTGCCTTGTTGATTTATCTGTATAAAATTGTATTGTCAATTAGTATTTTCATCCCCACAGCTGTTCAAGAAGAGAGCAAAAATCCCTTTTGATGCATAAATGCCCTGTAAGTTAAATCACAGTTCGTTGGAATGGATATGTCAGGCAGCCATGGCTGATCAAATTACTAAGCACACTGGCTCTGCATGCATTTTGCCTTTTAAAACTTGCTACTAAGCAAACAAAAACTATGGCCTCTCCTTTTTTAATTGCATTTCCAGGGTGAGAGGTGAAGGCTGTAAGAGAAAACTTCACTTGGAGTTCAGCAGCCCTTGGATTTGGCATGGGATGCTTTTCACTCTGCTAATTTTTTTTTTAATAGAATACAAGTCACTAATACCTTGTGTGTGCTGGATTAGTAAGATAGCCCTGTCAAAACAATCTCTTCTATGTGATTCTCTTGTTTCAGTTCCCTCTCTTGTTTTCTCTGATGTTGCCAAGACAGAAATGATGACAATTATGGGGGAGAAGGAAAGGGTAGGTGGAAAAGTAGATAGAAGATTGCAAAAAAAAAACCCCAACAAACAGTGATCTTGACACATTTATATAGTAGAAAAATATATTTAGCCCTGAAATTATTTAAGCCACCTTTTAAAGCTCAATTTAAAATGAACCTGTTCCCATTTAACTTAATGGGGAATGGTGCTTGGCTGGTGTTCCATCTTTTAGCTGTCCTGTTCCTCTCTTCTTCTCCCCCTACCACTCATTTAATTACTGACTGATTGTTTGAAGGTCTTGCAAGTTAGTAGGTGTGGGTGAGACTAGCACTGACAAGTGCATGTAGCTGGTCTTTTCATTTTTGCTTCTGAGTGCATGTGGATTATCTGTCACTCTTTCTGGTATTTATACCACTGGCACTGGTGAAGATATTGGGCTTACTGCTTGAAAGCTTTTCCATTTAGGGAAGACTTTTTTTAAAATGCTGTAATGACAATGCTGTTTTTTGCTAATAAAATAAGCAAACAAGAGCCTTAGTTATTACAGTAACAACAACAGTCCAAGTACAAACAATAATCCAAAGATATTTTATATTAATGTGTTCCTCCCCTTCTGTGCTTCTAGATGGGCAAATTATTTGATTCCTGTATTAATCCACATTAGCAGATTGCATTTTCCATTGAGCTCTACAGTGCACATTTTTTTCACCTTTGGACATCTCTGTGAAGAAGGCAGGGTGCTGGGGTCCAAACAAAGCAGCCCTATTTATACAGGCATCTTCTTCAGTGTGACTGGTCTTGTTGCACAACTACAGCTCAATTATGTGAGGTACAGAACACAGCCTGTTCTGTAAATATTTAGCAGAACTACTTGACTGCAGTATAATTTGGTTTTATTTCACAGTGTTCAATCAAAGCTGATTAAGTTCTCTCCATATGAATATTTTTTGCTTTCTACTGGTTGCAGCCACACATTGCATTATGACAAAATATATATGTTTGCAAGTAGGCATTTATCCGAGCCTATATCTATATGTAGCCCTTCAGAGACTATTGGTAAATTTAAGAATAAAATTTTCGGTATTTAATTATTGGCCATGTTTAATGAGGTAAATGAGGTTTGTTTTTGAGAGGGATATTATAGCTTGGGGATTTTCCATGCATCAGCAAAGTGAAGGAGATTATATCACCCCACTGAAATAAGTGGATATATCAAATTATGTAATTTCTTGTTCAAAGTGCAAAAAGTAGTCTTGTGTTTTGCTTATGTCATTAAAAAAATTAAGAAAAAGAATACTGAAGGACTTACCTGGCTTGTGGCAGGACATATACAGACTTTTATTTCACAGAATCACAGCATCATTGGATTGAGGTAGGAGGGAGTGTCTTGGGATCATACTGTACACCCCTTCTGTTCAAGCAGGCTCACCTAGAGCAAGCTGACAAGGACCCTGTCTAGTTGGGTTTTGAATATCTTCCTAGAATGAGACCCTGAAACCTCTAGGCAACCAATTCCAGTGTTTTTAGCAATTCCCATTGCTAGCGAATCTTCAATAATGTAGTACAACATATGGCAAGAGTGAAGATAAGTTTTAAGGGCTTTTTTTCAAACTTTAGAAATAATGTCTTCAAATGCACACAAAATCACTTGATGGAAATGAGACATAAAAACCTGCAGATCTGAACATTACCTTGATCTCAAAAAAACATATTATAAAGTCTAATAGGGGTACAGATCATTGTTTTATTTCACATTTTCTACATTTCTTGTGGTTTTGAAGCTGGGGTTTTGCTCCTGGCTGGTACACATAATAGCTCTAAATATTTATTTGAAAATAAAATGTAGGATTTAGAATAAGAGAGGTTTTTTTAATCTGTGTGAAGGTTTGGGTTTTTCCCCCTAGTATTTACGTTGGGTTTTCACGTATCATATTTCTTTCATTATGTGAATAAACAATTCACATGATATGTGCACTATGAGGAGTTCATTGATGTCAAGCAGTTTTCCGTATCCTGCAATTCCTACAGACTTTTGGATGTTTGAGAATTTTACATGGGTTTGTAACATTTTCTGGGGTTTGTAAGTTCAGTAACAGTATCCACAAATATTTTTGTATGATAGCTATATAGGCTATATTATTCTTGCAGCAAATAAGAAAATGCAATTTAATTTAAAATAGTTTGTGTAATAATTTTATGTTCTTCTTTGTGTCCATATATGAACATGTCAAAGTGGAAATTGGTAACAAAAATATGCATGGAATTTTGCAAGGTACCAGGTGTCTTGTGTGCGACATGAAAAATTGAGCTTTTAGGTGATCCAAGTAGATGTAGATTAAGATGTAGATAGAGATTAAATTCAGAGGGAATTCATTGCCAGCCATTAGGCAGGCATTCTAAGATTCCAGTGCAATAGTGCACCTATGCACCTATGTGGGTGTACAAAGCAGTATTCCTCAGTGGAAGCAAGAATACACAGACCCTGCATGCAGCTAAACAATGCTAGTGGAAGGCTTGATCTAACGCTTTGGGCAGAATGAATGTTAGAGAGAAACTACCCAGACTGTGGCCCATGCTTAGTAGCAAAAATGCCAGTTGCAGGTTATGGAAAAAATGGTCTGGGAATCTGTGACTGACCCTCAGAAACAGGAAGAGGGGAGACTTCTTGAACAGAAGGGCTTGTTGTTACAGAAGACCTGATCAAACCAAACACAACTATTTGTTTTTCTTCATTTCTTTCTGCTGCATTCAGAGAAACAGGACTTATTGACCTTTTAATTTTTTCCTGTTTGGCTGTATGTAGGCAGCATTAGACTCACACCAAAATGCTTATTTTAGGAGATAAGCATTATAAAGGCTCCAGTTTTAGGTAATGTACTATTTTTTTTGTCTGCTGCACATCTGCGAACATCTGTTTTACAGTCAGATCTGAATAGCCTGTATTGAATGCCATTAGAGTTTTACTGAAGAAAATGAAACTAGTTCTTTCTTTTAGGAGTAAGCCTCTGAGGTGAGGAATGTCTAAACCCTAAAATCCAAGGGCTGCATTTGAAAAGCTTTGGCTGAAAGACATTACCTTTTAAATAATGTCTGTATTATAATAGTCGTCATAAATAATGACTTTAGATGCTGCTCAGTGGTTGTAAGCCAGCTAGCTTTTGGGCCAATGTGGAAACTGTGAGGACCCAATATTTATTTGTTTATTACTCCAAGTACCTTAAATGTATTCTTTAATCTTTTTGAAAATTAGAGTATAGATCTGTGCTAAGCATTGTGCTCTACTTTGAAAGGAATACTCAGATATTAACAGAACACATCTGTAAAAAAGATCCAGAGTTCTGTGGTTGTTCACTAGCAGCTCATAGCCCTCCAGATTTCTCAGGAAGGCTTTTTTCACCCTTTTAACTTCGTTGTGAAATGGTATGATAAGGTAAGATGGCAAAATGCCTCTCTCAAGTCTTGCCAGAGTAACCATTGATAACTGTTCTATTGGGGCATTGGGTCTATGTGGGAAAACACAAGCAGATTAGTTTTTTGTTCAGAAACAGGAGCCAAAACAGAGAAATGTTCATCCACAGATGCACTGATCCAATGGGGCTGGGCTGAGGACAATCTGAAAAGACAATGTGCATTTCTGTTGAGTAGAACTGGATACTTGGAAAGGCAAATACAGAAAATAAATAGTTCAAAGACAGTGCTTATGAGCCAGGATGACTTTTGTTGTGCTCCTCTGGGGTAGCTGACAACTCAAATCAGTAGTTTATTTCCTGTCAGACCATTGTAACAGGGAGCCAAATAAATTCTGCTTTGTTTAAGAACAATTCTAGGAGTGCTTTATCAATATTCACTTCCTCTTTTTGCCTCTTTGTGTGGCTAAGTGATTTGTACCTTTGTTCTGTTACATAGCATCTGTTACAAACTTCATTGTACAGTGTTTATCACCTGAGAAGTTCATTACTTAGAAGAACACTTTATTTGATCCACATGGGACTGTCAACAAAAGGATGTATTTTTCTTCAAAGTGGGATCTAAAGATTCATTTTATAAAATAACCATGTCAAATTGCACAGAGGAGAGATGGCCAATTTACCATTAACAAGGTAATTGCAATTGAATATTTTGCCTGGAATGCAATTGAGAGGAAAAGGACCATCCCTTCTCTTACAGTACAGTACACCAAATCTGTCACTTATATTCTTGTCCATCCTTGGACAGTCTTTAGCCCTCAACAGTGGAATGCCACTATCTATAGTCACTTTGGGTAGAAAGCACGAAGAACACCTAAATAATTGTTTAAAACCTCTGAGAGTTGTGAAAGCTTATCTCTAGTTAGCCAAGTGTCAAGTGGCACAAAGTGGATTCACTTGCTCCGTTCAAAAGTACAAAGCAATTTAAGCTTTACAAAGTGAGGAAAAGTTCATGTGATTCAAGTGTGTGTCAGCTAACAAATTCCTGCACAATTTACACAGAGCTAGGAACTTCTCTTATTGTCTTATCTTTGAAGTGTTGCACGTAGTGAAAACACCTCTCCCCCTTTCTCCCAGAATTATGCGATATGTTAATGAGACTTTTTGCATTTGGCCTCTTTGAACATCATAAGGTTTGCAAGGCATCGCCTCTCAAGCCTGCCAAGACCCCTCTGGATGCCACCACTTACCACCAGTGTCTGAACTGCTTGGTGACACTGGCAAACTTGCTGAGGATGCACTCCATACCACTGTCCCTGTTGCAAACAAAGATGTAGAACAGTGATGGTGCCAGTGCCTATCCCTGATGACACTACTCCTCACTGGATTCCACTTGGACATGGAGACATTAACAGCAAGTCTTTGAGTGTGATCATACAGCCACTGTGTGGCTGTCTTTGAGTGTGACCATTCCTTATCCACTGAATGGCATGTTTAACAAATCCTTGTGTTTCCAATTTAGGAACAGGATGTCCTGTGGAACAGTGGTATGCTTTGCACAATCCCAGGTAGATGATGTCAGTTGATCTTCCCTTGTCCACCAATACTTTATTCCCATCAGAGAAGGTCACCAACTTAGCCAGTCTTGACTTGCCCTTAGAAAAGCTATGCAGGCTGTCACAAATCACCCTATTTTCCATGTGCCTTTGCATAGTGTTCAGGAGGATGTTTTGGAGGTATCACATTCTGGAGTATCAAAATTTTTAGTTCCCTTTAGTAAAGGCCATTATTTTTTTCTGTCACATGTCAAAGAAAAGATAATGTTGAGTTCCTGGACCTTGTCAAATCTCCCTAAAAAAAAAAAAGATTCTTAAATGGCTTCTCTATATATTTCCATCTGTAACATATGTTCATGGTGTTTGTATTAGTATTTACTTGACTAAAAGGATACTGTGGATAAATATATCTGCAGAATGTCTTCCACTTACGATACTTTCTTCCAGCATCTAATGCACCATCTATATTTTAAGATTAACTCCAGGGAACAGAGGAGTACCTCATAGGCATAATTTTCCCATCTTCTTCTTTTTTTTTTTTTTTCCTTTCTTTGACTTCTGTATAATTCATTAATGAACTTTGGAGCTGATCTCCTGCTAGCAATTCCAAACACATAAAGCCTAAGCAAAAGTCTTGATCCCGTTCATCTTCTTTCAAAGTCAACCTTTCTGAAATAGGATGCTTTTGTTCAGAGAATCTTACTTGTATACTACTGTGCTTCTCAAATAAATGACTCTCTTGAGATGGAAGGGGAAGATAATGTAATGAAAACTGCCTTTGAAATTTCACAATTCCCAGGATTTTGAGGGGTAGAGTTACTCATGCAGAACATTCATTTTATCATTTTATCATCACAGTGTCTTTCAAACCAAAGTCTTTGCTGGTTTAGCTACTGCATCAGACTAAAAATTTATGTGGCAGTAGCAATTCTGTGTTGAAATCCTTTACAGCAGACTTCTTTACCCATGTGACTCAGCTATTGATGCTGTCAATATGGTAGCTTGATACATGGCATTTCTTATAAATCGTTATTTTCTAAGATTGTATTTCTGTCTAAAGTCAGTATATCACTTGTTGAAGGGAGCAGTTTAGTTATACACCAGAAGAGAAACACTAAAAATCTTTGAAAGGCAGGTTCTTTGCTAAATCAGGATAATGTAGTGTTTTTCCATAAATTTTTAGCTGCCACTTAAATTCTGCCTTTTGAAGTACCCCAGCTGCAGTCTGTTCTCTAGCTAGTGTGACTACAGGCATTTACCCTCACAATTTTTGGGTATTGGTCATAGGTAACTTTATTTTTCACAAGATCAGAAGGCTAGACATTGTTCTCATTGTTGCGAATCCAAGATATTTTCCATAGAAAATTATGTACTGACAAAGTCCAGAGAATTATTTTCTTTCTCCCAAGGAGAATTTTTCCATTCAAATAAGTAGTATGTCTTATGGGCCTTCAGGTTGGGGTTTTTTTGCCTTACCATGGAAGATTTTCAAAGACAGAAGGATGAGTTAGACCTCTCTGATTTTCACTGAGATCATGTATCCAGTGAATAGGCTCCTGAGTTTCCTCTAGGTCTTTGAAAACTTTCCATATGATTCTTTTCATTTTTTGTGCATCCATTTCCCTGTCTCTACTGCTTTTCAAGCCTCTACAGAAATGCTCATGGGAACCTGGAGGAGGTATGTGCTCTACAGTCAACTCCTAATTGCCCTGCTGGGTCCATCTCATTAAATTTTATGTCTGATAATCCATCTGTATCTTGGCCTTCAAACATAAAACGTGACCTTGGGCTGTGATCCATCTACTAACTAGACAAGATCAGATTTCACTACGGCTTACACAAGAGATCTTCAAGGGGAAACTAAGGTATCTAAAAAAGGTTTTTAAGGATTTCGTAGGTGACCTCAGTGAGCCACAGGATCAAAGAACCTGATATGTGCTATCTCACCATTTTTTGAAAGAAATAGCTGCATTTTACACCAGTTCTGACCATTAAATGCTTGATGCCATTTTTTCCAAGAACGGGTTATCAAAGAATGTAAGTTTTACTTCTGCATATCAAAGCACTCAAACCCATGTGCAATGAACTAAATTGTCATTCTGTCCCTTCAGGAGAAGTAAAGCCAGTGACTAGGTCCCATAATTGCTATGGTTTTGGTAATCATAAATTAGTAAAAATCATCTATCAGTTTCTGGTGAAAGAAAGTTCCTCCACGGGAAAAGCATTAGCCCCAAAAACCTTTGTTGACAGTAGCATAAACCATTTCTCCTTGGTTTTGGCCATATGAAATGCTCACTACATGCAATTGTTCACATGGAATACCTTCATGTTGTTCTAGTGAGTATATATTTGGCTTCAGGAGACTTAAAATATGTAAAAATATGATTTAAGAAAAATTCTGACTGTTTTTATCGAATGCCTACTAATGAATAGTAACTCCCTCCTCCAAGTGACATATTAAACATAGTACTAGCCCTTTACATGCTTGACAAGACTGATAGAGCTAGAAAAATGCCTCCATTGTGACTTCTATTTTAATAATTTTCATCATTTTAAACTTATGAAGTATTGTCTTATAAAAAAAATGTTGATAATCTAGGCTAACAACATAAGTGTTAAGAACAGTAGTTATTGTTATATATAAATGCATACACATATGCACACAGAGACAAACACATATAAACACAGTATCTGTTTAAATGAAAACAAAATTGAGCAACTGTAATCCTTGTGGATGACATGGTAAAACTGCTGTTTTTTCTGTGCCTCTTAGTCCTTTCTTCACTTAGTTACCTTTAAAGGTAAGAACTGCTTCTGTCAGAAATCATGTATTGTAGGGAACTGCAAAATGTGTTAGCTGAGGGGTGGTGGGAAAAGTCTGCTTGAAAGGTGAATGAAGCGTTCTCTACAGTGGATACTTTACAGTTGGCTTCTTGAACTCAGCAAAGTAGGGGATGTTCCCAAAATAGCATTTAGAGCTTAACAGATACAACTGGTCCAATTCAGATGTGACATAAATAGGAGCAGACAGAGGGAGTAAGCAACACTCCTGGTGTTCGTGCTAGAGTTTACAGTGGCATCACTTGAGTAGCAAAGCAATTGGAGAACAGAGCTGAAAAAGACAGGCTGACTTGTGAGAAGTGAAATGCAGAGTGCAGGGCTGTTTCTGGAGGACAGGCAGATGGGAAGGATATATGCTTTATGTAGGCCAAGGTCTGATCCTTGAAATGTTTTTGTGTTCAAGGCCAGGTCAGATGGGACTTTGAGTAACCCAGTCTAGTGCAAGGTCCCTTCCCATGACAGCGGGGTTGGAACAAGATGATCTTTAAGGTTCCTTCCAACTCAGACTATTCTATGATTCTGTGATGAATATCTCCATAGGTTCTTCCAAGTTCGTCTTTGTATAAGCAGTGATCTTAACCAGTGGCATTTTCCTGCGGATCAAATTTGTCTCATGGGCCAAAGCAGCAGCCCAGCACAAGGATATGAAAATCTATCTGTGTGTTACCTAGATGGAGGTGCTTATGGTGCCAGTCACTGCTCCTTACTAGAAATACTGAAATAGTCTTCCTTTTTATTGAGGAAGAAGGCCAGATTTTTTTTTCCTACTGTTTTCTGGAGCTGAGATCTACAACTGTTTCCAAATAATGTATGCACATGCCCAGTCACAATTTGCACACCTGCTAAGTTTGGAACTTAGAAATTATCTACATCAAAAGAAAAAACCCAGTGCATAGCATTTATTACCATGCTTAAAAATTGCATTGAGAGTGCTTTCATTTGGTGCAGTATTGCTTCTGACAGCCCAAATGAAATCTGCCTGTAGTGGGTGTTGCCTGTTACTGGATAGAAACATTAATTAGGTCTAGTATGTGCTGCTTCAACAGACAATGAAAAAGATAAACAATTGATTGCAATCAGAAGCCAAAACAAAAGCATTGCAATAATGTTGCATATTTGCATAGTTATCACAAATCCGTGGACAATATGAAAAGTCACTTTTAATGCATATACAGATGAGTACGAATTTAAGAAAAGAGCTTGGGTCGACAGATGCCAAGCACTAGCAGATTGTGCACTGACTTTTGACTGCTTTTGTAATGAATGTAAAAGTCATCCAAAGCCTGGAAAAGCCAAAAGAAGAATTTTGATTTTAAGCCTGATATTGAGTGGGCAACTACTTTTGGATAAAAATGTGACTTTGTTCTCAGATGAAGGTTTTGCTGGAGTTTCTCTATGAAAGTCTGCCTCTCTAAAAAAGATTAGAACTTCTTTCTCCAACATAACTGACTGGCAGTGGCAGTCCTAGGCAAAGCCTTCATTGCACTTACTCCTCTCCAGAACTCTTTGGAAATTGTAATTTCCATTTCACCAGCCATTCCAATATATTCCAGTATATTAATTTCCAAAACAGAATACAACACCAAGCAACACTTTTTCATTTTGTCTCTGAAACAAAACTGGTGGAAGAAAGAGTGCACAGAAATATTTATATAAATAAATATTTAATCTTTTTCTGTTCATGACCATTTCTGGCTTTAGTATGTACATACAATTGTACGTTACTGTGCAATGGAAGTCCTCTGATGAACTGACCATTTTCTACTTGTATTCATCAGGAGAAAAGGATATAATTCTGGAAATCTAAACCTATCCCATCAGAATCCTACATAGTTTTTGTCCCTCTGGTATCTGTATAGAAACACCTAATGACTTCAGTGGAAGCAGCACTGAGACTTAAATTCCCTAAAATGTTAAATTTAAATGAAAATCCAAAAACAATACTTCACCTCTTCCTGTTCCAAAATGGACTAATACATTGATTTTGAAGCCATAGTTTAGAGAATAAATCACAGATAAAGTGTGAGGGGTTTTTGAGACAGGAATTAGAAGTATATCAGTGGGAAAACAGTTTAGACAAATTGTTTATATTTTCTGCCAACAACTGCTTGGTTTTTGTAATTCAGCTTTACTGATGTTGCTAACTTAGAATTAGATATTGTAAAATGGCGTGACGTCTGTTCTGCGGGGGGAGAGGAATGCTCATGTGAGAGCACCACTTAATGAGGAGCAGTTGATATATTTGTGGGCAGTTTTATAGTTTTGTCAAACAACATTAAAGTGTTATTCTGGATTTATTAGCAGGAAATAAAATCCAAATTGAAATTAGATTTTTAAATGGCACAAAATTCCAACTCTTTTTATGTCACCACTAAAAAACCCACACATCCTGTTAAATAGGAAGTCTTACAGCTGCAGTAGTATCTTGAAGGCAAAATCAGGGATATTATTTACTCAAGCAAAACTTCTTTATGTGTTATTGCCATTTGCAAATGACTAAGTATTATTCCCTGTATTGTCTTTGTTATAAGTTGGTTGCAGTTATTGATAAAAACACTGACTTCACCATATCCTATTAAATATGTCTGTAAGGGGTTTAATTCTGACACCTTTTGTCACCATACTTCCATCTTGAAATCTCAGTGAGGTTCTATCTCTGTAACAATTCACTTGCAATTTGAGGCAATTTCAGGACTTTTATATAAAATCTTAGAAGCATAATCTTGAACATTCTTGTACATCAAATTACGGTTATTGACTTTTCAAATAGAAGTAATAAATGTTGTTGTTTTTTTCTGTTTTGGGGTGGAATGTTTATGACCTAACTCAACTTCTCCCTCTTATTTGATCCATATCATCAACTTTAATGGGAAGCAACAGACAGGATTTAGCCAGTGGGCACATAATGTTGAAAAGTGGACAATTCCACCTTTATTGTATTTCGCATTTTTGCTTCCATGTCTGCCAGGCAGTCAGTTGTTTGCACTCAACTTCCATGGTTCACCATTGCTGGTAGCTTCATATAGTGTATTATTTTGTTTCTTTAAAAGACAAATTTATTTCTCAGGGCTCACACTTGCTCTGGGTTTAACTAATTCTATGACGAAGGTGATGCAGGCAGTAAGCTTTTTAGAAGCAGGTCTAGTTGTTTGATGTGTTGCTTGTTTTTCTGTGGAAAAGTAAACCTACTTGCATGTGCTTTCAAAGGAAGAAAAAACCCTCTTTTCCTCTTCCTCATTAATATAGAAGAGAACCTCTTAGTAGAGTGTGATGTACTTGGGACAAGATAAATGATGTTTTTATTAAAATTATCCAAGTAAACCATTTTCTATAGGTTGGGTTTCATTAAAATTTATTTTTCTTCCTAAAACACAAGTGCAGTGACTCCCTAATCTAGAATTAAAATAATTTTAGGTATTGCTGATGTATTATCAATAAACATAGAAGACAGCTTGTTTGTCAGCTTGTGAAAAGAACCCAGAAGTGAAAAAGTGGGACCTGGCGTTCTCTTTTCTGACAAGCAGGAGTTCACTGACTTCAGCAGGTAAATCACAAACAATGCTGAGAATCACCTCTTGTCTGGGAAGAAGCACTCAGAATGACTACAAAATTGGGTTACATTGCAGTATTTAGAATAGTCTATCTAAACCACATTATAGGTATTCTTCCAAAATATGTTTAGAGAGAATGAAAGAGAAGCTGCTGTGATATCCCACATCCTGGGACCAAACTCTAGCCTGTATCCCACTCTCCTTTCTGTTCCTTAATATAAAAAGGAAGGAAAGGAACAATTCCCTGGTGTTTCCCTCTGTTGTAGGGAGAGGAAATAAGATCAGCCCATGGAAGAATGGTATGACTGAATTTGAAGCAAAATTTTTGGCTGAGAACATGGCATGATGTGATTCAAGGTGAGAAAAAGCAAGGGTTAACAGTCCAGAGCATTGAGTTATCTGCTGTAACCAAAAAGGTATTTGTAAGTGGAATATAGCAAAACTCTCTGGCCTCAAAACAAAGTAAGTTCAGGCAGGCAGGAAAATCTGACCAGAACAATTTACTTGTATCTCAAACAGTGGTCTGAGTCCAGTCATAATTTTGGATAGCTATGGCCAGGGCAGCCTGTTGTCTTGCTCCAGCCTCAGGTTCCCAGAGAAGGGAAGTGCTGAAGAAAAAGCACAGGCAAACAACAAATAGCTGGGAGATCTGGAGAAGAGCATTGTTTTCTCTTCTAAGTTTGGACAAATGGTGTGCTCCCAGCCAGTGTGCCACTGCATTATTTTATATGGTCATTTCTTGCTATGCAGCAAGAGTGGATTAAATTGTGCTAGGAACTGCAAGGAACCAGCTCAGGAGTCAGGGAAGTAAGAATGCTCCCACTCAGACTCTTTACTTCATATGATCCTCTGATTTATGGATGTAGTGGGGGATTGACCTTATCATGTTTGAAAACATGAAAACCCATAAGAAATGACAGGATACTGAGTTGCAAACAGGCCAGGATGAAGTAGAATTTTAGATGGTGTACATTTCCATATGCATGCATATAGGATCTGTCCTGAAAAGAGATCAGCTCCTGCAGTTACACTGGATAAAGAAACCAACCTAATGTATATATTAAGCCATTTAACTTACACTGATCAGAATTTTATTGCAATTTCGAATATAGAAATCTTTCAGTATTCACAATATAGTGTCCTAGGTGAAAAATGAAAGTAAAATAGCTAGAAATAATTGCACATTAACCATACATACATTTTCATATTGCTTGCATTTCAGGTCCGATAAACTGATTGTGTATGATCTGAATGCATCCGTTGTTTTAGAGTAATCAAGCCTGATTATAATTTTCCCTTTTTAGTCTCCTTAAAAACAACCTGAAACCCAAACAAAAATAACAATTTTCTCTTCTTCTGGGGTAACATGCAAATGAACTGCTGACTCACAATTCCTTGTGTTAGGCACAGATTGCCAGCTTGAGAGAAAATGATGAGAGAATGTAACATTTTGTAGTTTTTGAATACTGTGGATGCCAGTTGCTAATATGTACATGGGGTTGATGTTAGTGAAAAAGTTGGTGTTTTATCCTCTAGGCCTTCCATTTAAAAAATTAGCTTGTGATTAATTGCTGCATGCTTCCATTACTGCAACGTAGATGGATTTTAAAAGCCATTTGATAAAAAAAAATGTACCTTGGAGTATTTTAAATGCAGAAGCTATAGAGCACTCAATAATTTTATTTTGTGGTTTTTTATATTAGTAGTGACTGAAAAGGCAGCTTGAGTTAGGATCACAGGATTATAACATCAGTTCTGTTCTTCTCCAAAATTTGATTTTCTGTTTGTGTTTAAAAAGCTGACAATTATATGTGAAACTCATTGATTATCTGCTTGTAATTGCTCATCATCTCAGTGGAATAGATCAACAAACCTTTTCCACTTCGTCAAATGTATTCCAAATAACAATGAAATGGGGCCAAAGATACCTGAAACTGAACTAGAATAATGCTAATCTGGTTTATTTATTCTGAAAAAAAAATGTATTTAAAGAATAAATCATAATCAATTTAAATGGACCCTAATTTCAGATTAAATTAATTGTTCTCTTAATTTTTTGAAAGAGTATATTTATCTAGTCTATATTTATGTAGGCTATAGGATATAGTATATTAATTTATTCTATCACTGACTCTTTTTTTTTTTATAAGTGAGAAGAGCATCTTAAAACTGTGCATATATTCAATTAACATTACTTAATCTATTGATTCTAAGGTTTTCTGTCCTAGATTTTCAAAAAAATCTTGTAAAATGCATTGCCCCACACACCAATCTTTCACGGTCATCCACATAACTTGGCATTTGCTTCTTGTATGTTAAGTCTCACCAAAGTAACATTGTTGTTCAAGTCTGTAAAGTTGGATGGCTTTCTTTTTTTTTTTCTTTATATTTAAAATCCAGATAATCTGCTGGATATTCTTGTTCCAGTTCCTTGGCCTATTCAAACATACCAGAAAAGAGAAATGTGTCTGTTATATGATGAAACCAAGGCAACCCAGAGAAGGCAACCCTTCTCTGCTGAAGTTCACAATTGACTGTCAAAAATGAAAACAAATTGATAAACTGCATTTTGCAAATCCCTACAATAGGAAATTAATTTAGCAGTTTGAAAGAAAGCAAATTTCAGCACTTTTAGACAATTGCTTACGACCATCTGTAAAAGAAAATTCTGTCTCCTTTTCATTGAATGTACAGAGATTTTTATATAAACAGAATTGAATCCTTTCAAGAATCAGCATTTGATCACAGGAGAATGAAATGATACATCACAATGGATCTGATAAATGAGACATTTATATATGAACAGGCACATTGATTGACCTCTGATTTTTTAAGAACTTTCAAAAAGCAAAGTAGAAAGAAATGTAATTCTCTGCTATTTATTTTGGGAAGCAAGTGGTTGAGCCATGTGCTGTAAGTGACTCAAATCTGGATGTTTGAATTCCTTATCAATATTTTGACAGAATGGTTGTAATGCACAGCCTTAAAATCAGTTAAAATGTTGGGCCAGGACGCCTGTGAACATAGAAAGTCGTGTATCATCCTAAAATACTGCCATTTGATTTTGGTACTTCACTGCAGAAAAAAAAAAAGCAGCAGTGCAATCTGGACCTCTCAGAAACAGACTTTATTTTAAGTAGCAATTTTAGTAGCCAGTCTTTAATGTTAGCTACATGTTTAGCATGTAAAAACCTAAGGAAATTTTGGTATCAGTACTTTTACCCTGCATTAGTTCACAGAAACACTAAGAATAGGAAATTATGGCTGAAATTAAACCAGTTGACATTCTTACTTTGATCCCAATCAAGATATGTGGTATGGCTGTCTTATCCTGCACCCTTCGTGCTGTGGCTGAGCAATTTAGCTACCCTTAGCTACCTGTGAGTTTGTGTGACAGGGGAAATGAACCAACCAGAGATGACAGGACAGCATTGCAGCATTGTGTCCTTATCTGTTTGCTACCAACAAACTGCCTGCGAGCTCATCTTTCACTTCTAAATGAGTCAGGTTTCCCTTGGAGCCTTTCAGTTAGAAGAAAGAAATAAACACTTAGCAAAAGCTACTGATAAGATCTACACTTTTTACTACTTTTTTATTATTATTTTTAATAGGAAAATGTGCAATCTCCCTTCTAGCAAAAAGATGTAAATTGTGGATTTTAAGAAACAAATTCTGCTGCACAGCAGGTTTAGACAGGCTGCTACAGTCAGGGCCTTAAGGCATTCTGTGGCTTCCCTGTGGTAAGCCATGGTTCTCATTTGTAAAGCCAGGAGAATTCCCACTGTTGCTGTAATCATATGCATGATCCTTCTTCCATCTCAGTGCTTGCAGCATCAGTTAAAAAAAGAAAAATAGGACAAATGTTCATTGTCATGTAGTCAGCTATCCAAGAGCTTAGAAACTTTGTATATTTGGTGGGATTTAATTTTTTCCTCAGGAAAAGAATTAAGCTTTTTAGTGGAAACCTTAAAAAAATGCAATTAAAAGAAGGAAAAGCAAAAAAATAAAACCACAGGATAAAAAACAACAATGATAAAAACAACACCACCACCAAAACACGATTCAGACATGGCAGTGAAGACATGAGAATTTTTTTTTGTAAAATATTCTCATTTTTTCCATGGACTTGTGTTTTCCAAATGCATAAAATCTGTTCAGAAAAGACCTGAGTTCATCCCATGAGCCTTGCTGTTACAATCGCTGTGTTCTGTCACTTCTGCGCTTGGTGACTTCCTGTCCAGTGTTTGATTCTGCAGCTTTCCTATTAGCAGCCCTTGATGGACTCATTTTAGCATGTCTTTTTGATTCCCTTTATTCTTTTGATACGCAGGAAATATAAGTCAGAGTGTTTCACAGGTCAGTTGTGTTTTGTGGGTAAAAGTACTTTGGTGGCTTTCAAGCCTTCCCTTTGAAAATTTCGTTTTATATCCCCTCCTTCCTATGAAAGAGGCTGAGTGTCTATTCTCTACTTATCTTCTCTGGGTCTTTCATGGTCCTGTAAACCTCAGTCTCCCCTCTTTCTGTCCTCTGTTTTTTCCTTTTCATTGTTAAAAAGTGCTTGTCTGCTGCTTCTTGCCCACTGTGGAAGCTGCTTCAGAAATTTCATTGTGCCTGCTGCCCTCCCATCTAGAAGCAGGGAAAATCTTAGATTGGAAGGAGCCTCTGGAGGTCATCTGAGCCCACCTACAGCAGATAGCGGGGGTGTGGATTAAGTTATCCATTGACCCAACAAGACAAGTCTTGAATTACTTCCAGTAAGGGAGATTCCACAACTTCTCTAGAAAACCTGTTCCAATATTTGGTTGTTCTCACAGTGAAGAACTTTTTCCTGTAGTCTGATGAAATTGCCTTTTGAAGCAACTGATGCTCATTGCTTCTTTTGCGCTTGCTGTGTCCTTGTGAAAAGAGTATGTCCATTTTCTCTATAACCCCTCTCTAAAGAGCATGTGATTAGACTCCCCCCTCCCTTTCAACCCTGAACCACCTCCAATACTTCAATGTATCCTTTGAAGTGGGAGTCCAGAGCTGGACACAATATTCCAGGTGTGACCTAACAAATATCAAACAAAGCAGTGATAAACTTCCATCTGCTGGGTTTACTTTGGCTGCTGCAGTCAAGGCCCCAGGTTGGTTTCATTGCTACAAGGATGCACAGCTCAGCCTGTCTTTGGCCTGTATTGCTGCTTGGGATTATTCCATCACAGATTCAGGATCCTATAAATATCTTTGTTAAATGCTATGAAATTCCTATTGGCCTAGTCTTCCAACCTGTTGAGATCTGTTTGCTGTAGTGTATAGTATATACCTTGTTGTGTCTTACTCTCTTTTTTCTCACGGAATGTGGAGCAGAACTCTGTGAATCAGTGGAGGCATGGAGCCATGTTGCTTGTTTACATTAGCATAATAATAACAACAATATTAATATCAATATGAACAATACTACAACATTATTTTAGTATTATTTAGATATTGTCATTATTAGTTTATTATTATTGCTATTGTTTTATTATTTGTTTATTTTTGTGTCCTGTTTTGTTTTCTGTTCCTTTACAGGTTATCAATACTGATATATTTGCTTTTTTGACCAACAGTGAAACTGATGAGATGTTTTCACTAAAATGTCAGTGCTGATTTTGAGATCAGTTTCATCAACAGCAGTAGCTAGACCTAGCAGGCTATTTGAAGAGTAAAAAGGGCATTTTCTTTCTGTACATATTAATTTGAATTTATCAACACTGAATATAATCTATTATTTTATTGCCTAGTTTTTCACCTTCGAAAAGAGAAAACTGAGATATGATATGGTTGAATATGAAATGGTACTGTTTAAGAAAACCAAGTGTTCAGTGTTTCTGATAACACAAGAGGCAGAAGTCATCAAAAGAATTCGCAGGATTTTTAAAACATACAGAAATACTCTTAATTCTACACTATTTAGCTGCTGAAAGTATGTATGGTTTCAATGCTTTTTTAAAAAATATGTTTTAAAGTGATGTCTCAAGACTGAATAAGGGTGAAACAGTCCAGGCTCAGAAAGTCCCAAACACAATGGTTACAAAATTTCTTTATTTGACTGATTCTTGTTTTATCCCCACAAATATCTGTTTATCCTCATTATCAAAGACAGAGTACTGAACTACATGCTGTGATCAAGTGTGGCCATTTCACATTATACTTCAGAAGAAAACCTTCATCAACTGCTCAGTCCACCTTAGATTTAAGTTTCCTTAATAAGTTTTTCATGTATACTTCCTTCTGTTTCTAAAGGTGGTCAGGAGAAAAAAATGTTGTTCTTTACTGTAAAACATAGCCCAAGAACCTTGATGAATAGCATATAATCTGCTTTGGAGGAATTCATTGTGAGAAAGTTCATTGCAAATAGCCAAAGAAATGTGCAAAGAAATGTGTTGGAAAGATTCATAAACAGCTGCTCTTGTAAAAATCCTTGTAAGTGCAGTAGTGATCAGGCAGTGTGTAAGGAGCAGGCTTTTCCAAACCTACTGACGTTTGAGATGAATACTAGACATTGACATAATTTTAAAAATAAACCCTTGGGAGAATACACAGACTGTATATCTGAGAAATATATGGCTAAAATAACTAGTCATGCTTACATGACTTTGTGTTTCATTTTTGGGATGTTACCCCTAGGAGATCTGCACCTTGTGTTTCTGTTTTTGGTTCTGCACAGCACAACCCCAGTTTTAAAATTCCCTTGTCTTTTCACGGGCATAATTCTCCTTATTTCCGAGATATTTGTTACTCATCCTTTGGTATGCTTTCCTACATGAAGGGCTTCAATTCTAGAGTGTTTGTTGCTGTACTTTCTGACAAGGTGTCATATTTTCTTCTTTTATTAGCAAATAATTGGACGTATGCCCTTGACTGGGCGTGGCAGATAATTCTGGAATGTGGAATTAAGGTTTTGGGTTTGCTTTCTTTTCTCCTTCTAGGAGAGAGGGTGGACATGAGATAAAGAACTTTATACTTCTACTGCCACTGAAAGAAGAGATCCTGCCCTCCTTCCACCCAACTGCTTTATTTCTTAGCCTGTGTTTTCTCTGGTGTTATCACAAGTGTTTCTGGAAGAAGCCAGCGTGGGTTACACCCACAAAGGCAGCAATGTTAGCTGAGAGATCCAGGGCTACATTTGGTAGCAGCATCTGTTCATGCCAGCTTAAAGTGTTGACACTTTAGCTTAAACAGGCTCTATTTGCTAATATTTGCAACATCAATGAACAGCTTTTACACTTCCAAATGGCTGTATAAATGGGCAATCACATGTATCTACATCACAGCTGATCCCTTGAAGTGGTCCTGACTGATGACACAAATTAATTTTTTTCTTTTGCCTTTGATAGAGAAATAAATAAAAAAAAGTGGTTTTAACAATACACCCTGTAAAACCTCAAAAAGTAGTATGTAATAGATTAATTTATTATTTTGCTCCATTAAATTGCTTGAATGTTCCCCATTGAGCTACTTGGTAGTGTAGAAGTCAACTTCTCACTAAGTAAAATGGTATCAGTAAGTCCTTGTTAACTGAAGAGATGGCCTGTAACTGCACATTTCAGTTAATTTTAGCAACTATTCAGACAAATTCTCACCTCCTCCTCTTCACAGATATGTTCTAATTCCCCAGGAAAAAGACATAAAAAAGCCTGAAAATGATGTTTCCAATTAGTGTGCCTCTCTCATATTTAAATTCTGTATGGCTCTGCCAGATAATTGAATAAAATGTGATACATTCTTTTGATCTTTGTTGAGATGATGTAGGCTGTAAATATTGTTTCGTTATACTGTTCATGTTGACATAGAATGTGTTGTGCCACTTATAGCTTCTTTGGCACAGCTCTGGAATCAAGTGTTCAGCAGTGATTAATGGCCAAGAATATATAGACCTACTGTTGAGTCTAAGAGCTCTCTAATCTCTGCTCCTGTTCCTTCCCTCAATTCCCAGCTTTTAGTTAATGTGGCTTCTGTGAACGCAGCAGTTCTAGTGACTTGTCATACAGCTTGTACTGCCAGCAGTTAGCTTAGTGGTGGCATAGAGCTAATGATCATTAAATTCTCAGTTTTCTTAATTTTTGCTTATTATTTTATCTTTGATGCCCTTTCTCACTCCTGCAATTTTTTCTTTAGTGTTTAATAGAGTAAAGGCTTTTAAACCTGTGCTACAGCCTTTTTTTCAGTCCTTGCACACTGTACAATCATTTAATATCCTTTGATATGTAATGCCAATTAAGTGATATGTGTGTTAACATAAATATTTAATTGTGGAAAGAGAGATCACTTTGGCCTAAAGCTTTAATTGAATTAGATGCTTTTCAGATGATTGTCAAGATTAAACAGTCCATTATGAACATTTGCCACTGCAGGAGATTTCTGCTTATTGAAAGACAAAAGGGTAATTTCATCTAGTATTGCTGTAAACTGTACGAGTCCTTCATAGTGATAAGGGAATTCTCCCTCTTTTAACCTTGATATGTACTGTAGTAATGAATTTATGAATCTTTAAATTCAGTCACATCATTATAGTGGGGATATGATATTAACACTGCCAAGTAAATTAAAAGGATGAAAATTTATCTACATAACAGCTAAAGAGATCAGAGTCAATACCAATTTGTCAATAATTACCATTGCTTTAAAAAGCAAAACTAACACGATAAAAGTAGGCAGCTATGGATCTTTATTGCATACTAACTGGAGTTTGATTAATTCCAATGACAGACTTCACTTGGCAATCTGGAGCTTTAGGGAAACTAATTTTCCTTGACACTGGACTGCTGATGCACCTAAACTATAACTCCCACAGAACATGCTTGTGTTAATATGGAATCCAACTGTTTCATTATCAACCCAAAATATTTCTGGTTTGGGGCAAAATGTTCCTGTACTGCAGTTTTGCCTAATTATGTGAACTTCTTCCACAGATCAGAATCCTGGTTTTTTGATATGCTGTGGACTGTAGTCATGCATATATCTCACATTGAAAACACGTCACAGCAGTTTCCTTCAAAATATAGTACAGCTATGCATAATGCATGATAAGACTAGAGAGATGTGTAATGTGAATCAAAGTTTTAATGTCCTAGTTTTCCAGATATTATTATCTATTCACTGTGTTTTTAAAGGAGCTCTGATTAAGAATCATGTCAGCTGTGACAAGCCATAAAGCCAAGCACGACTTTCAGTGAGAACTTGAAAAAACTCTCTCTGAACAAGTTTTAATATTAAACTCATTAGTGGGGAACCTTGTTCTTATTGTAGCAGGGGTGGAGGACTGCATGAATAGAATCCCACTTGCTGGCAACGTGTTGTCTCTGAAGGTCATAGAGCAGAGAAATTCAAAGCACAATAGATTTCCTCTTTGTGTCTGACACAGCTGTCCTCACTCAAATGGTTGGTCTGTATTTGTTCCTCTATATTTGTTGACCAGGTCTTCAAAGGAGCAGATGCAAAATTTCAACCCTCCTTGCCATCTTGGGACACGCTCCAAAGTAACTGAGTGCCTAGCTTGACTTGGATTCTTATCTGCCCCCTTGGTCTGCAAAGCATCCAAGTGTCAAACAGGCTGTTTGAATGTAAAATGTGCAGCTCAGCTTCACCCTTGAGTGCAATCCTCTTGTGGAACTGCACATTCTTGGGTTAGCTGGTTTTTTCACTTAGACTGTATCAGACTCCTGGAGTCTACCTGAAATTTTATGCTAAATGCAGTTCTCACACAGGCTTGTGAACAGTCTGGCCGCACCCTGAGTTGCTTATTGTCTGGAGTAAACAGCATGAAATAGTCAACAGTGTGACTGATGCTGAGGTTATGTCTATACAAGTGAGGGAAGTCATATCTAGATTAAAATGGAAGTGAAAATCAAACACCTTTCTACTTCTGCAGGAATATTGGGGAGGATTCCCTCGTTAATGTGAGAAGCTCTTCTATTTTGCTCTAGGGCAAATGCTTGCTTAAGTAGGCAGGAGGATTTTCTCTTGTTCTTTGGTTTTTGTCCAAGATAGTGAAGGAAGAGATTTGTGGAGGTGCTTTTAGTGTCCTGGTCTAGGGTAACGTGTCTAAAATGAATTATTTTAAGTACTTGGATAATTTTATTGTCATGATGTTTTCTTTAATAAAAACTATTTACTGAGCTGTATATTATTATGTGTATTTATTGAGTCATAAGCAAAATTATTTTGATAATTTCTGTGTGTTTATAGTTGATGGTAACTGAAAAAAAAAAAGCAGTTCAAAACTGCTTTCTATTCTTGGAATGATTGAGAACTAATTCTGTTTTATTTAAGAATTTTAAGTATCATTAAAGCAGTAAGCTAGAGACGGCGCTATTTGCCTGAGTGCTCTACTAGCCGCTGGTAAGGGAGGTGATAAATTTGTATTGAAATATCATTTGAAAACCTAATACATGAGTTCTTACAGGGTTATGGATGTCCATTGATCTCTTTTCTGGCTGTATTTCTTTACTCTGCTGGAGACAGTAAAAGGAGAAAAGAACTGGTGGGAGTGTGGAAACATGAGGGTCAGTATGAGGAGCAGGTTGAGAAAGTGGGAAGAAATCAGACAGTGAGGGGAAATATTTACTTACAAATATGTTAGCACAGATAGGAGAGCAGGTGCTGGAGGACACTGCAGTAAGAGGTGCCTACAAAATAAAGGAGCAGACTCATGTAGTGAGGAGGGATTAGGAAAAACAGGCACTTCTTTATTCTGTGTTTCTCATTGGTGAAGCTGGGCTTTGCACCTGTGTCTCTGTCCTTGCCAAGTTGTGTGGCTGGACCTGAGGCAGAAGCAAGAGGGCCAAGAATAACCCTTCCAGCTTCCCTTCCTCCTGCTGCTCTTGTCCATACCTGCCCTTACAAATGGCAGTAAAGCTGAAGGGCAAGGCGTGTCCATTCACTTGAGGAGGTGAACCTTATGTATCAACTGCAGCATTGTAGGGCTGGTTTTGTCAGAGAAATTGCAAAATGGGAACTGAGCTGGACAAGACCAGCCTACAGTAGTCGTTGAATCTAAGTTCAGACAAGACCACATGTGACAGCCTTGGGAGAAGATTCCCAAAGGCCACTAAAGAGCCAACAACTTGGACATCTCCTTTACAGATGACCTCAGCTGTTAGGGGAGATACCAGTCTTCAAAGACCATGCCTGCCCATGGCATGTGAAGGGCCACATGGGCCTGCAGTGGGATTGCTGTTGATGCCTTCTGCCAATGAAGGGAGAGGCACAGTGGAGTTTTGCTTTCCCTCTGCATTCCTCTCCAGGATGCTGGCATTCAGCAAAGCACCATAAGGGTTAGAGGTATGGATTCAGTGAGCTGTCATTACTGGCTCCAGACTGAGTGAAAATGCACCTACCCAGGGAAAACTCTGCATAGGAATGGCCCCTCTTTCTTATGTATGCCACATTGCCCCGAGGCTGTATAAAACATCACAAGCACACATACACTGCTTTTAGCTCAATGCAGAATCTAATGCTAACTATCCTGCACTGTATAATCATGAAATGTGGGGGAAACATATTGCTTGTTGTGTTAAAAATTCAAGTTAGAACTTCAGCCAGTCAAGTGACAAGTGACTTCTTTGAGAATGAGCTTGTGGTCCTAAAGGAGTCACAGATAGCCACATAGTGAATTGGAGTTACCCAAGTAAAGCAAAAAACACAATTCTGAAGAGAGACAATACTTGGTATTTACAAACATTATTCCTGCACGTGTAGTTTGGTTCAACTCACCACAAAGATGGGGTTTTGTGAATACATTTTTTGCAAAAAACTATAAAAACCTTCTTTGTTTGGAAATTTGGAAGTCAGATGAAAATTCAGCCTTAAGCAAATTTCTTCACAGCTGTGTAGTAAAAAAGTCTGATAGCCTATACATGTGCAATAAAGAAGCTCGGGAGGAGCACTGACCTGCACGGACAGCATTTGTGTTTTTTCTAGTTACCTCTTTGCTGGCCCTGTGATTCAATATTGTGTGGGTAGGATATTTGCACTAGTACACAGGAAACCCTTGAACATGGAAAATAGTACTTACTAAAATAGATAGCCTTCCCAAGGGGAAAACAGCAAAATTACATGAGATTCATAGAATAAGGAATAACTGAAATTGCCCAATTATTTAAACTAAGGTATTTTTCTATCAATATAATATCTTGCTGAGCTTGTGGAGCATAATTTAGAGTAGGCATTTTGCCTGCAGATCACAATATAAATATTTTATATGATCTCCCACACTATTAGAATAATAGAGGTTGTGTTATTTAATCCACTCCTGGCAAATAAGATGCTTGCCAGAATGCATAAAGCACTCATGGACCTGGTTTTGTTATCATTGAAACTGGTTGGTTGAATGATATATCTAAAGTTTGATTCCTCATTGTGGAAGTGGATTTGACAGTGCTTGTGAGACAATTTAAGGTTGTGCTGAAGTATCATTAAAAAAAAAAAAAAGAAAAAGTTGTTGATAGAAATATTAACAATATGAGGATGAAAAAAGCTCCTTAAATGTAAGCAGGTAAAGCAAGAGGCATGTCTGGGTTGGGAGGAGGGCTGGGAGAAACTGCCTTTCTGCAAATTGTTTGATTTCGACTTAATAGAAATTGTGACCACAAAAAGTCAATTTGAATACATCTCTTAAAAAGCAGTTGCAAGCAAAGAAACTACAAGCCACAGCAGAGAGCATGCAAGTGCTGCTGTATCTTCGTAGTGGTCTCATAAAGTATGTCGCAAGTCAGGAGGGGTGGAGAAATTAAAAGTATAATAAAGCTTTTACTAAAACCACAACCTTTGGAGTGTCCTTTAATGCCTCTCTTGACAGTCATTGCTTCTATTATTTTTTTACCTGCAACACATGTCTCAGTTTTGGTATCTGATGTACCCTGACTACAGTCCTTGGGGCTTGAGGTGGGTATTTGAGAGTTGCAGGATTTAGGCTAGGTGGTCCAAACACTTCTCTATCTTCCTTTTCTGCAAAGTGGATGGGAGATGAGTAGTGATTACTAATCACCATAATTTTGCACACTTGAGCCAGGCTTTAGTAGTCAGAATTCTAAAATCCTGTGGAAAATATTTAAACTATGTCCTTTCCCCAAGGTGATTGTGCCTAAAGCTGATATGCATAGGGACTTATGAAAAGATGACCATTGTTTTTTGCATTTGTATGTGATGTACTGTATCATTTAGCACTTCTTCTATTTATGCTTTGTTTTTCATGCTTAGTGTAGCTTTTATTGATATGTTTGATAACATGGCATCAGCTGCAAGGCAGAAATGTTTACTGTGTTGGGTTTTTTTTAAACTTTTCAATGTAGATTAAAAAACTTCAGCAGTCCCTGGATGGATAGGCTTAAGCTGAAAATTTACATGTGAGTAACAAATATTAGAATGTAGATGAGCCAGACAGAGAAAAGGGAATTCATAAGAAGGGGCTACTCTGGCAGTATTAATCTGCCTCATGTAGATTGTGTGATGAATCATCCCATGTCGCCACAAGGACTGCTGCTGCTGCTGAGCTCTGCCAGCAAGTGGGACAATAAAAAGTGTGCATCAAAGAGTGGAGGGGAGGGCACACACAAGGGAAGAGGAAAGGGACAAAAAACCCCAGCTATTTAGCACTGGACATGTCAAGCCTGGGCAGTATTTCACATTATATATAATTCAGCCAATTCATTGGGTAAATCATTTCATATGCTCCATGAAATGCAATTTGCTTCCATGGCCAAGCATGACAAAGGTTTAACGGAACTGCAGTTGGCAAAGAGCTCTTCCAGGATAGTTAATTCAGAGCCTGTGAGATTGCTGAGGCATCTTGTCAGAACATAAAATAATCACACAATGTCATGAGGGAATATCTAATTAAGAGTCCAATTTCTCAAGGGTCTGAGTACCTGTTACAATGTGCTGAGAACCCTTAATTCCCACTGACAAGAGCGGCAGCTTAGGGTGTTCCCAGCAGGCACTTAATAGGATTGTGCCCTTACTTCGTTTGGCTGGGGTAAGACCAGGCCAGTCAGGTGAAGCAACAGTAATGAAACAAGACAAGATAATGACACATAGGGTTACATTCCAGCAGGAATATTATTGCAGATGACGAAACATACCGAGGTGTGAAGTCCCTGTGAAATATAGGAAAAGGTTTAAGGATGAATTCTTAGGGGTTAAATTTGTGCCTTTGAGAAAGATCTGTCTGTATTCATCCCATGCAAAAAGAGCTGTAAAAGGCAACAAGAACCTTTTATCCCCAGACCATTATCATGTGTGAACAAGTAGCAGAGTTCCCATCCATGGTTTGGTTTCCAAGAACCTCAGTAATTTAAACTACCCCAGGAGTGTTGTCTGCCTTAGAAAAGCAGGCAGCTTTTCGTCCAGTGTTTAAGAAGCAGAAAGTTTGAGTAGAGGAAATGTGGGTGCTGAATTTCCCTGAGTAGCATTCTTGATGAAACCCAAGAGATAGAACAAAATTTGAGGTGGATAGATGAAGACTTACCAGTAAGACTTTTCATTCCTTTTTATACCTGCAATTATATAAAGGAGAAGAATGTTAGATGCAGCCAGAAGAGAAAAAACATTGAATTTTGGCTTATGATGCTTCTCTCAGAGACAAAGGTAGAAATAGTATTCTTTTTGTCCTGAAGAAACATTACCAAAAGGACTAAATGAGTAGGGAGCATGACATTACGTTAAGCACTTTTGGGAGAGTGAAAAGATAAAATTAATCTGTGTGTTGTCAGGCTCTTAAGTGAGGAATGATGCATTAGACGACCTGATTTTATTTGATTTGTTGGGAAACCAGAGCAGCAGTGCTGTTTCTTGAACAGAATTACAGGCTTCATTTAAAGGGAGAGGCAAAGCGCACACATCATTCTGGAGTAGATCAGCATAAGCATTTTCTATATCATGAGTAATGTTTACTGGAAGAAATCAAATTACTGTTACACAGACCATCTGTTTTCTTTGCATGCAATCATGTAAGTGTTTTAGGACAAGCCATCCTTTTTAATCAGTTGTAAATCTCTTATGGCAAGGCACTGTTTTCTGTAATAAAATCTATTTTTATGATAAATGTAAGAGTTTTAAATACTGGTTTCTCCTGCATAAATATAGTGTACATATTGTTCATAACATAAAGAGTAGGGGTGTACATCATTAGTTATTATCTGTCAAGAACTTAATTTTAAGGCTTTTTGCACAGCCATTTTTGGATATTTGTTGGATCTGCAACTCATTGGTGTTCAACTATTATAGCAAATAACATAATGACTAATACTGTCCATTTATAGCCCAAGAAGTTAATTCCTATCTCCATTTAGTAAATGGAGTATAATAGGGTCTCTATTTTGCAGCATGACTGCTGTGATAGAAGTGATTACTGTGGAAGATTATTGTACATTGTCTAAATACTTACCCTTGGAAATACTGAAGGAAACAAGGCATGGCTTATGAAAAAAATGAGCCTGTGGAATGACATAATGACATTAAAGAAAACTTGAATTTATGGTCCATGAAGGAGTCAACAAGAGAGTCTGATATTTACTTCATGTTCAAGGGTAGCTCATTCACAGATGTAATGGTCCCATTCATTTTAGTGGGTGCTGAATTGTGCCTACTATTTTATTTTTTTATCACTGTCAGCTGTCACCTTCCCTGATTCATGTATTGTCTTTGGGTGCACAGAGGTTGCTTTTGAATTCAGAGGAAGCTGAAGGTCTGCCTCTTTAGCAAAGTCTCCTCTGATTTCAAAAGCAGCTGTGTGATTGCTCTCTATAGCATCAAATGACCCTGAAATAAAAGAAAGAAACAAGAACTGTAAGTAACACAATTGGAAATTCCCTGAGCAGGTTGGCTGTCCTTCTCAATGAGGTTGGCAAGCCTGAATTTCATTTGTTCAGACACTTTCAAATCAATGCTATTTTGTCTGAATAATTAAGCTGCTTACTCAGGCTTGCAAAGTGTATGGTGCTAAATTCTTGTGCTTTTTTGGGTAAACATGAAGAGGCAAAGAGGGAAAAACAGATGGACCATGCACCTGGAAAAAATCTAGTGCCTACAGTCTGGTGCCAACCAATGGAGTTGGATGAGTGGAAGTTTTCTGCTCAGGGAAGTACCAGGGGAAATGAAGGGCCCCTCTTAAGTCCTCTTGTGAAGGCTGGACTCAAAATCTCCATGTCCTGTCTATTGCCACTTACTTTCAGTGAAGGGAAAATAGTAGAACAAGTTGAATGGCTTACAAAATCATACAGGTGATAGAGAGTGAAAGATAAAAATATAATTAGTAGGGGTCTAATGTTTTCACCTGTTTACATTTTTTTTGTTGTAGTTCAAACTCAGTATTCTTTCTTTGAGAAAATTATTAAAGATTAAATAAATTTTTACTTTTTGTTCCCTCTGTTTTTTATTCTTATGTTCATCCTTCTTTTATTCAGAGAGATGAAAACCATAGGCAAATTAAATTATATCATTGCATCACAGGAATTTGTTTGTTAGAATAGACTTCTGGAGGGTGCTGGAGGGTATCAACAATGTTCTAGTCTAAGCAAGAAAAAATTAGATAACATCACTCCCAGCCTTGTTCTCCTGAATTTGGAGTATCTAGAAGGATGGAGATTTGCCAGCCTCACCCAGCAACCTATTTCTCAGACTTCCTTTTGTTCCCCTAGAAGTTTATCTGGTGGTTTCTCATGTTCCTCACCAGTTTCAAATGCAGCTGAGGTCTGGCTTCCCCAGTTCATCCAAGCAGTCCAGAGGAAGGAAGTTCTGCGTTGCTCCCAAGTAGTTATCCCAACCTCTTCACTTTCTTGCTGTCCATCTGCTGTTCCTGCATGACTTGCCACATGGCGGCCTGGGAGGTCCCAGTGCACTGGGGTAGCTGTTTTCAGCTGTTTTCCTCTTCTGGGCCTCTTTTGCTGTCTTGGCTTTCAGGAGACACATTTCAGTTGGAGCTGTCAAAAATTTGATGCAAATATTTGGCTTATATTTTTCATGTCATTCTTCCTACTTCCATCTTCACACTTCTAAATCTTTTTCGTAGGGTAAGGTGATAGATATCAAAACAATCTATTTCCATGAGGGATTCTGCTTAGCATGATTTTTCATTTGCATGTGAGTCAAATTATTACAGTATTTCTTTTTAATCTTGTTGTTTTTGTTGGAGTTTTTTGCCCAGAACTTTGGAGCAGTCACCATGTGAGTTCTTTAGTAGCTTCAGTAGAATAGACACTATATTTTCCATCTGTATGGTCTGTTTTTATCCAAAAAAGATATTTTGATGGATTTACAATTGTCATAGAAGACATTGGCCTAGTTTTAAGAACAGTAAATGCTAACACTACTGCTTGCGAATTATCACATTTTTATTATCAAGAAACAATTCAGCAAAATTATTTAATTTGCTTAGTAGTAAAGACAGTGGTAAACTATGAATTACTGTTGTCATAGCTACACTGTATTTTGATACAGTAGATTTGTTCATTGAAATCATAATGAAATAATTTGCTCTATAACAAGTATTATGCATATCTTAAATTACAATGAATTACTTATTGTAATTAATATCTTAAATTATAAATACAGAACTCCTTTTTAAGTGCAGTAAGTAGAGAATTCTGCTGTTTATTTTAGGAATTTCCTGTGTCTGCAGTGCTGATTACACTGAAGTGGGAATCAATGACAATGTGCCATATAGGAGACTTTATTTATAGTAGCTTTATAACTGATCTAAAGTGAGACGATAGATTTTGATACCCATGACCTTTAATAGAAAACTCTCTGAAGAGAAGTTTCCAATTTTACCTCCAAAGTAGCCCCTACTGAAAGTCTTTTGTGTTTTTGACTTTGTGAGGCAATTAAAATAATGACCTATTCTTGGTTCCTTTCTCCCTCTGTTACTTCTGTATCTTGGCTATTCAGTTAACAAAATGAAAAAATAGTTCAGGGTAACTCTACAAAGCTAGACATTTACCCATTTCTGCTTTTTATATTATTCTTAAGTGCAACATGTTTGGGGTTTGTATGTTTGCTTTTCTCTCCTTGAGCTGTTGCAGTCCAGTGGTTGTAGAGGATATGATCTGTGCATGTGTTCCAAATTCTCCATTTCCACGTCTTTACCAGATGTGGTTTTGAAGGAAATGAAGCAGAAAAGTGACATAGATGATTATCATGCTTGGCTTTGAACTGGTGCCCCTCAGCTCACTTGGTGGCACAGGAAGGAAAAGAGGGAAATAGAAATGCTTGGTCACAATTCTGAAATATATTTAGTTCTGAGCAGTTCATCCTTAAAGAGGAAAATTCTGTAAGTATTAAAAAAAAAACCCAAAAAAACACCATAGTACCAGTGAATAATCTTCCTTCTGGAGGTTCTGGACTGAAAAACAGTAGAAAAAATAGCTTAGAGAAGGCACAGGGAAGAGAATACGTGTAGAATGATGAGATTGAATTAATATTTCAGAACAGATCATCTGAACAGTGGGATAGAAAGTAAAAGTAAATGCATCTAACTAAATATATCTATTTGAAATGTGATCTGTTAACTAGTAGAATTAATTAAACTACTGAAAACTCCCCTTATACATATTTTTTTCTCTACAACTAAGTAGGGCAGTGTAAAAGATTCTGGCCCTTACTAAACAGTAATTCCCATAGGCTGCTTATTTTTTTAATGAACTCTTGGAGTTTTTATTTCTCAATATTGGCTACTGTTGAAGGCAGGAGGTAAGAACTACCTGAATTACAGTATGATTATAAATTATTGTTCCAGTGCCTTCATGTGCAACATTTGATCTTTTTATTCTCTCTGTTACAGGTAACTATCTTACACCCAGAGAAAGAAAAGTAAATTCACTTGGCTGTCCCATATCTCTAAGGAACCTGATGCATGAGCGGACTAGACAAGAGAAAGAGAGAAAAACCCCAAAGACCTACAGATCATCCGGCTGGCAGGGTGAGTAAATGTCCTGTCATCTCAGTCATGTGTTGTCAGGTACATGAGTGAGCCTGCTTTGAACATTGCCTCAGGAATTATTTATCCAGTAATTGCTGAGAAAAAGAAGATCAAAATGGGTCTGCTGTTTCCAGGACTCTGACATTTGTGCATTCTGAAGCACTAAGCCAAACACTTCTTATATTTTCAGTTTAAACACTGAACGTGGATTTAATAGACAAGGCAGTTCTGTATAGGGAAGAGGGGTTGTTAAAAATGTGTTGTTGTGCTGTGCTGTTAAAGCCATTTTCAAATGTGGTAGGTGAAACAGAAATACCTATTACTGAATCAGTCCAAACTCCTCATGATTCAGAGATCCAAAAGAAGAAAGAAAGGAAGAAAAATCTTTTTCTCAGTGCTGAGTGTACTTAAATTCTTACGGATGTGGGCCTGTGTTCCCTGCTTTTCCTAAGCAACTTTTTCTTGTTTACAAAACACAATTTAAAAAAAACCAAAAAACCCTAGCTGAGAAGCAAACATGTAGTACCCTTATGTAATAGTCAGAACCTGATTAAATGATTTCCTTTTTTTCTGGCTTTGCCTGTTCCAAAAGGTGGTGGAAGCAGAGACTCTAGCATGTTCTGGATCATTTTCTCCAGTTCACAGCAGTGAGTCAGGGGTTCTGTCAAGTACCAACAAGCCAATTTAAGGGAATCAAGAGCCACATGTACAGAGGATGACTTATTTTTTAAAAGGATGATGCAAATAGAAATAGACGAACATGGAAGAAAATATGACCCAAAGATTACCTCAGAGTTCTCTCTCTGGTGGTTTGTGTCTCTACAAAAGACATAATAAAAATGTTGCCCTCTTCCAATGGAGTGGCTGATGTGTTTGGTGTATATTCCCCACTCTATTTGGTCCTGCACGTTTCTGCATTCTAAACGCTGGCCAGGCCCCATATGCTGGGGTGGAAAGCATGAGTACAGCAAACCCATCTTCCCTGCAAACCAGGCCCAGTCTAAATTTTTTTTTTTAGAAAGGAAAAAGCAGCTGAATTACAGTTTTGCCTGCATGAAGATCCACCCTAGCTAGGAACCATAAGACAACTTAGCAAAGCCTTCAACGTGATAAAACAAAATAAAAGGCACTCCAGGGTTTTTCCTTCAACTCCAACTTCAACTGCTCTCTTATAGGGGAGGCAAAACCCAGCAGTACAACAGTGCCTTTATAATTCATATTAGGTGATATGTTCTGTATATTAGGCTGTATTTCTTAGCATATAAGCAATATTCTGACTTCAGTGAATGTCCGCACTTTCTGATTCCACGTTCTTTGAGGGCATCTGTCTAAATGCAAAGGCTGTCTGGACTTTGCCTTATGTTCCAGTTAGAAGAAGGAGAATTTTGCTATTTTTGCTTTTTGTTGTGCTTTGGGTTATTTTGTTTTCAGTAAGTGCTCCTCTGAGTGTGCTGGAAGATAACTTTTGTGCACAGAATTTGTACAAGAAATCAGGTAATTCCCTTGGCTACTCTGAACCCAACAGCAACAACTGGCCCCACCCTCTATTTCTGGACTCTTAAATCTATAGGAAAAGGTGTTCAGATGCTGATGAGACACTTTTCTGCTCTAGCAGCTGCTTCTTGCCTCCTTGTGGAGAAGGCAGTGGAGCAGATAGAGCCTGGGGGCACAGGTTTGTCCGTACTGTCTTCTTCAGCAATATTATTACACTCTCTTGTTTTAATACAGTATCTTACTTTTTAAGCCAACACTTATTTGCCTCTTCATTTTCTACTTTATTTTATATAGTATTTATTGTATATAGTATCTGTGCAATGGAGATGGGACTTACGTGTTTTGACACCGTTATGTCACTAAATGAAGGCCAGTGTGACTGACAGCAATAATGGCGCTCAACATAAGATGTCAACATACCTGAAGATTAAAGTTAATAATTTTTTCTATTCTTTAAACCATTTCTATGTTTATTGCTTTTGCAGTTCACACATAAAAGAAAATCAACCTCAGATTCAAATCTTATTGAAGCTTCATGAACATTAGTTCAAGAAAATAAGACGTTGGCAAATGATTAAATGTGTAATTAGAGGTTTCACATTTAATCTTGCCACTGTAGTGATTTATGGTTTATTATTTTGCCTAAGTAATGCACTGCTTTTCTAGTGTTTTTTTCTTTCCTTCAATGTTGTTAGTCTCTGTATTATTACAGTGAGGAAATTTGTCACAAGGACAATGCTTTTGTTCTCAGCTGCAGGATACAGAGTGGAGTTAAATCAAAGCATAGAAGATGCAATGCACTTCCCACTGCAGTTGGTGGGAGAATTGTGACGTGTTTACATTGTTGGGCCAGCAATGCTTTAGTTGTGAGAACAAAGGGCAGGATGCAGCCTCTGTGCTTCTCTGCTGTCATATTTAGGGCTGAAACAGGTGTCTTCGGTAGCCAGGCCCAGGAAGGCTCAATAAAGGCATGGAGCTGGGACACACAATCTCCCTCTGTAGTGCATGCCAGAATTGGGTGGAAACCTGCAAACGCAGCAGAAACAGCCTTGAAATAGCCCGTAGCAAAGGCTGACCAGAGTCCAGTGCCTACAGGCTGTGAAGTCTGAGCCCTTCTCCAGAGGTAGGTCCCCATAGAATTTTTTAGAAGGACTCATCAGGATTTGTGGTCACGGCAGCTGCCCAACAGATATGTGGGACCTTGTTGTTTGTGCGAAACCAATGGTTCTTCCCTCCCTTTCCAAGCTGCCCAGGGCTGTGCTGTCCTCTCTCTCCTTTCTTCCAGCTGCATGAAATTTGTAACTTTGCTCTGGCAGGGTTGTGGTATGTCTAGTGAAACAGTCCCAGGTCCTCTTTTCCAAAGCAGCTTCTAGTTCTGCTGCAAAGGTGATGTCCACACTGCTTCAAGGTGGGGAGAGCCTGGAAATGGGATCCCTCACACTCAAGTGAGTGTTCCAAGTTATGCTTGTGTAGTACAGGACACTGCTACTTCCAGCTGCACCATAGAAATAAACCAGATCTGAGATTTTGGGACTTAGGTTGCTTCAGGCTCTCAAGGGCTCTTGAACTTGAAATGAACATCTTATTGCTAAGGTAGAGTTGTTTGTGGGACTTCAAAGATAGAGTGAGAATTGAATTTTTTCGTGACAATTTTCATATGTATGTATGAAATGTAAATTATGTATGTATGATGGGTAAATTTTTATGTGCTCCTAGCTTCCTCTTGATCAAGATTCCACTTAAAGAGATAAGATTTATTCTCTTATAACATATGGTAACAAGAGTCTCGTCTTAGAGTAACTTCACACAAGTGTTGTTACCAGACTATTGCAGGATGAAATAGCTTAGATTTTATTTCTGGTTGGGAGTTTGAATTCACATTCATGTTAACTTCACCTAGTACTGTTAACGTGAGCAGAAAAAATATGTTGTCATCTTCACTGGTTTAACCTAACTATGACTAATAGATGCACTTCACTGCAATGTTTAACACAGTTTAATTATGTTCTGTTGAATTATTTTACATTCTCCTTACCATTGTGTAATATTATTGTGTTTCTTCATATTCTCATATTCTTTATATTTGTCTCATTGAGAACACTGGGGCTATTCTTTTAATCCTCTGCAACAATTACAGTAGAAACTTCCAAGAGATCTTTAAAAAATTGTAGCCGAATAAAAAGTGTAAAGAATATTTTTCTTGAGAAATGGTTATGTAAAAAAGGACTTCTGGTTTGTCTTCAGTATGTCTATTTGTCTTTTGAGCAAGTTTTTCGTTGGCATAATATTTTTCAGCTATTATTGCTTCTTTTTCATTGCTGTTTGTTTGTTTGTTTGTTTGGGGGTGTTTGGTTTGTTTGGGCTGAGTTTTGGGGTTGGTTTGTTTGCTTGTTTTGGTTCTGGTTTTTGTTTTTAAGGTAGGTAACCAGCGAGAATGGTTCCTGTTCCAGAAGTTATAAGAAGCTATAACTCCAGAACTACCTTTCTTAATATTTTTTGAGGCTGATATTGATGTCTTTTGAGCAGACATCTGTTTGTTTTAGGAAAAGAGGTGTTCACATTAAACTTGTGGTTTTTCCCTTAGTTATAATAGCTAGTTTAAGATCTGGCAATCTACATGAGAAGTTCCTGTTGCTCTACTCAATCACCAGACCTTTAATTGGCTGTCTGGCATTTTTCCCTGCCATTGCAGTCCCCATTTGAATCAGAGGTCACTCAAAATTTTGTGATAGTTTCTTCATATCTGACTAACTTAATTAGTGTTTGGTTTTTATCTCCTCTTCAGAATAATCATTAAATATGTGCAGTAAATCTATTCCTGCAGAAATAGAGTGTTATACCATCTTATGCTGATGGTGCAAAACTGGGAGGAGTGGCAGATACACCTGAGGGCTGTGCTGCCATTCAGCAGGACCTTGGGAGGCTGGAGAGTTGGGCAGAGAGAAACCCAATGAGGTTCAACAAGGGCCAGTGCAGGGTTCTGCACCTGGAGAGGAAAAACCCCAAGTCCCAGCACAGGACTGGGTGTGACCTGCTGGAGAGCAGCTCTGCAGAGAAGGGCCTGGGAGTCTTGGGTGACAAGAT
>JBBMKD010000102.1:87117022-87149963 GCA_037834095.1 Argya squamiceps
CTGGGAGTCTTGGGTGACAAGATGACAATGAGCCAGCAGTGCCCTTGTGGCCTGGAGGGCCAGTGGGATCCTGGGGTGTATTGGGAAGAGAGTGGCCAGCAGGTCAAGGGAGGTGATCCTGCCCCTCTGCTTAGCTCTAGTGAGGCCACCTCTGGAATGCTGTGTCCAGTTCTAGGATCCTCAGCAAGGAGGTAATGGAGAGGGTCCAGCAGAGACCACAAAGATGATTTGGGGTCTGGAGCATCTCTCTTAGAAGGAGAGGCTGAGGGAGCTGGGGATGTTTAGTCTGGCAAGAGAAGACTGAGAAGGGATCTCATCAGTGCATATAAATATCTCAAAGGTGGGTGTCAAGAGGATGATGCCAGACTCTTTTCAGTGGCTCCCAGTGATAGGATGAGGAGCAATGGCTGTAAATAAAACCACAGGAAGATCCGCCTCTACATGAGGAAGAACTTCTTTATATTAAGGATGTCAGAGCACCTTCTGCCCAGGGAACAGACTGCCCATGGAGGTTGTGGAGTCTCCCTCTGTAGAGACATTCCAAACCCACCTGAATGCATTCCTGTGCAACCTGATTTAGGTGATCCTCCCTTGGCAGGAGGGTTGGACTGGATGATCTCCAATGGTCCCTTCCAACTTTAACAATTGTGTGATTCTGTGATTCACATCTTGCTGTTATTTAAAGTCTCTTGCTGTAACTCATTTTTTGAGTACAAAAAATAAATGTGATATCAGCTACTCCATATGATGCTTGAGATTTCTAGTCTTGCACTGTAAAGCAGAGGTGTAGACCACCCTACAGCAAGATGAATGGTCCTGGTGGCTTCAATGGGTTTTTCGCTTTGCATGAGTCACAGTTTAAAGATTTCAGCACTTGCCTTCCTTATGAGAAGTGTCTAGAAAAACACAGCTATGGGCTGCCATCCATAATATTTAGCTGGGCTTAGGAGTGAATAATTTGTATTTTGGAACCCTCATATACATGTATATTTTGACAACACTGTTTGTTTGATTTTTTCATTTTTTTAGACAAATTCCTGCTTTTCACAGTAAATTGAACAGCTTTTGCTTCTTCTGAGCCATAGAAATCTAGCGTGTAAATTCATTTGAGCTTGAGGATTACTACCCCTTTTAGTGTTTATGATCAAAAGTATTAGCAAGACCCTTGGAGCAAACTCCTTACTGGAATGAAATAGCATGGGCTATTTGAAGTCAACTGGTTGAGCCATTCCAATACACAGTAGAAAGGAAATTGGCCTCTGGTTCTTATTCCACTGGAATGTACTGGAGTTTTTACATACAGTACTAGCATATAAAAGAGCACAAAATTTGGAGGCAGAGTGTATTTTCTGCTGCCTGCCTGACTCAGTATTAGAATCACAGAATCATTAATGCTGGAAAAGAGACTTGACGTCATTAAATCCAACCATTAGTCCAACACTGCCAAGTCCACCACTAAAAATCATGTCCCTCAGTGCCACATCTACATGTCTTTTAAATACCTCCAGGGATGGTAACTCATAAACTTCCCTGGGCAACTTATGCCAATGTTTTCAGTGAAAAAAATGTTTCCTAATATCCAATGTAAACCTGCCCTGCTATATTCTATAAGTGCTTGGGTGGTCTGTAACTGAATCCCACCAGGATATCCACTCTGTTGTCCTTCCCTCTAAACATTCATAAACATTCAGCCTATCATAAAGCTCTAGACAGTGGAAATGCTTCCTTATCATACAGGACTACCCCAACTATCTCTCCTTCTTTGCCTATGCCTTCTAAAGAGTTTAGAACTCTTTAGAGTATAGCCATATTGTTTGGACTCCCTAGATACTACAGTGTTACATATGCCATATTTAAACTTAAAAGCTGAAGCAAATATTTTCATCTACTAGGAAATAGTGTGCAAAGTTTGAGGCCTGTAATGTAGATGCAAAAATTACAGATGCTGAGATCCCTGGAAATGCAACTTCTAAACAAACTTTGCAGCTCATTTTGAAATCCTGTTTAGGTGAAATGGTCCTTTTTCATTGTCATTATACATATTTTTGCCTTTTCAGGATGGAAGTGTTATGTTATATTACAGCCATTCCTTCAGAAAACTTGGGAAAAAACTGCTTTGTCTGGGTCACAAGGAAGAATAGCCACAAGGGAAACGGTGCTTGTTTTCTAAAATGCATACATTCATTCTGTTGTGCATTGCTGAGTAGCAGGGGGCAAGCAGTTAGGAAAAGCTGATTCACTGAGATGATTATGTAGAGGTGAGTTAGCATTGTGAAGTGAATTAGTGTGAAAATTTCTATTGCTTACTTGTTTCCAGGCTGGATTTTTCCATCACAAGAACGTCAAGGCACAAAAGCATCAGGGCCTAAAGCAGACAGCTTTTTCTTAGAGGGGATCATCACCTTTTTTTGATCACTGAGTTCTTTAGGAACTTTGATAGGTGTCATATAAAGCTTCTGGATGAAACAGAGCATGTGCAATTTGCAATTTGACTTGGTACTCTGACATGGCATCAGGCAGACCTGGTCCCAGGGTGAAATATTCACAGCTGATTTCTGCCATTTCAAGCACAAGACAACAATGTGTAAAACCTGAAGCTGTTCCTTTAGTTTTCTGTTGTTCCACTGTTCCGTACCCAGATGATGTAATTTATATGCTTGTACATATAGAATAAATATATAGCATTTGCTTGCTACAAGGGAATAAAATGCCATTCCCAAGAGCTGCTGTAGTCAGACTGTCCTGGAATTCACAGCATGGACCACCTTTCTTGTAGTGTTATGACACACCAAGTCTGAGGACTTCTAGCAGAATGGGATGCACTCAGAGAGCAAAGTAAGTAATGTTAACTTTAACGATTGTGTGAAGTACTTTGAGTCTCATGTCCAGATTTTCAATAAAAACGCTATTAAAACTATAGTAAACACTTCACAAATATTATTGAGTTATTCTGGACTTAGGGAGGAAGCACAAGTGTACTGGAACTTACCAAAAGGTCACAGACCTTTTGATGTAACAGAAAGGCAACATTTCTCTTTTTAACCACCTAATCCATACAAGAGAAGACTAAATTTATTTCCCACAAATCAGTAACAGCTACCTCTTCTTGCTTACCTCCCACTGCATCTACTTTGATGAAATAATTGCAGTCATTCTTGCTAAAATATTAGCATGAAATAATTAATATTTGCATTTAAAGCAGTGTGTGCATGACCTTTGTAGTTAATACTATGTTAAGGTGGAAAATGTTATTTCATTCACTGTTTTTGGAAGCCCAATGTTGTGCATAGAACTGAAGTTTATTAAGTTGCTCTTCCAATTGTGAGCAACAAAAATGTTTCTGCTTTGTAAGCCATATAGTAAACTTGGGGTACCATTACTTCGTATTGTTTGAAGATTGACAGCAAGGCAGAAATTTCTCTATGGTATTTTAAAGTTTTAATACAGATAATAATGTTTTTTGATGGGTGTGAACTGAGACTAAAAAGGATGGCAGCTTTTTTAATGAGGCTCATTCCTTTTTTCTTGTTAGACACTTTTCTGGAGTGGAAGGTGGGAAGTAGGTAGGGTAAATGGAAGTCCTGTGGAATTATTGAGGCTGAATGAAAAGAAAAACAGTTCTGGTGAACTTCATAGGAGAATGATGGGTTTCCTCACTTGTGTGATTGCCTCTGGCTTGTTGTATTTAAGAGGCAGTAAAACTTATCCACAAGCAAAATTAATCATTTGGAGCAATAAAGATTGGAGGTTAATGAAAATGAGAAGCAACTTAAGTAAATGAGGAAAGCCAGTGGGAAAGGCCAGAGTGACTGGAGCAATATTCAAGTGATAAAAATAAATTTGGGAGATGCGAAGACAGAAAACTGGTATGATGGGACTGATAATACTTTTGTTCCCACAATCTTTGGCATTTATTCACTGTTTTGTCTTTATGCATGGAAACAAGCCTCCCACCAGCCTCTGTCTCAATGTATCTGACTCAATACATTGAATTTTTCTCCGTGCTTACCAAAACTTTTTTTAAAAAATACTCTAAATTGAACCCCAAAGTAACTTAAATAGTTTTTTGTTAAAATGAAGATCTCCTTAAGTAAGCAAATGAAATATTAAATCCATATCTTCAGTGTTCCCTAGCCTTTTGGCTTTCTTTTTCCTCAAGCAGCCCAGGACTAACCTGGGAAATTTTACTGACTTTAAATGCATTAAATGTATTGATCTGCAAAAAGCTTTGGCACCAGGCTGTCTGTAGCCTGTGTCATACTGTCAGAAAGGAAATGCTCCTGATTTTGTCTACAGAAAAAACCAAAATGAAAAACATTATCTGAGGTTCTGATTACTGTGAGAGCTGGAGAGGCCAGGGGAATTGGCTAATAGCAGCTTGTATTGCAATTAGGGGGGAAGAACTTGGCTGAGAGCAGCAATGATTCTTTTTAGCATCTCAGAAAACATTAAATGTATAATTTTTGAAAAATCATTTGCTCAGAAATAACGTCTGTGTTCACTATATACCTACTCACCAGGCTCAGCAGCATTTTGGAGGGGATACTTTACATATCCTTTCCTATTTATAACACCATATTCTTTCTTCATAATGAGGTTCTCTTGATGTCAGTACAGTCTTCTTTGAGTTCTGGACTAGTTTCAAGCTGTGAGTGGATCATATAAAGCCACTGCTATTTATCTTCTCTATTTTGGTAAGTTGCTTGGGTTCAGTATTTTGCCTCTATGAGCCTCTTAGTGCTTAGTCAGGTGAGAGGTTAGTTATCCAAACACACTGCCCCTGTAATTTAAAACTCACATAAAGCGTCCACCACCATCTTCTCACAGGAGCACTGGGTCAAGGCTTCAGCTACAACATGGATTGAATCATTGTTGCTTTCTGTCATAGAGTTTAGCTAAAAGTAATGTTACTTTGGTCAGTGAAATTAATCTGAGTTCACCCGAAATGGTTAAAGTATATGACTGCTATCCTCAGCCACTTCCTATTCCATTGAATAATGACTTTTTTCCATCAATAATTGCATGAAGATACTTGTCCTTCAGTCAGACTTAAATGGGAATTCTAAACACCTTTAACTGCACTGCACAAACACATCCCCTTGGTGGTGGTATCCACCACCTTAACACCACACAAACCTTGCCTATTCCCACCAGCAGCCACCCACAATTCCCTGGTCCCATGACACTCCTGTCTTTCCTGCCAGACCATAGCTGAGCTATTTTCTGAATTTTGCCACATCTTCTACCCCTCTTACCAGCAACCCTTGCACATGTATCTCCCTGTTCAGGTTTCATACAGCCACAGGCACCTCAAATCCCTGCCTCTTCCCTCCTGAACATTGTGTAAAGCAGTGCAGGGAGTACCAAGAGGAGTAGCAGTGGCATGGCTCGCCTCTCCCAAGTTAACCACATTGGACCTGAAGATTAGGCATGCTTCTGGGTGCTGTCTGCGCCCAGATATGGGAGTAGGTTTGAGGTTTGTGGGGTTTAAAAAAAATTGCTGTATGAACGTTCATCCTTTTTTTTCTAAAACATTTTTGTATTACTACGATTATAGTAGTCCAGACCTCAGTGCAGAGACTGCAGCTGTTTTATATTTTCATTTTACTTAGGTAACATATGCTCTTATATAGTATACAGCCTTGCCTAGAAAATTTCCTGAGATCCATTTTTCTGAATGTCAGTGCCACCTTCACAGGTGCTGCTGCTTTGCTTTCATTAATTCTCATTAATTATCCTCCCAAAGAGGAGAAGAACTTTCCTGTATGGCTGTTTGCAAACCAAGACAATGGTCCAGGTGAAATGTCTCTTCTCCTTGCAGCCATTTCTTAGTTGGTGCCTACCAGGTGGTACTGGGGTTTTTTTGTGCTGTGCAGCTCTGCTCAAGTGAGACAAGCAAACTGTTCTGGTAAGGTAAACCTGCATTGGAAATGAAAGTAGTGTGTGTTTCCTAGATCTTGTCTGATGGTTATGTATAGTAAATATATATAATGATGTGTAGTTTGTTAAAGGAAGTGTTTTATCAGAGTTGTCTATCTGTGGTGTCCTTCAGCTTTGAAATGAGGTAGCACATAGTGCATTAGTAAGGGTAGTGCTGGGGTTTATTTTTTTCTGTTGTATGGCTGTATAGCATTCTTTCTGTATTAAATGAAGGAAGAGGAATGGGAAGCTGTCTTTTTCATTTTTTGCTATCAGGATGGAGGTGATTTAATTACAGAAAACAGCAGGCCTGCTTAGTCTCCCTGGCACTAGTGTCTTAGGGTAAGGTAAAGGCAGAGGGGGTTGAGATGGGGAGGGAATAGGAGAGATCTGAAGTTGTTCAAGAACTACTTGAACACTGGTACTGTTTTCTCTCTGATCAGCTTGACCTCTGCTCTTTAGCAGAAACTCAAATTAGGAGCATAGGATTGGAAGAGACCTTCTAACTAATCCTGTCTTTCCTCTTGCCATTACAGCTGCTGTAGTATATAAATCTCTGAGAAGGTTGTTGTAGTATATCTCCAGTTTAACAGGATTCTTTTGCCCTTTTATAGGCTGGCTGTTCTATAGTTGAGCTTCTGTGGAAATTGGAAGCCTTCTAACTTTTTTTTACTAAGGCAAGTAAGTTCAAAGACAGTTTATTCATATTTATTTTACTGCTGGTGTTGCTTTTTATCTTAAATAGTTTTGCCTCTTTGTTGCATATGAAACCTTCCTCAAGTTTTATTTTTGTGAGAGTTGAAAAACTAAGGTCTTTGAAGTGTATCTTTTCTGTAAGTGAGATGGAGAATTAGGTTTTGTTGTTTGGCAATTTCAATTAGGTGTTCTGTCTACTTTCTTCTTTTTTTTTTTATTGTTCTTGTTTTAGGATGTGTAAAACTATTACCTCGCAGCATTTCAAATTACTTTAAGAGTTTCTACAGAATCAATGCTTCCTGATATAAAACATTTATTGATACACCTTGGGCTCTCCTATGGAGACAGAACTTATTGGTAGCTTGTAGACTTCACAGGCAGGGGGAGGTTCATCTTTCTTCCTGTGTCCGAATTGGAAGTGGCCACCTTGGGCTGTCTGCATTGTCACTAGAGAGAAACAGGTGGAGAAACAGAGTGAGATTAATCTGACCTGTTTTAGTTATCAAATTTCAGATAAAAGGAATTGCAACCTAAACCACTGAAGCCCAAGGTACCTTGCATTGATGAGAATTTCTGCATTATATCAGAATAATCTTACTTCTTCTGACTGGCAGATTAGCTCCTGGTTTATAGTGGTAATTCCTGCTGATGTCTATGGCTGCATTGAAACACACTAGAATACAATCTTACTACTTCTCAGTTCTTAATGTGTGATGTCAAATGACAAAGACAAAAGCTAAGACCTATTATAGACCTGCCTGTACTAAATGGACTTTTTTCTATGTATTTCTGAAATAGTACCTTTGGAGGGCTCATTCTGCTCTTAATCTTGAAAAAGGTAAAGAACTTTGAACTTCCTCTAAGATTTGAAGGTGGGAGTTCAATGTTGGCAAAAAGGTGTCTCTTGGAATCTTATTTTTTAAATGACATCTATTAAATGTCAGACAGGGCAGTGGGACTTGGCTGCTGTCAAGGAATAGGGAGGCAGACAGAGGACTCATAAAACCTTATGCAGACAGCATAAAACCTTCCTTTTTAATGATGTTAGTAGAAAAATGATTTCTGTTATCTCACCTACTAGATAATATTCAAGTAATATTATTGAGGACCTAGAGCAACTCAAGAATTTTCAAGCTTGGTCAGTGCTGTGCAGACCTTGAAGAAGGTACAAAGGTGTTCAGAATTCTTGAAGCCTGGCTTTCAATCTCACACTGAAGCCAAGGATAAACTTGACTTGTATCGATTTAATGTTCTCCATCAATCTTTTTTCTAAGGAGGCAACAATGTCTGTAAAGTCTTACTGAATGACAGTTACTCAGAATTATTTGTAACAGCCTGTTTGGAAATCCTTCACAGCTGTCTGCAAGCCTTGTAAGCACTATATAAGGGAACATGCTCCAAGCTAGTACAAAGCTATGAAAAGTGGCTTCTCCAACCGTTGTCCTGGGAGTCAGTGGTGAGACCTAATGAGTTTACCTGTACTTTAAAATTTGTCTAGCCTGCCACTCTTCCCCTGCCTAAAGTGGCATTCCTCACCCAGAGCAATGACTGATCCTTAATTCAAGAAACTTTAGTCCTTCAGGGCTGGAGGGCAGTTCAGGCCAGGAAACACTTTCCACTTTGCTGGGGAGAGGGGAAGCATGTTCCTTCATTTACAGATAATGTCTGCTCAGAGCTGCTCTGATACAGGGTGGGGAAATGGATAAGAGAAGCAAATGCAGCTGAGACAGCTCAAAGCCTGTGGGCCAAGGTGGGACAGACAATTCTGTTCTGTGGTAGGTGCATTCAAAATGCATTGAAATGCTGTTATTGCTATGAAATGTAAAGAGAATGAAATTCCATGGATGGTGTTGAAAGACCTTAGGATTAGGTATTTTGTCTTGTTCACAACATCCCATGTAAGTGGAGGTGCCAGTGATAGGTTTGTCTGCCAAAGTACAAAATGAAGTGTAGAGCTTTTGTCTTGCCACTTTAGAGGTTTTGAAATATTGGTTTGTTTATTTTTGAGGCAGAGTTGCACTTTCTGAAAGAATGATAACTTTAATCTAATTTACATCTGCTGATATGATAGATGAACGTCATCTTGATGGCTTATGAATGGACAAAACCAATTTCATTATTGAGTCATCCTAACTCACAAATTTCTCTGCTGTTTGACTCAGTATGCATGGGGTTTGCTGTACTATTATTTTTGTGGACTCAGAGCTCATGGATGCCATCCAGAGACTGTGTTCCCCCTAGAGGCAGATGCCAGAGCTTACTCACGTCACTGCAGAATTTCTCTACTTCTTTATCCTTGTTTTTCCCATAGTTGTAGAACTGAGGAATTATTTTTAGGGTAGTGTGGTTCCTATCATACTATGTTTCTGCTCAATTTGTAGACCCTGTGTAGGATATTAATTGCCATCACCACCAATGTAGTCTAATGATGTTGTAGCAAATTCATATGAGTCTTTTCACTATCATTCATATCACATTTCACTATCATTCATACTACAATTTTCACAGTCATTTGTATTGGCAGCTTACTTGAAGACTTATAAGCCAACTAAAAATGATGAGAGCTCATTTTGTCTCGTTTGGTTGTACCTGCATGAAAGCTTTATGGGTTGCTGGAAAGTAACTATTCAGCAACTGCCAGAGAGAACTGTCAATTCATTTATAACTTAGGCTTGTGGGATTTCAGTGCTCTTGTATCCTTTACCTTGGGAATAATATCTGCTGTAATTATGAGTATTGTAAGGATTGCAATCTCCCAGGATCATAATGCTGGTGTTATCCATCTTTTTTCCAGTGTTATCTGTAGCGCAGTCCAAGCATCCCTATCTACCCTTCACAAGACCACCTTTGAGGTTTGTCTTTGATAAGAAAAGCCTTGACCTTGAAGCCCTTTTCCAGGCCTAGAACACTGTGTTAGGAACATATTGGCTTTGTTTTGCTGGATTTTAAACAACCTAGGCATGGGAAGTTAGGTTTATTAGTGAACTTGTTTGGTGTGTTTTAAAACTAGCTCTAGTCTGAGAGTCATCCTACTCATTGTGAGTCCAGCTTATAACTGCTGTTTTGTATGATGCTGTCTTAAACAGCAAAGATGAAATACTTCCCTTGCTTTATGTACATCAAGCCCTATCAGGTTATTTTGTCAATACCCCCTCTCCCATGGGGCTTCCTTCACACCCTATGGACAAATATAAAAATTTTGGCTCCTTGCTGTATTGGGATCACCACAAATCCTACTCATCTATGTAAAATCACCTGAAGGGGAAAAAAATTCCACACAGCAGATATCTGAAAAAGGGAATTGGATGCTATCAAAGCTGAAATCCATAATTCAGGATGTAAGTTCTATGCAACTGCTTTATTTCAAACTTTTGGGATTTAAAAAATTTAAAATATTCTCTGCGGGTTATGTACGTGTACGTTCAGAGTCACGTGTCCGTATACACATATGTAAAAATACAGGCTTGGTATGTAAACTGATGCATCTGTTACTTCAAGGTCTCTTAAGACGTCCCAAGTCTGACCATGTGAGCTTCTTTCTTTGGTCCTGTAGCAGCTTCCCCACAAACAATGTGCTCTGCTTCTCTCTTGTGGACACGTTTTCTTACCTTTGAATTGCTGGAAAGGTGCTGATGCTCCTCGGGCAATACTCAGGCAAGAACATTGTGAAAACTAATGCAGCTATGAAAGAGGAAGGAAGTCAATCCACAGAGTCATTATTTTATAAAATACAAGTAATAATTTCTTACTGAAAGCAATGAGGATAAGGAACTAAGATAGCTACTTCAGGTATAAATATTTTGACTACTGAAGCTTTTAAGTGATGAGTTTAAGGAGACGTAATAGTAAACCTATTTGCATTAAGGTCTCCAGACGTTTTATGGAGGAGCAGTGTGGATGATTCTAGTTGAGTTTTATGAAACCATTAGACATTTTGAAATACATTATTTTGTGCTCAAAGAAAAACAAACCTTTGGACAGTTCAAGATTAGTTTATGTCAAAAGGGCTATTTTCAGTCTTGAGTCCTATTGACTAAATATAAAAGATGTTGGTCAAAGTATTATTACATTACTGAAGTACTTCAGCTTTTATAAAACAGTTTGTTTGGCAGAATATTTATTGTAAAATTTCTACACAGAACCTTGTGGTTATAAGATCGACTGTCTAATATGAGACAACTGTTGGTGACAGTACAGGCTGATTAGACTATATGGTTAGACTACATGCTATTCAGATTATTCTGATTGATTTAAAAATTTAAGTAAGTTTTAATCCCTATTTTTCCTATATATTAAATCGTTATTATTTAAATCTTAATTATTAAATATAATATTTTATTTTAAAATTTTAATTTAATGTATATTTTAAGATATATAAAAGACTTGTTCTTTGGTTTGGATATCAAAGGTAATTTAACTTTTAAGTAGATTTAGTATTCATAAACTGTACATCAGCTCAGAACAATATGAGTCCCTTGCTAAAAGGCTTCATTAAGTATTAATAAGAAAAATGCATTCTAAAAGTAAGTCTAATATCAAAGTGAAAAATAAGGTCTGGGTTATTTGTAGTACATGAAGCTTCCATGTATACTCTCTTAAGTTTCTGAGGGATCACCACATGAGAGACTACTTACTAAATTGTGGTTTAACTGTTGTTTAACATTTCTTTCCTATTTATTGTCAAGAGGTTTTTTATCTCCTCAAGATTAATTGGAGTATGGGACCTACCTATGAAAACTTCCAAACAAGAATAGCACTTCCTCACTAAAATAGATATCTGCTACTTGCTTGTTGTAATCAAGGCATCACAGGTTGAAAACGTTAAACGCAGGTTTTGACAGAGTAAAATTACAAGATTTTTGCCAGAATCTTCTTGTGATTTAATCCCAGCTGTCAACTAAGCCCCACGCAGCCACTCACTCACTCACCCCCAGTGGGAATGGGGAGAGAACTTACGAGACAAAAAAAACCCAACTCACTTCAAACTTCTAAAGGCCAATGCAGCATAGTATATATATGTGGATTTTTGAGCCACAGAAACTCTCAAAATGTGTAAATTTTTTTGCTTTTAGTACAGGTAAAAGGTGTTTTCTGGGGTTTCACAACATGCATGTGTCCTTGCCTACATCAGTCAAAACCACACCTGCACAAAAAAAAGCTGTAATGTTTTTCTTTTCCTTTGAAATACCTGTGACCAACACTTAGGAGCTGGAGTTTTCATTTTCTTTGTCAGTTCACAAGAAAAGGTGATATCTTGAGAATGTATGTACCAGGCAGCGGGAAGTTAGCACCTAGCTCTCACTACATTAATTACAGCATGACACTGTTAATGTAAAAGAAGATTTTTCTATCAATACCAGGTCTTGGTGACCCTAGTGACTGTGAGAGATTTGGTTCATAAAGGTTATTGTATGAAAAATCCCTCTATATTGTATGGTCTGGTCCCATATCAGTTTTTTATTTCAAAACCTTAATTTTAGAAATGCTACTTATATGACAGTCTCTGCTGAACAGAAATGGATTCACATTGCTTTACTAGGAAAAAGACAATCGTGGATACGTCTGCTTCATTGTGGAACCTAAAGCCACCTTTTGCTCTTAGAACTGGAGATGTAAATCTCTTTCAGCTACCAAGGATGCCTTTATTTCATGTTTGTACAGGATCAAATATTGTGGGGTGTGGACCTGTGATTAGGATGTCTAAATGCTGTGGTGTATCAACAAAAATGATTTTGAGTGGACATTTCCAAACTGGCTGTAACTTAGCCTCATTCCTCGTAACTCTGTGTATTGGAAGTCTTCATCCTGTGATTCTGAAGTCTAAACATGTGATTCATATATTGCTTAGGTAATAACAGTATTTTTTGTTTCTTTTGTTTGTTTTTTGTTTTTTTTTTAACAGGTGCTATAGAGTATACTTCAGGGCATCAACAAAATGTTCATATTTCTATTTTTGTTCCCATTTTGAAGTACCAAGAAAACAATTGCAATCTTTTTCTCACTTCCCTTCTGGCATTATAATAATAAATTTCCTGGGCAACTTCTGAGATAAATGTAACAAGTGTTAGCACGTAGCTATTAAATCTTCTAAGACTGTGAAATAGCTGTTCCTGTCTGGCCATTTGCAGCCTTGTAATAAAGCATGTTTTAACTACAAAATCTATCAAGTTATAAAAAAAGTCTTCACATTCTGTTTTCCCATAGTAGTCCCTGTTAAGCCTCAATGTACGAAATAACATCAATGTCAGCTGTAACTGTAGATTCATATATGCACAATTAAGAGTGTAATAGATTTCTTTTTCTGGTTTCAGCATAGGACTCAATTGATATGTTCTTTGCTGTTCCATACTAATTTTGATACTTGTCTAAGATGAGATCTAGAGAACAGGTGTTTTCAATCATGTTTTGTACCTGGTATTATGAATTATTATTGACTTTGGTTTAAGCTTAGAATTTGTTCCACATTGTACTGTTTAAAATCTATTCTCTCTGTAAGATCTGTTCTGCACTTGCACACAGCACATCTTTACCACAAGCACGCAGCAACTTGTTATTTCTAGCCCATTACTCTGCATAATGCAATGCATGTGATTATGACATTTTGGAGGCAGGAAACAATCTAATGCTAGTTTGAAGCTCTTCTATTGGTGAGGTTTTTCCCTTCCATTAATTCTACTACAAATATGATGTGGTTTTTCAAAGCAGTAAGATGAGGATGTAGATGAGGAACTTATTTCTGCTTTATCTTCAAACACTGTATACACATTATTCACTTAAACATCTTCCAAAAAATCATGGTCCACTAAAAATATGTCTCTAGCAAACATGATTTTGCTAATCTCTGCTAATTTTTTTGAATTGAGGTCCCTAAGACTTTGGGGTTTTTTCATCCTGTATCTTTAGATCCACAGATGTTTTATTACAATGCTTTAGTTCCTTGGGGCAAACTGTGTTCAATGCTATCTCCCAGATTGTCTTGCTTTCCTTTTCCCTTCTGCCTTTATAATTGAGAAACAAGATACTTGCTGAATTTCTCCAAGGGGAACCTTTATTTTATTAATAATCTCCATTTCAGGAAGCTTTAAACCTATGTTCCCTTACTGTTTTGTAAAGCAGTAATCTGAGATTACTGAAACCAAATAAAGTATTTTCCTGAATTGAATTTCTCAAGTCAGTGTTCCATTAGTAAATTGAATAATTCCACACTACCTTTTGCCTTTGCCTAATGCATTCTTTAGGCCAGATTTTTGTGTGGAGTAGGATGCTGTTGTTCTCTAAGAAAGTAATTTTATTCTTGATTTATTTTATTGGATGAATTTATAGAGTCCTGCCATTACATACTCTTCCATCTTCTCCCCGGCAGTAGCTGTAACTGCTCTAGCCAGATGTGCAGCCCTGCTGCCCCTGCAGAGATCTGAGCCATCTGCTCTGTGTCAGTTGGACACACCATCGTTTCTTAAATAATTAGGTGGTCTTAACAACAATTTGAAGATACAGTGTTTGACATGAGCTGCAGGGAAACTAGGTTTCAGACTTTGATTCTTGCATAGAGTTTTGACTTCTTTATAACCATAACAGTCAATTACTTCTCCAGTATAACTTGATATTTAACAGTCCAGTGAAAGAACAAGTGCGTGCTCCTCACACAAACACGAAAATAAGAAGACTGCCTTTTACCCACTTTCCTTCCTCATTCTTCTTAAAGGCTTAACCTTAGAGTAACAGCCTGATATCTGCCTTCAGCTGTGAGCACAAGGCCTGGATTGGGGTTCAGTGGGATTACAAATCACAATAGAGATTTATCTTGCTCTTCTTACCTCCCTTTTAGCTGGCATATGGTGTCAGGTGTTTTACAGACCAACAACAGTCTCACAGATGAGCAGAGTATTTGTTTCCATCTCAAACAGGGAGAAAAATATTGGTTTCTTAGCACTGCGACATCGCAATTTCCAGAAAAGTAATTTTGAACCATTTCAGGGAGTATAACAATGTATTAGTACAAACTTCTTGACAAATTCTATCTTGGGTGCTGCAGAATAGAAGACAAAACAACACTATATTATAAAGAACAAAATAGTGCTGATGCTGAAGTATTTTTCTGTAGTTAGAAATAAATTATTTGGAAACATTTCTGGAATGGGATATATCAATCTTGATTTTGCTCCTGTGGCGTTTTGGGTCCACGGATTAAACATTGAATATTCCCTCTTGTTTATTCCAGAACTTAACAATGAAAGAGCCTAAATGTGGTCTGAATTGTGGCACTCATTGGAGGTAACCCCTATGACTTGCTTCTAAATTTGATGACTTTAATGTAGCTAATAAGGTGTTCTTAGTCATCTTATTTGCCTGCTATGACCCTAAGACCTGAATAAAACCTCTAGGTCTGACTCATGATATTGTTTAAAGTAATTCAGCAAACTGAATTACTGAACTAACACCGATGCTAGTTAGATCTCTGCTCACATGGAGCCTCGCAGAAGAGTTGAGGCCAGAAGAAACCTCTCGAGATCTTTTGCTTCAATCCCCCTGCTGAAGCAAATTGTATAAGAGCAGGTTGCCAGACCTGCTCGCACCTTAAAACAGGACAGGATGCTGTTGGAGTGTTTTGCCGTGAGGGTACACTGCTGGCCTGTGGTCAGCTGATGGTTCAGTACTCCCTCAAAGTTGTCCTGTGCAAAGCTGCTTTCCAGATGCTTCATCTCCAGCATGTACTGGTGCTTGGGGTTATTCCTCTGCAGATGCAGGACTTTATACCCTGCCTTGTTGAGGTTAATTAGATTCCTCTCTGTCCAGGTCCTGCTAAATGGCAGCACATTCCTGCTGAATGGCACAGGCTTATACTGTCTGGTGCATCAGACACTCCTCCCAGTTCTGTACTGTCTGCAGACTTCCTGAGAGTACACTGAGTTTTGTTATTCAGGTTATTACTGAAGGTGTTGACTGTACTGGCCCCAGGGTAAACCTGTGGGGTACATCACTAGTGACATTCCTCCTGCTGGGCTTTGTGCCACTCATCATAACTCCTTGGGATTGGAAGCTCCACCAGTTTCCCATCTACCGCACTGCCTGCTTGCCTACCTATACCTTGTCAACTTGTCTAGGGATGTTGTAGGAGACGGTGTCAAAAGCCTTACTGAGGTCAAGGTAAACAACATGCACCGCTCAAACAAAATCCACCAAGCTGGTCACCTCACAGAAGGTGATGAGATGCTCAGCACAATTTCCTCTACATAAATATAGGCAGACTACCTTCATGCCTTTTTTCTGTTTGGAAGTGGTTTCCAAGATAAGTTGCTCTGTCACCTTCCCAGGGACTAAGGTGAAGCTGACTAGCCCAAGTCCACTCCCAAGTGTGTTAAATATTTCCTCCTCTATGCAAAGCATAGATCACACCGAGTGTTTTGGCATAAAAATAGTAATAACCATCAAGTATTTAGGTATAGTGACTCATGTTTTTCTAGCTGGGTGATTCTGCTCTGAGACACTGCACTGTGGACCAATCTGGTTTGGCAGCAGGTAGGCACTCCACCAAAGGGAATTATGGTTGTTCCTAGCATTTGCTGGCATATATGAGAAGCAGGCAGATTTCATCAGTGATAAAAGCTGCCACTCCTGTCTTCATTATGACATGTTCCTCTTCCAAGAGAAAAAAAACAGTAGCAGGTTGTTCTGACACTCTGACCCTATGTGTTGTTACCTTTAAGCGTGCAGGGCATCCCTGCTGCAGAGCTGGCTATGGGTCGGTGAAATTTCTTGGTTTCCTCTTTTTTCCTGGCTCTCACATCTGTCTTGAATGTTTTCTGCAACTGAAATTGGTAAGTTGATGTACTTGAAGGAAACTTCCCTTCAAGTGGAGCATTGTGCCTCATTATAATTCATTTCTAGCCCATTGCAGCTGTTCCTCATCTTTAAAATATGGAATTTAGTAGTCTTCTGGTGAATTGTGCTCCTTATACAATGAGGGGTAGGTGGGGGTGGGGAGAAGCTTAAAGGCAGCTATTTCATCTGTGCTCACAGTTTTACCACAGCAGCATGTTGCAACATAAAATTTAAGGGGTCAGTAAACAACTTGGCAGTAACTAAGCAATTTAAACAAAAGCTTCTACTCAGTATTTGATGATTGGAGAGAGAGTAGGAGAATCAGGATTCTATTGTTTAATGTGTTACCACAGTTGCTCCATTTCTAAAGGGTTGTGTTTAATAAGGATAGTAACTCTTGCATTAAAATGGCAGGCTTTTTCCCAGATCATTGTCAAATTTCTTTTTTGAAATTGATTGTTGAGGCATTGCCACTAATGAGTTCTGTATCCTCAAAAAAAAAAGCAAAAATTGTGTGTCTGCACTGGGGAATTTACAATTGAATTGGTTATGCCCCACTTTTTAACAATTAGCATCAGAAAGATCTGTGATCTGCATGCAACTAATGAAGGTACTGATTAATATTATTTTTCTCTTTAAGGCCTTTATGTGCTCTTTTCCTATCCTAAAAATATTTTACAGTATCCAGTCTATGATAAAACTTGTTTTCATTAGGGGAACACTGCTAATAAAATGATATGGCTTATTTTATGCAAAAAACTCTCCTGCATATTAATTATTAGACACGTTTGTTTGTACTACATGGCCAAGACTATTGGATAATGCTATAATTGTCTAACAGATGGATGGTAGATTAAAAAAGTACATGGATCTGAATTAATCTATTTGCATCTCCTCCTGCAGTGATGAATTTCTTGTTGTTCTTTAACCATAATCAAGTAAAATTTAAAGATCAGTTTCATATTCTGATTATAATTCAATCAGTTGGATAATTTTTCTGTAAGTGAATTCATACCAATAATAGATTTTAATTTTAGCATAATAGACCATATTTGCTTTTGTAATTTGGATAGAAAGACTAGCAAACATCATGGACTAAAGTAAATATCACTAGTTTTGGAAACAACCATGCAAACTGTTCCCAGTGAAACTGAAAATTCAGCGATGTTTGGCTCTGAGGATTCTGGTCTGACCCTGTTTCACAGTCTTGCAAACACATTTGTGTGCATGTGTAGGGATTTGGGGCAGCATCTGCTAGAGCAGGGATGAACATGGAGACAGCACCACAGCAGAAATGATGAGGGGCTCAGTCAGGGCAGGCACTGCAGCAGCACCACACCCAGCCAGTGACTGCACAGCCCTCACAATATCCTACAAGCACACCAGACCTTCCTCTTCTCCACCCTGGGAGCACCATGGGGCCCTGTGCAGAAGGACCAGTGAGAGATATGGAGCAGGTTCAGAGCCATTGATTTCAACTGGCTTTTTCAGCTCTAGATTTTGAGAGAGCAAGTTTACTGCCAAGTTGCTCAGGAAAGTAGTTTTTGCTTTTGCTTTGTTTCATATATATTTGTGCATGCACACACACACATATATGTGTGTATATATATGTACTTTAAGTTTTGTACCTGCTGCTGTCTCTAATGATTTTTGTTATATGATTGAAAAAAGCAAAAATTTGTATTTTTCAGGATGGGAGTAGTTTTTTTCAAAATACCTTTACTGTTGGAACTTGTTGGCCCTTAACATGTACCATTTACAGTCTTTGTGCTTCTAGTTTGCACACAATGATACAAGTGTGGGGGGTTGACATGGGTCAACAGCCACCCAGCCACTTGCTCATTCTCCACTCCTGCAGAATGGGGAGAAAATAAAAGGAAGGCAAGAAGACTCCTGGACAGGGATAATGGGAGTTTAACAGGGAAAGTGAAAGTTGTGTGTACAACAAGAGGAGGAGTTAATCCACTACTTCCCATTGCTGGACACACATCCGTCCACTTCATGAGAAACAGAGCCTCAGCATGTATAGTATCTTCTTGGGAGGCAAATTACCACAACTAAGAATGCATGTGTGTCCCCTTCCTCTTCCTCTCTACTCGCTTCTGTTGCTGAGCTCTTTAAGGTTCACTGAATTCCTTCATCCTTCTCTGTTTTCTACCAAGTGTGCCTGGGTTCTTGACAGAAGGCAATCCTAGGAATGGGCTTGGCCTTTCCCAGGAGAGGAGAAACCCATGCTGCTTTTTTGAGCTATTTTCTTATAGGCACTGAGATCTTTCTGTTCCCACAGTATATAAGCACTTTGTTTGGGTAGCTGTTTGGATATCTTCTCTAGCAGCCTGAAGTTTTACACTTAAACAGCACTGAAAGCTATGATTTGTGAGTTGAAGATGAAGAGAGAAAGTATAATAGTGCCTTTTTCAGGCATCTGTTTCTGAAAGAAATGTAGCAGTGGTCTAGGAAGGCAGCTGTCATTTGACACGACTTGGGGATTACCAAACCAGAGCAAAAGTTAGGGGGAATTGGTGTCACACCAGATGATGTTTGAATATCCCCATCTTGTCCTCACTTATAATTGTGTACAAAGCAGTATACAAAGCATGTATACAAACAAGATTATTTGAAGAAAGGCTGTACAAAGCCCACTTCTTTCCAAGTGTGGTTCAGCCTCGGGATGGAAGACACTGGTGGTTCCTTTCTGCAGCTTGGTACTGCTTCTGCATTGGGAACACCTATCCAGGGAACCAGGAAAGTATAGTTTCACATAAAATACACCAGCCGCAGATAGATGCTGTGTCTTTGACAACTACTTCAATGTACTACTCTGTTCAGCTTGCACCAATTTTCTAGTTACTTTGAACAGACCTAGGGAGCACTGCAGAGGTTGCCAGGAGGTTTAGCTTTTGACATGGTCTGCAAGCTGTGACTTTTCCCTGAGGCCTGTGGAAGCAGCTTACTTCCGGTAGATGAGCCCTTGGAGCAGGATTCAACTTTTCCCTGTGAAGCACTCCAACCTGAGTCCTCAGAGGAGTGAAAGGTGCTTCACTGATTATTCTTAATTTCTGTGTAATGATAATTCACTTGCTGCTGTGTGCCTTGGATGCTAATTGCATGACTGTTGGACTCACTTGAACTAGCCAATCACAGTAAATCCAGAACTAATGGTGATTGTGCTTTGGATGGATCTGACACCTATTTACATATTGTATCTTCACTTAGGGAGGGTACATCATGTTAAAGTAGACCTACAGAATTGCTCTAACCAAGTCCTGAGGGCAGGAGGGTTAGGAGAAGAGAGGATGTGTAAGCATTGCAAGGGTTTTTCCAGGAATTAGCCTGCAGGGAAAGGGTACAGCTCTAAAGGCTGAAGTTAAATCCTTTGAAAGGCAGAAGTGTTTGTAGACTGAAGGGCTGGCTGAGCATGCAGTTCTGGATAGGGCAGCTGTGGCCTGCCAAGGCACATGGAGCTGCTGGCAGGGAAGGTGCTTGCTTACCTGGAGAAGAGGTTACTTAGTGTTCCTTCAATTCAAATGCAAGGATGAGAGGATTTTAAGAAAATACAGTTTTGCAACCAATGGAGAACAAATCTGTATGATGTCTTGCTTCAAAAGGCTTTTTTTGGCCTGAGTGTGGAGTACCATGGTGGGTGGCTGTAATTTGATCACTGCAGCTCTGTCCCCAGGGGTAACACACTGGTGGCATGCCACACCTACTGTGCATGGCAGGAAAGCCCTGTAAGGAAACTCAATACAGAGAGAATTACAATAGCTTTTCTTTGTGGCTGCAGGGACATGTGTTTTGCTGTTGCGAAGCTGTACAGGGATAAATAAGGTGACAACCTGTTCAAACTATGCAGCTGCATGAACTCTTTTCATGCTGCATCTGATGCCATGCCTTTTTGGTAGAGTGGCCAAGGTCAGAAACGTTGTAAGGGTTCCTGAAGTGCCATGTGGCTTTCACATATCCTGGGCAGCAGGCATGGTGTTTCATGTCACATTTCCAGGGGCAGGGTATCCCTCCACTGAGGAGAACTTCCTTGTGTTATGCAGATGTCTTTTGGCCAAATGACTCAGTGGAAGTGGATCCAAGTTAAGTAAGTAATTCAGAAAAAGGAATATCTTATTTTTATACTGATTATACAGAAGATAATCTGAAAATGATCTTATGTACAGGCTTTCCATGATTCTAAATAGTTCTGGTTCTAATGTGAGGTGCGTGTGTTTCTCTACTGCCATAAGTTCTCATTTTGTGGAATGGAGTTTCACAGGCATCACACACAACAACAATCTGGTGCTTCAAAATAAGATCCATAGTAACTGTGGTAGCCAGATTTATTGATTTATGCATTTATTTTTAACCTGAAATTCAGGAAAAAGTAGTTTCTGTGTGAAAAGAAACAGTTTTCAGCTTGAAATTTCTACTGAAATGGAACACTGAGAGTTTCAATTGCGTTCTCTTCTCGTCCAGCTCTATGACTTTTCCTTGTCCAAGCAGAGTGTACACAGCACATCATAAGCAGGTGATTAGAGTTGCAGATGGTTCAGTTTAGCCCAAAGGGATGAATGTTGCTGCAGAATTGCTCCCCTTCGCTGTAAGGCAGTGTTACAATTAGCTTTAATTAACTTCGCTTCTTCTCTAATACTGTGGCATTTCTTTAACATCTGTCTGACTGCTGTTGAGAAGAGAGCTGTATTTTTCCTGATCACTGCCATGCTGAATCTACTGACAGTAGATTCTACATGACTACTGACAGTATAAGGCCTTTTGCAGGTCATTAATATCATTCATTTCTTTCCCTGCCCTCAATTTTTCAAATTTCATAGTTATTTGTACATCTGTGTTGGCCCTTGTTAGTACAATCTCTGTTCCAGCATTTCTCATGTGCGGTAAGAAGGAGCGGGAGAAATTTAGCAAAGTCTAGAACAGTATAATGAGTGTTTTTCTTCATTGGTACAAATCTTATTTTTTTTAGTTTCATGATATTCTGTGAGGGGTAGGAGGTCCTTAGGGCCCTTAGAGCCTCACCTCAAACACGTGTAAACTTTTCCCTGTTCAGAGAGTTTGCAATTAAGCATGCCCATTTCATGATTTGAGGAGGGAGGACTTAACCACCAGAGTGCTTCAGGGAACAAGCAGACTGCATGAGGTCAGATGTTGGGATCTGAAGAGAGAAACCATTCAACGCAGACACAATTTCCTGTTTTTCTCCCGTGTACAACACAGTGCATGCTCCAGCATGGCCAAATGGTACTACCCTGTTAATGTAGACTGATTTTTTACAGTTATGTACCTTGTACTGTCATTGTTATTTGAAGCTTGTATGTGCTTGTGATGTACAGAAGAGTTAAAGCCTTTGTATAAAGATGAATTTTATAGCTTGCTTTCCTCTTGATATTGGTCATACTAATTATCCTTCAGCTCCCCAGGGCGGTTTGAAAGAACTAAAGGGCATAAGAGGGTTCAGTTTTAATTATGCAAAAACTGTTTCACATTGAATGATGATCTGATGCTTGCATAATTGTAGATTAGGGATTGAATAGGAGAATATGCCTTACTTTGTTGTATTGCAGCTGTAACTGGTGGTCTGGGACTGAGGTTTTGTCCAAGTTAAGGAGGATAAGTAGATATGTGGAAATTTCAACAGTCCAACAGCCACTTGCTGAGGATAGAATAGGAAGAGGAAAACACAGGAAGAGTACTGTATACCTGTAAAGCCATAAGCACTAACCTTGACTCTCTACTGAGCCTTAAAACTTGGTTTAACCACCAACAGATGGAAATTGATTTGCTCAGTTTTGCCTCTAACTTGCCTTGTGGTTTAGGAGTGATCCTGTCTGATATAGTTCTCCCACTGAATCTCCAAACCACTCTCTCCCCTTCCTGTCACCTGTGGCAGAACAGAAAGAGAATTGGAGGCACAAAAGGTTAAGATCACCATTGTTGAGATGAGAACAATTTACTTAATTGTTCTTAATTAAGTAATGAGAAACAGCAATGAGAAAAGACAATAAACCATAACAGCAACAATACTAATGGCAGAGGGTGCAAGAAAGAGGTGACCAATTCACACAGAACCCCCCCAAAATAGACAATACCTGACTACTTCCTCTGCCACACAACACCCACCCGGGAGAAAACCTTCTCCCTGGAAGAGATTCCCTTCCTACTGCCCGAGACAGTGATGTGGGGTGATGCAGAATAACCTCTGTCCTAGCCATTCCCTCTCCTGGCTACTATAAAAATGAACCCTGTCCTGGCTGGAACCAGGACAGTTGCTTCTTCAGTTCCTCTGCAGAAACCCCAGTATCAAGCTTATTGTTCTCAGTATAAAAATCCATTTTCATGGGTGCTTGCTAATGCCTCTGGTCTTGCAAATCTTCAGCTTTCATTCGCTTCCATGAACAAACATTCAATTTGCAATTATAGCATTGTGGACTTTGTAGATCTGTGATTTCCATTTTCACCTCTGAACTTCAAGACTTTAACTTTGTGTGATATTATGATTTTAAAGAAGTGGAATACCCTGCTGCCTGCTCTCTCAATGCTTGGAGGAAAGGAGAAGAGAAGATATATTGCTTATATTTGACTTGATAGATGCAAAGTCAGTTCAGAGTCTGAATATTTGCTGAATGACTTGTGTGTTCCCTCTACAGTCAGACTGAATGTATCTCAGTTTTGGCTCTGAAAAATTCCAGGACGCTCCTATTTGGAAGTGTGGAGGGAGGGTTTCTTGATGTTTGTTTGTTTGTTCATTTTCACAAACAATATCAGGATTATGAGAATGTTTCCTTCTTCCTCCACGTTATGAGAACGTGTCCTTCTGCATAAGACAGCTGAAATTATGTTTTCCCCCTGAAAGATTTGAATCCATGTCTTTCTGTCTATTGACTGCAAGGATGGGATAGCTTTCCAGTTCTGCAGTTCTGTCACATAAAGCAGAAATATTTATCAAGCAAGTAAGCAAGTGTTTATGTTGTCTGAAAGACTGAAGATTTTGATTCACACATCTGTTCCAGTACATATAAAATAGAAAAATTAGCAATTTTGTCTTAAGGTTTATGCTATTCTAGAAAAACTGACATGCTAGCAGTGAGATTTCTCCTTGGATGTAATGAGTTTAACCTACCTCTGACTAAGAAAATGCTATATGCAGTGGGATATTGGTTAAAATGGAACATTGGGTGCTTTGTTCTGTATTTATGTTGATCCTTTCTATTTTTCTAAGTGCTTAAACCTGTATAATTAATTTTGGATTTGTTAGAAACTGCCATTTGAGATGAATACAAACAAAAACTTTAAGGCTTGTGCTTCCATGCTTGCTTTTTTCAATGGTCAAGCCAAGAAATGTTATCTATGCAGCCTTACATTTGACTTTCTTTGCAGGGACAGTCATGAAATACAGGGGAAATGTGAGAGCTCTCTCACTGCAGTCTTTCAGCACCAGCCAGAGTTACAAGACATTTTAAGCTACTGTAACACATCCCTTGTTTTTGTTTTAGTGTGGATCCAGCTTGTGGGACAAAAGGTGGGTTGGGTCATGTTACATTAAGCACAAGGGCATGAACTTTGCAGTAACAATAATTTCATTACACCTTAAAAAAAGATGTAATTGGGCAGCTTGTCTAAGGCAAACTTTGCCTACAAGGACAGGAAAATGATTGCATGAAAAACCTGTAAACGCTAATCTTCAATTTACATTTTAGAATATACTGTTATAAGGAAAAGCCCAGACTAACTCTTTGTGAAGGAGAAGTTGTCTTAGTCCTCAATTCCAAAGTGTAATTGTCAAATTGTTGGGGAAATGTTTTGCTGTCAAGGCTTGTTGCATAGAATTTGTCAGTTTGCCAAAGAGCCTTTATTAACTTGACTAGTTTTAGAGCATTCTGCTTCCAAATTGTGCATGCTCAGACAGGATGAGATATCAGAATGGGTAAATCCAAGTAATTTCTCAGTCAGAGTCATCCAGAGTAAAAGGACTCTTTTGGGTTTTTTTGGGGAAGATGTTGAATGGTAACTCTTAAGGAGTTTGGGCTACTCTTTGTAAGCCTGAAGTATTTTTGAACTGGCTTCCGTGAATTGGGAGTATAAAAATAGACTTACAAAAGAGGATACAGCAAAGCTGATGTGAGTATTGGAGCAAAGAACCACTTAAAGTTCATATTTATGGTCACTGAATGGAGTTCTCAATTTCAATTAAGTATTTTTGTTTCATGGAGATGGTACAGAGCTTTCTTCAACCACATCCCCACTGTTTTGCAATTTGTCACTCAACTGATGCAAGAGTCTCTTAATTATCTATGGTGGCAGGAGAGAGAGCAGAGGAGGACAGTGACACTGGTGGCTGTGGAAAGCAAATATAGATAATACAAAACCCGTGCAAATCATGCTATAAAGATGCACAGTAAAAGTGTAACTGAGATGAGTTGTCAGAGACCTAATACTCACTTGAACCAGTTGGACACTGGCCATGTGAGGTGGTTCTGTGGGTTCTGAGTCCAAGCTGGCTATGCCTGGAGCCAGCAGGGATGCCTCTGTGCCTGTAGCCTGTGTAGTCCAGCACCTGAATACTCTGCCTTTGGCTTATGGTAAACTCAGCTGGCTGAGTTTGATGTAAACGTATTTTTTCAAACTTTACCAGGTCCTTTTGAATTATGTTGTTGCCCTCAGCTGAGTGTTTTTAACCCACTCTTAAGCCCATAAAACGCTTACTCTTTGGTAGAGGTTTCCCTGTCTTTGAATTGAAATTTGTGGCTTTTCTAAGAATGCCATGACATTGCTTTCTACAGGATGGTGATATCCTAAGATTTCAGTTTTGAATAGATATGACCGTATATAAGAACTGTTTGGAGGAAACTGAGGAGATGAGCCCATGAGCAATATTTTCAGATTGTGTAGGAAAGCTAGTAAAATAAAATAAATTGGAGAGATGCCAGGAGAGTAAATGAGACCAATAAGAACTGATTGCTTTTTAAAAAATTTCTGAATTCCCAATTTTAGCTGGATGTGAACATACTTGTTAATCAGATTGTCATTAATAATATGTAGATCCCTGTAGATGATTTTAGTACAAGAGGATAAGTCTTCTAAACTCAACAAAACAAAAGAAATCTTTTAATGATAAACTAAGGCGAAGCAAGAATTGGCTGTGAGCATGAGTGTCTTTCTGTAGGGTTGAATATTACATATAGATTCCTGACTGAAGTGAACTGAAATGTGGGATGGAGGGGTTGCATCCCTGCTTCCCAGCATCTGCTGCAAACTGCTGAATTGCTGCCAAGCATAGGCATCCTCTGACCACTACAGCCCCTTTTTACTGTTTTATTTTTGCTCCTAGTAGGCTGACTTTTCCAGAGTTATGGAGCAGATGGATGGTAGCATGCATGATGCTGTCAGTGGTCTCTCCCCCACTTGTAAAAGTAATGGCCTTTCTACCATTACATTATGCTGGGATAAGAGTTTAGCATACGTAAGGCACAATCTCTGTCTCGTGCTTTTGAGCTGCAGCAAATGTCCATCTGTTGTTTGAATGCCATTTGGAATGCTTAACCCCTGCCAAATCCTGTTGACTTTGAAGTTCATGGGAGTCTTGCCCCTGATTCCAGTTGGGATAGAATTTAGGTGACAACATTTCTGTTTGCCCTTGTTTTACAAAATTTTTATGTGGACTCTAACAGACTAATCGGCTTATGACTGGGGCTGGATGAGGAAAGAGGGAATTCATAAGCAATATGTCTCTCTGGCCTAGTGGTGGAGAATATTCTACTTCACTGATTTTAAGAGGTTAAGTTTTGATGTTGTCTTTTCTAATTCCCTTTTAGGAATCATTTATTGGTGGTATGTCTTGACAAAGGGAGATTAAATTACATGAACTTGGACATCGTACCAATTATTTAAAAATCAATTATTCATAGAGTGCTGCTTTCCTGAACAATGAAGAAATATTTATCCTTGTTAAGAAAGACAGATTAATGACTCCAGACACTCATTGTAGTGAGTGGTTGTATGAAATATTTAATCTTGTGGTACTATGCAGTTCCACACTTGTGGAATTTATTATGTTTTATTTCTGGATCACTTACATACTTGTGATGTGTAGTATGCTTTTAAGCATCTGCTTAAGTATTGCCTGCTCTTAATATTTTCAGTATCTGTGATTATACCATATGCTGCCATGGAGAGGATTATACTGTCAGTGTTGTGTCAAAGCAGCATGGAATTGCAGTCTGATGTATAATTAGAAAGATATATTCAGGAATGTTTCTTAGGTGACTGAATTTATATTGATTATTCAGAAGAAGTGCACATCAAATTACAGACTTTGCATCTATGTAAGAAGCATACATACACTTCAAATGCCACAGGCTGGTAGGGCACTGAAAAAATAAGAAAGGATGAGCAGAAATGGATGCGGACCAGATCAAGTGCTCAGAACAGATTAGGGAGAGGTGTTTTGTGCAAAGTGATTTTGTGCTTAGTGGCTCCTCATCTTTCTTCGTGCCAGACTGTTCCTGTCACACAGATTAGAGATGGCTGGAGGGAGAATTTGGGGAGCTCTGAAAGGCCTTTGCAGCAGCAAGCACCTATGAGACACAGCAGCGTCTCTTCGGTGCTGGGGTAAGCAAGGAGAGGTGGGTTTCATGCAGAATATTTTGCAGATGGGAAGAAAATACACTGTTCTGGTACATGCCAGATTTATCCATGGCAGGATACATCAAAGCAGCCCTAGAGCTTCAGGAAATCTGGCTCTCTTAGCTGCTGCAGCTCTGGTGCTGGACAAAGAGGATGAAAGAGTCTAAATTGCCCAAAATAAAGGCTCCTTCTCCTTCTGCTGAGTGAATAAAAAAACATGGCTGGAGAAAGTCCCCCTTTTGCCTTTGCTTTTTCTCAACCCATAAATGCAAATGGTAGTAAATGATGTGGGTTTGCTCCAGAATCTCCAGCTGGTGTTTTAAGAATACCTTGTGTTTATAGGCTTATATTAGAAATGTAATAGATGTAGGAATGTAATGTCAAATAGATGGTTCCATATTGTATGAAACTCTAGCTTATTGTTTAGGATCCTGCAGAATTTAACATGAGATCTGAATGTACTTCCAAATGCTGTAGTTCAGTGCCTTGGGGTCTGTATCTCATTGGTGAGATGCAAATACCTATAACTAAAGAGCTTATTCTTATATTTCTTCGACCAGATGCGTGTTTCAGATGTTTATCAATGTACAGTTTAACCAAGGAGGAAATATATGTCCTGAGGAGGAATTGTAAATGTAGAAACAATAGCTATTACTAATTTACAATGGATTGTTTAGATCCAGAAGTGTTGTCAGTCTTGCTTGACTCTTGTATCACTGTGAAGCTGCAGAACTTGCTGGACTTTCTTGCTGGATTTGCAAACCTGAAAAGAAGACAATAATCATGGCTTCTGTCTGCAAAGTTGTGTTTAAGAATGAACATGGGACTTGTCGTGGTTGCCCTGTGCAGCTACTAAATATTGTATATGAAGTGCTATTTTGAGTATTCTATTAATTATTTAAAGCTAAACATGGTTTCTCTTTATGACATGTGAGATTTTTGACTAGCAAAGGCGAAAGTGTAGAGAGTATTTTTGCCAAAACTATTTATTTTTTGCAGTAATCTAAAGTCAGATGTATGTGAGCAGTGATTTAGGTAAGATTTCTCTTAGATAAAAACTAGTAATTTTAACAGGGATTTTGGATGACCATTTACACCAGCTTTGTGGCCTATAACATTCAGTGTCCTGTCACTGCTCTTAGCTGCTCATAGATTTTTCCGAGGAAAGTTTAATAAATCCATCTATAGAATTGATTTTTTTTTAAATATTGTAGTTAAAATTAATTCATCAAAGTAATCTCATTAGTTCTCCTTTATCTCCATACATTGCTGATGAATTTCAGCTGTGTTTTGTGCTGCTGAAGTTACAGGTAAATAACACTGATTCTGTTTATTGGAAATGTACCCTTGAAAAACTAGAAAAAAAGTATTACAAATATAAAAACTGTTGAAGCACCAACTATGAGATACCTACCTGGAAAAAATCCTGATAGTTTAGGGCTGAGAAATCTGGGTTTGTTCAGCCTGGACACGAGAAGGCTTCAGGGAGACCTTCCAGTGCCTACAAGGGGCTACAGAAGAGCTGGAGGGGGATTTTTTACAAGGGCAGGTAGTGTGAGGATGAGGAGGAACGGCTTCATGCTGATAGAAGGTTGGTTTAGATTAGATATACTGAAGAGATTTTTTTTGCAGTGAGGCTAGTGAGACACTGAAACAGATGACCCAGGGAAGTGGTAGATGCCACAAACCAGAAAACATTCAAGGTCAAGGCTGGATGAGGATCTGAGCAACCTCATCTACTTAAAGATGTCTCTACTCTTTGAAGAAGGATTGGATTGTGTGACCTTCACAGGCTCACTCCAACCCAAACTATTCCATTATTCGATTCAGTCCTAGAAGTCCAGCCTTAGTCTTTTTTTAGCTGTCTTTTACGGGCAACCTCATTTATTAACCACATCACATCACAGGTTGCATTATGTTGTTGCTTTTTAATTCTGGTAACAATATTTTCAGATGGGTGCACCAGTTAATTTAAAACTGCGGTACTTGCAACACTTGTTTTTTATACCTTTTACATTATACAAGAAAATATTTTAAAAAGTTTTCATTCACTTGATCATTTTGCTTTGTACTACATACTTTTTCTGGTTTAAGAAATGTGGGGGGGTTTTCTTGACAAAAAAAACAACAACAAGGCAGTAGTAGTATACCTAATGATGTTTAAGATTCTGTTCAAGGACATTTTCAATCTGATCTAGAGTTCATGTGAATAATTCAGGCTTGGGATGGTGCAGTTAAATTCATACTTGAGACTTATGGGAGAGTGCAGCTCTGGTTTTAATATGTTATACTAAAGCTTGTAAAACTCATTCTTTGCTGTCACAGTCAGTGATACTTGGATGTAAAATTAAACTGAGAAGCATTATTGCATCCACACATTTCTATTTCTTCAGTGGGGCTTACATTTATGTCCCTATTGCATCACAGATAGTGATTATGGGTAGGGCTGGTCCCACAGTGCAGTCTGTAGGATCTGTAACCTTGCTGCAATAGAGCAAGAAGAAAGAGGGATGCTTCACTGAACAGAAGAAATTTTGTGGGTCTGTCACTCTACTTCTGAGTGGCACTTAGCAGCTTGTGAAAGTGGGTGACCAGACTCCTGGGGTCTGCCTGCCTTGGTGGCAGGTTCTCTCCTTCAAGGGGACACATTGATCTTTTGTTATCCCATAAAAAGAGCAGCCTGTCTTTCTTTTGGATTGGCCTATGTCTACTTTGATTAATTTTCAAAGTGATTGTATCTGTAGGTTAGAATCCTTAAATTTAATATCATAATCTATCAACTTTCATAGTTGTAGCACTACTTTTGTAGGTTAGGAACAGTAGCTGAAAGACTGCAAAGTTTAAGTAAAGCATGAGATGCTTTTGACCTTTTCTTTATTAATGTTCCTAAGCTTGAAAGAGCATGTGTGGACTCCACAAGATTCCTATATACATAATTTGTACCATTAGAGAAAAATAACTAGTCATGTATATTTATTCATTAGTGTAAAAAATATACAGTGGTTGTCTCTTGATCTCTTTTTTTTCCTCTGAAAATATTTGGGATCAGTTATGATTTAAAGAATATATTTATTATAATATTTTTAAGAGGAGCTTAGAAGAAGAAAGATTACTTGGATTATAATTTTTTTTCTTGTAGCTAAAGGAGCCATATGCCTTTTTCTAGGCACTGGTGGTGCATGCTGCTTCTCAGGGCTGCTGGGTGATGGGGTGTTTCCTCTCTAATAGTTTGAGTTTGAGGTTTTTTAATAATATTTTGTAGAGAAGCTTTTGATATATGTGAATATGCACTCTTTATAAGTCTCAACATCTTTCCTGTCCCACTTTAGAAGACTTTGGCAAAGACTTATGCTTGCACACTGGTTTTGGGATTCAATGGTACTGTCTTGCACTTGCTTGTTTCATTTGAAGTGTGGAAGCCCTTCCAGGAGCAAGGAATTCTTCATTTTGCTGTGATTCATCCAACATGCTCATTGATAGTGAAGTGGTTGTGATGGTAAGATGTGGTGACAGGGGGCGTTGTTTGAGAACACAGGTTTGCTGCCACTTCTCTCAGTGTTTTATTGGAAGATTTTTCTGTGCAGAGAGGATGCAAGTCATCTAAAGCTTTCGTACACCATAGTAACAGCAGTTGGTTTTCAATATTAGAGTAAGATTTTTGCAAAAAGTTTGAGTTTATGTGTCAAAGTGTGTATTTATCACTTCTTCCACTGGTTGCCTCCCACCTACTATTTGCTTTTGAGGATGTGGCATCTGTATGTGAGACAGATGAATCTGGTATGTGTTCCCATTCCAATATGAATGTCCTAGGAGTAAGAAGCAAAGCTGTTCTTATTTGTATTTGCCTTATAGGTGGTCCCTTCAGGGTCAGGAACATGAAAATATTTTTGCTCAATTTGTTTTAGACTGCAGAATAGGGCACACTGTAAAAACTGGTTCCAGTTTGGGTTGGGTATGATTTCTTGTCTACAAAACTTCTTGCAGCAATCCCTTTGCTCAGGACTTACAAATCCTCTCACCTTGCCTTCTCTTTCCTTCTCCTTTCCTGGAAGGACTTGGATACAGCAAAAGGTACCCACATGGGAAGTAATGTTGGCAGAAACCCAGGAGGGGCTTCCTTCCTAAAAAGCAGGCAAGCTGCGGATTAAGAGAGCTGTACAGTAGGGATAAAGCCTAACACAACTAGCCAGCTTCCTGTTACCTCTCATGTTAGGAATTCATTAAGCCTTGCCCCAGAAGCACCAACTGCAGTGCTGTGCTGCTCACTTTTTGGAACACAGCGTGCATCAAGTCTTCCTTTGCCTGGTTGCACTTGATGTTTCCTTTGTTCTTTACAGATGGCTGGAAATGGATAATTCCAAATGTGAATGCATTAAGCATATCTTACACCTCACACTAGCTGTGTTTTGTGCTGTCAGTGTGGGTGGTGGGCTGCTTTTCGGGTTTTGGAGGCATCCTATTCTGTTACCCCAGATAATTGTGTTGGCTCAGTGCCGTCTTTTGTGGAAAGTTGTGCCAGGATTTACTAATAGCAGTATGGCATTCACTGTTGGGTGCTGGGATACATCAGCCTTGCACAAACACATCCAAAGCATCAGTGATACTAACAGGAGTTTCATCACTGACTTGCCGAGTCCAGGATTTTCCATGTGACTCTGAAGAGAGATCTGACTTTGCTGTTTTTCTCCGTCTTTGTACTTAGCTTCTGCACCACACCTGAGTGCTCTTGACATCAAAATTTCTATGAAAGCTCTCTGGTTTCATGTGTCTCAGTTTGTCTGCTTAATCAGGAGGAGGATTTTTAAACAATTCTTCAGTAGGCATAAGAAAAAAGTGTGCTTAACATAACGGCAAGTGTGAAGTAAGCAACCTTCTGCTGAAAGTTCACATGCCAAACACAGCTAATCCACCATATGTGTGACCTAAAAAGTACAGACATATGGATATTCTTCCCTCCCTCAGTTTCTCAGCCTTTTCATCGCTGCTGCAATTGTAAGTAGCCCAGTAACACTATATCCTTGATCAATGCATGGGATCTGTGATGGTATTTTGCAGTTGGGCTTACTGGAATGCATAGCATGCCTCAAAGTGAAATGAAAAGAGTACTATAAGCTTTTCAGCTATGACATGTCACCTCAGCAGTCGTGTGCCTTTTGAAAATACATAAGAGTGACGGTTTTTCAGAAGCCCAGGGAGGATGATGTGTAACAGCAGATACTCTGGTTCTGATTCTTCTTTAAGCAGTTTCTACATTCCTGATGAGCTTCCCGTAAAAGGGACATGTATCTTTCCCTGCCCTCTGACAGCATCTGCTGCAGCCCCTGGAGTTACCTGGCTCTGGCATGGAGAGAATAAGACTCATGGTAGAGGGAAAATAATAAGATTATATACTTTTAGAAAATGATCTGTTTCTTGGACATAGCATAGGGAATTTGTAACTGTCATACCATTGGGATTTGTTTTCTTGCCTTCAAAGACCAGTTACAAAAGTTTAAGCAGTGGCCAGGGCTGCAACCCCCAAAGTCATTTGAGACTTGATCCCTAAGAGACGTCACGTAAGTGGCTAAGTTTTTACTCCTTTTCAGGTAGGCTGGTACTCAACATGGGTCCAGTTTTATGATACATAACTCATGTCACTTATTGTGTGGCTGTGTGCTGTGGTATGTCACCCATTTAGGTCAAGATCAGAGAAACAAGCACAGTATGTCCCACTTCATAGCCCAAGTGCAAGCACGTGCTTCACAACTCTGTTGTAGACAGAACTCAGTTTGGTCAAAGTGAATGTAATCAGTTCATTTGTATGCTGTGATGGTTTAGCACAGGTAGTTTTTTTGGTTTTTAGTCTTTAGGGAAGTTGTAGCAAATACTGACAGCTTGT
>JBBMKD010000102.1:87158519-87343693 GCA_037834095.1 Argya squamiceps
GTGGATGTGTCTGCCTGGACTTCAGCAAAGCCTTTGACACCATCTCCCACAGCACTCTCCTGGAAAAGCTGCCAGCCCACGGCTTGGACTGGTGGGACCTTTGCTGGGTTAGGAACTGGCTGGATAGCAGAAGGTGGAATGATTCTACCTCCAGTTGGAGCTAGTCACTGGTGATGTCCCCCAGGGATTAGTGGTGGATGAGTCCTGCTTAATATCTTTATTGAAAGGAGGTTGTAGCAAGGTGAGGGTCAGGGTCAGCTTCTTCTCCTATGTAAGAAGTGACAGGAAGAGAGGAAATGGCCCCAAGCTATGCCAGGGGAGGTTCAGGATGGACATTAGGAGGGGTTTCTTCACAGAAAGGGTGATTAAATTCTACAGTGGGTTGCCCAGGGTGATGATGGAGGTGTTTAAGGAAAGACTGGATGTGCTGTGGTTTAGTTGACACAGTGGTGCTCAGTCAAAGGTTGGACTTGATTATCTCAGAGGTCTTTTCTAACCTGATTGATTAGGTGAATCTGTGAATGAAAATAAGAGACTTTAAAATTGAGTTTGCCAGTTAAAAGTCTTATGTCACCCATGTTGGTAATGAAGTGAAAAGAGTAAATCTGAATACATAGGACTGTAATACATATGAGGTGAACTTTCCTTTGAGGATAGCTATCTGCTAAACTCCAAATTCATCTGTTCTGCTGAGGCTGCACCCACCAGGATATAATCACAAGGACAGGGCATTGCAGCTGTGGCCTGGCTGGGCCAGAGGGGAGCTTGTGTCTGCTTTTGATGTCCTGTTGCTGATGGGCAGAGAGCACAGTATGGTCCTCCACCCCTTCCAGGAGTGTAGGAGTCAGACCATGCATGGTGTATACCCTGCCTGGAGATATGAAGCAGAAGGAGCTGTTCTGAAGGAGCAGGGAGAGGAGGCTCCCTGTTTCCCACAGCCTGAATAAAGAATCCCCTCTACACTCCTTAAAATTCAAATACTGTTTTCACTCTGCTAGGAAGGATCCTGCAGGCACCAAGCACAGGGAAGGTGCTTAACGAGTAATAAAGAACAGCAATAACAACTGATTAGGTCTGGGCAGGTAAGAAGAAGGGGAATACTTTGTGGGTATTTAAAATCTTAAAATGTATTGCAAGCAGTCCCTCCATGCACTGTTGTTAATTACCTAGACAACAGAAGCTGTGCAATCACCTTCAATCACAGACTTCTATTTAATAAGCTTATTGTAATGTATTGCAATTAACACTCTCCTAACAGTTTGTGCAAATTTTCAGCTTTTTCTCCCAGAGTAGTGTTGTAAATCAAGCTATAAAATCCACTGGTAAATCTACTTTCCCCGTGTTAATGTAAGTGGATGAAAATACCTGGTAGCAGTGCTGAAAGTGGCACCCTCTGAGTGATGGGATGGGATTGCCAGGCAGTGCTGGGAAGCTGCAGCTGTGCTCCCAGTGTGGGTGGGTCCCACAATTAATTGTGAAAACTGTGGGGGAGATCTCACAAATCCACTAGAAACATTTGCACATTCACACTATTTAAAATACTTTCAGTGTCAGAAGCAGAATCCTATCTGTCTCTCATCCATAGCTAAATCAGGCAAAATTCCTTCTCTATTGTACTAGCTCTATTCAGAGCAACATTCAATTGGAAGTTGATGCAATTGACATCAGAAAAATGAAAGCAAACTTCATCCTAAAAAAAGTTCCCTCTAAGTTTAGGTTGCCTATGTATGGATTTGGCTGAATTTTTTTCTTAGACGTATCTGCAGCATCTGGATGTATGTGTATGCACTTGTGAGATTCTGCTGGCAGACAGCTCTGGTGTGTATGCTGTTAAACAGTCACAAAAATAAAATAATGAGAGGGAACAGTTGAGAATGAAGCAATTCTTTACAGGCAGGATAGTACTATTTGGAATATTATTCCTTGGCTATTTATGATCATACTGATACTTTTTATATTCCAGGTTAGATTTAGACAGTGCACTAGAATGCTGAAATAAAAGAAACAGCAGTATTTTGACAGACACACACCCAACAATAAGCATTAAATTCTGAGAGATGTTTCTCTTTTCCTCATAAGTTGTTTAGGATATTTATAGGTTTTACAAAATATTTATGGAGGTGAAATATCTGCAACAGAGTTATCAATGATCAGATAAGACATTTAACCATTTAAAAGATGTTTATCTGTGGTGTCTGAAGATACCATGCTGTGTAGAATTGGACAATATAAATGCCCTGTGTGGTGTTTGTATCTGTAAGACTCTTCAAGATCGAGTAGAGGAAAAGAAGAAATTCTAAAAATATAAAGCACAGGCAAATAGAGGCAGTTGTCTCAAATGCCTATTCTCTCTTTTTGTAGTGTTTTTTCTAAGCACAGAGTTGAGTGCAGCCAGCTCTCACAACAGGTGGACACTTGCCAGACCCTTCTGGACACCCACTGAGGGAAAAAAAATCCTCTTTCAGGAAAATATTTAAAGCTTTAAAATTAAAATGTTTAGTTTGTTTAGGTGTCATTTTAATCCCATTCCCTTTCCTCCTCCTTTTTTTTTCTTTTTTTTTCTTTTTTTTTTCAATAATATTTTTTCTTTCTGCATTTGTGCCTTGGTGAGAAACAGGCAGAGAATAGTTTTTCAGCCCTCTAGGGAGGGGTGAAACTGCAGCCTGAATGTGGAATGCTCAGAGAGACTTACTCTGAGCCAGGTCCTGCTCCCTGCTTGGAAATATTGCAGAAAGCAGCATTTTGGTGCAAGTGCAAGCAGCCATGGTGTGTGCATGGCTGTTGTGGTTCCATCTGAACGACAACAACTTCTTTCTGTAAAGCTTAGTTTTTACACATCTCTGAAATATTTTGGTTTTTCTGGGTTATGGGACACCCAGTGCCTCATTATTGAGTTCTCAGCCAATGGCAGTGGTGCTGTGTTGCGGTTATGGGTGTGTTGTCACTTTGATTAGTGGACTTAATGGGCTCATTCAGCTGCATTCCACTTCCTCTAATGTATATTTCTATCACAAATGTCATTATCTCAAGTTTGCAGCATAAGTCAGGAACATTTTAAACTGCACAGACCAAGGGATATGAGAGCAAGGCAAAGTGTTGGTAGAGCTACAAGACTTACTTGTAATGTTATGTTAAAGTTCAGAAAATGTTGCTTGCTGTCTATTGAAACCAAGCCCCCAAGTGAAGAGAGAAAATCAAGTGCTGTACAAATTAATTTTCAGTTTTCATCCAAACTGGATCTGTTTAGCCCTATCAGCCCAGGACACCTTCATCATACGTGTGGTTTGAAGAATATCTAAGTGATAATTTCCTTTTATTGTTTTGCTTAAAAGAAAAAAGCAACAAACAAGTTTTTCATAACATGAACAGGAAATATAAGGTAAGTTACACATAAATTAGGAAGCCTTATTTCTGCTTCATGAGACTGGTTTAACATTTTGATTGTTGTACATCTGCTCCCCAAAAGAATCCCCAGAGGAGTTTACACAACTTCATTCAGTGGTATTTGTTTAGAGGCTTCAAGGGAAACTTTAATTAAAGGAGGTTATCAAAGCTTAGAAGGTATCACTTCCAAAGCATCTATGCAGGTGTGACAACTGCAGTCAGCCATCACATCTGCACAATAAAACTGTCCCCCAATCCCTTCTTTCTTTTTTTTTTTCTTTTTTTTTCTTTTTGCTGGGGGGGTGTCATGCTTTTGTTTTTTTTTGAGAGCAGGAAAGGTAAATACCTTTCTTTTTTGTAGGTGTGTAAAACTAGGCATGATTCAAACACCCTACAGATTTGGGAAGGAGAGGGATGACTGGGACATATTACCACCTAATCCTCGGCCATTGACTAAACCTGTTTCCATTGCAAGTTTTGGGTTTGCTGTAGAGTAACAGTACATTTTGCCTTTTCTCTTACATACATATTTTCTCTCTAATTATTTATACAGAGAAGCCATACATAGGATGATGCAACTTCTGTAAGAGACAAGATATATTTGACAAAAAAATCTATCAGGGAGTCATGAGAATTCTGAGATTTCAATGACAAACCTTTCAAATTCTTTCATCTTCCGGTTTCTGACTTAATTGAGAAACAGTGGTCTTGAAGTACAGATTGTATGTCTGGCTCCAAGAACAGTTACAACTGATATGTTCTAAAGTTGATGTCCTAAGATGGAGAGGAAAACTTTAACAACTCTTGTATGCTAGGGTTGGAAGTAGGGGATTTGATTACTGTCAATATTTAACAGATGACTGTTCAATTTATGTATATGCAAAATCCCTGGGATCCTGATGTTGATGCACATTAATATAGAATGCTTTGCTTCTTAACAGAAAAAATAAAATCTGGCATTATGTAGGTTTTTAGGACATCTCTCTTGATACATAACAGATATTTGGATTTCTGAAAAATGCTGAAATAATTTTGATTGAGCATTCTTGCTGAAACCAAGTAAATGGACAAAGATGTTTTGCAGAGTCCTATCTGGAAAGTATATGGAAATGTGTGTAGTGCCACCCTGGTTTTTTTTGCAGTGCAAAAATATCCTTGAAGCCAAGTGAAGGAAATATGCCTACACTAACTCCTTCCATATTGTTCTTCACAAGCTTATTTGCGGCTAAAAACATAAAACAATATTGAGAATGCCTGGAGCAGTGATGCTTGTGTGCCCTGTGGGATGTCATGGTTCCTATATACCTCTGCTTAAAAGATCTTGCACTGGTAACTGTAAGGGAAATGGTGCTTTGATACTGGAATCACTTTGGAAATTGCTTTGAAGTTAAACCTCTGAGAAGCTGCACAAAGAGGTGGTACTTGAGACCAAGCTCTCTATCATCAGCAAAAAGCAAGGTCTGGCATCTGGAAGCTGAGGAAACCAGATTGGGAATGCAGCATAATTTCTCAATAGTGAGGGTAGACTGCAAGTAGAATGCAGAAGTCTGTGGGTAACCTGGCACTTTTAGATTCTTGGCACTTCTTTAGGTCAATGTCAGATGGTTTTGAAAAAGATACTTTCAGTTCAGTCAGTTCACTTTTTATTGAAAAGGAGCTCTTGTTAGGAGTATTAAGGTCGAACAGAAGAATCAGGAAATGACTTTCTCAAATATTATATTAAGAAATGGTGACTAGATAATTTCAGGGATACAATGAGTTTCTAGTTTCATCAAAAGATATTATAAGAAGCTTTTTGTTTTGCTTTAGAGTTTAATGGTAGTTTTCCATACTGTATTATAGTGTATACATTAATTTATTTCATGCTTGAGAGTTTGAGGCACGTCTTTTTCATACAATGCAATCAGTCCTGTTAATATCTTCACCTATTAGATCCCAGGCTGCTGTCTTATGAAGGTTTTGACAGAGATTTTAGGTTTTCACTCAGGCCTAAAGATGCATTTTTTCTGCCACCAACACCAGAAGCCACATGTTCTTGACATAGAACGAAGCAAATGTCAATGAGTTTTTGTACTTCTGTCACTGCTCAAAATAGAACACCATTCATGAAAAAAAGCTTTTCTTTATTATTCTTTCTATGGCAAAGGTATTCAGTTCAGATACAGAAACTTCCTATATATTTTGAATAGAATTAGCAGTAGCAGATGTTTCAATTTCAAGGAGTTTATTCAAGGTCCAGCTCTTGAGCCAAGAGCACAAATTGAAGGTAGGGTATTAGGCAGAAAGGCTAAAAGTCCTTGGCTCTCCATTATAACAAATATCCTCTTACTTTTCTGTCCTTTTGGGAAAGGAGATGGGCTAAATCTGCTCTCTTGGCTAAAGGTAAGTTCTTCTGTTTCTGAGAGTCATGGGTTTTCTTCCCTTATTCAATTTCCATGAACTCCCTGCTTCAGAACTCAGATGACAAGAACTGGTTCAGGGTAAGACAATTTCTGTAAACTTGTTTAATGCCCCTAAAGTCTTGCATGAGTTCTTAAAGTATCTGTTTGACTACAATCTGAAAGGGACAAAAAATTATTGTGATTCTGTGTGGGCACTCATGCAGTCATACAGATTCTTTTTGTGTAGCACCAAATACTTGACTATATTAAAAAAAATAAATAAATCATCAAAAGAAAAGAAAACATGCTTTTATACACATGAAATAATGCTATAAAACTTGTACTGAAAACATGCATTTATACCAAGTAAACCTCTTTTCAGATTTACTATGGCCATAAATTTGTTCTGCAATCTGTGTTTTCAGTCAAACATGACAAAGGAACACTGGAAACATAGGAGGTGGAAAGCTTCTCTTACATTTTCAGGAATTAGCTAAATATGCTGAGGGACCATGAAAAAATTTGAAGAGAAATAGAAATTTCATATATAAACCAAGCACTGAGTCTGTGTTTCCTGAAGGTATGCATCTTGAATGCTACTGAAAATCCTTGCTTATCATTATACAATGAGGTCTCAACAGGTTTAGGAGTTTTTATTACACTTGAGATATCATCCTGCATGGAATTAAATCTAGGTAATGATGAAAGACAAGGGTTTGAGTTTTCAGGTGTACCAGAGTGGACTGGCTTATATCTGGGCTTGCTGCAATAAATTCAACTTAAATTTTGGGGAAGGAAGGAAGATGTAGGTGCTCATAGGGAAGCTGAGAGAAACAGTTACGGACATAAAGAGAGATCAGTTTGTGGCAGTATCAGAGAGCCCAGTGACTAAAGAATCCTCTCTCTGGTGGTGAGGGATTTCTGTTGGAGCTTTTACTGAGCACCCACATTGACCTGATTGCGTGCATAGGCTTGCACAAGATCATTTAGCTGAAAGGGCACTTCTCCCTGGCTCTGAACTGGGAAGAAGGGGAAGCTTCAGATGCTGAAGTTTTAGAAAAGAGAGAAGGAAATGTAAAATGGATGTATGTTTTTGTGGGTGAATTGAGATATCTGAGATTAATAAAAGTAACCCGTGTCTTTATTTTATTATCTATTAAAAGAAAGTGGTGAGAATTTTGGTTTTATTGCCTGATAATTGGGTCATGTTTTATGGATGATGTGAACCTCTTCAGAAGTCACATTTTCATTTAAGTTAGTGGAGTTTGGACTGGGGGAAAAGAGTAATCTTCAGAGTAGAAGTCCTCTTTGGCTTTGTGGGGGTTTTATTTTGGTTTTGGGGGTCTTTTTATCTCGTCAAAATAATGTATATCCAATATCATAAAACTTTATGCCTTACAGCCAATTTCAGGAACTTGTTTAGTTTTATATCTAGCAGACTATCTGTAGGCATCACAAAGACAAGGTTCCTGTGAAAAATGAAAATGAAGACATTTATCTTCACCTGTCAAGTTTGCTTTTTCTTTTTTCAGAGAGAAGTGCTTTTTTAAAAATTGCATATATGTCTAGAAGACAGCCTAAAGTCCACTTAAGCAGCATGGAATTAATCTCGATTCCTTTGTTTTCATAAAGATATTTATTGCTCTACATTGAACACAGCTATAAATATCAAACAACATGAACAAAATATTTTTGCAGTGGAAAACTCATTTGCATTTTTTTGTAATAATTTATTTCAGATACTAGTTAATGTGCTCTAAGTGCAAGTATGCTTTTACACCATCCTTACACTAATGAATTATTTATTAATCCATTTGTTTTAAATGTATCATAATTTTTTTTTAATTGCCATCTTTTTAAAAATATGTAAATCCCCCCAGTAATTAACAGCAGAAACAATGACTGTGGTATCTCAAATTCCTCTCCCCATCCCAAAGCATCCTTATCCTTGGACTACAACATACCTTTCTAGAGAACGTGTAGGTTGGGCAAGACAGGCTCACTGGCCATGTACTTTTGGAATGGGCCAATGACTCACAGCTGTCAGAGGATTTTTTTGAGTAGTGCCCCTTCATGTAAGTTTGGGGTCAGAAGAGATCTGGAAGCTCAAGGAGGAAAATAAATAAAATAATATTTAGCAGAAGTTCCATTAAGGATTTTTGCTTTCCTAGGGATATTGAATGTCATGTGTTGCCTGCTATGGCCAATTTATAGTATTTGAGCCGTGATCTCTTAAGCTTTTGTGCAACTTAAGTAAGAACTGGCTTACAGTAGTGAAAAGATCAGACTAAGCCTCTTCAGGTGGTACAGCAAGACATTTGTGTAATGAAGTTTTACCAAGCCAGCAAAATTAGAAGCTTATCCTTCCCAGAATGGGACTTCTACACTTCTTATGGGCTTTGGATGTGACAGAGAAAAACAGGATTTTGCTTGTGTCTGGTCAATTCTAAATTTATGCTAGAATGGGCATGACTGAAAAATGGGACACAGACTTAAAAAAATATCTGCAGGCTCTGATGCCCTCAGAGAGAGGGCCTTTTCCCTTAAAAAGGGAGCTTACCTTAACTCATGTATTCATCAGATGAATTCAAATTTATTTTTGTCTGCCACTCTTCCCTGTCCCCCTCTTTCCACAATTGTCATGGAAGGGTAATTAGCAATATACGTGACCTAAAAATGTATTCACAAAATATTTAAATTAACATCAACTATTCTGCTTTACACTAGTATATTGTCTATATTATGGGGTTTCAGGGTTGTGTAGTGGATTTTGGGTTTTTTTGGTTGTTTGGTATTTTGTTATTGGGGGGCTAGTGGTTGAGAGGGGTAGGGCTCTTTTCAATATAAAGTCAGGTTGAGATGCTTGTCTTTTAAAAGCAGTAGTTGCCAACATCACTGATAGGGTCAATTGAAAATATGTAAATATGAGGAGGCAGCTCTACTGAAATGAATGAACAACTTGTTCCAACTGAAGATTTGGTCTAGTATTTTGTTTTTAAAATTCTATAAGCCTGCATGAAAATATGCTTATTTTTACAACCCAAAATAAACCTTTTTGCTGATGCCCTGAAGGCTCATAAACAGCTTAAAAGCAATTCTGAGCGCTGATGTTATTAGCAACTGGAACTCAGTTTTGATTGACTGGGAGTATTAAACCAAGAGCTCTCCACTGAACCTTGTAGCATTACATCAGTAACTCTGAGTAAAAATGAGATCATGCCATCATCCTTCTGCAATGTGAGCTTTGTATTGTACCCACTGCACGCACACTTTCTACTTTGGTTAGAATTGTCGCCCTGTTGCTGTCATGGGAAGTGATTTCACTAATAGGTTTAATATACAGTAATGGTGCAGACTGTTTTCCATTGCCTTGTGGGTTTGGGTTTTTTATTTGGTACATGAACTGTGCAATGTGAAGTTAAGACTATAATATATTGAACAGGGAGTGAAGAATGAGCTTCTGATTTTATTTACTTTCTTTTAGAAAGATCTTACAGTCTCCTGATCTCTTCTTAGCATTCAGATTTTTTAGGGGGAGAGTAGGATGATTCAGTAATCATGACACAACAGGGTGACTTAAGGTTCATTTCTTACTTCTGCCATCAGTGTTATTTTGAGATTCTTAATCCTTATGCTCTCAGTTCTCTTGTGTATATAGTGTGGATAGCAAGAGTTTCTTGGCTGAGGTGATTTTAGGGTAAATTGATTTATTTCCGTAATGTTTTGTTTGCAGCATTTTAATTCACAGATGAAACTGTAACAGGAATTTAAAGGAGAAAAGTATGTAACAGGCTATGAAGGGTAAAAAGGTGTCAAACCATCATGTAGTTGTCACCTGTAAAAAATAATACCCTTTACATTGTTTTTCTCTTTCACATATGCTCAACATCTTCCTTTCCTGTGCCCAGTGCCTTCATTGCCTGTAGTTTTTCTGTTGTAATGCCTGCCAAGAAAGAGTGAAGTATTTGCCATAGCACATTTAGCTGACACCATGCCTTCGTTCCTCTGGCATGGTGACCTGCCTAAGTCTCCCACAGATGCAGCTACTCTCAGATTTGGGGTATTTCACACCACAGCGGCTCTGAGAAGACAGTAAAGTGTAAATAGAGCATTAAAAAATCCTGGCAGGATTAATTTTTGGCCTTTGTTTCTACCTGTTCAGAGGAGAGAGATGTCATAACCAGTGTGTCATATATACAATGGCAATATTTTAGGATGAAACTCATTGAGATTTACATTGAGAAGACTTGTAGAGGAGAGATAGAGCTAACATACAGATATTTTTATCTGGTGTTAATTTTGACCATCACAGTAATTAGGAATGTTTGTGATCCTCTAGGGAAGTCAGTTTTAACACAATCAGCAAACTTGATGAGTGATTATAATGTTGAAAAGCCACTTATTTTGTTCACAAATAAGCAAGGATCAGTGAAAACTGTGTTTGCAATTTATACAAAGTTTGACAAGCAGACCACCTATCTTTAAAATTATTTGTGGCATGTGGTAATTTTCCCTGCGACTTTCAAGGAGGGTTTGGATCTTGAGGCTTTATGTTATGTCTTTGGGATAATTTTGACAAAATGTATACTTTTTGATTTGCAAAAGAAACTTTGTTTTCATACTCCTTGCAATTTCAAAAGTCCAGAGTTGCTGAGCATAAGACGTGCTCAGCCATCATAGACCTTGGAGAGAGTTAGGTAGAAATTCAAAGGCTCTGGATGAGCCAAAGGATGTGCCTAGGAAAAGCTGATTTGGGAAGTAGCCTTTTCTAGCACCTCAGAAATGGTGTAAGCAGAAGAACCTCAGTTCCAACAGATGCCTATATCTGCAGGCTGGTTTGATTTTAGTCATTGGACTAAGGGATCACCAGAATTTGGGCAGACAGCAGGAAAACAATCCTGTCCCATTTACACTTTCCGTGGGACTTCAGCAGCAACATCCGAGAGAGACCTGAATGAATGTGTCAGTTGTTATGTGACTCCATTGCATCTTTCTTTTTAAACTACAAAGCATTATTAATTTTTTTTTCCCACAAGCTATTGGTTTTTTACATTGGTTCTCAGTATTTCCAGCCCCCAGGTTAAATGCAGGGGACACCACAATTTCAGGTTACCAAAAAAAAAAAATCTTATTTGATGCTGAAATAATACTCAAGGCTTTTAAGTGTTCCAGTAGTTCTTCTTCATTCCAAAAATATATTTTGGAATGTTGGTAAATGTGAGTTTGGCATTGCAGAATATGGGGTAGGACTCAGCCTCTTCGAAGTAATAGTATTTAAATTTGTCTGTTGTCTGATTGATCTTTTTTTTTAAGTTCATATCAAGGGAAAATACCTAAACCTAAATACTGTCGTTTATAGTGTGTTCTGTGTTGTCCTGGGTTTCTTAATTTTCATTCCCTTTTCTGTAATCTTACTGGGATTTTTTTTCCCCCATCAGATTAGAGAACAATATCTTGCTGTTCTTGTTTAAGTAGTCAAGGATAAGATTCAGACTTACAAAACCAGTGGGTATTCTTTTATTTTATGCCAAAAGCTACCCAAAATAACTTCTCCTGGATGCCTTCATTGGTACTGGTCTTGGTACCAAGTTTGATGCTAAGGGAATAAAAGCTGAAACCAGGTGAGTTGTTATGCTTTCTAAAGTAAGTTTGTCACACTGCATCGAAAAGATTTTTTGCTAAATTTAGGTCCTAGTGCTTGATTCTGAGTATATCTTCCTCTACCTCAACAATTTCAATAAATTCAATATTGGATTACACCTGCTATACAACAATAAAACATAATATATAGATTGATTTTTTTTGTCCCCAAAGAGCTGTACTTCTCTCATACACTATGTTTAGGAGTCCTCCACAGTTGTCTTTTTTACTTCAGTTTCTTCTGTTGCTGGAACACTTTTTTTTTTCTGCTTTTGCATAGTGTCTATGGCCATTTTTAATGCAGTAGAAGGTACCAACTATTTCTACATTAATGTTCATCAGGAATCATTTCTTAAGATGAGATTCTTGAAGGGTCTTTGCTAGTGAGTAGCATTTCAGTGTACATGAGCACAACATGATGGCTGGTGGCTGTCCTCTGAGATATCTCTGCTCTTCCTCAGAGGTAGTCTCTCACAGGTCAGTGACCTCTTTTTCTACATTGGTTAGGAGTGCTACAAGATATTTGTCAGCACTATTCAGGGCATAATATGTTACTAACACAGTTGAGCTATTTTGTTCTTACAGCTCTTAAGTGGCAGCAGTTGCCACCATTGAGGAGTGTGCAGGGTTGCTGTCCCACCATGGCTGGCCTGCATTGGCTGCCTGTGGTCCATTCCTGTGCTCTAGGGTGGAGGTTTTTTGATTGCATAAGAGCTCAAAGTAACCTCTAGTAAAACTTTGGGGGTCTGCTGTGGCTGTGCTTCTCCGTTTCAGGGTTCAGAGGAGAAAAAAAAATGCTTGAGACTATTCCTGCAGTGAATGGGAGTAGAAAGCAGTCCTGAAGAGATGCAGGGCTTCACCAGTTCCAGGAAGAACTGAAATTCATGCCTAAAAATAGAGAGAACGTGTAGGTATCTTTAACACTAAGGAGAATTCATGAACATTTTGGTGAGCCTCTTTGGTATAATCAGAGAAAATGGACAACAAAGACATACAAGGAAGGGTGAAGTTGTTGGGGTTCTTTTAATTTCCACAGAAGCAGCAGCATTAAGGCACCACTTCTTTTTTTTTTTTTTTAAGCTACTTACAAATTATTCTCCAATCAAACTTTTGTTCTATTGTTTTCTGTTTGAACAAAGAAGAAATCTGTCCTGTAACAATATCATTTATATTCTTAGGAGCTCTGATTAATTTGTTTTCATTTTTCAGACAGTAATATAAAGATCTTTGGGTAAGAGAGGGATTTTTTTTTTTTTGTTATTTGCATGCAGTACAGCCACTCACTCAATAAAGCAGATCTTTCCAACTGACACCTATACCTGCTATCCCAATTGAAATACGAATGTCATCTAAAGCTTTTATTTTGAGGTTTCTTATTCAAAAGTTTGTTTCTCCTAAAGAGGAGTCTCTAATTAATGGTCACACTGACATGCTGGTTTTAATTCATATATTGTATCAATCATCCTGGATAAGTCACTTGCTTGGTTAATGTCAATTAAGGAATCCAGTATTTTAAATTTTTATATTAATAAATACATATCCCAGTAACACAGCTAAGTTTATGTAATAATAAATACATACCCCAGTAAAACAGTTATTTGTTTTCCTGGGTGTACAACTTCAGCTATTTGTCAAGTTGATCCCTTTGTTGTTAAGTGGGGTAGGAATTTTGGATGTGGAGTCAGTCTGCATATACTCCCTTACCCAAAAATAAACAGAAGAAGCACTTGCTTATGCAGGGTTCTTGGCAAATGCCTGCTATCTACTCATGCAAAATAAACATACCATTTCCATAAACACTCTAGGTATGCAGCTTCTACCCTGTTTGAGATGCGTGGCATTTTAATATGAACAGAAGAGGCATAAATCAATCTGCACTTTTAGGAGCATGCCTCTCTTCCCGATAGATACTTTTTGAGTTTGACGTGCAACAGGTTATATATACCACAGTCTAAATAGGAATTTTTCACACCAGAACATGGCACTAGACCAAAACTAATATATTTGATAGACAACCAGGAGACTTGTCAGCATTAGACTGAGAGGAGACTTAGACTCTAAGAGGAACGGAAGGAGAATGCCTGGATTGCATAAACAAACAGCAGAAGTCAACTATTTGTGTCAACATTTCAAACCTTGTTCTTTTTTAAAGGAGTAAACTAGAGAAAAATGATGGCTCTTGGAAAATGATATGAGAATCATCAGCAGAACACTAGCTATTGTAAAGTGCACAACTATAATTAACTTCAAAGGCAATGAATTTTGTGCATCAGTTGGCAGCAGGACAGGAACTTTGCCTTTTAGAATAAAATACCACAGATGCGGGCTTTCTAGACACGTTTCTAATGTGGTTAAAGCCCCTTCCATTTCTCTGTGTTCTATAGCCCTTTCTTATCTTTATCTAATATTTTAATTGTCATTAAGCACATCTTGGGAAGCATTATTTTTCATAAAACTGCTACAAATAGTTTGCTTTCCCCTTGCCCTTTGTATTTTCTAACCTCAGCACCAGGATTTTTTGCCACTTGTCTTGTTGCACTTGCCACTTGCCACCAGTTGACTGGGATTTATTATCTAAGTGTAATCAGGTGTGATAAAACTGGTAATTACCAGTAACACCCTTCTTCCATTCTGAGATGTTTCTATCTCAAGTACTCACTACTGTGTCTTGTAGGTGTTCCAGAAGTGTGTGTGCATACATACGTACACAAACTTTGTTATAGTTTTAAAATAAAATCTGGTCATCCATATTTTAAATTGATATACAGCAAGTTGTATTTGAAAAGGATCTATGAATAATCCCATGAAAAGTAAGCTTGTTTTGCTTGTTGTTGCTTTAGTCAGTCTGGTTATTTCTTCTGTCTAGTGAGATCTATAGAAAAGGGTTTTTTATACTCAAAAACTTGGGATTAGTTGAGGTTCCAGTTAAAACTTCTGAATTTCTCTCATACTTGTGATACAAATTTCCTCTTGAATGTGTCTTTTCCATTAGAAGTACTGTGATGGGATTTTTTTCTCATGCTGTGTTTAATGTCTTTAGTAACTAAAATTTTACCACATCACTGTTGTGTTCAACTTTTTGAGCATCAAAATTACTTCTTGATTAATTTCCCTGTGTTTCCAGCATATCTGTATTAGAGACAATAATGAAAGTGCTACATAAGAACTTTATTGACACATGTATAGAGTCATAAAATATCTCTAGTTGAAAGAGACCCATAAGGATCCGAAAATCTGACTCCCTGCTCCTCAAAGGACTGCCTAAAGTAAACAATCTAAGATCATCATTCAGACATCTTGTGAACTCTGGCAGGACTGGGGCTGTGACCACTTTCCTGCAGAGCCTGTTCCAGTGATCAAACATCCTCTCAGTGAAAAACCTTTCCAAATGTCCCATCTGAGCTTTACCTGACACACTTTCCTTCCATTAGAATGTATTTAGACACCTGAAGGACTATGCTGACAACTTTAAACCTTTCTTCACTTTCCAATTGCCTTTGTACATTTTTCTTATGCGTGGCCAAACTTTGCAGGTCTTTCTCTGGCAAATAAAAATCTCAATTTTAAACTTACCATTTAAATGCAGTCTTTCACCTGTTTCAATGATTTAAAATTCTGAAATATCTGATATTGTTTATGTGTTTCATACTTTTGAAAATTAATTGGAATTGGATAGAGAAGCTCTCAGCTTCAGGAATGTTTGGATTTTGGTGGGGGTTATATATCTATATGTATGTATTGAGATGTCTTGTGAGAGTGTTTAAGCAGGCTTGACATCTCTCTTCCATTTATGTACAGGTGTGCTCTTTACAGATATAAGAATAAACCTGGTTTTTACAGGCTAGTCAAAAGGTACCCTTTATTACTTTCCTCATTTCTGTCTGTGTTGAAGCGTGCCTAATATTAAATTAATTTTATGTCTCTAACTTGTTCTGTGTCCAGATTTAACAAGAAAATTCTTCAAATTAAAAGGACATTATTGAAAAGAATTTTTTTTACTATGCAATTTTTAAATGAAAGACAAATCAGCAGGCAGCACCTTCTAAAAGTGCACAGAGGGGTCAATAGATCACAGTGTCTTTGCTTGTGCTGCAGAGGTTAAGCCAGCTTCCTAACCTTTTCTGGGTGACATTTCAACAGTGACACTCAAGAAGCAGACCGTCCTGTTTGAAGTATCTTCTCAGGTTGCAAAAACTTACTGATCTAATCCAACAGCTGGCTGTCATCTAAGCTGGTAATCCTGTTTACTCTTCTATCCCAAACTGGCTATCTGGTCTTGTCTTCTCTCTTGCTTTGACTCTGCATGTTCAGCCAGCATGCTTTGCCAGCAAAACAGACAGTGATGGCTTTTATTCTTTCCTCAAAAACCAAACCAAAAATTGTTTCTTGCTAATTTATTGAGGTAAAATGTCCAGGAACTGGCTCAGACAAATGCCTATGTCAGTGATGAGGATGCTGGCAGATGGGTTGGTCTATCCCCCTTGGAACTGCAGCATTTCCTGTTGAACTCAGAAGATTCTGTCCTACTCAGAGAGGGCTGATCTCTCCCAAAAAAGACCCTTAATATTTGTTAAATCCTCTTTTACCTACTACTTGTCCTGTTAGCTTGATCTACCAAACCTTACGTTCTGATTTGCAGCACATCCTTGTAATGGATACTGGTAATATTTCTGAACCAGCTACCATAATTCAAGAGAGCCCATCTCTAGCCAGATTTCTTCAGATGCAACTTGAGAGCCTCTCCCTTTGCACCTTAATTATGCAAAATTCCTTGGGACTTCAGCAGGAGTTTTGACTGTGCAAGTGATGCTGAATAAGGTCTCTAGTTTACAGGACTAATTACCCCATACTTTGATTTGGCTCAGAGAGTGCAATTACTGCAGGAGAAAGTAGGACTGGAAGAAACCATCTCAAGGCAAAATTGGTTTAATTAATATCTTTTAAATTAAAGCTAGTGAATCTTTGCTCTGTTTCTTACTATGCTTTTTACGCTATCCCAAGACAAAATTTGTATCCAAACTGGTGTGAAGAAGATGAAAATAATCTATGCTTTTTGCTGCAACATTTGGCTCTGTGTTCTTTGTTCACAAATGTTATCTGTAGCTGCCAATGACTGTTGTCATGAGGTTCCTTTTTTTTTTCTGTTACACGTTGGCTTTCCCAGTAGACTTTTACTTTTGATTTTCCCAGAAGGTTTCAGTGTCTTCTTTAGCATCACTAGCAATAAAAAGATCTACCAGAAGGACAGATTTTACTTCCAGCTGGGTTCTACAACTGACTTGAAAAGTCTTAATAACTCATGAAGAAAGTGGCTTATATTCCCAGGGAATTACTTAAATTACTCCTTTTCTTACTTCAACTCTGAGTTCAAAGGGGATTCATATGACACCCACACCACAAATTCTGTCTTTAATTCAGAGGCCAAAATGACATCAAACAGGAATGAAAAGCCCCTCTGCTGTCCTCGCCAGCTGCGCAGTGAGCTTTTAGCTCAGGGGAACTGTGATACCCAAAAACCTTCTAAGAGGCCACTTGTTCAGCAGCTCTTTCAGCTGCCTGCAGGAGCAGCCTGCAGAGCAGTGCTGCTGGATGCTGGAGAAGTCCCATTATGATAAATTATGCATGATAGTGGTACCTGCTGCTCCCATATCTGATGCACTTTGAATTCAGCTCGAGTTTATTTGAGGGACTCAGTACCTCTTGCAAACTGCACTTTCATAAATTATTACTAATTAAAAATAGCTTAATGTTCAGCGGTGCTTAGAACCACAATTCCCATCGAAGTTGGCAAGTGTGCTTACAGCATTAAGTAGGTCTTGAAGCAAACCTTGTGGACCAGGTACCAGATTCAGATTTAATTCCTGTATGTTTTTTGCCTTCGTGAGTAGGCATGCTGGTGTAAGAAACATATTTTGTTTTCAATTATTTTGTGACTTTGTTTTTTAAACTTTTAATTAAGTGTGCTGTCTTTTTTACGTGGTTAGTAAATGCTCTTTTCCTCCTCATTTCAAGTAAGTGACAGTTGGTGCAAATAGCTCCTATAAAGGACTTGTGTTGGAGTAACTGAGTATCAGGTAAGTGTTGTAAACTGAAGAATTTAACAAAGCTAGTGATCTTTATCTTCAGAATTTTCAAGAATAGGATCTTTGCCAAATATTTATTTTTCCTCTTTTTTCCTTCTTTAAAAAATGCAAGCTATGAGTTCCAATCCATTTCTTTACCCCTTCAATTCTCCCCCTAGATATAAATGATAGATCTTAGTATCTAAAAAAATGCAAAATTGATTTTGTCTTTTTGAGCTTTTTTCTCTCAAAACTCCGGGCAGGAGGAGATCCTTTGTGGGTCATATCTTTTTAGTCTTAGCAAACTGGCCTTTTGACCATGTTTTGATATAGAACTCTTACAATAGAAAAATTATGATTTTGACGTGTGGAGAATCTAGATGCCTAACAAGTTATACTAATTTTACTGGTTTGATTCAATTTGGACAAAAAGCTGTGCACCCTGAAGAAAGCAAAATGTGATGTATTGTCTAGTGCAACTGACTTTTGCAAAATTGGAAACACAAGCGCATACAATTTGAATTTTCCCTTGCTTATTTTTCTTTTATTCTGTCTGCCCAACCTGTTGCTGTTGAACAGTGGATGAAATAGAAATGATAGCTGTGATGTGTCAGTTGTTGATAAGTTAAATGCTATTTTAAAGGCTATTCAACTCCACATTGTTTTTCTGGTCAGTTGTTCCTGTCATTTAAATTATGATTACAGTAGATATTAAAACAATCCCCCCAATACTGCAGCTCGCTTGATATATTTAACTTGATTTATTGTGGTTCATTGTCAGGATGCCTTGAGGGACAGTTGCAGCTCCGCTTAGCATTTTAAACAATGTGAAAATGTATTCATTGTCTTCAATGAATTCAGCTAGAATTTCCAGCTCTGTTGCAGTTAGTTATTGAGGAATACTCTGAAAATTCATTTTAAATGCTCATTTCTCTTGAGCCTGATGAAAAGGTAGATCTTCACCAGCAGGACCAAACCCAAGGATTTGTCTTTTCAGTTTTGGTTTTGTTTCCTTTTCTCCATCTCACATCTGAGTGTTATGACATAACATGGGACAAGCAAAGCAGCATGAAAAAGTCAGTCTCTGTGCAACTGCATTGCTGGAAATTCAAGGGCAAGCACTGGCTGGCTGGCTGGGGGATGCTGCTGTTATTTTACCTCATTCCCCAAGGCTTCTAATTTTCTTTCTCTCAGGTACCATAAAGAAAACTAAACACTTCTAAGATTCTTTTTTTTTGTCTGCATGTCAACGCATTTCCCTTTTCAAATAGAAAGCATGTGACTTCTTTTCCCTTAGTTTAGGGAAAAAAGCTTGGTCTGTGCAGTAGGGGGTTGTTTGGTAGGATATGGGGTACCTCACCTCAGGTTTTCTTTCTGCTCAATTCAAAATAGTTTTGCATCCTATATCACTCACTGAGAAAGAGCTCAATCACTCGAACCTGGGCTTCCCACTTCTAGCCTGTGGTATTTGTCTTAGTTTGCTCTTCTTGTTCCTAAAAAATAATTTCACTGAAAGCATTCTCAAAATGGATTGTGTTCCATTATCAAAGTGTTTGCATGAAACATGTTGAGTTTGATGAGTTAGCACATATTTAACAGACTGTACAGATCAATCTTAGTGCCTAAAGTTGGCAGGAGAGAGAAGATGCATAAAAATAGTTGCAAACAGACTACAATGGAGTGAATGCTGAACAGGGATTTTTGCAGACAGTGAGGGAGGTGCTGTTTATTTTGAGCCAACTCATGCTTTGTTAATTCCGTTACTGGCAACTTGTCTGGGATTTGAGTCTCTCCATTTTGACTCATGAAAACTTAATCTTGCATGACAAAAATGCAGAATGATGAGTATGTGTTTCCAATTTTGAGAAGGCTGTTAAGGAGGATCCAGTCCTGTGCTAATGGAAGTCCTGCTGCTACTGTTGTGTAGTGGGAAAAGCAAGACTTGAAGGGTTGCACAGATAAGTGCTCCACTTAGCATTACATAGGGGATAGCATTTCAGCTAATGTGCCAGGCTCATTTCCTGCCAATTCCCATTCCTGTTCTTGGTTTGTTCTCCCATTTCCCCTCTTGGTATAAGAGGGAAGGCTTCAGATAGTTTTTTGCCAATGACTATGGTCTAAGCCCATTCCTTGGCCTTCCTTGCTCTTGGTTACCTTGTGCTGGTACTGGCATGCAGAAACTAGAAAATAGGCTTATTCTATTACCTCATAAAGATTACTGGAGTCCTGGAATCCTTGCCACTAAGGAATGGGGAAAACAGTGATATTGCAGCATACCCAAAATTTAATATTTATATATATATTAATCTTGCATCCATTGCTGAACTGGAGGGCTTTATCTTCTTCTTTAATATTCTCAAACCGTGTTATGGCTTGGTGTACTTTTAAGGACTTTTTCTACACTAAGTTCTGCATAAGAACACTTAGTTCTGCATTTCTAGCTATTGGACCAACTTCTATAAAATTGAGAGTTTCAAAATCAGGTAATTACTATGCAAAAGAGAGCTCTGTCATAAAATGTGTCTCTGTTGTAAACGGTGTACAGGTAGACAAAAGATAAAACTTTTGTAATCTGGCATACATGTTTTGGAAAAGCACTGTATGTGTTTATTTGAGCCACTAATGTTTAAATAAATTTTAACTGCATGCAGAAAAATCCTGTAAAAAATAACAGCAACAACAAGATTGGATGCTAAATTGTGGGAGAGCAGCTTGAGGGATGCTACTCTCTGAAGGCTGCAATTCCAGTTTTGAATGTCACAGTTTTGTTTTTAAATTTGGGACTCTATGTGAAACCTCCAGGACTTTCACCTTTTCACTTCCCAGCTACCATGATTGTTTTCCCTTGGTTTTCTTACCTTTTGGGTGGCATCAGCTTGCTGCTACAGAGCTAATCAAGCAGTCTGCTCTGCAAACACCCTGCACTGTTCTTTCCTTCAGTGTGGCTTTCTCCCTTTGCTCTGGCCAGTGTGCAGTGGATTGCTAGTGATGCATTCTCTTCTGCTGCTGGTTCTGTGGTTATGCCCACCATATGTCACAAATGAAGCTGCTACTTCTGTGAAATGGTTAGAAACTTTTCAGAAGTATGTAAGAAATGAGAAATCATTAACTTGATTCTGTTCTCTGCTGGCTTTTGTTGCACTTGCTGTTCTGATTTCCCTAGCCATCACTGTTTCTATTTTACTTACATAAGTTCCAAGTTTTTACTTTTTGCATAGTTTGTAATTTTCTCAAGCACTTCTTAGAATAATACTCCTGAACATCTGCACTATCAAAATGGGATCATGCGTGTGTGCACTAATCCCTAGTGGATACAAGCTTTGTGAACCATTTCAGGCACTCAGATAAAATAAAAATACATAGTGCAGACATCGGCACTTCAAAATCCTCACCAAGAGACATACCCTGGTCCTATTTGTGTTGGTGTAAATCCAGAATCCCTTTATAGCCATTAGTGGCTTTAATATAGATTAACCCTGTTTTAAATGGAATCAGGATTGGGCCAGTTGCATGTTGACTTTACATCTTAAATGGTGCTACTGGATTAATAGGAATTTCACAAATACTCAGTTTTCTCAGGTGGGAACACTCTGGCCATATTTTTGTTATGAACTTTAAAACTGGCAATGTACAACATTCCTTTAGGTTGCAGCAGGCTGATCGTGCCTTTGAAACTATAATCCCAGCCAACTGACCTTGTGAAGTTGCATTTTTAGTTCATTCACTAAATTTTGCTCCCAGCTGTGCTCAGAAAGCAATGTAGAGGAGTAACTTGTAACAGTATTTGGATCCATTCTTGAGAGATGGCAATGGGTATAATTTGGAGTCGAACCTGAGCTGTACTGTCCTATTACTAAGACCAAGAAACTTACTTTAATAAATGCCATTTGAAATATTTAACAAATTATCTGTAAGCTTCATAACATATCACGGTTTTTATTTTGCATGTATAAACAATAAAATAATAATTATTTTAAAAAATAAAATAATAATTATTTTAAAACCTGTTCAGATTTAAAAAGTTAAATATTAGCAATTAACAATAAAGAGGATTACTAAAAATCTCACTTCTCAATGAGAGAGCACATTATTTGATGAAGCTAATCTTTCTAATGGCTTTACTCCTATCTGGTATCAGTGAATGAAACAAATGCAGGGGCTGCTTATCTAGTTCTGCTCATGCTCATTCTGTATATGGCCTCTTAGAGAACACAGTATTGCTGCTGTAAGGTTAGGATAAATGGAACTGGAGACTTGGTTAGTAGTGCTTGTGTTGTTTGGTCTTGAGGAGGGAATCCTGGTAATCTGTTTCCCCATGGTTTGCAGGAAACAGCCTAGATCAAGGTGGGGACAAGGAAAGAAAGAAGTTCCTGGGAGATACAGGATTCTGTGAGCAGATTACCAGTTACAAGTACTCTTATGTCACTTGGAGTGAGAATAGTCCATCTTTTCAGTCAGGTATGCATTATTCTGAATATGCTCCTCAGTGGCTTTGACACTCTGCAGCCATTTCAATTAAAAACTGCTCTGCTAGCTGTGGATGTAAGACTAGTGAAGGTTCTAGAGAGGGAATGAGGGGGAGTGCAGCCGGCATTCATCCCACAAAATGCAGGACTGGATAGGCATTCTTGAGCTCCACCTACAGTCAAATCAATGCCGTGCCTAAACGTGCAGGTTTATGCGAGCACCATTCCCACAGCTGAAGTTGCTTCCATGTTTTCACAGCATGGTTGTATTACAGTGGTGCTCTGGGGGCTGCTATTCCCTCTTTTTGAGCGTTGTGATGAGAACTTTATAATATTTTTGGTGTTGCTGCTGGGATGTTTGTCTACCTTGGCTATCTGCACCTGACTTTCTGTTACACGTGGATGTGCCCAGCTTTGCCTGGCTTGTACTGAGAGCAGGTCAGTTTGAGAAGCCGTGTTGGACAGATCACTTAATGTTTTTTCCCCCTGCCTTTCTTGTGTGTGAGTTGAAAATAATGCTTTTGAAATTGGTTGGAAAATTTAGGTCCAAAGGGTACTAATAATATGGTATCAGCATATTTTAATGGAATAGTTTACATGGTGAGGAGGGTGGAGATAGAAGTCTAATGTCAAGCTGAACTGTATCCAACTAGAATGATAAGTCTCTGAATTTAGAGGAGCTATCATTTGGGAGGGGCATGACTTTTCTTTTTAAAACGTGTGGTGTTCTTAGACATAGTCTTAAAGGCTCAAAATGCAGTCAGGCTTTAAATTTCTGACAGTTTTCTTCTTCCCCCTACATGCTTTTGAATAAGTTTCCTTTCTCTTCTCATTCCCAGCATATACATGTATATCTAGAACTAGTCATACAAGACTGAAAGGAAGTAAAATTTTGCCTGCTCTGGTGTTTAAGGATTAAACTGAACAACATGACTCCAGGACAGAGAACTTGAAGATTCAGCTTGCATTGTTGGAATCTTCTGCTATAGATGCTGGAAATACCACAGTTTTAACTTTTTCTTTTTTTCTTTCTTTTTTTTTTTTCCCTGAAAGGTTTAGTTGCTCTAAAACATATGCTTAAAATAGATTGCTATCTCCAAGACTTGTTCTCTGCTAATCAGCAGCAAACAAAGTAAGCCAATATGGACCATGTGTGTAGAGAAAAATCAAATGGATGAAGACATAATCAGAGCTATTCTTCTGCTCAGAGTAAATATTAACAACAGTGTTTTATTATAAACTATAATTGAGGACATTAACCTACTAGGGAAAATAATCTTTCTTGATAAATAGGCACATGTTGCTGTTGCATCAGGTGCTGACAGAAGCAATAATCTAGATTTCAATAATAATCTAGATTTCAGTAAGTCTGCCTACATGAGGGTCTGTCTATAAAAGGGTGCTTTTTGATGCAAAAGAATATTTTTGTGGAAGCATTCCTGATTCCAATTTGATTTTCCCACTTGCTTTCTCTTCTTACAGAGTTAAATAGATTTCATTTCTATTCACATTTTTGCAGCTACAAGAATAGCCTATATACATATTTATCTGTACCCATGCATATTTAGCTAGATGTGCTTTGCAAATTGCAATACTATCAGAAGCTTTTATGCAAAGGTAAGCCTCATTTTTGGTCTAAATTTATATTTAGATTACTCTGTCTTTTATTCTTGTATGTCTGAATCTGTGTAATTCTGTTTGTGTGAGTGGCAATGCATATCAGATTCACAGTTGAAACAGAGACACAAAGGCAATGCACCTTAATCTGTTTTACTGTTCTATTTGTAATAGAGAAAAGAACTTTAGTCCAGATCATAGCAGCAAAAATAGAAATGTTAATTTCAATTTAAAAAAATAATCAAACCCCACCCCCCCAAAAACATGCACAGTTTATTAATAGCAATGGAAAAAGGCAGGATTGGAAAGCATTGGTTCCATTTAGGATTATACAGAAGAAAAATTGCCTGTGTGATTTTGTAGACTTTGTCTGCTTGTCTGCTTGTTTGTTTTCCAGTGGAACTTGCTATATGCATGGAAATCAAATTGTTTGATACAGCAGCAACAAAAGCAGGAACTGATCACTGTGAATTCATGTACTATCAGAAAGAAAGCAAACAGAAGAACATATGCAGTAGATTAATGCAAAGATGGAAATGGGCAAGAACCTTGATCCATAAAAGAAATCCCACATATCTTCAATTTTATTTTGGCTGTGGTGATTCATGTCTCTTCAGAAGTTTCTCAACAGCAACAACTGTTGTATGCTGCCTTTGAAACCCACATGCTCCCACTGAAGCAGGATTTGAATCAGCATGGAATTTGGCTTATCAGACTGTGTCTGGGAAGCCAGCAGTTTTTTTCATGCCAGATTGCATCTGGATTAAAAACTGAAGAAAAATGTAGTGACACATTGTGAAAAGAAAAAGACAAGCTTTATTGGCTTCAGTGAAATCTCATAATCAGATAAATGTTTCATACTTTGGATATAAAAGTTATTTGGGCAGTAATTGTATTCATTAAAAATATGCTTTAAAGTTAATGTTGCTGGAGATATTTCAAGTATTAGAGGTATTCACATAAGTCACTTTTCCTATTTAGAAATCTTCTGATCCTCATAAGGATGTCATGCTTTTTGATGTGTTTATATGAAAATCAGGATGGAAGAACAGGCTATTTTGTCTGGAAGCCACAAACACAAAATAGTTTTGTTTGTGATCATGTCTTAAGAAGACACTGATGCAACATGCTAGAGCAGTATGATTTTAATTGAGCAGTGGCTTTTTTGTCTCACCCTGAAGAAAAAATGAATGTGCTTTAAGCCTACATTTGTAGTCTGGACAGAAAATCGGGAAATAAAAGTTCATATCTTTATTTAGGAGGTTAAGTTGGCTGAAATTGATTCTCTTCCCTAAGAGGAGTCTGATCAGGAGTCCTGCTTTACACCAAGAATAGAGAACACTTTGGTGGCTGCAAATTGAATGATAACCTAGGAGAAACTGTATGATTGCCAACACCCTCTCCTGAACATTTGTCAAAAGCATAGGTGTGGAAATTAGCTATTTCTAGCTAATCATAGCTAGATTATAAGTAATGTCAGTTTGATGGAGGTGAGGAAAGAAAGGGGCAGGAATGGGACTGTCAGAGTTAATTCTGCGAAATGACATCTGGCAAAAAAGCAATTAGGGTTATTTGGACAGCTTGCCCAGAACAGCGTATTTCTCACCTTTGTCATTCATAGAAGTGGTAGCTGCCTGTACTAGATGCATTTTTGTGTAAAGCTGCAAAAAATATAGGTCGTGTTTAAGCAAGCTGTCATAAAGTTTAAAACTAAAAGGGTAGTCCTAAACTACTTGTTATAACAAGTAGTTGGGTTGCTCACTACAGTACTGAGGTTCTTATTTTTTTAAAAACGTGGCATATCAATCTGTGTTTTGTGTTAAAACACAGCACAAAGCCAATAAAATCAAGTTTTATCACTGTCTGTGTTAAGTGCCCTGGAAGAATGAAGGCTGAGGTGTTTTGACTCTGGGAAAAGCATGTCAGCTTTGCAAGAGTCTTGCAGATATGAGAAAAGATGGAGAAGGAAAAAATATAACCTAACAGTAATCTGAAATCTCAGCAGTTTGCTCCAGTTATATAATAGAACAGGATGAGATGACCAACTCTCACAGCATGCCACCACTGGAGTTAATATGTCACTGGTTGATGACAGTGATTATGATGTTAAAAAATGCCCATATAAAGCACCCCTAGGATTAATTAGCAGATAAAATATGAAAATTCATTTCTGTAAATATTGCTGGGAAATGAAGATGAAAATATTGATTTCTGCATGGGCTTTTGGAAAGAACTGGCTGATAGAGGTGGAATAACAGCTCACATAGCATAGGATGGTCTATGACAATGGAGGAAGATCTCCCTTAGTTTCCTCGACACCAACCAATTCCTGAACATAGCTGGCCTAGTCATGTGCATGTAGGTTCCTCCACAAGTTAAAGGATTTTCTCTGCTATTTTCCTGTAGTTCTGAAGTTTTTCTGAAGCTTTCTATAAATGACAGTCAGCTCCATCAGGCTCTTACTCAATTTTTCAGGTATGTGGTGACTATTGGGACACACAGGGTTCTGGATTTGTGCCCCACTAACATTAGCTGTAATGAGAGATGAGACAAACAGAGGTCATCATTTAACACTAGCACAGTTACAGGGTTTAGGGTCTTTTTTTCTTGGCTTTTTTTTTCAGGTGTGTTTAGCATGCCCTATCCTTTTTTCCTTGCAGTAGGAATAGATTTTCCTTCCACTTTCCCAGTAACCAGATGGTACTGCAGTCACAGAGCATGTAGGCTCACATGGGGTTAAATGATTTCCTCCATTTCAGATTTTGTGCCGACCATATTTAAATTCAAGAGTGTTTGTTTAGGATTCTGTACTCAGCACTTTGTATTAGATGAGAAGAAGCCCTGCATTTAAATTATTCAGTCTTTAGGACTGATGAAAATTGTCAATCACCTTCTAGCATATTTAACTTATCCTAAAGGATGCTTACAGGTGCAAAAATTCACATTCAGTTGCATTTATATATCTTTGGTTTATTTTGTCACTGAGTGACTCTGTCCTCCTAGCCTTCTGATGTATTCTTGTGTTGCCCTACAGACAGTGGGCAGAAATCAGGTTTTGGCTACAAAAATAATAAATTCTACTTTCCTCAGATTGATAAGACGGACAGAGAAACATGTAACATGGGAACATTAAACATTCCATGGCATTAAATAATAATGGCTGGTATGTCCTGCCTAAAGTAGGAGAAATGCCACTACAGCAGGTTATTTTCTTGGCATTAACTGCAGAGTCAGTAAGTATTATAATTATTTCTGATATTTATGTTCTGTCCAGGCATCAGGAGAAGAGATGGTGTTAACCATGAAATGAAAACAGAGCTGAAGTGAAGGGGGGGATAAGACATGAAATCCAGAAGGGTGTGTTTGACAGACCTGAACCAGACAACCACCTTTCCCATCCCACATCAGGATCATAATGTTTCATTTAAAATAATTATTAAGTAAATAGTTGGCATGATCATTTGAGGACCAGCCTTTTCAGAAGCCACACTGGGGTGCAAGACCCAGGCCTGCTTGGAGTGGGTGAGGCGTAAGGTTGGCTGCCTGTTGACAGCGTGTCTCAAGTGCCCAATTGTCATGGGGGCAGAGGATGACATGGGCATGGGGATGGCAGGGACAGGGTCGCATGAGACCCCACGTTGGCACCTCGTGGGTGCTCAGGGTCTAAGGAGTAACATGGACAGTGTAGGCTGCCAGATGAAATGTCTCCTCATGGAGGAGCTGGAGGCAGCGCTGCCCCTGAAACGGGGTGGCTGTAGGGGACTGACAGGCCCTGCATTTGTTGGCTTGGGGCTTGATGTTAGTAGGGAGTTGTTCCTGACGTGGATGTGGTTTCATCGGGAAAATCCCAGTGTGCTCTGCCATTGGAGAAAAAGGTCAGGGCAGCTGTGTTTTGCGTCCTGAAAGAAGCCCCATGGGCCTGGTGAGCCAACCCCACAGTGGGAGAGGTTTGTGCTCTTGAGCTTGTTCTGGATTTCTGGCTACTTCAACCAAAAGAGACAGCCCAAGAAAACTGGATAGGCTGAAATTCATGTTCATTCATTGCACATTTGCCCTTCTGCAGAGGAAGATCATCAGTCAAAACAAAACAGTTGTCTTTATGCCACATCCCAGTCTTGAAACAAGATGAAAGCCAATTGGTAACCTCCATATGGTAACGGTCTTTAGTAAAAAGATGATTCAAAGAAGAGTGATGGTTAAAGCATCACTATTGAGAAGTGGTTACTGAGCCAACATTTTGCAACTCTTTAAAACCATCTGAGGGAAATTGCCACATCCAGTGTCGCTCAGAGTGGACAATGACTTCATACAGCTTCATGCAGGAGTGTTTTTACTGAGCCTGTGGTTACTTTGTCCTTCCATGGTGATTTGAATTTTTGTGAGAACCTCCTTATGCACTTTAAAAATGCCCAAAAATGCCCAAATGTAATAATGAGGAGCTAGAAATACCAGCCTCTGATCAGACCTGCATGCATATGCTTCCAGAAGGACTGTATAGATAACATGTTTTATTTCTCCATATTTAGAAACTTTCCCTAGTGCTACTGAGCAAGGCACTCAAATTCAAAGCTATGCATTTTTTACTACATCCTGCAGGTCTCTGTACTCTTTTTCTTTTTTCCTTCTAGTGAATCTGGATAATTTTTTTTTAAATATCATTTTCTGCCTGACTCAGCAGTTGTCTCTATGATAAATCTGAGGGACAGGAGAGGGGACAGGCTCTTTATCTGGCAAAAATTTAATGAGGTATGTGTTTCTTTCAGTTCTTAGTGGGAATAAAACTCTCTTTGTAAAAACCTCTGAGAAATTTATCCAACTGAGGGTTGTCGGATTTACGTGGGCTTTTTTATTCATTTGCTTGCTTAAAAAAGAAATATCAGGCCTAGCAGTCAGGTGTACCATGTAGGTGTGCAATACACCCTAAAGGACTATGGAGCTGATGAATAGTTAGCTTCCTATAATGCCAAGTATCTCATCCATGATATATAATAATACTAATTTTTTAATGCTTTCAGAAATTCCCATGTAAGAGAGCTCTGCAAAATCAATGAATCCACATTAAAAGCATCAAAACACTTTGTTTAGACCTCTGTTTTTCTTGCTTTATGATAAATAATTGGGAGTAATTAATTTTATTTTATATAACTATTTATGGTGTTTCCAAATGAAGAAGGTTTGTAAGTACATAATTTGAATGTAAAATTGTGTCTTCCTCATCCATTTTAGTCCTAAACTATTTTTGGATGATTTTGAAGTGTATCAGGAAAAAAATAAAGCAAGAAATATGGGCTGAATCTTTAAATTAGCATGATGTCTTGGGGGGAATAACTGGCTAATGAAAGTCAACAGCAGCATGTCAAATAATTTATTGGAGCTACAGGTGGCCAGTTGTCAGATGTGTTTCCACTGAAATACTTGCCCATTCCTGAAGATCTTTTCTTTTGTTGTTTTACTCATTTGAGGTGAGGGGATCATGCTGTCATTTTCATCACTGAAACTTGTACTTACTTGTAAGTTTGGAGTGTGCCTAGGAATCAGAAAAGGAATAAATCCTTGCAATTTGCCAAGAACCTGAAACCCTCACTTCTGGTAATCTGCCTGTCATTTACAACCAGAGAGATGTTAATATGAAAAGCAGGTTTTTTAAAGGGCTTGGGAAAGGGAATAAATTTCCATCACTTGTACAGCTGCTTTGTGCAGTCACCAAACAAGGTGAAGGTATCTACACTGTTTAAAATCAGTTTATGAGTTTTCTGTGTTTTTTGGAGGAATGCCTAAACCAAATAAATGTGTAAGCTTCTATGCAAATCATCTTATCAGCTGTGTATTTCTTAGTTAAATCTCCTACCATCCTCGTTCTCTACTGTGATATGTCCCTATCTAGGCCTTGGCACTTATATACATTCCCTTAACTTCGTGGTCTCTCTTTCCAACACAAATACATGTACTCCTACTTTCTACCTTTTTTGAGGTGTAGAAATGTTAACACTGACTCTTAGCACTCACAGGGTGATACCTATCTGCTATATTTACAATTCAAATTACCAGATTTTAAGAACTGGATTTGTCATTTCGTTACATTGTCTATACCTGCTTACTCTTCTGCTGAGACCTCATTGTGTCATCCACACTGGCCTCAGCATAAACATGTATTCTGGGGCAAGGTAAGAAGAACCAGATTTGTGAGGAAGTAGTGCACTGCTGTGAGTTAAAGCCTAAGACAGAGGGTAAGAAATGCTGCAAGGACTCCCATGAGGCCTGAAGAAACAATGGTGTCTCAGGGAAGGTATTTATATGTTTGCAGGCTGTTTCAGTATTAGAGCTGGTGTGTCAGGATGGTGGGCTGTGTAGCTAAAAGGGTCCAAATGCTGAACTGAGGCCCTTGCAGTGATTCACTAGGTCACTCCTCTAAGTGGTAGAGCTTTACTCCCTTGTTGGACCAGATTACCTGCTAAATGTAGATACATGTTCCTCCCCATCCCTGTACTTATCGGCTTCATCATCACCACAAGGCAGAAAATAGTCTTTTCATTTTTAAGAAGATCCTAAACAAAATCTGTCACTGACACATGGTCAACTTTCAGAACTGAATCAGAGTGAACAAAAAACTTTTCCGTGTCCCTGATTGTCTTGCAGTCAGTTTCAATGGGAAACAGCAACAGCATGTTTGGTGTGCATGCTGAGAAACCACACATACAAGCTGTGGGCATTTCTCTGCTCAGCACATACTTGCCTTATTGCTCAGCTACAGGCAAAAAACCTCAGTGAAAAGAAGCACATGCAAGGATATTCCACCTGCCTCTGCACAATCCTGCTCCATAGAGGAATACCAGCTAGGGCAGGCTGGGGCTGTTACCTGGCCACAGCAGTGTTGTCCCCTGTAAAGTAGCTGGGCTTTTCTGGCAGAGCTCTGCTGCTTAGTCTAAGCTTTGCTGCAGTGGTGGTTTGGCTAGTGGTACCTGACTTAGGCCAAGTATGTCCACAGATGACTTTGGTTGCTCTTTTGGGATATGGCCAAACCACACATACATTTTTTTGTGTCTTTGCATATGCGTGAGGGCAATTTGCTGCAGCAAATTACAGGTGGACTAATAATAAGGGCTGCCAGCATCTCAGGATGCAGTCAAACTTTGCTGAATTTGTCTCAGAGGTACTCTCAACATCTCTGTTCAGGGATTTATAAAGGATGGTAGGAGATATTTTGAGAGCTTTTGTTCTGCATTGTCACACAGGACTGAATGATGTTTTCAAGACTGAAGAATTCAGTTGAACTGAACATTGCCACTTGTAAAAGTGTTAATCCCCTGCAACTCATTCATACTGTGATGATTCCACTCTAGTTGTTGTTGCTTACAAGATGATACTGTAATACCACGTCATTAATTACTACTACCGTAACTCATGGGCATGGGTAAAATATCTATTTCTTACCATTTCCTGTTTTCTTACCTCGGAAGAGTAGTTTTTCACAAGGCATTTAGGAACAATTTAAGCCCACTGTCTTTCAGATTGGTTTTGTTCTGTTTGCTCAAACACCCCAGTTTGTACTTGCATTTTTTGAACTAGGGGAGGTTACAAATGTATCTCCTATTTTCATTTACTCTATTTAAGTAATGGAAAATCTGTGACAAAAGATGTGATTTCCATGGGAAATGTACTTAATGCCTTTTATGCATCCAAAGAGACTTGAAACTTTGGCTTCTACAGTAGAGATGGAGTCATGAAACTTGAAACAACAAAATAATCATCTCCTTAATTTTGTTTGTCTGGAGTATTTTTAGTTCTACACTGAGAGCAAAAGTATACGAGAGTAGCATAGCATAAAAGGATAGAAATGTTTCTATTTCTTTCAGAATAATATAGGGATAGTTATGTTTCTGATGAGCAGTGCTTGCACCATTAAGGCCCTTTCTGCTTCTCACCCCACCCCAGCAGAGGGGAGGCTGGGGGCACACAAGGAGCTGGGAAGGGGACACAGCTGAGACAGCTGACCCCAGCTGACCAAAGGGACATTCCATACATACGGCATCATGCTCCAGCCTATAGATCTGGGGGGAGAATATGGAAGGAGGGGATGTTCAGAGTGATGGCATTTTTCTTCCCAAGTGTGGGTGTGATGGAGTCCAGCTCTCCTGTGGATGGAACACCTGCCTTCCCATGGGATGTGGTGAATGAATTCCTTGTTTTGCTTTCCTTATTAAGCTGTCTTTATTTCAATCCACCACCTGTCTCAACTTTTACTCTTCCAGTTCTCTTCGCCATCCTACCCAGGGGAAGTGAATGAGTGACTGCAAGGGGCTTGGTTGCTGCATGCAGTTAAGCCATAATAGCTCCATGCCTGCCTTTATGTAGTTGGGGCTACAGAGCAAGGCTGACAGACAAGTCCAGGTGCAAAATGGATTGTGGCAGAGTGATTTCTTTGGAAATATTCTCCTTTGTTTGGACTAGAGGAAAAGAACATTGCCCAGTCAAACCCTGTGTTGGTGATGACTGTGACTGCAGTGCAGTGGCAAGCTCTTCCACCAGACTGCAGAAATTTTCACTTTGCTGCTGCTTTAATTTCAAGTTTTTGGTTCTATCCCATAGACTAATCAATGGGACAACTTGACCCAGTACTGAAATGTTCAAATGGTTTAAAAGGCTTGGGGCTGAAGTCATTCTGAATAGTATCCAGTATTTTGCCTTTCATGTCCTGTAGAATTTTTTTAAGTAGATGTGGTGGATTTTTTTTCCGTATTTTGTAATACGGATCACAAGACAATACAAACTAGGCATAACAAACTTATCTGAATAGTAATTTGAATTTTTGTGGGATCAGGGAAGCTTTGGTGTGTCTGGGGTTTTTTTGGGGCTTTTTTTAAGTACAAAATATTTAAATGAAGATCTTGGAAAAATTTAGCATATTTCAGATGAACTGGTAAATGTGGAAAAACAATAACATTTTTTCAACAAGAACAGTGAAGCTACATAATCAAAGGACAACAAATATTTCTTGGCTTGAGGTAGAACTATATAGATTCCCAATGGTGATTTTTAGGCACCTAAACCAGAATGCCCACAACAGATTTTACTATGTATGTTCACACAGTGTTCATTCTGATGACTCCTGTTCCAATTAGCATATTGTTTGTTTGTTTGTGGATTGTTGTTTTTTGGTTTAATGAATAATCTATTACTCTGGAGCTCTCCTTAGCAACACAGAACATGAGCTGTGGTTGTTGAGTGATTCTTGCAAAGGCAGACCTTTTCTAGTAGCATCACACACATTATTTGATTTACCTTCAGCTACGTATGTCTTTGAAGTTTTAATGGAAACCTTCCAGAAATTGTGACAAAGAACTGCATATTTTTAACATCTCCCATCTCCATGCTTAATTTATAGATATATCTTCATGTTTGGGCTGAGACAGCCTGTCTTAAAGTTTATGGAATGTGATTTGACTACAAAAATATACAACTCTGTATTCCAAAGCATTTGAGCACTGTGAGGTTAGACAAAATGTTGGAATGCCCCCAGAATACTGCCAGAAAGCAGTGAAATGGCTCAGTGTTCCAAACTCAGGTTTTATCATCATGCCCTCATTGCTCTGCAGCATGGTGGGTTATGCCCTTACTAGTAACTGACATGGGATTTATTCACAGGAAAAACTTACAAATGTGTTTTGGGGAAAAAAAAGGGGGCGGAAAACACTAATTAAAATCAAACACTTTTAACTATGGAAAGTCTTTCTAATGTCCATCTTGTAGCTGTCTGAAATTGCACCAAAAAAAATAGTATTTTTGTCACCAAGGCTATTGGTGAGGTTTATATACCTGAGTGAGGTTTATATACCTATAAACCTATAACTGAGGTTTTCTCCTACAGTTTTCATGAGATCAAAATCCACCTAATTTTCACAAACATGTCTGTGATGCCTGGAAATTATTGTGAAACTTTCTGTTATAGGAGATATTTTATTAGCTTTGTAACTTGCTAGTGCATCTATGCAGTTCTCCTGAGAGAGAATTCATAGAGTTGTAGAGTTAAGGCTTGGAAAGATTCCTGAATTTTCTTTTCTTTTTCTGTACTAATCAATGCAAATGTTAACTAGAAGATAGATAGGACAGAGGGAGAGACTGAACTAACTTTAAGTTAATGATATTTTTATGGCACCATAAATATTAATAGTAATTATCGTTACTAGTCGCCTCATAAATCAGATTAGGAAAATAGTGGAAAAAGAGCCCTGTGGATTTTAAGAATTTGATTTTGTAAACTGAGAACAGAATGGATTGGATTCTATTTAAAGTTCTCTTTCACGGTAAAAAGGATATGACATCTATAACATATTACAATTTTTTTTTAATTCTTTGCATTATATTTGCTGCCCATGGTTTCTCAGCTTTTGTTCCTTTTTGGGCCAATCTCAGAGAAAACAGCGATCAAAACTATCATTTTTGACGATGGGATGTAGAGCAACTAAACTGCTATGTGGATGGGGAAAACATACGTCTTACTCTAACAGTTTCAGTATTGATATCATGAATTGGTTTATAATACACTGTCACTTATGTTTAAAAAACAAACAAAAAACTCTGTTCTGATGTTAAAGGTTCGACCTTGCTTCTTGAAAAAGAAGCGGCAGGTCAGCATACAGGTTAAAGCAGCTTCATCTTTAGTCCAAGGTACAAGGTTTTACGTTAATGATGCCAGATTTTCTTCATCTTTGTTTTGTACTTCCTAGAATAAATTTCTTTTTGAAAGGATAGTAAGAAAATCCTGAGTTTGTATAGGTCTTGTTTCCAAATTTTGTCTTGCTAAAGATTATCTTAATGATCATCTTCTTGAAGAAGGAGGTAGGACCAGCAAAAACATTCCATAAAGAAACATCCTGATATATAAGTTTTTGAGACTCATGAAACTTTGTTTGTCTTAGAACTTGTGTGTTAAAATAAATGTGATCCGTTTGTGTTTCAAAATAGAATTAATTAGGTTGGTACATGAAGCATAGAAAAGAATCATGTTTTTAGGGGATTCAGAATCCACTTAAGCCAAGACATTAAAAAAACTCTAAACTTGTATTTAGCATTTCTAAGGTACTATGTAGCATGGTTATGCTACACTATCCTGCATCACTGTTTTCCATACAGTAGTTTGCCTCAATACACAGAATATCTGGCCCCATTTTCTAATAAATTAATGGGTACTACGGCCTCAGCAGACCACTACATTTCATATTTTCTTTCTCTGAATGTTCACAGAGAAAATATGACATACAAAAGACAAAACTCCCCCTCATCCTGCTTTCTTCCTGAAAATATGGGACTTGGATCTGAAGCATCAGTGTGGGTGTAGTTTCAATTCCAATTATTTTGATGATGTTCTTCTACTGCTAAGGCTGAGAATAAGTGCAGATTCCTGTTCTTGCTAATCTGTAAATAGCATGGGGTTGTGTTTCCCCAGGGTGGCAGTACTTTGGTGCAGGGCAGGAGGCAGTGCCACTGGCACCATCACCCATAGCAGGCAGCAGGAAGCCAGCTCCCATCTGACAGATCACGTTCAAACGTGTGCAGGTGGACAGACTGTTTCCAGGGCCAGCTCTGGGGTGGAAGGTCTCTAGGGTGGGTCTTGCAGCCTAAAGTCTGGGGAAATAAATCACCCTGGGACCCAAGCTGGTTCCATGCACATCCATGGCAGGAGTCTCTGTGCAATACTTGTTTTCAGAAGTCAATATACACTGAAGTGGCTTTCAATGGAGATAGCAATTGTCCTGCGTAGCTCTTGCTCATTCCTGCTGACTGACTGGACCCAGTCTGATTCCTAAAGATCTCCTTCAGTACACACGCATCATGTTTCCTAGCTTTGCTGGTCCTTGATAATTTTTTTTGATTCATGGAATGAGTTATACTGTGGGTATATGGGGCATCTCAGTTCCTATGCAAAACTTATGCATCCCTTAGTTGTTAGCTCAGGAGATGCAGCACAGTTGGAAAAAAAAAAAAAAAAGGAGCATCCTATTTCATACAAGGGAGGCCTGCTAAGAAGTCCAAGCAGAATTCATAAGACTTCAGGCAGGGAAACATTTGTATGAGGTGGCAGAGCTAAAAACTGAATCTGTACTATTAAAATGAAAAAGAAGGGAAAAAAAAACATCAGATGAATGGTTTTAGTAGGCTGGTGAAAAATAAGTATGAGAATTTAACAACTTCTGGAAAGTAAGAGGCAGTTAAGGCAAATGCCTCTTTTTTTATATTATCCTGTGCTTGTAGAGCTGGTTGACAGCCCAGAGAATTACTGGTAGGCCCAGAAGGGAAACTGCCTGTCTTAACTGTGACAAAATCTTTGAAAGAAGACACAGCCATAATGTCAGCATTTTCATAAAGGAGAGCAACACTCCAGAGTCCTGAAAATGCTTCAGAGCAGCTTCCCAGTGGGGCTTTGTGAGGAGTTCAAAGAGGCCATGTGAATTCACAGAGGGGAAGTAGGTTGTCTTTTCTCCTTTCTGCAAGGTAGGGAGTTATCTGTTCTCCCACTGAGCCAATAAATTGCTTTTAGAGGTGAATAAATAGCGTGAGGGGAGAGAGAAGCATTCAGTGATAGATCTCAGTTCCTGTAAGAACAAGCACTTCCTCCAAAAAGCCGAAGATTCTTTGGGCACAGGCTCCAGACATATGGCCATTTGAATTTTGGTCTCTTGAATATTTTTCAGAACAAAATCTAATATTGATGGAAAAACTCCTAACTTTGAATTTTCTTTATTAATTTCAAGTTCTTTTAGGAAGTGTTTTAGTGTGTTCTGTTAAAATGGACTTCATTGATTTGACTTTTGTTTTCTTGGTTTTTTTTACCTATGCCATTATGCATTCAAGTACGTTGTAGCATCTACAGGCTCTTTTCTGAATCAGATTAAAACATACCATGTTTGATGGACCCATAAATAAAGATTTCTACTTTCATGTGTGTTTCAATCAATATATATCCTCCAAATAGGGGAAGAAAGCAGAACACATTTTCCGTTCAGTTGTTCTGGATTACCTGAATGTTAGAGATGGAAAAATGTGTTTGAAATCTTTTTGTATAAAACTGAATAAATTAAAACAACCTATTGTGCAAATTTTTGGTACAAGACTGTTCAAAGAAAAGGGAAGTAAGAAACTTAAAGTCACATGCACTAATTATTTTTTTTTAAATGGAGATAGATTCTGTGATGAAGCTGTTGAAGCAAGAATATTTTACCCTCTTGTACATTTCAACTTTGTGCAGGAAGCTAATATATGTAAAGTTTGGTAAAGGCTGAGCACTCTTTCAAAGATTGTTTGAGACAGAAGTCAAAGTAACCAACAGCTCTTTGTCAGCAATACAGTTGCTGGCTACATAACTGTGTGAAGTCTTTCAATTGTGCATTTTATCCCCCATATTCTAGGAAAAATAATAAAATTATAGAAGGCTTTTATTGCTCAGACTTCTTTTAAGCTTTTGCAAATTCAGGGCTTAAAGTGCATACAGTCTGGCATGCTAAATATACATTTTCCTGGACTTTTGCAGATTGAAAAGGAAGATTTTTTTTTCTGAGGTAGCTAGAAAAGCCAACCTGCTTGGTAACCAGAAAATTGCTGCATCTGGTAGCAGTGCCTGTGGAAGTGACAGGTCATGAATGTGTACGTAGTAAGATGAGATCCATTTGAAGTGGTTGCTGTATCTATCATCTACAGAGTAGCAGGATTTCTATTTCTCAGCAAAACCTCTAATATCTAATGCATATTCTTTTCAGCTGCTTTCTTATCTGCTGTCAATTTATACCTCTGAGTGGTGGAAAATGGCCTTTATCAATGGACAAGAAGACACACTCTTTTCTCTTAAATTTGATGTACTTGTCTGCTTTTTATTCTCTATATTTTTTTACATTTGAAGTATACACTCTTATTTAAACATTCTTGCTTACAAACATTTTTTATTTCTTTTTAAGCCATGACTACTTCAGCAAATGATGCCACTTCTCCAAAGAGGGCTTGTAAAAAAAAATAACATTATTTAAAAAAAAAAAAAGGGAAGATTTACCTTCTGAAGCAGTTCTACAGCAATTTCCTGTATTACATGGATATTCTGAAAATGCAAAACAACATCAATTCAGTAATTTCTGGAGTCCAAGGAGTCCATGTCTAGCAGACAGGAAAACAACCTTTAAAGAACATGGACAAAACCCAAATCATTATGACAGTTCTGAATTTGCAGAAGTAAGTGCAGATAGATCTACTGAAAAAGCCTTTTAAAGGTAATGTTTATATGTGTGAAAGAAAACCAATCAAAAATTTAAGATATAACCTGCTTTGGTTTGGGTTTCTTTCTCATATCTATTTTTTCCTCAGCTGGTAATAAATTTTTACCTGTTTGTTGTGCCTCCCCTGCCAGTTTTAAATTTGCCCCTGCCCTACCTTTCCACCTCCTACCAAGTGCTTCCTCTCTTTTGCTGGGACCTAATTTTCTGCTTGAAAACAAACCAGGCGAAAAGAGTTCAGATGCCTGTTTATTTAAAATACTGAAACACATGGAGGATCATCATTTCATGTACTAGGTACTGTTTGTGAACACTGGGGTCTTATAGAGGTGCTCCCAGGTAATATCCTCCAAGTTCCACACTCAAAATGGTCATGTGTCCTTACTGCAGATCATACAAGACTCGTTCTTCCTACCACTGTAACAAAATCAAAAAGGGTGAGGATAACACTTGAAATCTTACTACTTGCTCAAAGAAACCAAATCATGCAGCCATTATTTTTGCAGAGGAAAACTTGTAAATGTAGGAGAGTAAATCCCAGAAACTTGGAAACAAGATGGTGAATGAAAGTACCCTGAATTTTAGAAATATTTTATTTAACAGCTTCAGCAATTTAAGGCATATTTACACTCTCAGGTTTTAGCAGAAAGTGTCTCTTCCATCAGCATTATCATTGCTGTTGCTGTAATGAGCACCAGTGTTCAAGGCAAGGTGCAGATACTCACGTAGGAAGAGGCTGAGCACCTGGGGAGGACACAGTGAGAAACTCTGCCAGTTATTTTAGTTAGTGAAGCATAGCAGTTGGAAATTGGGTCAACACATTCGAGTAGTTTTGGGGATCTGGAAGCTGTAGAGGTCTCTGTACTGGGAACAAAAGTGGTGCTATGTCCTCTGGTGACAGCACATTGCTTTTCCCTGTGGCCTCATTGTCAGCCCCAGGTGGTTTAGTGGCCAAGAGGACCAGTGGTTGGGGGACACTGCATGGGCTGGCTCTTCACTGCACCTTTTTCCTTCTGCCCTTGGGTTTCCCTTACTTGGCTTCTGCTTGGATTCTGTTTAACAAGTCTCCTTGGCTATAGGAAATTATTTGCTAAATCTAAATGCAAGCTGATATTGGTGTGTCTGTCATTTATGTGGGATTTCTTGATGTGACAACCAGTTTTACAAAACTATGAGACAGTGATCACGTTTTCCACCACCTGATATTCTTCTATTCAACACAATACAAACATTTGTATTAAAATCAGTTGGAAGAACCTTTATAAGAAATGGCCTATAAAAGTGGGTTGTTTGATAAAAAATGGTGAAACATTTCCTCAAGATCAAAGAAAGTGATGCAGTTATTTTAATATAACTACATAATTATAATTCCATGTTGATCTTTAATTTAGTTTGCAGTTCCCAAACAACATCTAAACTGAAGAGAAGTTCAGATCCCTTGCTTTTCTATATTCATTGACTCTAGTTAAGGGACTGTTTAGGAACTGATGAGCAATATTGAAGCTAATGGACCTGAAAAGGGGTTTGCAGTAATTTTATTGGAAATGCGGAAAAAATTAATCCTAGTTTTAAACCAGCTTCCCCCAATTTAGTAAATTGTCCAAGTTGTTAGAATAACAATAGCAGTGGATTTCAGAAGACAAGGATTTGAATCATCAAGCACAGGGAGAGGGATCTTGCTATACAGGTGCCTGCAAGTGCAGTAATTTTAAAGGTGTGAAAATGCTGAGGGAGGAGGACAGACAGCAGTAGTTCAGAAGATGTGAAGCCCTACCTGAAGTCCCCTCATAAGGGTTCAACTACTAGCCACAGAATGGCTCGAATGTTAAAAAGATCAAAGTTTCAGATTGTCAAAATTCAGTGTATTGATTCAGAGTTAAACTGAGTTGCAAGCTTTAAAAGCCAGCACAGACCAGTTCACACACAGGCTGCTTTACAGGCAGCCAAGAGCAAAGAGAAGAGAGGGTGGAGTGTAGCAGGTAGTTGTGTGCTGATGGGAGCACTTCTGACAGGAACTTGCAGTATTGGAGCTTCACTGATTAAAAGGTGGTGTGGATATAAGAATATGGACTAAAGAGAAAAGAAGAAATTCCTGTGTGGAGAGAGGAAAGAGGCAGAGGGCTTTGAGCCACATTTAAAAACAAAAAATTTATTACTTTGGAAGGTGTATGTAACAAAGCTTCTCAAAACAAAAAAAATGACATGTCTATTAAGTCAAAATGGAGTTTTATGAATGACTGGGGGTTAAATTTCTGTGACAGGAGTTATAATTACATGCTGAATACTAGTGTGTTAATTGCTGATTGGAAGTTGGGTTAGTTTTCAAATGATGGAAGAAACAGCAGAAATTTTGTTCTTTGAAGGTAGAGAAAAATGAGAGGTTTGCATAGGTGTTTAACAGCATAATGGTGTGTTTGGTAATAAGATTTTTTGCTAATTTTAGTGGCATATGGATAATGCTGCAGTAACCATATAGGAGTAAGAGTAATACAAAGAACATTACCTGCTAACATTAACTGCTTTGCACTTGTTCTCATAAGTATTTTGGATAGGCACAATATTTGGAAGCATCTGCCAACAAGAAACACCCTAAGAAGCAAAATTCACAAACAGGATATAGAGTTTTAAACTAATTTTTTTTCCTTTTTTTTTCTCCCTTGCTTCCTTATATAGACAGTACCTTTCTTTCCCCTTTCATCTTTGTGAGCTGACCACTTCTATTACTTTCTTATTTCTGCTGAGGCTGGTAAGCTGGTTTGATGCATTCAGCAGTCAAAAGTGCAGTTCTCTGTGCATTTGTGTTGGCTGACTAAGCAAAGTGAAAGAGGCTGACTGTGAAAGTGAAAAGGTGATTTACACTGGTGTCATAGTGTTGTGCAGTAATAAAACTCAGGGATTGTTGGACACACATTATATTGTACAATTATATAATTATAAACAATATAATTGGAGGCAGTTGAGCTTGAATGCAGCAGGCTGTTATTTAGCAATCATCTCTTTCAAGGCTCATTAAACGCAGATTTATATAGAAAACCAAAGCTTTGCTCTATAAAGGCTAACTGTGTGGTGGCATTTATTCCCCAAAATGTAATGCATACATCTAAAGCTGTCAACGTCTGTAATGGATTTACTCAGTGATTGTGAATGAGGTTTTTCAGCAGATATGACAATCCCAAGCCCTTTGCCTTTATTTGAGGCATTGTTTCTGAGAGTTTATTTGCCTGTCTGGTTTGGAAGGCTAAAGAGCCCACACATACACACAGCTGTGATCTTAGATTTTGAAATCTGACAAGCAGGGACACTACAGACGGTAAAGTGTTTAAAAAGGCAACAAAGATCTCTTAAAGTCATCCATATTTTGGTCTTACTTTAGCCCTTTAATGTTTTGTAGTTCTGAAATGATGAATGAGTTTATGGGGAAGAAAATTAGGAAGCAAAAAGATTTTGTTGCTCCTATCCCAAGGAATTTAGTTTTATTACCTGATATAAAATAAATTTTTATTTAAAAAAATAAAATCATAAGAATTTTATGAATAAAGAAGAAAAGCCACAGAACTAAGAATATCCTACCATGAGGAGATCTACAGCATATATGTTGGTCTGGTCTGACTCAACCTTTTAATAGTTGGCAGAAGTTTGTAACATAAAGTTGTATTTAAATATTTATATATATATAAACTAAAATTTAGGTGTTTAAGTATTTTTCTCAGGTGTTTTAGTGTCTAGAACTCTACCTGATTTTTAAACAGAGTTGTTAAAGAACAATATAAAAAAATAAGACTTGTTCTTGAAAGGAGAGCCTGCAGACCTCCTCTCTGAGCACAGCCCTGTGGCAGCACAGCTTGGCACTACCAAGTGTCTGGCCCACATATGCTCAAGACACTTTTGCATTTGCTATCATTTCACACATGAATTTTTAAATGCTTCATTTTAATGCTGTCCCTGACATGCAGTGTGTTTCATTTTCGTTCCCTCCTTAACTGATCCGTGGGAGCCTGACAGATGCAAGGCTCCTGTAAGTTTTGTCATGCCTCTGATTGCACAAATGCCCTGCCATGATACAGGTGCTGCATCACGGTTTCCAGAATGCAGTACCTGCCCTCAGCAGCTTGTGGCTGTCAGCCTTTTAGTAAGTTACTGCATTTTGCATCATTGGCTTCCACATTGCTGGGTCAGAAATGTGTCTGCACAATAATTGTAGTTTACTTCAATTCACTTATGATACTGGAAAATGTTAATTATTCAAGTGTCAGTTTATAAATTGGCGTGTCCGTGGGGGTGCTTTTGCTGGCTAGCAGTTCCCCAGGCCAATTTATAGCAGTTTGTGGGTCCTCCAATCAGCTGGTTGAAGCATGGATAGGCTTGGAAATGAAGAGGAGCGGGCTCTGGCTTGGGTAGAAAAAGGTGTTTATTTCAGTCCTGGCTCCATGTGCAGAGAGCCAGGACCGGAGGCCAGAACAAGCCAGAACATGTGCTCGGCCTTTTGTTCCCCTTTCTCAGGTCGCAGCCTGGGCAGGGAATGCTCTGGGTCAATTGGAGAAGGGAAGGGGTGTGGTTACATCAGGGGGAAACCAGGTGTAGGGGTAGGAACCGGGGGGTGAAAGGGACATACCATTACAAACAAATAACAAAATAGAGATACAAATTCAAAAACTTAAAACTCGTGCTGCAACATCAGTTATTGTAGATAGATATTTTGAATGCATGTAAAGCATTGTGCTGTTGTTTTCTTTAGCACCTGAATCTTAATTTTAGCCTTTGGTAACTGTGATGTAGAACTGTGTTTCAGAGCTCTTTTTCTTTCCCCCACTTCTGACTTGTTTGATCATTTATCTAAACGCGTTAACTTGCAATGTTTCTCAGGATCACATTAGTGAATTAACAAGGTCCAACTTCTTGTAGCAGCGTTTTTAAAGTTTAGAGATAAAGCATTCAAAAATGCCAGCCATGAGATTCAATGTTTCTTGTTTGCTTTTTATTTAATGTTTGATTTTAATTTAAAAAAAAAGTGTATATTTTCTTAGGAGCATAGAGCAGTCTTCACTGGCTCCATTGTAAAATGGTCTCACAACATTATGACAATGGTTTGATGGTAGGGTTTTTTGCCTTTTTTTCCCTGTACTTTATGCAGATCTACTCAATTCTAACCAGGTTTTGGCTTTGGTTTTCTGTGTTTTTTTCAGAAGTCCATAGATAATGAACCTTAGTTGGAAACAGTCTTGGAAAAGCTTGATCTGCTCATGTTAATTCTGAATCTTCTGAGTGCACAAGCAGTGCATAACTCACATCCCCAAACTTTCAATTTCTCAGTTCCATTAAACTCTTTTTAAAAGAAAATACTGAGTTATGTTAATCAACACTGCCTTTTTTGTGTCTGTCTAAAGTCCTCTCAGATAAATCGCCAGTGGTCTCCTGGTGCTCTGGATGAAAGAAGCAATCCTTATCTAGTGCTTTTCAGAATTTCATGGCTAGAAAACAGTGCAATGCAAAAATTTATCTTGGTTAATCACTACAGTGTAGTGTGCAGGCTTCTATGATTTATGGAATATTGAATTTAGACCCCAAATCAAGAGCTCATTTTTCCACATGTGTTTTGGCTTTGAGGTACTCTGTCCTGATGTACCACAGCTGTGAAACAGAAATTCCTGTATCATGGGGCTTTATCACCCTATGGATGGCAGAAAAGAGAAGCAGCATCATGGGATTTCTCTGAAAATTTGTGTTAGCAACATCTCCCCAAGGTGCCTGATTCCTTGGGAGCCACAGACATGGCAGTCTCCACCACAGGGATCCCATTATTGTCTTTGTCTTGCGTGACTTTTGCTGTCTGTGTGTCGTTCACTTGAAGGTGAGCAGATTGTTCTTTGGGACATGCAGTTTTGCTCTGCTTATCCCATCATGAGAAGATCTGCACAGGGAAAGAGCAGTAGCTAAACAAGCCTTTGTCTTTAAAGGCACTGTGGTATCTGAGCTTTTGTTGTTTCCTGTACTTAAAACAATAAATTGATATCTTGCCTCAGACATTAGGGAGTAATAACTTACAACTGAGGGTCTTTAAATTGTTACTTGAGGGAGGATTAAACAATACATAACAACATATATATGGTAAATGTAAAACAGCCTTAAGAGGAAAACAGATTTACACTCCATGCCAAGTAGTTTGCTCACTGAGAAAACTACACTTTTTTGAAGCTTTAACTCTTTTAAGAAATTGGATATTGGTTTGTGTGACTTGCATGTTTTTCCAGTTGTATTTGTATCAGCTTTCATACAGTACATTTCCTACTCTGATGGGTTAGTCCAAAGATAAAATATTCCCTATTGCAAACAGCCATATTGCAGACAAACAGCAAAGAGCACAACTAATAGGATTCACTCACAGATCTTTTCCGTCATTAGTATTGCATAACTGTGTGTTGTGCAGTGGAAGGTGATGGTCTTTTGAAAGAGGGAAGCAAAGAGAAGATTGAGTCATGAACTCCGTCTTCATGTAAGAAGAAAATGCTTTCAGTTCTGGATATAAGGAAATGTGTTTGAAATTGAAAGGAGAAAAATGTTGTGTATTAAGCCTGGTGAAGTTTCAAGCTAATTTTTTAAAGCTAGATAAAAATATGTATCAATGATTGAATATGTTGCTAATATATTTCCATTACACCTATTTTGATTCATAAACCTTCCTCTAAACAAAAATGCAAATAAAGAGAATGATACTATAAATTTAAAACATAAAGAGTAATATTCTTAAAGAAATTATGGATTTAAAGCATATCTTTTTTTTCCTTCAGACATTAGCAAATATATTATAAAGATGAGATAGATATGCCAGTGTTCATCCTGCCACTCACCTTTAAAATGTTTCCAGATCCTCATAGAAAGAGGCTGTGAAAGCCCTCCTCAGTCATGGCTCTTCCTATGGCAGAGCCTGCTCAAATGCCTGGACCACTCGCTGAAGCCCACAGGACTTTTGCACCTTCAGGGAAATGTGGGAAACCACATGACAGACCCTTCTGAGATCAGCAGCAGACTAAAGGAGCTGGTTTCATTTTCTATTCCTAATAATTTCAAAAACAGAGGTTTGACTGCTTCCAAAGATCTAATGCAAATATTACTTCAAAGATATTCAAGGCACGGGAAATGTAAAGCAAAGTGAAGTATAATTCACAGGGGTGGGGATGGAGAATCAGCTTTGGGTTGTTCATTTGAAAGTAGTGGATACATTTAGTCTGAACTGCAGAGCATTGTCCAGCTGGTTTAAAGCTCATCTCTTTTAGTTATTGAAATGTTCCCTAGGAAAATTGTTCTAATAGCAAACAAGTGCTGCAAATCAGCATGAAGGAATGTGTAACTCTTCTCTTGCATGAAGGTGTATGTGTGTGACAAACCAATTTGCTTGCAGGCAATAGCAGAAAGTTGATGGTCTGCATCTCTTTCCTCTTCATACCATGCAAGTTGCTGTGACAGAATTATTCCTGAGGAAATTTCCTGATGCATTATACAGCCAGACTGCTGGTTTGAACCTTGCAGCATATAACAGTTTTAGATTTTACTTTCTTGTTTGCACTTAGCTATGTGCAAACATGGTTCACAAAACAAACAAACAAACAAACCATGGAAATAATCCCCTGTTTCAACTCTCCCAAACAACTACATTTTTAATTTTTTTCTGCCTCTTATGTCCTAAAATATTGATGGATATCATTCTAGCCCAAGGCAAGAAAAGGGGGCCTGGTTGATATCTTTTGCCATTCAGGCACTGCTATAACTCCCTATCAAGTTAATGGAAGTTCTGCCACTCAATTGAATAGAAATGGGATTGAACCTTTGCTTACTGATCCCATTCTGATGCAGTTGAGTTTCCTGCATCAGTGTGACCAACAGAAAAACAGGAAGGCCAGCGTTAATAGATATTGTGTAAAAAAAAAACAGTATCAAGTATCATAGGTTAAATGATCCTGGCTTGTGTATCTTTTTGTAGCTTACTCTGAAACAAGATTGCTTGTGCTGCTTAAGTGGAGTCAGAGAAAAAATATAAGTCAGCAATGGTGGATTCATGTTTCGTGCTTTTCTTGAGAGGCAGTTAATATAGCACACTTACAGTTCTGTGCACCAAAATGTGGAGATTGTGTGTTGTATCATTTCAAGCTCACATTCATGTTATATTAGTTATGCTAGTAGAGAGTTGAAGCTGTTTTCTTTTCAAGAATATTAGCATTATAAATATGTTCTACATACATTTATGACTGTTGGACACCTCTAATTTCTACTTGCTTTCTAGCAAATGCAGGCTGATAGGTTGTCTTGTTTGTCTTGCTTTATAGCTCAAGAAATTTCAGCAAAATTGTTCAAGACCTCAGGTTGAGTGAATATACGAGGTCTAAATACTTGGCAGCTATGATTTTTAGAGAGCTGATTTTATAAAAATGCAATGGATATAATGGTACTGTTGGCAGAAAACAGTCCCCTCATCTCCCTGATAGTCCTTACTCTCTCTTTTCCTTTTTCCTTCCCCTTCTTTTGACTTTTCTCTGAGAGAAAAAAATGCATAGAATGGAGCAAAGATGAAAAGTGGCAGTAAAGGAAGAAAAACATGTCTTGTTTTCTGGTCTTTGCAGATTTATTCGAAGGGCATCATAAGAATTGGTGCATACCAATTTTTAACAATCAGTAACCTCTAGGGATTTTTGCATATCTTTCTGAGATACTTCTTAGAGCCAAATGCTGGACCCCAATGACCACTGTATAAATTTTAAAATGGTCAGTGGTTGGGACATCAAAGTTATCTGTTCATGTTTGAACAGAAAGTGAAAAGAAAGTTTTGGGAACCTAAGTTGTCTGGGATGCTAAACTTATTTTTATCCTTCCTAACAGAAATCCATGGTTTGTTAGCCTGTTCTAAAGAGGGCAAGACTTTATCATGAGTGAAAATGTGTTGCTTCATATTCAACAGGTCAAGTTTTCTTTGGATTGAGGTGGAACTGTAGCTCATGGACATCTGATGTGACCGGTAAGTTGAATTTGACCTATCTTATTACATTATTACCACATGACAAATATTGATCTTGATTATGCTAGTGTAAGTGCAATTTATTGTCTTTCTTATTTTGGATTTTTACCAGTAGCAGTGAAATGAAAATTTGCCTCTCTCTTCAAAAACAAGGTTTAAATTATTATAAATGACCATTTTATTTAGAAACAATATACATCAGGAGCTATTTAACAACAAAAAAAGTAACTTCAATAAACCTTATTTCTTGAAATAAGATGCTAAGATATTCTACGGTAAAAAAGGATATTTGGGCTTATGAGAAGGCAGATCAGAAGATCTGGTGTAATTGATGTGTAGCCCATTACATTAATAGATAGGTGTTTGGGTGTAGTAATGGTCAACAGCACTAAATGACTTAATGGCAGTGTTTTCTCTTTGGCTATTTAATCAAGGTGCAGTGTTTAAAAAAGGGACCCAAGCATGTCAGTAGTACATAAAAGTGAGAGTAAAGTAAGGGTAGAGTTTTATATTGTACTGTTGGCTGAATTTTATTATTCATGGTAATTGTTTGATACTTAGGGCATGCATCTGCAGATCTATTTGGTCTTAGGAAACAGCAGTGTGGCCAAGCAGGAGTTTTGCTTACCCTGAAGTATGTGAGACTGCTCCAGTGCTAGAGAAATAGTGAAGAAAATGCAAAAGGATTTGAGTTAAGGTTGTGTAAGGCTCTAGAAACACTTTGTCATGGGGACATCCACCGTGGAAGAGATTACTGAAGGGTTTTGGCAATCAGAAGAACTTAGGCAAATCGTTTCCTGCTCTGTTTGTGTCATTCAAACAGATGCATTGTAGAAAAATGCATTTAATTGTAGAGAGTTGAGCTGAAAAAGTTGGAACTGCAACTTGAAGTTGCAATAGAAAGTGCTAGGCATTAAAAAAAAAAAAAAAGAAATTATAAATAGCTATTAGTTTGCCATCTCTAAAAAACAGTTACCAGTTTAGGAGACTGCTTAATGATGTCATTTTTGAAGTTGTAAGGCAATTTTTCTAGACAAGAAAATAATTGTCTAGAAATAATCTAGACAAGATTTTTTTTTTTTTCCTGGTAGGATTTTGAGTCTTATTTACAATACGTGGTTTTGTTTACATTAACATTTTTATGGTTAGGATTTAAAAATGAAGGTGGGGAAAAAATGTCCATGCGTTCTCTACTAGTCTGAACATGATAAATTTCTGAGACTTCAATGTGCATACTTCATAGTTCTCTTTTTATGAAGTTGTGTGGGAAAGAGTCTCACTTCTTTCAGCCTGTTTTACTTTGATCACTTCATTCAAGGTATCAAATATGTTTGGGGGTTTTAGCTTTCATTTTTCATTCATATTGATACAGACCATCAAAGACATACTTGTAGCACCAGACTAACACTGGGATGATGAAGTGGCAGTAAATTAAATGCCAGGGAAGGTAAAACATATGATAATATTTTTTGTGCCAGAACAGTTTGCTACTCAGACCTATATCACACATGGATGAAGCAGCTTCTAAAATGTCAGTACATTGTGATTTACCACTCAGAAATTTCCTAGATAAAATTAAGTTTCATTTGTTTGCTTGTAATACCTTGAAATTTATTATACAGGCAAGCACTTAATGGGGTCTGAGCATGAATGCCTAAAATGAGAGGTGCACTCACACTGCAGGAGTGCTTGTCACACTGCAGGAGTGCTTGAGAGAAATCAGTGTTACACGTGTGTATGTAAATGTGATTGAGTACAGTGGATCAAATGGATATATGTTTCCATTGCTATGTTGCCTTTTATCATGGATTGGATAAATCCATTCTTGCTTGTGGGAAGCAGAAGGAAAAATGGTGCTGTAGAAATATGTGGATCTCTCCCTCCTTGAAGAAAGGGAAGAATTCATATCAGAGAACTCCATGAGTTCACCTTATCAATAGAGGTTTTCTCCCTGGTGTCTGTGTGTGTATGAGTATCTGTTATGTAGCATAAAAGATCAAGGTATTTCATAGATAGGTCTTTCCTTAAAAGAGGAAAAATCTAAGATCTAAGAGGATAAATTTTTCCCTCACTGTGCCAGGAGCACGTGTTCAATGGTTGGGAAGGTCTGATCCTGACAAAATGGAATACAGATTGCACCACAGGTTTAACCAGAAATAGAGTGACAGAATAACAGTCTGTAACACACATACGGTGTTGTCAAGCCATAAACACCTTGAAAATTTTTCATAGTAACATAATTAATGTCCTAAAATCCACCAAGAAAACAGATGTCAGCCAGTAGATTTGATGTGTATATAGCTCATTATGTGGGGAGAAGGATAGTAAGACTTTTATTGTTGCAAGAGGTACAGCACTTTCCTGAAAAAGAGAGGCAGACACAAAGGCAACTGTGTCAGGAAATTACATTCCAGTGAGTTGGAAATATGGAGCTGAGAGGGAAATGGAGAGCCCAAAAGTGACAATTCAGTGGCAGAGGTTATAGTGAAGGAGCTACAGTGAGAAGCTGATGGGCTTGGGAAAGTGAACTAATACAGTTAAAAACACCCTTTATTATGCCTGGTTCAGTGCCTTGGGTTTCTCTCATTGCTAGTGCTTAATTACTTGTTGTGATGGCAACGCCCCATCTTGATTCATTCTGCTTTAATTATCAGTTGCATGGCTTGAACACGGCAAAAGGACAAAGGAGATGAAATTGGAGTCATAATGGCTGGGTTCAGACAGGTCCTCTAAGGATGACAGAAGAGAATAAAATCTGCTGAAGGTATTTGGGAAAAGTTGTTTCTCTGTTAGGGAATAATGCCGGTAACTGGTGTGTGGAGAAAATGAAGGAGCACCATGTACTTGTAGTTCAAAAGTATAGGAGAGGTAAACTGCAGTGAACATGCACTATATGTGTAACTCACCTTTAAAATTGCTTTGCTTTTGAATTAATTGTTAGAATTATTTTTTTACTGTGATACCATTATTTATTGTTCTGCAGTCATACATTGATACTGTCCCCCTCAAAGATGAACTTGGAGTTGAAAAAAAATGGAAATAAACTTTCAGTGGAGACAGAGCTGAAAATGAAGCTATTTCTGTTCTGACAGTATTGTTTCTAATAGAGAGTACTGCAACATGCAGAGGCTCAGAAAGATGTCAGTGAAAATAACAACCTGACATTACATGTGCAGTAAATCCTGAAGACTGGAAGTTGGTTTATTACTTTTTTTTTTTTTTTTTTAATGTGTGGGTTGTTTGTTTCAGGTTTAGTTCATGTTAATGTGCTTGATATTTCATAATCTTTCTCCTTTGGTTTCACAGCAGTCTACCAGTTCATGTTAATGCTGTTGCTTTATCCAGTCTCATAAGGTCATCATTTGAAAATGGTAACTTAGGGGAGATGTTTACATAAGATAGTATCTCTTCATTTATTATGGGCACAATGAAAAACTGAAGATCTCTTACTTTCAACAAATTGTGCTAATAATATTATGCAGTCTTTTGAGACTAACGTGCAAAATTCAAAGTCTATTAGATTGGATATCTAATTAGAGTTCATGCCAATAATATAATTGTTTTTGTTTTTTAAAAAAAAATTAAAGGAGACAAAACAAACAATAATCATGACCAGTGAGGATTTGGCCAGTTAAAGAAAAGCAAAACCGCTTCTTCATCTCGAAAAACCTCCAGAGCTAGAATTGGCACCAGTGTACTCACTGCTGCAAATATCGAGGTACATAGGTCTTTAACAGCTGTATTGTGGTAAACATGGGCTTTAAAAATGTATGGGTGGATGGGGAATGGAAATGATTGCTGAATTACTCAGGTGGCTTTAAGCGACTATGTGAGCAAGTATGTGATTTGTTTGAGGAGTGTTGGCCAGCTCTTTGATGTAGGTGAAGAATCCCCACCCCATGGATGAGCCACATGGTGTTGGCTGGGTTGCAATGGCAGGAAACTCACAGTCAGACCTCGGCTAAGGTCAGGAGCCATGGTGTCAGCTGTCAGTCCATTTATTGAGCAGAAGTGGAAAACAGTAAGGCCTTACCAGCAGGTGGATTGCTCTTGTGCTGTAGCATTGGAAAAGAGGAAGAGTGGAGAGCAGAAAGAAAAAGATATAAAGTGATTCTTGCATGATTGGGTTTGTGCATGAAACTTTTGTGTGTTTTCTCAGCAGTATCTTGTCCTGTGGAGCAACATACTAAGCTAGCTGATAATCAGCCAAGAGGGAGTCTTTGCTATTCTTCCTACTTTGTGGCATCAAACATGGATTTTGGAGCAGGGCCAGGGTTGGATTTTAATAAACAAGTGGAGTTGTCTGTATATTCCACAATGAGGGTATCTACAGTACTTTTGTCTCTCATCATGTTGGCTAGGAGGACATATTTGACTGTGGCTTTTCTCTGATATAATCTTCCATGTGTCCCTGCACTCAGATCTACACAACATACATTTGTACTATACTAAATTATTAAGAGATCCTCAATGAAACTTTGATGTCTGTTCTAACAGTAATTTTAAAGGGAAGAAATGATATTGAATCTTACAGATTTCATTTCCTATTAAATTCACCACAGTACAGGAGAAATCTTCCTGAAGGGTGGAGATAGTGTATTTCCCCTTTTCTCAGTCCCTACTCTGCTGCCTTGCTATTATGGTTAACCTAAAGATTCTTTGAGTTTGGCTGGTTGCTCATGCTATGGCTCAGAGAATCAGAAGGCTTTCTTTCTTGAGCACAATAAACATGTGCTGAAATGCCTTTTTCTGAACAGTCACATAAGCGTGAGCAAATATTGTAATGTGGCCTTAACCATTATCATGAAACTTAACTTTGCATTAAATATTCTGGTTTTGAAAATTGAATACATTTTAAAAGCTCTAACATTCATTTACACATATATGCCCCATGCATACATCATAAGAAAATGTAATTTTACAAGTTGCTACCACCACTTGATCATTATCCTTCTTGTGCTCTTTCATTAGTTCATGGTAGGAAAAAATGTCATGTGCTATGACATTTTGGTGTAATTTGAGAAATCAAAATATTTAAATAGATATATGACTTGTTTTCTGTAACTTCATTGAAATTTGCTTTCTGCAGCTGGAGAAGAAGAGAGCAACTGTGGGAGCATATGTGTTTGAAAATGTGTAATTTCACAGTGTGGCAGATTTGGCATGTAACAGGAGGGTCTTTCCCAGAGTGGTTGCTCTTGTGAATAAGGTTTTCCTTGACCTGCTGCTTCTCTTGAATGCCAAATCACTTTGGCAAACCTCAGAGTAAGGGATGGGGGAACTGGAAGCTCAGGTCCTTCTGAGGTTGTGGCATTTATATTGTGAGACAGTTGAGATCAAGTTAATTTTGCTAAACTGCTCGGCCATAATGGATCTGTCACAGCGACTTGACAACGTATTTGTGTCCATTTTGGACAGCATTTGCTGCTCAGCACTCTCCCTGTGAAAGTTTCCAGCAGACCACTCAGATTTACTATTAGGAACCCCTCCTCTCCCCCTCAGAATACAGCCAGCCTTTCCATAGGTTGGGATTGCCTGATTATCCTTCCTATAGGCTTAATAGGCAGTCATCTGTACCAGCCATGCTTTACCTTTGAATTGGTATCAAGTAACAGAGAGCATCTCTTAATTTGATTCCAGTTTGCTATTGCTCAGCTGACATAAAGATGGCCCAGCCAAATAATGGAAAAAATGGTATTTTATGTCAGAAATTCTATTTTTTTTTTCCTCTGGAATTAAACATTTGTTTGAGTTTCTGGTTTATTGGTAATTTTCAGAGTTTCTGTTTTGTTTCTGATGTAAATATGTGGCAGGGGTGGTGGACAGGAAAATAATGGTATCTCATAAACTGAAAATCTGACTTTCCTGCCAACTGTGTCTGGGAAACCAAGTTATGTTTCAGAGTCTGGAGCTGCTAAAAAATGGGGAAATAAATGACTGCTTTTTCGTATCCAACCACTAATGCTGAAATTATGTAAGTGTATTTAACTCCAAGTTCTGATTCAAAATTGGGTGTCTTATTCTACTGCAGACTTAGTTGAATATGAAATATAATTTCAGTCTTTGCGGCACAAGAGGATATTTTGCCCTTTCTCTTCCCCCAACAAGAGAATTTTTTCCAGTTCAAATCACTGAATAAACCTGCTGGAAGACATCCATTTCTAAATATAGTAAGCTGAGCGATAGGCATTACCAAGGCCTGGGGAGCAGAGTGAAAATAAAACCACTGACTCTTCTCTAGTAATTCATCCCCTGAGTCTCCACTTTCCAGATTTCTTTTTCTTCCTTCCTCTCCTCCTTCTCTGCTTTTCTCCTTCAGTGCTGCTTTTTCTTTAACAATAGTTATATAATGCCGTCCCTCCATTGGGATGCATCCTATATAGTATATCTTATATGTGTATTAGTACATCTGTTCAAATCTATATCCTTTCAGTTCACTTTAGAAACTTTTTCCAAGCTTGAGTTCAAAAAAGCAATGATCTTCCCAGAGAGGGACAGCTCTCACAGCATTGACCTGGTTCCAGGTCAGTGCATGGAGTTTAGGTTTAATAGCATGTCCGAGTGTTTTCCTTCTTCGACCTCCACAGTCCTATCTCTAATAAGACAGCATCTAAACTGCTCTTTCTGTGTTTCCTGAGGCAGACAGAAATAATAACAGTGGTCAAAGGGTAATGCTTGAAGGCACATTTCTTTTAAAAACAGACACAAGTTCAATGAATTTGGCCACCAAAGTGTGGCAGTTGAAAGTTAACTATCAAGAGAGAGTGAAGCTCACTTCATTCTCAACAAGGTCCATTTAGCAAAGCTGATCTTTTTCATTACTGTAACTTACTGCAATAAATAAATAAATTCTGTTTCTGGTGCTTCTTTGTGACATGCTTTTTTTTGCAGCCCCCTCTCCTAGAGCTGTCTGTGGCTTTCTGATACTTGCTGCTGATGTTCCATTACCTCCCCTTGGAAATGCATATGGGAGACAGCCAGAGCACTTGACAAATCCACTGCTCTTCAGGAACTTTCCAGCATTTCCAGTGTGCATGTTAATTGTAAAAGCTGAAATGAAATACCTTGGGCCGTACTGACCTCATCATCTGTTTTTTAAATAGCATCTCCATCCCATAAATCCTCTTAGAGATAAATTAAAAATGCCTGTAGAAGAGCTATAGCCTGAATGTAATAATTAAGCAGGTGCTAAGAAGCAGACTATTAGTCATATATCTGGATTTCATATGATAAAAAAAATTCTAAAAAGTTATTACTGCTTGAAGATAGACTTGACCAATCACCATCTCCAGCTGCCAAAGCATAGGATTGAGTACTTGGAGAAAAATCTTCTGGAAGGGGACAACCATCATCAGAGCAGAAGTTTCCTTCCAATCACATCAGTTTTAGGGGTAACTTCTTCCTTGCTAGGTAGTATCAATTACATTTTTTTGTCTGAATGCTGAATAACCTCTGAAGGGGCAAAAACCTTCTTTGAGTGAAAGATGTAGATGAAAACAACATTGTTTCTATACCAGTGCCATTTAAAATCCATTTTTAGTTATGCCTAGAGGATGAGAGGTATTTAACCACAAGCCTGTGGTTCAGCAGAGCTGTATCAGAGACTGTTGTTCACAGATCATTCAAAATGAGGATTATCAGTCGAGCCCAACCTTGCAAATGAACAAATGTGCAAAAATTCTGATACCATTTTTAAAATGGAAAGTGGAGGCAAAAGTAGGACATTTATGTAGTGTGACAGTAAATTCAGATATTTAGCAAGCAACTTCTGTAGTAAGTTTGCTATTTTCTACATAAGGAAAATAGTCAACTGGGATTTTTATTTTGTTTGGGTTTTTATTTTTTTTCACTTTCTAAAGTGCTTCTCATGAAATTATGATCACTTCCAATTTGGAAGCAGAAATACCACACAGGGAATAAAAAGCCTCAGCTGCTTTTTCCAAATGAAATAGCTGTGTCTAAAAGGACTGTGCCTAGACAGCTTCCAGAGGGCTGCAGAGCTGGCTCTGTGTGTGCTGTGCTGGAGAGAGAAGAGCCTGGAGCCTGGGTAACATGGAGTTTCCTGAAAAGTCGGTGGCTGGAGAGATTTCAAATGCTTAATTGTCTTCAGAATAAAACGTTTATTGATAAATTAGGGATTGATAAATATTCCTTTAAACCCATGTGTGAAATCATGACAACATCACTGCAGAAGGGCCTGTCTGGCAGCTGTGATTGCTCTATCACCCATCAGCCACGTGTCCCAGCTGCTGGATTAGAAGCAATTTGGGGCAGATAAAGCGTGTGCCGTTGTGTTTTGTGCTGTGGCTGGCACAATGAGGCCCCACTTCTACCTGGCTCTGCTGGGCACTGACAGTCTGGGAGCATTATAACAGCTTGGAAATTTGTAAAATGCACAGACAAGATGTTCAGATAAAAAGGGTCCTGGAGCAGTGTGAAATTGAAAAAGCTTTTGAGAGATTTCCCAGTTAAACATTTGCTACACTTCTGTGATGTTTCATCCTCCCAGAAAAGTACTTTCTCATAAAAATAAAAGAGTAGCCATGTCTTTCTTTCTGTAGAGAATAAACATGAATGCAAAGTCACAATCAGGCCTTATTCAAAGTGGATGTTTTTCTCCCAATTTTGACATTGTTGAAGACACCATTTTAATTCATTATTATGCAGTGTGGTAAAATCAACAAAAGAGAAACACCTTTGAGCATTTTTTGATTTACAAAATATATTCTTTCAAATATATATTCATTTTTTTCTGTATCTAGTTATGGCATTCTCTATTTTATAAGTGGAGTCTCAAACACTCTAGAAGCCTTTTTTTGGTGTTTTTTTTTTGTATGAAAATAAGAGGTGGAAATTCCAAGGTGGAAAATTGTTTAAATTACTCCAATATTTCTTTTGAATCTTGAAATATATAAGATTATCATCAGTATGTTAATGAGCTTCTTCCTTTTGAAAATGTTTCCTTTAGTTATAAAGCAAGAACTCATAATTTTTTTTATTGTTGGGATTAGCTTTTGTACAAAAAATATAAAAAAGCACAAGAAGAGTATAACTGTTTCCTTGTTATCAGGAGTTTATCAGTCTCTTGAACTTGCAATGTAGTTTTCTCCAGTGACCTCATAGTGCAAATCTGTGAGTCTGCAATTAGAAATATTTTCAGTATTTTCCTCGTGGAATGTCTACATATTGACAACTGTCTTTCCCATATGTACCTCTCCAGTTGCCTGAGCATTTGAATGAGAGATAAGTCCTTTGACTCCCCCACAGTGTCACACATTGACTTGGGCGGGACCACAACAGCAGCCTTCAAGAACCTTCTTTTTTCAGTGACTGGCAGCCCAGCAGTGTAGGGATTTGAAGGAGACTGAGTGCACCAATAAATTTGATTTGCAGGAGAAAAAAATCTGGAGTAAATCTTGATAAAATTGAGTGGTTGACAGCAGTTGTTTGATTTTCTTAATTAAGTCCCTGACATCTTTGGGTAAGGATGATGCAGAAAGCATAAGTCAAGCCTAATTGCTTGTAGCACTCACCTAAGACTAATACAGTGGGGGAAGAACATAACTCCCTTCCTTCCTTCCTTCCTTCCTTCCTTCCTTCCTTCCTTCCTTCCTTCCTTCCTTCCTTCCTTCCTTCCTTCCTTTCCTCCTTCCCTCCTTCCCTCCTTCCCTCCCTCTTAATGAAATGAATAAAATTAATCCAGGTTTCTCACTTCTAGGACTGAAAGCCATCAGTATGAAATCTATGTCCTTCTTTTTGACTTAGGTACCTGCAGGGGATCACTTGAAAAAAAACCCATATCTGGGAATGATCAGTGTAAGGGAAACAATAGTTGACTATCTGAAGAAGGGTTGTATTGTATCTTAACTGTAGTTAAATGTATGCTTGTCTTTACCAGGAGGATTTCTCTTAGCTTGAGTTGTCTCCCACATGTACTTCAAAGGCTGGAGATACTGAAGTGTGTGGCATGGCTTTTTTCCTTTGAAGGTTTTGAAATATCTGAAGAGCTGTTAATTTTTTTTAAAAAAAGCAGCAATATTTAAGTATATTTAAGTATATCAATTGTTTCAATACCTTTAAAACATTTTTAAAACCTGAATTTCATAGTCAATGATGTTTTATATACTCCAAAATTGTTAGCAGAACTGAATACGAGCTTTTTTTTTTTAAATGATGGAGAGGTTGAATACCCTCCTTTCTTTGCCTTCCAAAAGACTACATTGCTTTTAATTAGCTGTAGTCTTTTTGCTAAGTAGAATGAAATTTCCCAGCTGTGTAAGAGATGTGGGCCAGCAGAAGGTGTTGGAAGCTGGAAGCACTGAGACTGTTTCCAACAAAAGCATTCATGAGCCAATCTCATGTTGTGAGTAAAATAGCAGTGAAGTGCTTAGCTCTGTTTACAGATCTGGACTGCAACCAGATCTGCAACTGGCCAAAATGTGCTGTTTCTGGCTTTTAAACTTAACTGTAATAAAACATTATTATTGAGAATTTTCATATTTCCCAGTGCAATTACACACTGTGATCTGAGCAGTGGTGCCATTCCTGTATTTACCGGGAATACCAGCTAGTGTTTTCGTTTGATCCCTCCCTGATGCTTGCTTGGCAGGTTAATTTGGGTCTTTGTCTAGAATTATTCATGGAAGATCAAATGGCAATATCAGTGAGGCCCCTTCTGCAAGCTGATGGTCTTTTACTGTGTGCATCAATTACGTTTTCTGCTCTGTTGCATAGTCGTGCTAGAGATGCATTCAGACTGAGACCACAAGATCTCCTCATGCTTACAGCTGATTTTACTGTGTGCTGTAACTCATGCATAAGTGGACTGCATGTTTAACTTCTCAGTTACTTTTTGCCATCTAGAACTTCATTTGAAAACATGAGCTGGAAAAATGGGTGGAGAGTGATATAGCTTCTGAATTTAACTTCTGAATTATGATTAGATTTTGCCTCCTTTTTTTTGTTGAGCGTAGTTGGTTCACCTCCTCGAAACAGCCACATGCAGTTATTTAGCACTTTTGCACAGAAAGAGATGCCTCTTAAGTACTAAAATCAACTACCACATTCTCTCAGGTGTGCAATCTTATCATGGCAGAAACAAGATAAATGCTACATTTCAGAGTATCTTGTAGGAAAAGAGCAACATAGAGCCAATTCTTTAATATCCTTCTTAACACCTAAAGCACATTGATTGAATGCTCAGGGGTTTTTTTTAATACCTTATTTAATATATGATCCTACAGTAAAAGAAAAGTACACTGTTCTTCTGATTTAATAGCTCCATAAGCATTACAGATGTTACTTTATTTTACCCTCTGCATATCTATTTAGGCAGGATTAAGTACTCTTTGGCTTTAAGCAAATCACTGGGAAAAGTTTGTCTCAGTTTTCCTGTTTTTCTTAGTTATAAAAGCACTTTAATCCTAAAAAAAAGTGTCATTTTCTTACTCTACAGTTTGAGTGGCAGAAATCAGGTGCTAGCATGTCAAAGACAAATCATTCTTAAATATATGTGTTGTCAGAATGTTTAGTTCTCTAGTTCTTTTGTGTCTTCAAACCTTAATTCTTTTCTTGCTACATTTGTTAAAGTACTAAAATGAGTACTTTAAATGTGGATTGCACAGAACTGGCCAGCTGGGCTAATTGGACCAAATTATTAAGAGCAGTGAGAGCTAACTCTTGTGGTAAAAAGATCTAGGAAAACTTAATGTTATAGAGTGATCTTTCAGAAAAATAACAGATGAAATTTCAGATTCAAATAATTTTTTAAAAAATCATATATGGAACCAACCTATAGTACAAATATTGCATAAATGGTACTGAATTTAGCTCTGAGCATTTGGACACTAGTCTTGAAGCAATGCTGTATATTGCTTCTTGAAAATTTCTTTTCAAACTAAGTAACAGTCAAAATTGAGCACCAGTAAGGAAGAATAATGAACAGAAAATGTCTTATGGTGCTGCATATCCTCTTGCAAAATCCATGGTGTGTTCACAAATTGAAGTTTGCATGCTGGTCTGGATTTCTTTCTGGAAAGAGAAAGACAGAAATTACAAAAGGAAAAAAGGCCAGCAATTAAGAGTACAACACAACTTCCATTTATGAGGAGATGAAGTTCACTGACAGAATTCACATTACAAGAAATGTATCCAAACAATACCCTAGAGTTTACATAATCCTTAACAGTGTGGAAAGGAATGCAGACTGTTTATTCTGTTTCTTATGGCACAAGGAATCGGGGTATCAAACACAATTTTTCAACATGGAAGATGTAAAAAATTTTAGAACTGTTGGTCATTCTTTTACACAAGCAGGCTGTGTAAAAATTCATTTCATGAATTCTTGGCAAAAGCCCCCTGAAGCACTATCAGAGCAAAGGTATAGACACAAACTTTGACTTGGGAAGTCCCTTGGCTGTTGAGGAAATATTGCTGCCATTCCCTCGCTTATTTACTCTTTCCTTAGGCGTCAGTCGCTTATAGTGCTAGTCAGAGCCAGAGTAGTGAAAAATAGACATTGAATCTGACTGACTTTTTTCCTACCAGTACTATGCACATATAAACGTTTTAAAATAAAAATATATTTTAAGGGCTGCTTGCAGTGCTCATGTACTTGATTTAGTAGATGAAGGGAACTAGTTTTGTTTAAGATATAATATCTGTATATGTTTCCTGAAAAATTACTAAAATCAGAAGTACACTGAAAGTGTATGTCCAGACAGAAGTTGTATGTTATTGGCTAGGGAATGTATTGGCTAGGGAATATCTGTTATTGGTCTAGGTGCTGATTTTCTTTTTTATCAGCTTCACGATCCTAGTTTTACCTTTTGAGCACACAGGCACCAGCAGTTCTGATGAACAGGGTCAAATTGCATGGGATAGAGTAGGAGCTCATTCTCATTCATGTTGTGCAGGACTGTGATTGCTATCCTTTCTGAGAGAAACAATAATGTTTTACAAGACTGATTTTTAATTGCGTCCCTTACTTGGGTGCAGAACAATCTCTGGAGGATGCCTTTTCCCTTCTTAAAATGAAAAAAAGAAGAAGTGCAAAATGATCGTGTTCAAGATAGAAGCAGTGTATGTTTGGAACTTGCTTGCTGGCTTATCTTCCTTCTTTATTTTTAACTGCAGAAATACTGTGTCTGAGACAACCTTGCAAGAAAACAGTGGGTTTTAAAGGGATCTTCCAGGATTAGAGAATAGGACTTTTTTTTTAATTCTAGTTCTACAAAGCAAATAATCATGATTATGGTTTCATAGCTTCAAAGTGAGGTAACTGAAGTTTTATTCTGTTTTGGGAGCTCTTGGATAAATAAATTGCCTATATCATATAATTATATTGTATTTCATTAGTAGTATAACTACAGTACACTTAGTATTAATAAGAACTGAATGTGTGCAACAGGGCTTGAAAGCAAAAGTACTTCTAATTCACTGGGACTGTGTTTCATTATATACCTTGAATGGAGATCCATGAGCTACTACTAAAGCCTAAATGAAAAAGGCATGTTTATTGTCAATGAGTTTGAGCTTACAAAGCTTCCACTGTAGAATTTTAAATTTAAATTTAATTTTAAAATTAATTTTAAATTATTTTTAATTATATAAATTTTAATTAATTTTAAAAATTAAATAAATTTAATTTTTTAATTAATCTCAAAATTGTTGGGAAAAAATGATTGAATTTGGACACCTTCTGTCTTCAACTGTTTTTTGCCAATAAGCAACAATGTTGTGTTAGACAAGAAGTAGCAGAGGGGCTCTCTGTTCTTGTGTTCATCCACACCCATCTTGGACCCGGAGGGGTAGAGTGCCAGCAAGTCACATATGGCATCACTGATTCTTTGTTTTGAAATAATTTGCTACTAATCAGGAATGTTTCCAGTGCATGACCTGACTTGAAATGGGAGCAGTAAATACATTAAAATTTTCTGTGGTGCAAGTCCCATACATCAGAGTGTAGGTGTGGATTGACAGCTCTTAGTGAAAGATGATGCAGCTGAGAGGCAGTAGATCATGGAGCTCTGCTGTGGGTGCTGATGTCAAGTGAATTTGATGAAGACTGGCCCCAACTACTCTTGGTGACTGGGATTTTCTTCCTTGCATTCCTACCAGGTACACATGCTTTCTTCCTTTTGCTGATCATTTTCAGGGTGCAAGACAGTGGGTTGGTTATATCTTTTATTTTATCCAATCAGACTCGGTATACTTGGAGTTAAGTTCTGCATGGTGTAGCAGAAGGAAAAATTTTTCTCTATCAATCCACATATGACTTGTTGTCCTGAGGGTTTTTACTGACTTGGGAAGTTCTTGGATGGTATTTGAGTTGAAAGTTGGAGGTGGCTCCAGCAGTTTTGTTCCGTTGCACTGGTAAAAACCCTAAATATTTTTTTGCTTTAAGAGGAAAAGGAAAGAAACATGGAATTTATGGTAGTGATTATCCTTCTCTGAGAATTCAGCTTATGGCTGGAAGATTATTTAGTGGCTTATGCCAAGTGGAATAACTGCAGTGGAAGACAGAAAAGCAAGTAGAATATTGATCAAACCAAAGCAGCCTGGAAGTACTGTTTCATAAAAATTTTCTGTCTGAGAAAAAATGTTTGGATATTTCCCCCTGGAACACGTCAAGGGACAGAGAGAAAGGTTGTTTCTTAATGTTTTTTCTTACCTCTGGAAAACATTTTTGATAGGCAACTGAAACATATTTTGAAGGAACTCCCAGCTGAGTTCAATAACTGATGTGTGAGGACAGTAGTTCAAAATTGTGCCCCTCTCTGTCCAGACATTTGAGGCTTTCAGTTTAGAATTGTATACTGGTTTGGGTTGAAAGGACCTTCAAAGGTCATCCAGTCCAACCCCTCTGCAGTGACCAAGATCATCCTCAACTAAATCAGAAGGTGCTCAGAGCACCTTCCAGTCAGATCTTGATGGTTTCCAGGGAAACCACGCCTCTCTGGGCCACCTGTTCCAGTGTCTCACCCTCCTTGTAAAAAATTTCTTCCTTATAACTAACTAAATGGATCTAATTTGGTACACTTAAGTCTGAAAGCTAAAGGCAGAAGTCCTGAAGGATAATGTAAGAATTTTCTTTATAAAACTTTAGTTCCAAAAAAATAAATCCTTGCAACAGTTTGAAAAATACCAACTTCTAACTCTTACAGGAGATAAATGCATCCTAAGCAATTTTGCCAATGCTCACATATTTTTTTGGCTGTCATTTTTCAGATACAGTCATATTTGCCTGATAATACTACAGCTTATATGGTGATATGAATTACTCATTCTATAAATTTATGCAACATAGGAAAAACATGAACACCTGATCCTGACTATATTATTCAGTCCAAGATGGTTCCCCTTAGTTGTGTTTATAAGGACTCCTATAAGGTTATAAACCTCCTTTCAGGTTACAAACTCCCTGTTTCTGTCTGTGGTGTGGTATGGAGAGATGAAAGCACGGCACTGTCTGGCTACTGGGTTATACTGCAATGCACATTATTGACGTTAAATAAGAGATCCATGTGCAGCTAATATTTTCCCAGTTCTGCCCTTTCTCGTGTTAAATGGATGAGGTCAGCTGTCCCTGCTGAGGCAGGCTCCTTGGAAAGTCAAAATGGTGTTGCCCAAGTAAGGAAGAAAGAAGAGCATCAGAACTCTGTTCCTGTTTTGCAGAATGCTAACAGAGAAAACATAATATACCATTACAGAAAGACTTTGTGGCTGATGCTCAAAAAATCAAAGTAGGTTGAAAATTACACAGATGCAACCTGACAGTCTTATTTTTTACAAGCAGGACTGTCTGAGAGTTTGTTGAGTGTACAAGACTTAGAAAGGAAGCAACAGCAAAAACAAAAAAATAGGAAGTTGTTATGATTCTAATAAAGGCTACATTTCAGATTTCACCTGTTGTTTTAAGGGAAGAATAAATAAGTATATGGAAATTTAATTTATTTCATAGTACTGGCTCTCAACATATTAGATTTCATGTCTGAATTTTATAGTCCATCAGTAACCTAAGTACTGTAAGAGACCATTAAAAATCTTTAAAGTTTTTAATAGTCGCTAGATAGTATGATCTGTACTTACTGCAAATATTCAATGTAATTAAAATCAAAGGCATTTTTTAGAAACATGAGACATTAGCAAAAATACAAGTTCTGAAAGCTGTTACTATTTTTTTTCTCTGTAAAATTCTTATCTATAAGGATATACAATATAATTTAATCAAATTCCTCTGATATTTGAAACTGGAATGTGGAATGCTTTTTACATCTAATTCCAGTTTTTCACTGTGGTATGTAGCATCCAGAAAAAAATTTCTGCAAGCTTAGAAATTGTAGTAGTAATCTCCTATAATTTGGTTTCCTTCTGATTGCTCTTATTGGAATATCTGTACATTTTCAGGAAGGATTTAGTATGATGGAAGCAATCCTCCCACCAAACTTAATTAATCAGTCCTTTAGGTGACTAATTAGACATGCTGAATTTTCAGTGAGGTGTATTGTTTCACTCTAGGTCTTCACGCCTATCTTACCCAGCTGATATCTGTAAACTGAAAGAGGATGTTGCTACAGTGCATGGTTCCTAATAAAATTCAAATTAAATAATCACCTCAATTATAGATTAAAAACTCAGGTTCAACAGTTATCCAAAGAGCTTCATTGAAAACCCACAGTCATGTAACTACTCCTTTCTCTTTCTGTCTGAATTTATAGCTCTCTCACACAGACATAATTTAGATTTAGTTTAAATGGTGCCCTAAGTTGTTTCCATTATCTTAGCCTGGAGCAACCTGTGTCTATTCCTGGAATATGATTTCATTATTCTTGAACTGTGTTACCTACAGTGTGCACTATCTTTTCTGCACTGAACATTTTCCAGGAAAAGCTTTTTCAGTTCCTGTTAGTGCTCAGAGATTTGAGTCAGCTAAATGTGGAAGGAGAAGGACTGTGTCTGATGTATTCATTCCAGTTATGGTAATTGTCTTTGAAGAACATTCTTATTTATTCACAGATTATACCAAGTTTTTGGGATGTCCAATCTAATATTAATATCTAATATTACACAGAATTATACTGTATTGTGTAGATTGAGATGGGTACTGGTATTGGATGGAAGAAGGAACAGCCGAAAGATTTCATATACCTGAGTCACTGTCACTACAAGAATACCTATTTTCTGGGATGACATTTCTGGTGAAAAGGTTTGGGTTTCCAGAGCTTGATCAAAAAAACAGGGAAATTCCTTTCTCACAAAGGCATTTCAATTTTCTTGTCAAATACCCTAGTGTTTTATATGATTTCCCCTTTTGTGATTCAAGCTCATTTTGATTTGCTGCTGTTATCTGGAAAATCAGATTTCTATAAAATAATGGGAATTCTTTCTCCATGCTTATCCAAAAATGCATCTATTTGAAGGCTGCAACTATGCAGGAACTCTGGACAGAAGCCTTTGGAGTAAGGGCTAATCTGTGTGGCAGAAGAAGTAGGAGTAAAAAAACACATTAGAATGACAGATTATTCACATAATAAGCACCTGAAATCATGGAGTTCTTTAATTCTAGTAAAACTTCTGAATTGTGGTTTTCCTTTGTATTTTGTGTCATAGTGTTTTGAGAATTTGTAGGTACAGCTGAAGTGCTAGATATGTGCTACTGACAACATGCCTAATGGAAAAGATATGTACTGACATCTGGGTACTTTCAGAAGAAAATTTTTCCTTGAATTTCAGTGGCTGTACAATGTTAGCAGTGCCTTTAGACTGAAAAAAAAATCAACTTACTGATCCACAGTGCAAGCATAGAATTCTGTAGTTTGGGTTGGAAGGGACCTTTAAAGGTTATGTAGTCCAGCCCTGCTGCTAAGGATGTGGACATATTTAACTAGACCAGGTTGCTCAGAGCCCCCATCCAACCTGTCCTTGAAGACTTCCAGGGATGGGCCATCCACAATCTCTCTAGGCAACCTATTCTGGTGTCTCACTACACTTATAATAAAGATTTTCTTCATAAAATCCAATCTAAACCTACCCTCCTTCAGGATCGTTCCCCTTGTCCTATCACTTCCTGCCTTTGTGAAAAATCCATCTCCAGATCACTTGCAGGCCCCCATTAGGTACTGGAAGGTGCTGTAAGGTCTCCCCAGAGCCAGCTGTTCTCCAGGGTGAACAAACTCTCAGCCCTTCCTCATGGAAGAGGTATTCCTTCCCCTCAGCCTTCTTCCTGGCCCTGCTCTGGGCTCGCACCGACAGGCCCATGTCAGATTAGGCAGATTAGCTCAGCTGGGTAGAGCATGGTGCTGATAACAAAAAGGTCATGGGTTTGATCCCCATATGGGCCATCCACATAAGAGCTGGACTCAATGATCCTTGTGGGCCCCTTAAAACTCAGACTATTCTGTGTCCATCCTGTGCTGTGGACGCCAGAGCTGGAAGAAATTCTCCAGGTTAGGACCTCATGAGTATGGAGTGGAGGGGCGTCCAAGGGATTGCTAAAGCTTTGGCCCTGCTGATCAAAGGTGAAGTGCTGAGGCTAGAGCAGCTTCTGAGGCTGCGACCAAGCTCAGGAAAATGCAAATTAAGAAAAGGCTGTAGGGCTAATTTGATTTTCTGCCTGTGGCAGGTGTCTCGAGTCTCTGTTCGAACAGGAGTAAGAAAGGAGGGGATTAGAGCCATCTATCAAGGGGATAGTACAGTTAATTGGAAATTAATTTACAGGCAGTGCTAGCAGTCCATCAGTGCTACCATCTGCATAAGTGACATGCCAGATCATTCAAGGCAGAGAGAATTATGTCCTGGGGCCAGTAGGCAGAGTGCAAATGTGAGACTAGTCCTCTCTCTTTCCTAAGAGGGCAATCTTACAGAAGCTATAGGGTTTTTCCAAGTGTCCCTGGAATTTCAGATCTGATCACATCCATACCTGATTGTTCCTGCTTCCTCTTCCACTTCAGAGAAGAGTGGGCAAAGAAGCATATGGCATCAGGAGGGTCAAGAGGCAGGGGCATGGTGTGGCACTGTAGAGTTGCTGCTGGGTTTTTCCAAACACAAATTGCCCAGGGGAAGGGGCCTTTCCAATGGAGCCAGAAAGATTTAAGAGCTGGTGGAGCTCACAGTGCTAACACAGAAACTGGTGTTTTATTGTGTGACTGTGTGATTTCCAAAACCCTTCAAGCTTAAGATGTGAAACCTCTTAAGCTACCCAGCATGATGTGCTGTTTGTAAAGATTTAGTAGCTTTTCAAAGTTTCCACGCTTTCCCCTCCATGACTCCTTAAGGATTTTGAAAGAGGAAAACGAGTGCAACTCAAGAGTGGACAGGCAACCTATTTGCCTTACCACAAAGGAAACAGAAGTGATGGTTGTGCCTGAAACAACTGAGAATGGAATTGTGTCATCTTTGAAACTTAGGTTTGTAGTTGCCCTTTATGTTCATGTGATCTTTCATGTGAATGTGGATACTCTTGTATTTGTTGTCTAGTCTCAAGCTGCTTGCCACATATATGGCTCTGTGGGGTTAACCAGTAAGAAACTGCCTGTTTATAGAAGGCAGGTAGAGCCCTGGTACCTTCTCACATACTGTATTTACTTGGTTGGTTTAGACCACAATGTAACACCAAAGGCCCAGTTTCAGTAGGCTGCTCAGGTATGTCCTCATGACCTACTGACTGTGAAGGCAGTAAGTATCAAATTAATACTAAACATGCACACATGTACTTGGCTAAATGAGACTGATTGATTAAAAGCTGTGTGTGGGGATCAGATGTATTTAAGTTAAATTTCTTCTAATTCACTTTCAAATTACAGGGGTTTTCTTTGTTTACTGAAAATTATTGCTCTTTTTTTACCAAAGCTTCTGTTTATTGCACAGATTTTTGTATTTTATTATTATTTACTTAGCTTACTAGGATGTAGAAAGGGTTATCTGGGGCTATGGCAAAGAAAAATAATTACTGTAAATGTGGGAAAATATTCTCTTTCCCTTATACATTTGAAATGTAATTTTGTTTGGCAATTAGAGCCTATGAGAGACTTACTGGCTGGGTATATCAGGTTATAGCCATGATCAAGCAGAGTCCACTTTAATTAATCTGATTATTGTGCATTTTGTGGTACTCTAAAATTGTTTCGATTCCCTGACATTTATTAAGAATAAACATCCCTTATACCTAGGGATGATTGCATGATGCAGAATTATTAATGGTTAGTCATAAGAAACTAATCAAGTTAGAGACAACATGAAGTGAGGGAATGAGCACTGAAGCAGCAGCTAAGTTCTTATGTTAATTTGATACATGGTCTTGGAAAAAATCACTTACTGCTCATCATGGTCTCTTGATTTTCCTTCAGCTAAAGAAGGAATATTAATATTCATCTCCCTACTTTACCTATTTGAGGAGAATTAGCTGATGCAAATGTTTATAGATAAAATGTTAGTGCTTCAAAAATGTAAATTTTATTTTATCAAATGTTTATATATGTATAGATATATGTGTGTGTGTGTGTGCACCCAAATAACTAATAATGAAATAATGATTATGCTATTTCTATCTGTAGTTGCCAATCCAACAAATAGAAAGGAACATTATCTATTATCTACTTAAGTGGCTTCTATCACCAACAGCAGAACTAAGGAGAACTTCAAGGAGAATCAATCATTTTTTCAGGCCTTAGGTATACATGTAATTCAAAATTTTACTTGCTCTTATCAACTCACTGATTTATTTCGATTGAAAAAAATTCATGTCTATTGAAATATCGTTTTTTGATTTTATTTTTTTAAGTAGTTTGCTTAAGATGACACAGTCCAGAAGGAGTTAAGGAACAGAATTTGTTTCTTCTGGAGCCCTCATTTATCCCATATAATTACAAAGCTCTGTGAGTGTTAAATAACTTCAGTTCACCTGTAGTGTAAGCTTATTTAAATTAAAGGCTCAATATAAAGTTTTGGAGGTAAATTTTGGGCAACTGACAAAATAATGAAGAAATATTTGCCTTGAACAGTGCCTAGACCATTTGACTAAGTTCCAAATAGCAATATTTGCAATATTTTTTAGTATAGTGCAATCAAAGACTGAGTTTACTATCCTATTTTGAAATAATGGTAATGCTCTGAAAAAAAATTGTTTATGTTCTCTCTCTCAGAAAAGGAGTTGTATGTGGGGAAAAAAACAAACAAACAAAACAAAACTGAATTAAGCAAGCAAAAAAAACCCCAAGCCAAACATATTCCAAGACTCCTTTAGGCCCTTTTTTCTCTTATTTTTAACTTTCTGAGCTTTTCCAGCTTAACTGAGTATGCATTTGAAAATACAGATTTATCACTTACATAAAATTTTGTCGATTATAAACTTTTCCTTATCCTGGCTGTTGATCTTGCTTCTCCTTCTGCATTATGTAATTTAAATTTGTATTGTATGCACTCAAAATATAAATTTGGTGAAAATTACTGCATTTGCCATCCATTTCTTGCCTCACAATTTACCACTCCACTAAATTTGAGCTTGAAGCTTCTTCCACAGTCTTTAATGTGTTGTGGCTTTATCTAGACAATATTTAAATTGTAAGATGTAGAAAAAGCATAAAACTGTCCCATTTTAGAAGACTCAACAGGAGGGTGGCAGATCAGGACAATCAGAACATACCGAATATCAGTCACAGCAGCTATCTGTAGGTTTACTAAGGTCCTCTTCCAGTGTCACCCCTTGGACTGAGCCTTCCTTAGCAGGGGGAGACAATTGCGGAGCACGTATTTTGGTTTATAAAATCATTTAGGCTGGAAAAGACCCTTAACCTTCAACCTAACACTGCCAAGTCCACCACTATGGACCATGTCCAAAAGTACCGCATCTACATATCCTTTGAACACCTCCAAGTACAGGGGCTCATCCACTTCCCTGGGCCACCTCTGCCTGTGCTTGACAATCTCTTTGGTGAGATTCGGTGACAATCTTTCTTAACACACAATCTAAACCTCCCCTCATGCAACTCAGGCCATTTCCTCTCATCCTATCACTTCTTCCTTGGGAAAAGAGACTGACCTCCACCTCACTACACCCTCCTTTCAGATAGTTGTAGGGAGCCATAAGATCCCTTGTCAGCTTCCATTTCTCCAGGCTGGACTGTTATCTTGACCCTTCACCAGCTTCATTGCTCTTCTTTGGATGCAAAGACTAAAAATCCAACTCATGAGTTCTGAGGTCTTTTTGTCGTATGAAACAAAGTATAAAGTGGAAGATTTGCTTCAAAAGTGCACTACTGTCACAGATTAAGACGCTATTGTAGGTCCATCTTAGACATGTAACAGGGACCTTAAAAGGTCCCTAAGTACTTGCCCATCAGCTAGTCTTAAGTAAACTAAGGTGATGTATGGAAGGAGTCATCCCTAGATTTTTGTTAGCATAATTAACATCAGAAGTAGGCCCTTTAGGTTTGCTATCATGACAGATCAGAACTACAGGAAACCTGAGCTTCTGTGCAAAGGAAAGCAGGCAAAGTAAATAATTCTTCCTAGAAATTGGAATGAACTTTTAGTTAGAATTGAACTGAAAGTTGTGCCAGAAGTGCTCAATGAAACTGGTGCAGAATATCTCTTTCAGTCTCCTGCCAGATCGAGCCCACTGCAACCACATGATGTTTTCTAAACTCAGTTAGATCAGCTCACAAAACATTGACAGGAGCTTTGTTCCAGCAGGCTTCATGCCTCGTTGTGTATCATCTGTTCTTCTGCAGCCAGCATAAACACATCTACAGTGCACAGTGCGCCTTGGTGAATTTCAGGGCAGTCGGTGCTGCAGCCTCAGTGCTGCTTGATTTGGAACATGCTCCTACTGCTGAGTAAACCAACAGTGCACAGATCCAGCTCTTAGGACCATGGCATTACAACTGTGGGATGCTCACTAAATCTGCTTCCATTCTTTGGTAATACTGCTTATTAAACGTAGAGTCCTAGCTTCTCCTAATAATGTTTGTTAAAGTAAATTTTAATGACACCAGGTTGGGCTTTTCTTTCCAATTTTTCCTTCTGTGGCATTTTAATGAAAAAATATTTTTTTAATGACTTATTAGGCAGGGAACTATTATCAGTATTAGTGGTTCATACTCTCAGAAAACTAATTTCTTTCCTGAACAGACGATACGCTGCTTTCCGTAGGTATGAAAATGCAAGAAAACACTCTGCTTTCAAAGCATAGAATTATTTCTGCTCTGAAACAAAAAAAAGCAGGTGGCAGACATAATTAGCAATTTGAATGTTGAATAGTTTATAAAGTGAATAAAATTAAAGTTTAAATGCATATACTTTTTCTGAGGTGAGTTTTTTTCTCAAGGTGTGCTTTTAGTCTGAGCTGTTAAAATATCGAGTGTAGGTATTAATCAGTTTGGACAGATTGCCTTCCTTTTCACACACTTACACTACTGGCTTTACTTAGTTACATAGATATACAAGAACATATTTTGGAATCATCCATTACTCTTACTGAAAATAAAAGGTTTTGTATTTTCTGAGGTCTCTCATGACACAATAATTATGGTACAACTAATACAGTGACATCTTTCAGTGGTGATATTTTGATAAGTATCTTCCCTGAAACCAATGCAATATGTTACTTCTTAAAAAATACATTAACAATCTGTTGACTCTTTGGACATTGACCTGTTAGCCCTCAATAATCCTGGGCAATGGTATTAGGCTTTTTCAAGTAATTCCATGAGCTATCAACCCCTGCACTGAATGAAGTAACACATTTGCTTGTGGTGGCTACTGAAAACATTTTATGAATATTAAAAAAACTTACCTAGAATATATATATCTATTTTTTTTACTGATCACTTAAAACTCAAGAATTCTTTTTCTCACTTCATAAGCAGCAGGAAACAAAAAAAATTCTGAGATTAAAATATGTTTCACCTCTCTCAAATGATACACATTGAAAGAAATGGAGCATAAGCAATAATAACTTTCCTTTTTCCCTTGTTACATAGGTTTTATTTAGTTTAGTATTCCCTTAGGAGCAATTGTAATACCTCCAATTAGATGGTGAAATGACAGTTGAAAATAGAGGCAATAGTGAGCAATACTATGCAGAATTAGTCAGTTCAAGGGAAAGTTCAAACTTTGTGCATATTTGAATCCCTTCCAAAACGAAAGACTAGAGGCATCTGAAGCACAGTTAGTGTGGATATGTATTTCACTTGCTTCTGCTTTACAGAAATATAGCCACTTTCTGACAGTGTGGTCCCTGTGTACATTTTATACCTGTAGTGTCTGAACAGTCTACCCATATACAGTCAGGATTCAGAGTCAGAAACTCAGAAATTCTTTGTAGTGTTTCATTCTAACCTTTTATCTCGTCTTTTTTCCCCCTTTTTCCTCTTTTTTTAATAATCTTTTCTCCTCCTTAAACCTAATTTCTTAAGGAAATAAGACTCTCATGACCATTCTCTGAATGTGTCTGAGAGCTGTCTCCTTTTTAAAATAGCTTAGGGCAAATTTTAACAGAGAAGTGGATTCTTAAAGCTCTTGAGTAATGGTGATTGTCACAAGAAGAGGAAGCCAGGCTATGTTTGTGCCTTCACTGAGCAAAAAACAACTTAAAAAGATCAACCTATATTGAACACTAGGTAATGCACTTGAGAAATCCATGTTTATTGGTAGTGATTCCCCTGATTATTTTGTTTTACTATTACCTGCATTGGACATTTTCTTCTTGTTGCGCACAAACTGCCGGTTTTACATCAGTCTTGGGTGTATTTTTATATATATATATATATATATATATATGTAGTATTTTACATATGCATACCTAGATGTGTACATATGTCTCCTAACCAAAATATGTTCAGAAAACAGAACTCATCTTATTTCCCCCTTGTGACTTCAGACACTCTTAATTAATTTTCTAGTTTTCAGGCTGAATGGAAGCTCATGGAAAGCTCACTGGGTAACCCCGCACTAGGCCCAACTGCTTTGTGTAGAAAATGCCTATTTTCTCCACACATATTTAAGTCTGGTTCCATGTGAAGAGCAGTGCTTTGACAGATGTTTTTACAATGACTGAACTAATGTGTTCTTGGCAAGAAAATAATGGGTCTAATACCATAGAAATATTTACAGCAAAAAGCATTGATGGCAGGACAAATAGGAAAAAAAAAACCCACCAAAACTTAAATTTGGACACACTGCCCTAACCTCTTCATTCAGATGCTGAAGCAAAACACTGCCTAAACAGTTACATGGATGGCAGTATTTATCACACCTTCTTTCATTTAAACCATTGAAAAGTTGTTCTCACTTGGTAAAGACTTTACTGAGCAGCAGAGAACTCTTGAAAACCTTGCAGGGTCTTTTAGATTAAATAATAGTTGTTTTTCAACCTATATTGCAGTTCTGTTAGAACTAACTCTGTACTGTGTTGGTGCTGAGGTTGAAAGGTAATTAATAATCTCTAAGAATATGTGTGAGTCCATTAAAGTAGTCAGCTGAAAATTCCTCTGTTGCAGCCTGTCAGAAATAACACATGTTTTGGAATAGACTGTTGCTATTTAGTGTGTGTATTTGTAGCAATGCACTGGGCTCATTGTTCTGAAAAAGGGTTCTCTAGAACTGAGGAAATGTTCCTAAGATCTTTTGTGGAGGAGCCTCCCTTGATATCTAATGGGAGGTTTGCATGTGGTAGCACACCAAGCTGCATTCCTGCCTGTTAGATTTCCAGCTCTGGATTGAATCTCACCAAGTCTGTTTCTATTTTCTCTTGGCCTATTGCTGAGCACAGTTAATACTCTCCTTGCCATGTACCTGTCCAAACTGCTCATGCTGCTCATGCATGGGTGGATTATCTCCAATGCTGGCATGCTGACACCACTCTTGAGAGCTGCAGCTACATGTCCAGCCGTGGACTGAAGGAGGTGAGAACTGTGTGAACAGTTCAATGACCAGCTGTCTGTTAACTGTTGTGGTGTATATCAGGATGAAAAGAATTAGACGTGGTTGGGTTCTGCTCTTAACACTCCTGGCTAGTGCAAGGGAATGTGTGCCAGGCTGCATTTGCAGTATAAAAAAGGGGTGCTTGAAATGGGATAGAGGCTGGCAGTCAGGCCAATTGGAAAACCCTCTGCAAGATGCACAGACACACAGAAATATTTTTAGAAATAATGGACAGGGGAAGAATCAAATGCATATCTTTGGATGTAGGATTGAAGATGGGTGCATCAGTTGTGTGGTACCTACTGTGACTGTATGGTCTGCAAGCACAGCTCAGGGCACTGAGTGGACACAGACCCGAGTGGCTTGTTTCTTGGCAGCAGTCCTGTGGCAGTAATGCTAATATTGGGTAATGTTCTCCAGTGTTTTTTTTTTACCAAAAGAATAACTCTGGTTTTAAATTCCAGCTTATTATAAGCTGACATAATTTCTTACCTCAGAACTAGTTTATTAGAAGTGGTGATACAGCCCAGGGGTAGTATTTTCATATTTTCAGGATCAAGATTTCTAAAAACAGTAAGAATTTGCTTGTGTGAATTACCAGGCTATTATGCCAAGTATAGAAAGAAAGAAGTTCTGGAAGAAGGACAAGGGTTCAAATATGCACTTTTTTTCTTTTTTTTTTTTTTTAACTTGTTAATCAATGATGTGTATTGAGCCAGGAAGCTGTGTTTCTGTGGAAAGAAATATGAGACTTGACAGGACATTCAAATTTTTTGGGTGATTGGAGCAGTTTTAGTTGCTTTTGTATAATTTTAACAAATGTTTTTGTGTGTGCATGCACAAAGACTATATTTTTTTATGGTAAAGTAAATAAACCAAAATATTAATGTTCTTATTTGCAGAAGGTCTGATATCTGTCGAAGTATGGAGCGGTTAGGATTATGTTACTTTTTTTTCATTGGAAAGCATATGTGATAGATATCAAAGGGCATGGCAACATCTGCTGCAGTAAACAAAGAAGTTCTAGAATGTATCTCTCTTATTTGTAATTATTTAACAATGGAAGATTATGTTGAGGGGTTTTTTTAACAGTTTCTGAAGTTTCTGGCTGAACAAGGTGACACTTATGATGAAGTCAATGTTCTTGCACTAATGAATGATAGACCTGCTTTACAAAATTTCTGACTGTGGCTTCCATTAGTGCTACTCCCAGATAGAAATGAAAGGGTTTGGCTGTACATGTTATATCTCTTAAGTTCAGAGGCATTGCTTTTCTGGGATTGTGTCCTGGCTCAGAGCAACCAGAATCTGTGGAAGGGGGAGGGTGTTATTTTACATAGCTTTGGTTGAACCCCTCTTGCAGAACCAGAAATTTCAAGGTCTTCAAACAATGATTGGTGACTTTTAAAGAAGTTCATGCCCTAGTCTGGTGAAGCAAACAGTCTACATCACCGAACACAATACGGATTCACAAACTATATATAATGTGATCTCAGTGACACTGATTTCAAACTCATAGTTTAACATTAGACAATAACTAGTCTTTATCATGTACAGAACCGTTTCCTCAATTTGTTGTGCCTGAAACAATCTCATCCTCTCTCTCAGGACCATTTTCTCCTTTTCTGCATGCAGGAGCAAGCACTCTCACACTCGGCATTTGCACTTAGAACTCCAAGAGCAGGTGAACAGAGCCCTGCAAAGCTGATGCAAATACCAGTGGAAAAATCAGGCTGTCGAGGGAATGTTGAGCAAAATGAAGGCAACGGCCTTATCTTCTCAACAGATCTGCTGCCTTCATTGGCACAGGATAACAGCTTGATATTTGCTCTGCAGCTCAATCTTCCATCTTGTCAGGTAGTGTGCAGCCTCTGAGCCTTTGGGGCAGCTATCTGACAGACTGCACACATCAGGCTTGCACAGGTGTTCCTTACAGGTGTTTCTTTGCAGGAAGTAAATCTTTTCCTTAATATGCCACCTCATAGGTTCTGTAATCGTGGTACTCCCTGTTAACTGTTTTTTAAATAATTGCTCATTATTTAAAAATTATTTTTATTTAGGAATTATTTTAAAAGCAGCAAGATTTTGAGCTATGAATGGAGATATTTCTTTTTAACTTAAGAATAGCACCAATATATGTTTAAGTAAGTTGAAACCTAATTATCTTAGATGACTTCATACCCTATTTTAAACTATTCCTTTCTGGGATATGGAGTAGTAACATAGTCACCTGAAAACCGGTTTTTGTTTCAAGATTCAAATTAGGATCTACCAAAAATGTTTGGTAATCTAAATTTTTGTTTAAATTTTATAAGGGTTTTCTCCTCATTCTGTCATTATCTTGTCCTTTCCTGTCACTTCTAGTATCTTCCTATGTGGAGGGCAATAGAAGTGTCACACCTCAGGATAGCCAGGGGGCTGCCATGTGGATCTGAAGGCAGCTGGGGGACTCTTGTCTCTGAAAGGAACTGAAGGTGGGTGAGGATGCTCAAACAGATGAGCTGAGTATGTGGAAAGATTTCTAGGGAGCAGGAATTCCTCAGACTCTGGGGAATGGGCCTGAGAATCTGGAATAGCAGATGGGCCTGGCTTCTGCAGCAGGATGCAGGGTCAAGTCTTTGGACTTTGCAGGACTGCAAGTTGTGCCTGCTGTATTCTAAATTTATGGAGTCGTGACCATGGTACTAGGATGCTGCAGTGGGCTGTTTGATATAGAGCTCCCTTTCCCACAAGCTACCTTAGGATGAATTTCCAAAAGACATTTTAGAAATATGAGTTTGCAGACATAAAATGTCTCTCCATTCCTCAACCTGATCTCTCATCTAACTGGGTTGCTATTGTTACTCACAGTTCTAGAGAATTTCTTAGCAAAACTATTTCCTGGGTTAGCTGCATATAATTTCTCTTTGCTCTTGTGAGGCTTCTCACAATGAATCTCTCATTGCAGGGATGTATTTGTTCATATTTTTATTCTGCTGAGACTCCCCTCTCTTTTTCCTAGCTCACTGTTACATGACACCACACTCCTGCTGAAGCATATAATACCAACCAGGGACACTGCTCTGAACTGGATGCCTTGCTCTGTCTTACCCAGTATTTCACTTCATGTGACACAGTAAATGTTCAGGTGATTAACTGGGAAAAGCAAATGCAATATTTTTTCCACTGCCTTTGTTCAACAGGTAAATTACTGTCTTTTCTCTAGTTTTTAGCCTGTTATATGCAAAATTACCTATGGGAAAATTGTTTTCATTTCAATAGTAATTAATTCTTACAGCCAGTTTCCCATTCAAGATTTGGAGCACCTGCAGTGGGTTCTTTCCAAGGTCACAATAGATTTATTGTACACTTTGTGGTTGCAGCTTAAATGTGCAAAAAATTACTCTGCTGAGATGCAGGATAAGTTTCTGTGTCTTTGAGCTTGGTGCCTTCCCTGTCACTTGTCCTAGGCACTTCCCAGTTTGACCAAAGAAACAGGAACGCTTTCATCAGCAGGATAAAAAGAAATGAAACGTGTGCCAACCAAGTGCTAAAGATCCTATGGTCCCTATTTGGTTTTATGGTAGCACATTGGCCTCACTTTCAGACTGCTAAAGCAATGCTTCTGTATAAGCCCTGTACCCAAATTATTGTAGGTTTCTAATTGCAATCAATCAAGCCTCACAAAGGTAGTGAGCTTCCTTTGCAACCACCTCTGAAAAATTACATGAGTACTGTAGAAGAGTTGGATGATTTTGGTTTTATTTTTGAAAACATTGCCACTGTTTTGATAGATTATTTTTTCCTTTACTATCTACTTCGCTTGCTCTCCTGCTATGATTTTCTCTGAAAAGCAATATTGTGTTTACCTAGTAATAGTGAAGGATAAGTTGTTCTCAGCTGTCAAATAGGAAACTACAATTTGTGTGTGACCTAGAAAGATTTAATGGTAACATCTTTTTCAGTGTCAGATGGGAAGGTAGGGGAAGCTGAGAGCAATCTGTGAGATTTTAAAAGGGAGCTGCTTCTCAATGCATGGAAAAATAAAATTGTGTGAGAGGGAAAATAGATCTTTCATTACTTGATAGAAAGCAATAGGGAAAAATAAAACTTTTTTTCCTTCAACTGGTAAAAATATTTATAAAAACAAAGTAACATAAGATAGATTCTTATCTTAGAGTACCAGATATTGCTTTTTCTCCTAAGTGGACTACCTAGGAACTACTGTACAAAAATGTTCTCTCTGCAGAACAAGTTACAGAGGATAGTAAATTCTATGTTTGCAATTCCAACAGGATGGCTGAGGTTACTACATTCTCTGCCTTAGATCTGTGGGTGCAGGATGCCCAAGTCACTCATGAATCACTTTACCATATTGAACAAGTCTGTCAGGCCTTTGGTGAGGCAGACATTGCTGGACTTTAATACCCCAGATAATTATCTATTGCTATCCATTTTTGTTTTGAGTAAATACAGGGAGGAGGTCACAGCTGAGGAACTTTGTACCCTATTACGTGGTGACAGATTTGGTTTCTGCATAGTAATACATCTTTAACATTTCATTTATTTTTCTCTTTACACCATGAAGTGCCATGGCATGTATTTATTAAAATTGTACCTGAACATGAAGAACCATAAATAGTCTGCTTTTCTTGCTTTGACCATGAGTGCTGTTGTGTCATGCTGTAGAGCAGAATTGCTTGGACTCTTGACTGTGATAAAGTATGAATCTTGTGGACATGATGGTGCTTAGACATACTAGTTGACTGCACTAACTTCTGCATATAAACTTTTATAGTCTGCTGAGTGCTTATTCCTCTTTAACGTTAACCTTAAGTATCTGTTATATTCACTTTATTGTAGTTAATAACCTGTTTTTTTACTGATATGATATGTTTGGGCTGGTTTTTTGTATTTTTTAAATTTCCTGGTCGTATAAATATCAATGCTCTGGTTGTGTGGGTCCTCTGCATTTGATTGTGAGAATTCTAGGACTTATTATGCTCCGATACTTTGGGGCATCCGTATAATTCTCTTCTTTCTCAAGACTATGAACTTTATACTCTTTTCACTACAAATTGATGGTTTGTGCCTGTAGACATTGACTTATATTACATAGATACAGATATCATTGCAGGAGTTTTGTATTTTTTGTTCATTGAAAGGCTTTTGTCTTTAAATGCAGTAGCTGTTCAACTGATATTCTCAACAGAATAGTCAGTCTCTCAAAGTATCTGATTTTTTTACAATGCCATTGACTGCACATGAATAATGTATGATTATGTCAGTCCACCTCTAGTATTACTTGAAGGCTGAAGTACTTAGAAAATCTATGTAATGACATTTTTAGCCAAGCTGCATTGAATGTTGTTGTGGATGAAATGGTTGTTGATAGCATTTGGAAAGTTGCTGTTGTTAATTTATGTTTGTACAGCTTCCAGCCAGCCAGTATGTTTAAGCCAGCTTGGTTATCTTACAGTTGAGACTTTTGGCAAGCCATAACAATCAGGATTTCCAGATGTAGTGCAAGCAGACTCTAGTTCCACTGACACATATTTGAGTAGAATAACTCTAGATTTCCTTAGAGATGCTCTCCACATATCATATGACTGAAATCTGACTCCACTAACCCTGGCACTTTAGTCAAATAAACAGCAATAATTGTAATGCAATTCCAGTTAGAATTTCATATCTGTATGGCACCAAGTCTGAAGAAAAGTAGTGATTAGATGTAATATTTGCTTTAGAGATTATTTATAGATTTTACAAGAGCTCTGTGAGCAATAAATGATATATCCATATCTTCAAAGCAGAGCTACGTTGTGAAGGCAAAACAAATTTTTTTATATTACTTTTGAATTGAGCAGATATAAACAGGACAGCTTTAAAATGTTAACAATTTGAAAAGAATTGTGACATTCAAAATAGTAGGTATTTATAAAGCTGGTATTGACAGTAAAATGAATGCCAGAAGAGCTTTGCATCTTCTAAAGAAGTGATAGGAACTATTATGTGAGCTTTTGAAAATAATTGAGGGATAAGTGATTATTAATGAAGATAGACTGAGTTTTCAGTGCTGCTGAAGATTTAGAGGTATTTATCAGGAACAGGACAATTAATTTAAAAAATGCCATATTTACTATTGACAAACTTCTGTTCTGGAGCTTTGCACAACATGCATGGGCATAAGGAGTTCCTAGGATGGTAACAGAAGAGAGGACAGTGTGTTTAATAAGACTGAGGAAGAAGCAGGGGATTTGACAGTCTCCAATGTTCTGAATAAAGAATCTTCATTATGTTTGTCATAACTGAGTTGTATTCCTGCTGCTGCAGCTTGCATACACCTGATCACATAAGGAGAGACAGGAGGTTTTACCCTGCTCATTTCCTTCTTCACTCAAGAGCAATTTGGTCTGAGAAGATGATGATTCACAATGCACTTTATTAGAAACATTAAATAGAAAAAAGAAAAATTTGTGTCCCTGCATACAGAAGCCATTAGCAACTGATTCTCCAGGAGCCTATGAAAAGATAAACAGGAACAGAATAGGAAATTCAGGAAGATCTCTGAAGTGAGAGAAGTCTGACACAGTACAGAAAGATGCAGATGCATTTAATATATGCCATGTGCACTGAAGGTGAAAATATTAGGAATTAATTTATCTTCACTAAAAGGATGAGATCTGACTAATGGTGACCTTCTTGCAGAAGTTAATGTAATTCCAAGACTGGAGGTAAGCAATGAATGGACATGCTTTTAAGGGAGCGTGTGGAGACCTGGGGAGAATGTAGAAGTCTCTGAAGAAAGGCATGCAATCAAATAGGTGTTTTGAGTTCAGTATGAGTAAGAAAAAACACATAAGAAATTGCCTGGTTGCTATGACCTTAAACAAGGACCTTTCAGATGAAAGCCCGCTTTGATACCATCAACCCACTTTGGGTTTAGCTTATCTTTAACCTAGTAGAAATGGAATACTTAGTACTGTCTCTGTGCAGATCACAAGGTTTTAGAAGTCCTAAAATATCTAAGTAAGAGTCTGTGCCCTACAATATGATAAAATCAATGTTGAACCCTCAAGTCTTACAGTGTTCTTTACTCCTAGCAGACAGATACATAGTGATTGTCTAAGCAACAAAATTTTCTTACGTGAAGAAAAAGTCTTATGTAGCATTGCTTGTGATCAACCTGAAAATTCTTAAAATTATGTTTGTTAAACGTGACCAGGACCAGGGATTCTGAGATGCCTGGACCCCTGAATCAGTGATGTTAAGTTAAACAGTTTTATTACCTTCCCTCCTCAATGCCTTTTGTGTTTATTTAGAACTCTCAAAAGAAGAAAGAAAAAAAAAAAACCCAATAGGTCCTAGTTTCAGCATAATAACTCTGGCATGCTGAGTGAATGAGGGTTTTTTCCCCCTTGTCCTGTTAAAATAGTTGAAAGATTGCACTATTTTTTTCTATAAAGTCGTAAGAGTAATTGTCAGTAAACAAAGAATATCAATACTAAAGATTAAAAATTGCCTGAGGTATAAGGGACTATTTATCTTGTTTCCCTCCTTAGTTGTAGAGTGTAGTTAATTTTTCTTACAGTTGGGTGTAGATGCTATTTTACTTCTTCCACTTCTTGCACATCTCTTCCATTGCAAATATGGATCAAAGTAATCTATCATTTATGTCTTTTTTTAACCTGCCTGGGTCTGAGATACACTTTCATTGTTTAAGTATAGGATTTGAATGGCTATAGTAGAGATATGGAGAATAGTGTATTTAATCTTTGTGATCCTCTTCAGGAAATCACTTGGTTTGCTACCATCATGCCAGTCTTGGCACTGCTTTCAGGAGCACCAAACTTTCAGCCTGTGTTCTTGAAGAAACTATTAGCATTGAAAGGAATAGAGAAGGACTAAGCAGTATGTGACTGGTCAAAATTTTGGTGGACAGGAAGTTATGAGTCAGCAGTGTGCCCTGGCAGCAATGAAGTCAGGTAATATGTGGGTACACATTAACAGGAGTGCAATTAGATCAAAGGAGGATATTATTCCTTTGTTTCTTGGGCTGCTAATAAAAGGGAAATTACAAACAGGAGCACATTCAGTGAAAAGTCACCAAGATGGTGGGAAACTGATGCATTTGCCCCGTGAGGAGGGGCTGAGGGAATGGGGCTCGTTCGCCCTGGGGAAGAGTGGAAAGCTAACAATGACCAGTCAATACCTATTGAGGAGGTTAGCAAGGAAACACAGCCAGGCTCTTCACTGAGTTATATGGTAGGAAAATGAAAGGCAAGAGCTGTGAATTCAAAAGGGAAGATTTAGACTTAAATATATAGCAAAAAGCTCTTTCACCTTGAAAACAGCTAAGCATGGGAGCATCATTGCTGAGGAGTCTTCATTGTAGGAGGATTTCAAGGCCTGCCTAGAAGAAGCCCTGAGAAAATCAGTATGACACTCCTTTGAGCAGGAGATTGGTCCAAAGGCCTCCTGAGGTCCCTCACAAATTGACTGGTCCTATGAGCCTGTAAAGTAGAAGACTTCTGCAGTCTTAAAACCTCCATCTCGTGGCAAACTGGGTTCCCCTTTCCATATTCTATTATTGCCACATTTAAGATAATCTGAAAATGTAGGCAGATAAACCAGACTTTAAAATGTACACCTGAACAAAAGCAAGAGGCGCCTGTTAAAGCTATATATAGCTGTTGGAGCTGTATGTGCTGATGATCTAGGCCCTATATTTTCTAGCTGCTTCCTAAATGCAATTTAGGCAGAAATGGACTAAGTTTGGGTCAGATTCATCTTCCTTGCTTGCTGTCCAGACCTTTTGAGACAGAAAGGGATCAAACACAGTAAGCGTATGTCAGTGATGCATTGGGGCAGCACACTAATGCAGAAGTCCTCACAGGGATCTGGTTACTTGAGATGTCACTGGACTGAGGAGTTTAAATGTGACCAGGTTCGAAAAAGAGTGTGATTAAATAGACCACGTGTCAATTTTGGGATAGCACTTTTCTAACTGGCTATTTTGGCTTTGTAAGCCAAAATGTGAAACAATGAGTTACACAAAATTATAAGTTTGCAAAAAAGCCATTAATTGACTCCTATCCTACCTCGTCAGAATGTGCAATGCTACTTTGGAAGGCTGTTTGTTTCAGAGAAGCTTGATACTGATTTAAAATTATCCATAATCTTGCACTTTTTGGTATTTCTCTGCAGTCTTGGCATACTACTGTGTCCACACTTACGGCTTTGTCCTTCTCTAACATTTTCTGTCTTCCTGACACCTTCATATTACCTTTTAAAATTCTTTACTTTTTAGCAGTGACTTATTTTATCAGAAAAAATTCACAGCATTTGCATCCTATGAACAAACATTGACCTCATTCTTGATGATTGGTACAATGGTGACAATCATTTTCATTTGCACAGAAATTCATTTCAAAAACATTTAACAAATTGGTATATGGTGACAGGTGAAGAACTGTAATTTCATTACTAAATTGCTGTCATTTCAAAGGGTCGAAATAAGCATCTGTTTAATAGCCTTGCTCTTGCAGAAAGCAATGTGAAAAGTTTGAAAGAGAGCAATTTTAAGTGTTTCCTTTTTAATGCATCTTAATATAAAGAAAATAATCTTTGACTAAATAATAGTTTGCAGAATTCTTATGCAGTTATGATTAAGTCCTAGCAGGACATAATAATGCCATGCTGCATAGGTATTTGCTGGAGATATTAACGTATCTGTCTTTCAGTACACTTGGAAAAGAAGTCACCCAGCAACCTCACATAGCATGGCTTCTGTGAGTAGTGCTTTCAGTCATGTGTGGGCAAACTCAGGGAATCTAAATAGACTAACTGAGGACACATGAAAATGGCCTGTTTGCTCATAATCTTCACTCAGAAAGGAATTAAAAGCAGATGGTAAATCAGAGGTTTTCTTTGTCTAGTCACTGGGAAATTATGCTCAGGAGTGACGTTTCGAAGATGCATTTGTAATTAGGATGATGTTTCATTTCATCTACTGAAAGTTTGATTACAAAGTAAGTACAGGGATGGAAAGAATAGGTAATTATCTTAAAACAGTGAGTAATACATCAGCTCTTCTCTCTGAGCCAACTCAAGTCTTTGTGAAAGTGTAGACAGAGCTTGCTACTCCTGATGCTGTCGAGGGCAAGATGTCAGCTGCAGTTGCCTAGTGGGACCTTCCTCTCTCACAGTAACCATATTCTCCAATTCAGCCTCCCTCTGTGGCAGCAGCAGGACTGAAGGGCTGCTCAGGGGAGAGAAGCTGGATGTGACGCTGACATTGCTGGATCCCTTCTCCAGCCATAATACCTTGGCATTCTGCTGTCAGAGACATCTTTTACTTATACTTACTGTCTCCAGGCTGGCTGTTGTAAAAACAGTGTGGACTCTGCATCATAGAAAAATTAGAATAGATAGTTCTTCCCTTGAGGATATCTGGTATCAAAGGCACTCCCTGTGAAGGTTTTTTTTTTCCCTAGTAGATTTCCCTGGTTTTGTGTGAACTGAAATGCCTCCATGGAATTTCAAGCATGAAAGGGAACAAGTGACTTAATTTATAAAGTAAATCTTGTTGTGACAGGTCAGCTTTCAGACACAGAGAACCAGACATTATTAGTGAGGTTGGTGCTACAGGAACCTAAATATCTCAGTGTGATTTTCTTTTCGAGTCTCCAATATAAAAGCTTCAGGAACTTAAATACAGTGGGCAAAGTCTAAGAAACAGCTTATCAAGCAGAAGACATCCAATAAACTCTTATGATATGACTTGTCTCCTAGTGAGTGTCACTTCTCAGAGTTTTATTGAAGCAGTTTGTATGTTAAAATGATAGATAAGTAAGCCATTTTTCTTCCCTCCATGTTGTATTGAACCCTGAACCTTTTTCTGTTTCTCACATCAATAGACATTGTTCCAGCAGAATCATAGACTGTTCAGTTTGATGGAAGTTCAATTTCCTATAAAACTAGAGAAGTCCCTAGTTCTGGAGATTAACTGCCTTTAGGTATTGTTTTGGCACAATGCTAGTTGTATGGTAGCCAGCTGATTTAGAAAGCAACTTTTGGCTCAGACAGTAAAAGAAATTGCTTCATATAATTTCAGGATAAATAACAGATTCTCTTCATAGATGCCTGCATGTCTGAGTATTTATACTTATTTGAATATCCATATACAAATTTGGTTTTTTGTGGTTGAAAAAATCCTCAGGATGATAGAGCTACCTCTCCATTCCCTCTCTTACTCTCTCTACTTCCTCCAAAGAAAGACTACTGCTCTTTCTTTACCCCAGCTGATATTAAGGCTTTAGGCTTTAATTTAAACTCTCATAAGGCTCTGAGGCATTAACTTGGGTTTAAATACTTAAAACATCTACATTTTCAGATGCAGTGTTTTAGAGCTTTGAACTAGAGCAAATGATAAGCAATACCTTAGGATGAAGCAGCTGGGCAAATGTGTCTGGTGCTTCTTACACTTTTTGAAAGCTGAACACTTCACAGCTGCTCATGAATGCACCGTGTTTCTATTTCAGGATACACCTCCTGGCTATTAAAATGTCTGCAGAGCATGCTCAACACAGTGTTCAGAGGCTTTGAACTTTGCCAGGTCAGAAGTCTTTCAAAAGACCAGGAGAGCTAAGCAAGGACCATGTGCTTGAGCAAGGAGCATTTCTCACATCCCACATAGTTTTGAAGTAGCCTTGTTGAAAAAGAGTAAAATGTGCAGTCTGATGTTGTACCTCTTTCATATAGAAACAGATAGTGGATTTTTTTTTTTGAAGCGTCCCCTAAAGGTATGGGGTTTATATCTTAAGCTGCATTATGCGGCCTCTCAGCTTACCAAAGTTTGTTTTGTCTTTAATTTTCAGGTATATGTTGTACCTGACAGTGCTTTGAGGGTGGAGGCAGAAATTGTGGAGAGGCACTGTAAACTGTGTCATCCAACTGAACTTCTGTAGAGTTGTGTTTCCTATTGAGGAGGATATGACATTGCATTTTAGAAAGAATTATGTTTTGCTCTTTCCAAATTTCAACTCTATAGAGTGAGTAGTCATAAGCATTAAAGCCGTGTTTCATTTCAGCAGGGATCCAGCTCAGTCTCATTCTATATTTAGTCAATTCACAAGGATAAAACACAACTCCACTTGTCTTTTATATATAACTGACATCCACAGATGCTCCAGCACAAGATGTAGTTAGTGCTTGTGATAAAAATCTGACAGAGCACTCAGAGCAGGCCAAGGATGGAAACTTTTGCCTTTACAATTTTGCTAGTGGTTTCTTTACATGGATTCAGATTGGAGAAATCAATGGAAAAAGAACATCAAAATTTTCCAAATGGAAAAGAAGATAACATCTTTGGTTTGGGGAGTCCTTGAGTTACTGGAGTCTGGGAGAAGTATGTTTGACCTTCACTCACAATATTCTAGACAGCTACTGCTGACAGTGGTAGCAAGCTTTGTATGAGTTTTGTAAGTTTATTTGCAAAATTGCTAGTAATACCAAGCATAGAAGAACTGAACCTTTTTCAGGTCAATAGTATATGCTATTCAGAGGTACACACCAGTGCATAACTCCAGCTGTAGCATTTGGAGAAAACAGTATGCCAGGCTGAATAAATTATGCCTTCATTGAAATACATAGCTCAATTCTTAGCAAAATAGATCAGAAGTAGCCAGAGATTTCCCCCAGATAGTGCTTAGGATGTCCAGAGGATAATCAGAAACTGAGATGCTGATGTTTCTACTAGGTACAGGTACAAGAATAGAATTTTGGTGTACTGCTTCTAAGGCAGGATAGAAGACATTCATATATTTAAGTGAAGGTTTGGTTATCTTCTTTACCAAATGTATAGGAAATTAAAACCCAGTAGAGTGTCTTTTGAAGAGATTGCCAAGGAAGGAACAGGGCAGTGGTATATGTACTTCTAAAGAAATTGTGTCAGTTTAAGAATTGAGATGGATTAGGAATTCATAACTAAATGAAGACATGAATGTAATAGTGTATGTCCACATCTTACTGGAAGGAAGACAATCAAATAGACACCAATGCCAAATATTTGTGTAAGATTTAATACTAATACTAATATAAGTGAAAGGAGATAAGATTCAAATTACAGTAGTCGACTCACCACTGCAATTTATAGCATTAGAACTAATGTGACCTGAAATTCCAAGTGTGAACAGGAAGAATATATTACCTGAGCTGCCCTAATGACTGCTTGACCAGAATGGCAGAACATACAACTCCTCCATAGAGGATGTTACAAATGCAAAATGTAGATTCAACAGGAAATTGGAAAACCACTTAGATAAGAGACCTGTCAGAGACTGCTTTTGTTGACATTTTGGTCATTAAACAGGCTCTGCTGTGTCTCAGTGTGGGTTATCAGCATTTCACAGAGTACATCCTTCATTACTTATACACTTCACCACAAGTTTGTAAATTTCCCTCCTGCTTTATAAAACTGGAAGAACTTCACGTAGCATGATGTTGAACTAGTGACAATCAGACTGATGACTGATTTAAAAAGAAACTGCTAGAAGCAAGAATTTTTCCTGTGGGAGACAGAATGAAAGCTCTCCAATTTACATCTCTTAATAAACTTCTGTGTAATGAAGTAAAGTGCTGTTTCATTTATAATGTGGTAGGTATGGTTCTGATTCTTAGTGCACTTTGAAAAAAAAAATCTAAATTTGATTATAGTAGAAATAGATCAAAACCTAATATTCAGATTTTCATCTTCTGTATAATTTTAATATGCTGAAAAGTTTCTATATAATTTTGGATCTGGGAAACAACTGACATTTTGGGGTTTTAAAGGGCATCTTTAAGCTGAATAAAGTTGTATGTGGTGCAACTAGAAAAACAAATTCATTATTCTTCAAATAAGTTTTAGCTATTATTATGATTGAGGACGCCTTGCTGTTGCCAGAAGAGGAGGACCAAATGGATTAATTTAAAATTGAGTAAATCAGGAAAAGCAGTAACAGCTTCTGAGGAAAATGGTGCAGAAATATAAAGAGCAAATATAAAATATGAGGATTTGGATCTGGGAGTGAGGAGGTTGTCAAATGCCTTGGAAATAATGATGTGTTGACACTGAGTTGAGAAATTATAGCACTTTTTTATAGGTGGCTGAGAAAATTCTAATACCAGTAACTCACTGAAAAAAATCCTTACACTAAACCAGCCACAAGAACAACTGTGACTGCTGTGTTATAAAGAAATGTAGTCCCTTATGAATCACCATGCAGGGGCTTTGAGGGGGGGTGGGGTTAGGTGGGTTTTTGGGTTTTTTTGTGAAATCAAGGCTGTGTCTTCACAGCACCTACAACCTGTAACATACAAGCAAGTCCACTTAGGAAGAATATAACTTTTATTACTTCAAGTTCATCACACAAAGCTTTTCTTGGGGTAACAGCACTGCTTGTTTTCTTGTAGTTTTGTCTTTATTCTCCTGAGTTATTAATGTGGTTTTTAACAAGGTCCTTTTCTTTTTCACAGATTCACATTTCCATTTACTCATATCCATATCTTAGGAGGTCTGTAGTTCCCAGAAGGAGTTCTTTTTATAATGTTTCACTCTGTGCTGTTTCATTGGCATTTTTATGTCTAAGCAAAGTTTAATAATGGAAATTAGGGGAATAGAACACTGCAGTGTGGGAGGAAGAGAGAGAAAGACAGTATTCTATTCTGAAAGGGAAAAATTTCTTTGTTGTCATTAAAAGAATGCGGAGGAAGGATTTTTTTCTTTTATTCATATGCCTCCTTCTATCCCTGGTGCTCTAAAGAAGGTATCTGCCTACAACCCTACCATTTCTTGTGCCATTGATAGTTGCTTCTTAGCAGTGGCTTGGACTGTCATATGGATAGACAAACTTCTTCTATTCTTTAGCCAAAATTTCTGTAGAGAAAAGAAAATAGAATAAAGAAAAGAAAAGAAAAGAGAAGAAAAAAAAGGAATGAGGAGAAAAAAAGGAAAAGAAGGAGAAGGGAAGGGAAGGAGAAGGGAAGGAAAGGGAAAGGGGAAGGAAAGAGGAAGGAAAAAGAAAGCAGCATAAATTTTTGTCAGGATCCTTCTATCAGGGAAGAGATGATGCCTTGTAAGAAAAAATCAGCTTCCCATAGGTATATTCTGGATAAGATTTTATTTGCTGTTTGGTTTTGGGTTTTTTGTGTTTTGGTTTTTTTAAACCAGCCTACAGCTCTGTTTCCTACATTCTCGTTGGCATGTACAATCTACATGATCTTGGTCTATAGCCCCAGTGGTTGCAAAAAGCAATTTTTAAAGCAATTACAGAAACTCAAAACCCAGATGCAGCTACAAAGAATTCTCAATGCATTATTTAAAAGGCAGAAGAAGCTTTAATTTTTAATTAGTTATTAGACTTGAAAATACCTATTTAGAGGAAGCCTCAGGTTTTGACTTCCCAATGGTGTCAGTGTTGGAATCTTGTGAAAATAGTCTAGAATGCCTCCCTCATAATATACACCAGCTGAAAACTAGAAATCAATGTAACAATTCTCCCATGTGAAAAAAGTTACTTCACCTGTTAAGTCTGTGTAGGCAAACACTGATGTAGTGAAAGGAATTTGAATAATTGATTTGAAGCCTTACCTTTACAAGGGAGTTCAGAAAGGTTTTAGTTGATGCAGAATTCTTTCTGTCATATCAGAGTGTTTTCTACTTCAAAAATTTCTGCCACTGTCTGGTTCCCAAAAAGCTCAATGTGATTAAGAAATTTTAAACAAAGCTTTTTTCTCTGCTGTAGGAAAATGAATGGAAAAAGACCTCAACCAAAACAAATTATAAAAAACACCCTCTCATATTCTTTCTTTTACACTGGTAAGTTACTAAAATTCTTTGTAAATGTCACCCAAATGACTTAGAAACACTGGCTGATAAAAGATCCCAAGAAATCCATTGGATAGATGGGGAAAATACGTCGTTTCCCTAACTTCCCCAGCAAAATAGAGATAAGAAGGGCATTCAATTTCTGAAGACTTGCTAAAACAGGGACTACTGCTCTAAGTCTAATGTTTGTTGAAGGCCCCTGTGTTTTTATCTGCACATATTTTAATTTTATTTTTTAGTGATTACTGCTTAGATAGGATATTCTGAAATACATTGATTACATATCAGAAGCAATTTTATGGAGAAAACAAAATTCTGCATAATTTTCAAATTTTCCTGAGTAAATATGTTCTCTAATAATTATTCATCCACTTTCTGCTTGAACAGGCAGGAGCAGTAACACTTTCTGTTTGTCAACGTTTACACAAAAAAATTTATCAAGCTGAAATACTGAGTTGGAGTAGTCAGGCTGATTTTGTTTTGCACAAATCTTATGACAAAACTTCTCTTGTCATGTGTAGCGGAAAGATTAGGGTTCATAATCTAGTTCTCTGATAATGTAATGATGCAGGAGTTATGATTACAGGTCTTTCCTAATAGCAGAGAGTGAGTAAATGCAGCCTTTTCTGAGGTACTGAAATGACAAATATATCACATAATTCAAAGTATGACTACAAAGAATCACAATTGGCATGGCTTGTACATACACAGCATCTCTTTGACTTTCACAGGGTTATCATGTCTGTCATACAGCACTTCCTTTCTTACCACATTCTGTGTTGCTATGAATGTTTCTAATTTAGTTGAGTCTTTTTACTAACAGGTAATCAGTGGGTATTATTTGTATTAAGTATTTTATTTACTGGATATTGTGTAACTTATTGTATAAGTATCTTATATTATGGATATTGTCTTCCAGTCTTTTCAGACCTCTGACTTTTGCACATTAGTGTGTTTCTACAGCATTGCAAAAAGTAAATGAGAAATCAGGTATTCTAATACTATAATATGCTGTACTATCATCTCATCAGTTTTTAATTCTGTCACTTACTGTAAGGCCAAATTGAAATTCCAGCACCAGAATGGATGACCTCGAAAATGATCCCAGCACTCCAAATCTGAAAATATTGCATTCACAGATTGAGGTCAAGGATTAGCAATATGAAGCATGTTAACAAAATGCTAATAGAAGCAAACCTTTCCTCCCTTCCTATGACTTTAACATCTTGGTCACTCCATAGCCATTTAGTCAGCCTGACTCATTATAGTGTTTGTTATACAATGGGGATCCAAAAAATGTTGCTTTATAATCAATGCTGGAAACAAGTTATATATAAAATTGGGGCTTAAGAAGCTTGCAGGGAAGGTGTGGCTGTCAAGGCTCATGAAGTCCAGAAAATATTAGTAGTAAATAATATTTACAGGAACAGTAATCAAAGGATGCCATGGAAGCAGGCATCATACACAATGAACAGAAAAAACCTGCCATTGTCCCAGAGCCTGAGGAGTGCTTGCTGGTCTGCCTGCTCAGGTGGCTGCTGTTTACGCTGTGCCTCTGGCCAATCCTCCAGTTGATGCAAGGGTGCAGGACAGCACACACAGTGTACTGTGAGCCATGTCATTTCCATTCTCAACAATGTATGGAAACATGGATCCAACATCCACACAGTTCTCGGGGAGAGCCACAATGATGGATGAGCTTTAGGGTGTTCAGCACTCCCTATTGACAGTGTGGTTGGACTGGAGGGCAGCTTAGAGCCTGGGTGAAGGAAGGGATTTTGATGTATTGCTCTGCCCTGGGTCTGAGCTGCAGCTGGGTCTGTGGCTCAACATGTGCAGAGACGTTGTCTGGACTACCACAAAAGCTTGAGGATGTAATACAAACCCATAGTATGAAGAAGTAGCATAAACTCTTAATAGGCTATTCTCAGACAACAGCAGAAGAAAAACATTATGTTAAGCTTAGTCTGATGATACAAAATGCTTTTGAAAGAATTCTACGGTTTATTATATAAATAATAATAATAATAATATTCCTGTTGTCTGTTTTTTCATAGACATGAATCTCACCATGTCCTTTGTCATCTTTTCCCAGAAACATCTCCTCTTTTCTGTTGCTTTGTGTTGTTAGGGCAAACTTTGAGATTCCATTCACACCATCTTTGCTTTCATTTCACTTTAAAACTATTCCCTCTTTGCATCAGCCTTGAATATAAAAAGAACTTTAGTACTGTAGAGTTGCATTTAAATCAAAGAAAGAAAAAGAGGAAAAAAAAGAAAATAAGACATTTGGAACACCAAGACAAATGAGTATTTATTTGAACATTCCTGCAACCATATTTCTTGAATGCTATGCTCTGCCTTCTCTGCATATGAAAAAAAATATTCACTTTTCTGCTTTTTCCACTTTTGGGTGACAGTGAAGTGGTTTAAGCAGTGATAGTGAGTAAGGTGACTTCATTTCTGGCACAAAGGCATGCCTTGCTGATCACTTATGTTCGTAGCCTGAGAGACACTTCAAGGAATGTGGGAAGGAAATGTCCCATAAGCCTATTCTCAAAAGTACGGATACAGTGCATTAGCTACAAGGATGCAGCAAGAGCAGCTTGGGGAGTCACTGGGGAAATGTTCTCATCCATTTCTCCCTGCTTTAGCTTTTTCATGCCCCCCCTTCAGTCCTGTCCCTAGGTCTTTTGAAAGAAGGCTCTCATAGGCAATGTTGTGCAGCCACTTTTTGTTTCAGAGTAGCTGTTAGTAGGGCTGCAGTGAATAAAGAGGCTTTCAGAAAGAACAAAGGAATAAATAGAAAACATTTAAGAGCTTTAGATCCTCAAAAGGGGATAGTTTAATCCCCTCTGGGCTACTTTTCAGACACACATTTTATTGTAAGCCAAGGCTGGAGTATCAACCTATAGGCTGGTGTTCCTTACTGCTTGTGTATGTAAAAATAATTTGATACGCTGTATTAATCTGGTCTACAAAAACCAGTATGCATCTCTTGCCACGTGGTAGGACATTAACTGAATCTCTGTCTCTCACATAAGGTAGTGGGTACTAATCTGTCACAAAATGGAAATGTGTTAGCTGTGTTAAGTCTGTATAAGTGCAGGGAAGATAAGCAGAAGAATGGGAAGCACCTCGAGTTTTAAATATTGAACTTGTTCTTTGAAGTTCTGTTGCTCTGTTTAAGAATTTCATTTCAGACAGTTGGCCTGAACAGCTCTCTTTTGTTTCTGAATGATTTGCTGAATGGGAAAAAAGTATTGTGAGTTTTACATAAATTAGAAAAAAATGGATTTGTGCATAAGTATTACTGAGCTTGTATTAGAAAAAAGCTGCTTTTTGCTCTTTTCCAGAAGATGAAGCATTTTTACAGGAGGCTTTCATCCCCATTTCTAGATGAAACCATTTCACAAACAAAGGTCAAACAAAGCACCTAATTTTTTGGCATTTTCCTACTGCTGAGATGATGTACTCTTTTAGCCTTTCCATGAGTCAGATTTAATGAACAAATCTGGTAGGTTCATTGGCTCACCAGCCAAAATCCTTAGTGGTAATGGCTGGTTATTCCATTTGTCACACAATTCAGTAAATACTCTGTGGGAGAAAAGGTTCTTCTCTCCGGGGCTGCTAAGGAAGCTAAAATGTTTCTTTCTTCATCTTTGTTTAATTTTTCATTCAGTTAATGAAATAATTGAGAATCAGGCCTTAAAAATATGATTGCTTTATTAATAATGGATGGGCACCATTAGAAAGGGCTAATCAACCTGTTAAGCTATTTTTTTAATAACATGTGCAACATAATGGTAGCATTGTAAAGTTCTCAATTGAAGGCATATTTTCCCCAGCTGGTTGCATTTTCATTATTACTGGTTCATCAAGTGAAAGTGGTGATTTTAAATCCATTTCTCAACTTATCATTGCAATCAACTGGAATATATTGGACTGGATTTTCAACAGGCATAAGGTATTGTAGCTTTACTTAAGTGAGATATATTACCCCAAACTAATTTATATTACCCAATTACTCATATATATTACCCAAAACTTTAAGCTGCAGTTCAGGCCAGGTCTCAGCAGGACTTGGGATCACTCGACCACCCCTGGCTGTCTCTGGGATACTCCTCCCATCCTGTGTGCCCACTTCCTCTCTTCCACTGCCTGACCTCCAGGGGCACTACTTTTGTGTTGCACAAGCCACTGGCACAGCTCTCCTGCTTTTCTCTCTAGCCTTCATTTCAATTTGTGTAATTAAGCAAAGCATGGCGCCAGCTCAAATTTAGTTATAATCGCAAGCCGAGACTGGCTTTTCAAACTCATTTTTCCTGTGTGTTCTTGTGTGTCAGCCTCTAGCACACAGAGGTAGTTTTGAAATGCTGTATATAATCAACAGTTTGAAGAAGGAGCATTCATAAAATTGAACAGGACTTTTTGATGTGTTTATTAACTGTAGTGAGAGCTGGATGGCATTTCAGAGATCTCCACACACTTCCCCTTAATGTTATTTTTTTAATAAACAATGCATGTTAGTTAACACACCATGTTGGAACAGCATAATCTGGGGCATCCCTTTAAGTAGAAATATGTAAAATGGAAGAATAGGATGAAAGAATGGGCTGAAAGGTGCCTGGTAATGGATTTGTGTTTTGTCAGTCTCATTTGTTTATTTGCAATAGTAGTTGGAAGAGACCTAGTCAAGTTACATGGTGCAAATGTGCTTGTAATCTCATTATTTCCTGTCATTTCTGCTCTAAATTGCACCCTAAAGTTCTGGCAATATAGCTTAGCAATAATGAAGCCTCATTTTATTTTATATAAATATGTATATAACAGGTGTAATTAGATACACACACAGAGTAATGTGTGCGATACATACCCACACATCTATACATTCATTATATGTGTGTTTATAAATATCTTTCCAATAAATACAGTAATTGAAAGAAACTCTGCAAATACAATACGTCACATTTTGGCAAGATTTTCAGAACCATTTTCTTAGTATTTGTATTTTAATTTGTGGTGTTCTCTGGCCACTGGGAAGAAGCTGTTCCCAGAGGTGTCTCTGCCAATGAACCAGAACTTTTTTCAGCTCCTCTGAGTGCTCTGATAAAGAACTGCAAGATCTCACAGAGCACTGTCTAGGAAAGGGGAAGCAAGACACCTTCAGTCAATCAATGTTTCAGCTGCTAGAGTTAATCAGCAGTGATATTAATGTGTACACCCATGTATGATGTTGGACCTTAAAGAACCTGGGAGAATCCCAAGTACAGGGCCCTGTCCATGTGTGCAGAGTGAACAGCAGTGCAAAAAAGTCAAGTGCCTCCTGTCAGTATCTGCAAGAAGGAGTTCCTTGTGAGCCTTTCAGGTTACACTCTGAAATCTTGCTTCCTTTAATCTTGGTCACATCACCTCTCTGTTCTGCCCATGATGTCAGCCTGAAGGTTTCCTTACCCTTCAGATCAAAGATGAAGTGAAGACTGAATACTGGAAACCTCAGGTTTCCAATACCAGGTGTATAATACCAAATAAGAAATTATTTAGCTACCAACAGCTATAAATCCTGTGGACTGAGGCTGTGAGACATTCTAATCTATCTACACACTTACTTTGATGTTAAATGTTGGGAGAAACACTTGACAGGCCACAGAAGAAATCCCAAATTCACATGAAAATGTGGTTTTCACTAAGTTCAGTTAGAATAAAACAATGAAGGAAAGCTTTTCATTCCTTTCACAAAAGAATATATTTTGCCTGTATTAACATTCCACTTTTGCCCTTGCCTTCTGACTTAACATTTTCTTAGGCTATATAAGAGAGTCTTTTGTTGAAGCAGATAGTGGAAACCTTTACATGAAAAGATAGTAAACCATATATAAACCATAATAAGATACAGTGCTCTGTCTAGCCCTAATTTCTTTCCACTTACCTTTTCTTTCCTTCATATATTTTCAGTTCTTTCTTACCTCTATTGCTGCTGCTTCTCCTATTTTTTTATCATGATACTGGCTGAATGTATGATTTGTACAGGCTGATGAAATAACTTTTTCACATCTCACTTTTATTCTTCAAACCACAACCCCACCCCCCAAAAAAGAAACCTACAAGAAAATAAGATTACTTAGTACACAAAATAAAGCCAGTTGTGAATGGTTTATTCTTTTTGCAAACCCCATTCTTCCCTCCCCTTCTTTCCTGTTCTACACAGATTCTGCACTTGTACCTGCAACAGTAGCAGGAAAAAAATGTTCTTTTCTCCCATTAACTGTTTTTAAGAGAGAAGTTTCCCTTCTGACGTAGTGCAGAACACAACTAACCTTGCTAATAATTAAGGTTATTCTAGAAAATGTGCATTTCTCACCTCCTATGAAATCCTATCACAGAACAGTGCAAATCCTGCCTGGCCTTTCTGCAACCCACTGTGATGTGTGTGCAGTGGGCTTTTCTGGAGGTCTCTCATATTGCTCAGCCTGGAGCAGCCCACGGAAATGCCCTGTGGACTGCTCCATGTCTCTGTTTGTTCCTGCATTTTCTGAGCACAACATATCTCTGAGGCTTCAGCTTGAAATAGGGAGATAAGGATGGCTAGGAAGTACAAGGGAGGGTTTCCAGGGCCTGGAAGGTGTGCCTGTGGCTGGAACCAGAGCCAGAAATACCTCTGCAACACCACCCAGGTGAAGTGCCCTGACTCCTCCTGACTATCCACTTAGGAACCTTGAAGAGCCAAACTCATTGAAGAATCCCTGTAATGATGTAGAAGAGCTGAAATAACACCTGTATTTTTATTGAAGGTTAAAGGATATAACTTACATAAAGATATTTGAATATTATCATGATTTTCTATCTTCATAGAGTTTGAAAAGCAATCCTCCAGAAAGGGTCATTAAATCTTACGCTTCTTAGGTGCTTTTGACTGCTGCCCTCTTCAAGAACGTACATTTAAAATCTGAAAAATCAGAATATGATTCTGTGTCCATTCATTTACCCTGACATAGTGTCTCTGGCTTTAGTGCCTCTATATGAGTCAAATGCAGCAGAGAAGGAACAGCAAAACATCCCCTTCCTAGCTGTAGCTGAGTGGTAAATGATTCTCACCTTATCTTCTCCTTTTCCTTGCATACCCACCCTGCACACCAGCAGCTCCCAGCATCTGTCCCTGCAGTTGTCTCTGCAATGGTTTTCCCCCATTTGAAAAAACAGCTGCTCTTTCTATTCCAGATCTTGTTATTGATGACCTGCTCCTTCTCAACTTACCTGGTCATCACAAGCTTTTATATTCCATGTGATTCTTCTCTCAACCTACAATAAGATGTCTATTAGCTGTAATTGGAAAATTGAACCTCTTCCAACTGTGGGTAGCTTATTTAGCCAAGATAGGTTTTGCATGTAAATGGAGCACATTACATGTCAATTGCATTGAAAAGTGACTCTTAAAACTCTGTTTATCTTTTATGGAGTTTCAAAATGATTATGCCCTCTGCCTAAATTAAGTTTAGAAGCATTTCATTTTCATTTTTGTTTATCTTGCTATTTTAGTCTTATTTAGCTAATTAATGTCTTTTTTGCTTATTTGGCATTCCCAAATAAGCAAACTTTCTCATGCAGGATATTGTTGAAAAATGAAAAAAATTTCAGTTAGAGATCATTAACCTTCTTCATCTATTATTCTCTAAATTTACATATTTGGGGGATTTCTCTTGCCAATTTAAGCAAAATAACTTGTGACTATAATCATAAACTTATGAGGGGTTTTTTTGTATTGATTTAAGTCAAAAATGATGCTATGTAAATTCTTAATGTTGTGTTTCTGGCTTTTATGCTGGAGTAGCTACATACAGAATTTTCAGAGATTTGCAGATTATCACTTAAAGGTGTGGAAATCTCTGTTAGTACTTTATTACGTCTTCCATGGGGCTTCAAACAATAATTAAAGCAGTTTCAATACTGACCCTGTGTCTGTGTTGTAGTTGGTGACATCATTAGTTGATTAGAGTAATAATATTCTCTAAAAGAGTCTTGAGCTCGGTTTCGGTTGTAAAATTAAGATGAACGTACGAAATTGTGAGTATTTTCTCATCTTGGTATCTGAATTTACTGTAACAAAGGGAGATTATAAAAATAGAGCCATTGTCTCAATATAGTCTGGGGTTGTAGTTAAACAGGATCAAATTTGCTCATTCTGATAGTCTGATTTTAAAATCAGGAGTTCATTTTGATATGTCTCTGAATTATTCTTGCTGTGACTTGATTCTTCTCCCTTGAAAATTTCTATGTGCCTATCTGACAAAAAATGGACTGGTTCCATTTAGATATCATGTGATTTGGTTTGTAGATGAGCTTGAAGTGCTGAATAGCTGATAATCTCACTACGGACATGCTCTGAAGCCATATTGATTGAAACATTTAAATCATGATTGAAAAAATTTGTGGTAAATATCCATTGCAGAAGTTTTCTGTATAGTTTCTCCTTCAAAGGAAATTGGTGCCTACACAAAAAATTTTTCTAAATTAAAACTGAATGCTTCAGTAGAATTGATGTTAATCTCCTTGAAGTTGGAATACATTTATCAAAATGTAAAGCAAAACAGAAGATGTGCATCCATACTGATATCACACTGGTATTTTATATATTTCATAGAAACTGCAGATGTTAACTGACATCAAAGAGGTTATCTAATATCTTAGACTGCAAAAAGACATATATACTGCTTCTGTGAGTGAAACTACTGTGGTTATCCAAGGGGTGTACACTGTGTATATATACATATATATGTATATATAAAATTCCTTCCAAATTAGAGGACTGAGCAATCACCAGCTTCATGAAGTACAACAAGGGAACATGTTGGATTCTGCACCTGGGATGGAGCAACCCTGGATGTATGGACACAGTGGGGAAGGAGATGCTGGGAGGCAGTGCCATGGAAAGGGACCTGGGGGTCCTGGTCAATGGCAAGTTGTACATGAGCCAGCAGTGCCCTGGCAGCCAGGAGGGCCTGGAGGGCATCAGGCACAGCGTGGCCTGGAGGGCATCAGGCACAGCAGCACCAGTGGGGACAGGGAGGGGATTGTCCTGCTCTGCTCTGGGGTGGCCTCACCTCCAGTGCTGGGGGCTGGTTTGGGTGCCACAATATGAGAGAGACATTGAACAATTACAGTGTCCAAAGCAGAGCCACAAAGATGGTGAAGGGCCTTGAGGGGAAGCTGAATGAGAAGCAGCTGAGGTCACTTGGTCTGTTCAGCCTGGAGGAGACTGAGGAGAGACCTCGTTGCATTCTGCAACTTCCTCACTAAGAGAAGAGGAGGGGCAGGCACTGCTCTCTGTGGTGATCAGTGACAGGACCTGATGAGGGAATGGCCTGAAGTTGTATCTGGGAAGGTTTAGGTTGGATATTAGAAAAATATTCTTCACCCAGAGAGTGGCAGGGCACTAGAAGAGGCTCTCCAGGAGAGTGGTCACAGCATCAAGCCTGACAGAGTTCAAGAAGCATTTGAACAATGCTCTCAGGCACATGGTGTGACTCTTGAGGTGTCCTTTACAGAGGCAGGAGTTGGACTTAGATGGTCCTCGTGGATCCCTTCCAATTCAGCATATTCTGTGATTCTGTGATTTGGGGAGATTTTAGTTACAAAAATTTCCTTAAGTTTTCATTCTGGAAAGTGACAGTAACACACATGTACTCTAGTTGGAGTTCTGCACACTTTGGTTTTGTCCCAACTTGGAGTAACATCTGAACGCAGAAATGGTTCTTCTGAAAATGTTGAAATGGTGTAGCTGATGCAGATATTATAATTGACCCTAACCATCTGTTTACTTAAGGTGCTACTGTAGTAGAGGGATATTTTCATTTGGCATCTTCAGGAAAGTCTTCTTCCTATTCCTAGTGACTTTTAACATTGTTCATACTATTTGGGAGTCATGTTTTGTAGCCTTCATCATCTTCTTAAATGTTAATATTTTCATTTTTCCCCTGATAGCTGATCTTCAAATCTACTAAAAGTTCACCTTATGTGCTTTCTTCTTTTTCTTTTAAAACTGTTTTTAAACCATATTTTTGCATTACTTTTTTATTCCCTATTTCCATTTTTAAGGTTTTGTTTAATTCCCTAAAATGTCAGCTATGTTCACCTGCTTCCTACAACATCTCTTCTTTTAATTTAAATCTTGACTTTCAAGTAGGTACTGTCTCTAAAGCTTTTTCCTCGGTTTTTTTTTTTGTATCCTGAGTTGCTTCCCTTGTGGAGCTGTGCAGTCAGACATGTTTTCAGCTTTCTATCACTTGACCTCTGCATGATCATTATTTTCACTTAGTTCCCTATATTTTTCAGCTTCCTAATGTTTATGTCATAAAACTGAAGTTACTTCAAAGGAAACATCTTCCACCCTGTAATACGTACAGAGGTTGAACTTCTTGTTGCTCTATTATATTGTATCTTAGGCTTTATATCAACAAAAGTAGCCAGAATAGCGTGCACATACAAGAGCAGATAAAAAGCTAGGAAAATGTTCTCAGAAATGAAAGTTCTGTAGAACCTGATAGTCAGAAGAAACCCACCTATATCTGTGCCAGATCTTGCATTTGATAAGTTTATGAACTCTGGGAATCTTTTATTTTGTGTTTGACAAAGGATACAAACTGCAGTAGTAAATTAAATGCTTTATAATATCTAGAAATACTTAATTTCAGGGATCACGTATTTTAAAGGATCCATGAGTGTGACAATTTTGGCTTCTTTTTTATTTGCTAAGATTAGGATGAATAACACAGGAAATGTAGATTTTGAGTTTGGACTTGGTTGTTTATTATGTATTTACAGACTCACAAGCTGTGAGCTCAGTCTCGTAAGCTAGAGAAATGAGGTAAAATGGCTTACCTTTCTATTTCTACAGAGTCTTTTCAAGGACAATCTGTCTAATTATGAAATGCCACCTAAATTATTTTCACTTTAAACCCAGTAACTAACTACTTGAAGTTTGCAATGCAGACTCTATCAAACAATTGCAGAAAACTACCTAAATGCATGAAGAAGAAGGTGAAGAAGAAGCACTCAGACAACACCCAAAGCCCTCCATCTTAACTCACATGAATTACTATATACCAAAACCCCAAAATCTAAGTTTCCAAAATTCCAACACGAGGAAAGCAGCTAGTATTTTACGTAAGTCTGTCTTGCATCCATTACCACTGGGTCTTGTACTTCTTTTAAAATATATCTATAATTCCTATGGTCACTGATTTTGAGAGAAATTGGTGAATTAAGGTTCTATTATAAAAACAGCTTTCCTGGTACTTCCAGTGATTGCCACTCTGAACATAACTTGAGAGTTCTGGGTCATCAGAAGATGTCCAATGCAACAGTCACAGACTGAAACTGTCACAGGCTAAGTCATTAAGTCCAAATTGGAGTTTTTGAAAGCTCTTTCAAGTTTGGGGTTTTTGGTTTTGTTTGTTTGTTTTATGTTGTTGTTGTTGTTGCTTTTTAACTTTTTTTTCCCCCCTAGATCAGTGACACTGACAACTGATGTTCAACTTGCAAAAGTTCTGGTCATACATTTGAGGCATACTGTAATATCTGTTAGAGAAGGACCCAAAGTTTATGTAAGATAGCCAAACACTTTGGTGTGACTATCTGTTGTTCACTTTAAATATTTAGGGATGCTTCTGTATGATGCTTATTAGTGCAACGTTTCGGTGATACATGTGCATTAATATTTTTATGTTTTTAGTCTGCAGCAGAATAGGCAAGTGCTATGTATTTATTTTTGAATGAAGTGAACAGTGCAGATGAAATGAAATGCTCCAGGGCTCACAAGAAACCCTTTGGTAATGCTGGGAATGAAACCTTGCTCTTTCCATGTTCCCCTTCTCATGGGACGCTGTTAAAACTATGTGAGCAGCACATAGGCATGTGCCCAAAGGCAGTCAGCTGTAGAAACTGAGCCTGAGGAGGTAAGAGGAGGTTGTGACCACAGGCATGTTTTCTCTTTTAATACAAGAGAGATTTTCCTCTCTGAATTCTTCTGGACAAGGGTCAACAACAGGAATCAACTACCTTGTTTCAGATATTGCTTCTAAGAGAATGTAAATGTTTTGTCCAAAGCTACTCACAAGTTTCTACTCCTTCCCATGTTTCAGGAGTTTTAAAAATCTGTCAATCCCCTTGAAAGAATTTTTTCTTCCTGCTTCATAAAACTTGTTTCCTCTTCTTTCACTTAAATTGAAAAATAACACAAGCCAATGGTGCATTGTGGGTGGCACAGCCACAACCCTGACTTTAGCTATGCAGATCTCCACATGACAGTTCTCCCTTCAGAGCTTCAACAAATCCAGTCCAGATACACTTGGAAGTGGGCAAATCACTCCTCCTTCTCTGGACACTGACCTCAGTTTAACAGTGCTCATATGGAAGTCCTCCTCCTCCTTGACCACCTGCTTCAGTTTCATGAAATGACCTTCATCAATGTGTGGTCTATCCAGAATCTGTTGCTTCCCTGCTGATCATGTTTGGAAAAACCAACCTTCTCAAAGAAATCAATCTCTCCAGAAAAAAAAACAGAGACCAAAAGCAAAACACGATGGTTAACTTTCTGCTTTTTCCAAGAGAGACTCAGGCTCTTGCCCTGCCCAATGCAGTTGACCACCAAGTAGAGGATATTTGTCTGTATTTTACAGGTGAATCAATGATATGGCTATATTAGAAATTATTTTTATTCATAGAATTATGTAGTACGATCTGAATAATGCATGACAGCACATATTTCAGTAACAAAAAATATAATTAAAGTGTCTAGAGAGGAACTTCTTTGTTCTGTAGAGGAAAACAGACTGTTGTTTGGGGCCTTATGTTGCTCCTCTTGCATTCACAGAGGAAATCTGTTTGCATTTATCATATCTGTCTTCTTCCTGTGCATCCTCCAGGAAATATTTTTTTTTAAGACTAGGAAAAAACAAAACTAAATATGGCACAATAATATCCTCTTTTAAGCTCAACACAGTAATTTATATCTATTATCTAGTATATATTATTTTAAATACCAGAAAAATTATACCCTAGAATGAGCGTGCTGCACATTGAGTTTTAATCTCCTTCTCCCTAGCAACAATCAAAAGAAACAATAAGGGCAATAAATAGCCAAATAGGGCATAAGAAGTGAATAAAAATAGTGTCTCTGTTTGGGGAAATGGATCTTTAATCACTGCTCCTCTGATGTCCCTAAAATTGAAGGTTAGAAAAATTAACAGTTTCAAAGAGCAGTTTCAAAATAGCCTCAGAAATGGTCTTAGTCTCCAGAACAATAGGCTTTTTCTAAAATAAACATGATAATACCCAGGGGATCTTGCTGACTTCAGGAAGTTCAAAAGACATCCATGCCCCCACACAGAGAGAAGGCAGAAGGAGCAGCCTCAGGCCGTGTCTTCATTGAAAAAGGGATGTCTTTACATTGCATTAAATTTAGATGGTGGAGGTGTTGCTTTACTATGACAGTGTGGGCAAGAGTAAAGCAGTTTTAGCTTTTTCACAGGCCATTTGAGGTCATCCTTGAGCTGAGGTACAAAGATAACCTTTATGAGGTTCAGTAATTGTTTAAAGCTAGGGGTTATCTAGTTTCAATGGCTATCCTGGGTTATTTATTTAAATGCAAAATGGAAACGGTTCCCCATATCCATATGAAATCAAGAACTGAATATGCTGTACACCAGCAAGCTGGCTGCATCCCTATAGCAGGAACTAAAACTGCAGCTGCTCTGACTTTTTGTGTTTAACAGAGATTATATTAAAATGTCTCTTTTGGTGCAGGCTCAAAGGGTGGGTTTTATATGTCCAAGGGCCAGTCTCCAACTGAAAGGGCTGAGTGGTTGAAGATATCTGTATTTGGGTAAATAAGTGGTAATCTAGGTATTGCTCTTTGCTCTCTACACTCTGCAAGGGAGTTGCAGTGTGTTTCAGAGATTTGCTTCAACACTGAAACTCTGTTGGGAGAGCAAAATGCCATCCCCAGCAGCTCTGTTATGTAAAAGCAGCAGAGAACCAGGACTGTGGCTGAGGTTTTTAAATTTTAATCTTAATTTTGCTAAATGTGTGAGCAATAGGAGCCAAGTGTTATGTATCACTATCCCTTGATGATAGAAAGAGTCCAGGAAAATGTGTACTTTAGTTGGCTGGCATCACATGGCCCAAACATGAGCTACTGTCCAAGTGAACTGCAGGATTATAGATGTCATTTTACCACTCTGAGTAAGCAGGACAATGTTGAGCCTCCCAAAAGGTTAATCTTCAGTCTCTCAGACTGCTGACTTTTTTTGGTTCTGTTGGGTTTTTTCCCACAGAGGCTCGTAGCAAGTCAGTGGAAGTTTTGCCACTGACTTACAACAGGAGCTTTTCAAAGCCCTGCTTAGGTTCGCATACCTGGAAGTGATGACTGGCAAAGTTAAATTCAAAGATATGAGGATGCAGCTCATTCTTCATGAAAAACAGCTCCAGGGCTGTTTTCTGCCTAAATGAAGTATACATTGTGTGGGTTTTGTCCTGGTCTATGGGTGGGAATGGATGCTGCAATTAACTGCACAGGTTATCTGGACCACCAGTCCAACCCAAATGTGCTGTGTCACTGAGATTCCAGTGGGAACCAGGGAGGATGAAGTTTGCAAAAGCGTACAGTGGGAGCTGGGTGCTAGTTGCACCTTGGATATTTTTTTTGTTTGCTTCAATAATTTTTGTCTCTAATTTTTGTCTCTAATTTTTGTCTCTAATTTTTGCTTTTTTTATTATTATTTTCTTAAATTAAAAATAAATGGGTCACGATAATACAGTTAAAAAAAATGAGGATTTCATGCTTATTAAGAAATACAGTTGACAGAAAATCACTATGGCTTCTTTCAAAACAAAAAATTCTGGTTTCAAAGATTCTACAATTTTTAGAAGATTTCTTACTCTTAAAATAATGTTGAACTAAAAGGTTTTTCAAGGAGAAATGTTTCACCAAAGGCAATTTTTATATTTTTGTTTAGTGTGTTGTGGGCTTTTTAAGAGGCTCAGAGCTTTCCAGCAGGAGAAAAAGTGTAAATAAAACCAAGAACGGTAATTTTTAGCTCATCTTTTTAGAGAACCTGCTCTCATTTGTTGTTCTGAACTTGATACAATTTGGTTTTTTCTTAGTTTTTAATTTGGTCTTGCAAGTTTGCAGGAGAAAGCTGACACAGAGAGCGCTCTCCTAGACTGCTATTTTACCGGTGTGGGTAACTTGATGAGCTAGCATGTGCATTTATATTGGGAGGTGCAAGCCTCAACAATTTCTGAAAAAGAATGGTGTGGTGCAGTCAAGTGCCCTGTTGAGAGATGTTGCCTTATCTATTGTTACCTCAGATTTGCTTATAGTTATCATCATTCAATTATCACTAATTTTTGTGCATTAAGTGAAAATATTTTCTCTCCCATTTCATTACTCATGACATTTCAATACTTGAAACTGATTTTCATACCCCCTATCTTCAATGCTTTAATTTAACTATGCATTCATCTTTTAATCTTTATACATAAATCACAATGTCCTGTTCTTTAATAATGTGTTCCTCTTTTCTAAAAATTCCCTGTATTTTTTGTGATACAGACTTCAGAAACAGGAACACAGTATTTCAGATGTTGTCTCAGTGACATACCCATTGGGGTTTTGTTGTGTTGGAGGTAGATAATGCCATGTTCCTTGTTCCACTATTAAACTATACTACTATCTGTAGTGTGCTAAAATGAGCATTTTGTTGCTTCTTTTCTTGTTAGCATTGGATGCTCATGATGTAAAATAGATCCTACCTACAGAATCAATCCAGCATGGTCTTCAACTGTGAACCATTGCAATAGGGGAACTTCTCTTACCTCCACCAGCCACTGATGAAGCAGACACACTGCACTTGTTCTTGGAAAGCTTGCTGGCCCCTGAGCATCATTTTGCCTTACTTCTCTCTGCAGAAATGACTGCAAAAGAAGAAGACCTGAGCCTGTATGTTAGCTGTGTGTAGATAGCTGTAAAGATACAGCTCTGTATCTTTAGATACCTGTGCATGGAAATCTCCAGTATCACCTGCGTGTCAATTGAACATCATTGATGATCCAGAGGTAAAATTTTGTCAAGCTTTTCTTCAAAGAAATTAATTAGAAACATGCAACATTTGAATGCACAATTGGTTTTACCAGTTGAGTATTGTCTCCTTAGGTAGATTTTTGAAACAATGAACACACTATGCACGACATTTGCAATCAAATATTTATAGCTACCCTTTCAAAAGGTAACTTTGCTGCCAGAGGTGGAAAAGAAAAAGGGCACAAATTTTTACTTAAATTCAGCGTTTCTTCTCTATTGTGAATAATTTTCAGGCAGAACTGCATTTCTGTAAACTTGTTCGTTACTAAAGATTGTGTCAGAAGCCCCTTCTGGGTATGTACTATAGCTTTGTGGTAGCAATTTGTGTTCCATATAAGTGAGATTTTAAACATTTTAGTGTGACTACATTGCCATGGGAATATATAAATGCTTCTAAAGGCTGGGGAAAGAGTGACTTGAGAGCTGTTTGGCAGAAAGCGACCTGGGCGTGCTGGTTGACATTCAGTTCAATATGAGCCAGCAGTGTGCCCAGCTGGCCAAGAAGGCCAGTGGTATCCTGGCCTGTATCAGGAGTAGTGGCCAGCAGGAGCAGGGAAGTGACCATGCCCCTGTCCTCAGCATTGGTGAGGCCACACATTGAGTGCTGCATTCAGCTCTGGGCCCCTCACTTCAAAAAGCACGTTGAGGAGCTGGAGCATGTCCAGCAAAGTGCCAAAAAGCTGATGAAGGCACTAGAGAATGTTTTATGGGGAACAGCTGAGAGACTTGGGTTTATTTAGTCTCAGAAGAGGAGGCTCAGGGGAGACCACATCGCTCTCTACAACTCCCTGAAGGGAGGTTTTAGTGAGGTGGGGGCCCATCTCTTGTGCCATGGCTGCAGTGAGAGGACAAGAAGAAATTACCTAAGACAGGGGAGATTCAGATTAGATGCTAGGAAAAAAAAAACCCACACCATTAGGTGGTCAGGCAATGGAATGGGCTTTCCAGATGTAGTGGAGTCACCATTCCTGACAGTGTTTTAGAGGCATCTGGATCTGGCACTGTGATTTAGTGATTTAAGTGTTACAGTGATAATGCTGGGTGAAAGTTGGACTTGATGATCTTAAAGGTCTCTTCCGACCTTGACAACTCTATGATTCCATGGTGCTAAGTACATCAGTGACCAAGGTCTTTGATGCACACAGAAAACTTGTCACAAATGTATTCTCTCTTGTTAGCCCTTCTGAAAACTTAGACTTCTGTTCTTCTCAAAAGCACACACTTCTTGCAGAAGCTATGCTCTCTCTTGGAAATTATGCTTCAGCAATCACTTCTTCCAGTCTTCACCTCTTCTTTTTCTCATCTTTTTCAAAAGTCATCTTTACCTCTGAATAAATGATGTTCACCTGGCTTGCTAGCCCCACCCAAAGCATTCATATTTTATTCTCCTTTTCTCCCTCATAAGTGTCACTAATCTGTAGCACACAAATTTTTTGCATATGGATTTGGAGTTGTTTAAAAAGCTAAGAGGGAAGAGGGTAATTACAGACAGGTACTGTTGAGGAAAAATTCTTTGTCTATGTTGCTAGAGAGCAACTCCTATACCACACAGCAAAGTCAGAGCTTTTGAGGAACTGGAGGTCTTCCCATTCAACTAATGGATTCCTATAGTTTTGTTGAAATGGTCAGTGTGATGGTGCAATCAGGGTTGACAGATGCCCAGTACCTCCCAAAGCAGTGATTGTGTTTCCTCTAAAGAGATATAAAGTAATACTGCCTGACACAGCAAGGTCTTTGGAGCCTTTCTTAGCAGGATACATCTTTTTACACTTTGCTCCTAAGCGCTCAGTATCCCATGGCAACCTCTTTTCTTCAGGGAGCTTTAGATTTTGACATATCATTAATACATGAGTTGAGGAAGCAAAGCTGCAAAGCTGGAGATTGGTTCATGGATTTAGCTGAGGTAAATAGCAAGGAAATTTAAAGGCAGCCTGAAACCAATTTTATGGTACTTCCTGTGGGATTAATGCCTAAATTTGTTTGCGTGGTAATGAAGAAAAGTTATCACCTGCAGGTGCAGGTAGAAATTGCACAGGAGAAGTATTTTTAAAAAGGAGGGCTGCAAGATAACACCACCAAGGTAACAGCACCAAACACTTTTTTAAAATCCAGTGTATTTTAAAGCACTAATTTCTAATTGAAGAAGAGGGCTAGTGAAATTCAGTCAGTATGGAAGTACTGTGACCTGCTTGACTACAGAATAAATATTTTTGAGAGGACAGCAAGACCACTGGGAAAAAAAAAAGTAGGGTGAAGTATAATCTACGTATATTCATGTATTCTTTGGTGTATAATAGACTGAAACACTTGAAATTACAACTGACTCAGTTCATCCCTTTAGTATGTTGAGTCTTCATCTCCTGGAGGGCAAAATTTGAGGTAAAAATAAAATAATAATTTGGGGATGATAAAGAGCAATCAGTATATATGGTGACTGTATTATTCAGGAATGTTCATTGACTAACATCAAACTTTTATTTTTGTCAAGCTCAGAATATGATTATTGACCAGCATCCAAAACCCCTTTCCTCTAGAATACACAAGGCTTTGCTTAGCTAGAAAGATGCAAGTGTGTTAGCACCTCTGCATGCTTATTGCCTGCCTATGATGGGTTATATTAATATTTGGATTATATAAGGAGAAAAGTTGCATAGATACAGGAATTGAATCAGATTGTACTTTTATTTATGAGATGCAGAACTTATTTTCCTACAAGATGCTTGCTGATTCACCTGAAGGCAATTTCTGAAGTAAGAAACAGATCAACAAAGCAACGGGGAGATAAAATACATTCATGAATTTTATCTGTTGCTGTCTCTTGGCGCAAATTTGGAAGAATATGGGTTCAGATTTAAAATATAGTTGTTTGGGGTTGTGGGTAGAAGGAACTCAGGAAGAAACTCGAGAACTTCAAAAAGCAATACCTTGTGGAATAAATTTACATGGAATTGGTAGAAGTTCATTTATTCCAGAGTAGACATGAAAAAGAGCCTGTATACTTCATCTGGAAAGAACAGATGAAAAGTTGCACAAATACTTTTCTCTTATGTCTTATTTTACCATCTCTGACACAAAGTAAGGTGTCTGAATGCATTTTGCAAAGACAAGCTTCTTTTGCTCATGCTTCATTGTAAGGACATATCTGAAGTTGCTGATCTAGTAAATCAAGCAGAAGGTCCTGCTTAGTTGTTTGTGATTAATAGTTTAAATGTAAAATGATTATCATTTGGATTGACATGGTCACTTCAGTTAGGAGATAGCGTTAGGAAAGCCCATTCTCTCTGAATGCACTTGAGCTACAGAACGTCTGAGAAGTGGTAAAAAATAACATTTTAGATATTAAACTTTCTAAATTGTTAGTTCTTCAGCCTTAAATTTTATAAATGCGTCTGGAAGATTCTGGGAGATAAATGTCATTATATGTTCTGATCTCTTTCCTAGTGTAATTTTCCTTAGGACAAAATAATGTTTTAGACAGTAGCAAAGTTAATTTGTCCATGTCCAGCCTGAAATCTCAACTTTCATATGTTAGGGAAAGATGAAAAGGTGCTACTTTCTGGAGCATTCCAGAAACCTGTCAGAAAAAAAAAAAAAAAAAAAAATAAAATAGAAGGGAGTATCTGTATGAAAAGCCTTACATAAGCTAGTATTTGGCTTTATTGAGCCTGAAAAAATGATGTGTCTAATCAGAGAAAGGCCTCCAGCAGATATGAGATCTCCTCTGGAAGCTATGGAAATGCTGTGGCTCTTCAGAAATGGCCATAGCCTTGGAAGTTCTGGGCACTTATATAGATGAAGGATTACTGCTAGTTTTTCTTCAATTCACCATATCTGTGTATCTGATGCAACATTTAGAACACTGGACACGTTTTTCTGCACAGTGTTGTCTATTTATATGGCCCCAGTGACACCAAGTGACTTGTTCATCCCTCATACCCAAACTTTTAGTGATTTAATCTGCTCATTCTAGGAGGTTTTACTGCAAGATGTGTAGTTGTAATTTTTCCTCAAATCTGTAGTTCTTGTGAGAAACCAATAGAAGAAACTTGATAGTCTTCATGATCTCAGGGCAAAGTGTGAAAATATGGCCTTGCTGCATTTTGGAGGTTCAAAGCCACATTTTAAACTTCCTGTTTTGTGATTTGTGACAGCTTGTGTTTGGCTATTAATTATTTAATAATTATTTAATAATCCTGTTTGGAGCTGATGATGCAAATGAGATCCTCAGCTGCAGATGGGGGTTGTAAATGCCACTCTGAGATAAGCAATGACAGCTACAGTAACCTGAGATATGTTGTCCTCAGAACATGTCCTCAGAAGTGACTTACCTGTGGTGGCTATTGTGGTCCAATACTTACCCTTCTTTCCAAGGAGTTTTGTTTTCCAAGGAGTGACTTCTCAGAAAACAGATGGAAAAAGATACTCACGAATCCTTCCACCTTTGAGGAATGGCAGCTTTTCTGTCCACAAATGAAATATTCAGGCCTGACCTGAATGAGAGACTTCACAGAGTCTATGAATTGCTTGGGTGTATGTGTAAGATGTGAGACTAAATAGAAGAGGATTGACTTAGATCTTGATTTATAAAAATGTGCTGTGGTATACTTTAATATGTCTCTAAAATACATTCCTTGGGTATTTTATTCACCAGGACTTCCTGCTGTTGAAAGATATTTAAATGATAAAAGGCCCAGAAAAATTGCAACAACTGAAAAAAAATCAGCATAAGTATGCTAGTTTTGTTGTCAACCCATCAATATGAATTGTCTGTACATGGGATGCTTTTTTGCTTTCTATAAGGGTGGTAACAAGCAACCTCCTACAGGCCTTGATCACATTAACATCAAACAATCATACAGCTACTAGGGAAAAAGAAGGTGCAGCTTTGGGTGAGTAGTGCATTTCATAACTTGTTTTTTTTTTAAGAGGCAGGCTCCATGTCAGAAACAGCCCGAACAACAAAAAAGGGGCTTTCAGCTGTGACCAGGCTTAGAGGAGCTGACTGGCTGCAGATGGTCTCATAAATAAGAAAACAAATAAGTGATAAAAGCATCTTCAAATATCCTTTCTGTATTAAGAGACATATACTTGAATGGGTCTTACTGTCTCTATTAATTTTAGTTTCCCAGATACATTATGTGGCTGAAACTCCCTTGTGATATGACTGGTAAATTTTAATTTTAAATTAATTTTAAAGGTACTGAGATGCAAACACATAGAAGAGGTGAGAATGATGATGTGTCACATACTTTTCTTCATCCCTCACCTCTTCCTACCATTGGAGATTCTCAAATAAACATTAATAGCTGTAATTGGTGCTATTTTTCATTTGATTGAAAGCTGCTTACAGATTATGCAAGCATAATAAAGATGCTGATGCTTGTTGCTCACAGAGAAGTGGCAGCTGAAAGATGCCCTGTGACCCCATACATACCTAGAAAGAGGGAAAGATTGCTGATCCAAGCAGCTGTCCTGCCATGGTCCTACTTCATCTCCACTTCCCTAGGCCTCAGAATCTCATTCATTTGGAGCAGCTAAGCAAGCACTTAACTGTTGATATCTTCTGTATACCTTCTCCACCCGCATTAACTCAAATTTCCTTTTCTATGGGGCAAAAGGGAGCATGTGCTGTGTGTGATGTAGCACTTCATCAGCTGGGACTGTCCCTCTAGTGGATTCCCATTTGGGTAGCAACCCAAGGCTCAATGTCTCTCAGGTATTTTTGCAGCAAAGTATAACTGGATCAAAGCAAAATAGCAAAACAGAGTGGTAGGTGTAAAAGTTATCTTCATTAGCTCTGCACATCCTTCTGATCTCTCTAAACTGCTCAAATGTTACAGGACTTCATAATACTCCTTGTCACCAGGTGTTTTTGTCCTTGTGCTGCCTGGGCAGTGACAAGACAAGACAGAGATTTTCTGCTCTGACCACAGGATGTGTGTGGCCTTTCTCTGTGGATGCTCATGATTTCTATCTATTATTATTTTAGTCTCCAAGTCTGAAGTAAGCTCAGAAACTAGGCAACAAAATATTTGAAACTATTCAAAATACATAAATATTTTATTTGGGGTGGCTGCTAAATTGGGTCTTAAGCATTTTATGTTTTTTTCAAGCAAGTAAGCAGTATACTTGTGGTACAGATGAGTAATGCAAGGCGTCTGGGCAGGGTTAATATCTTCCATTAAATCACTAATAGAGTCAGAAGAATGGACAGGATTTTGGCAGCATGGTTCTTTATCTATGTCAAACATACAAATGAGTGTGCAATAAGGAGTGCATTTGGCAAGATGTGTTATGCTTTAGTTTTATCTTTTTCTTTTCTATCGTTTTAGTAGGCTAACATTTAAGTGAAGGTAGAAGACAGTCCTATTTCTGTCTGACAGAACCATATCCTCTAATAGCTTCATTTTTTTCAATACCCTCTTCAACAAATATGGCCCCTGCTTGCTTATGATTTTACCTATAATGTGATTGTGTTACTTGTGCACGTAATAGTACCCCAGTGCAATTTTACAGAATTCTGATAGTTATGAAAATATGCCTGCAATTTATAGCCTGTTTGTAGGAAAGGTGTAATTTTATCTGTATCTTAGATGTGCAGAAGCAGAAATGTAAACAGAATGAAAAAAAAGGAGGCCTATAACTATTTTCTTAAACACATATAATTGAAAAAACAGACTTAGGCTCAAGTGTTGATTTGAATAGGATATCATCATCAGAAAAGCCCTGACAGTTAAGCCACTTTATGCTCTGATATTCTTCAGTGGTCAGAGTCAATCTATGGTTCAGACCAAGGCAAAGAGGAAGTAAGAGGTGTATACAGAAGGGAAATAACAATTATCTTCATGTATCTAGTCATTCCTTTCTCTCAAAGGTGTCATTGAGCAGGATCATCTTCATTATTCTTCATGTTCTTTTAATATTAGAACAGTTGTCACAGAAAGACTTTTAAATTATACTCTATTTGATCCTGCATCCTTTCTTTCTTAAATGATGTTCACTGTCTCAAGCTGTCAGTTAGTTTTGCAGAAGATATTTTTCATGTCTGATCTTTTCAATGACTTTATCATTTACCTTCACCCTCTCACAAAGGTCTTTGGAGTAGTCACAGTTAAACATGCTTAGGATTTCTCAGAGTTCAGGAGAAAAGACAAGTAGCAGAATTAAAACAGCAATGAGAAATCAATATTGCAGTGCTGGACTCCTGAAGATCTATGGACCAGGGAATCAGGAATTCTCTGAGGTGCTGTGCAAACACTGCACTCCCTCTACACACGTGTCCTGCCCTGTAGCTTCCTCAAAAAGCTGGATGGGAAACAAAGCAGGAAGGTCATGTTCTGCTGTCCTGCAGGCATGGAGGCATTCATCACAGGGCCAAGGCTTTGTCTGTGTTGTGTCAGCACTTCACTACATTTCATTTCTTTCCCTGTCTCTCCTACCTGTGTGTGTGGTCAGAAATATTTGGAAAAAAAATAGCTTCTGCTTTCTGACTCTTGTCCTTAAGCATGGCAGATGGCAGCTCAGTTTCAGAGCGTGCTCTAGCAGACTTTGATTAACAGTTAGCAAGCCTTGGCTTTCGGGCTTTGCTTCCAGTCGTTTGGCAGTTCCCCATTATTAACTGCTGCTGTTTTCACTAAAGTCCTTTTGCTGAATCGGCCGAAGCAAATTCCACTGTGACAGAATAAAAAGTGGAGAATGTAGCTTTAAATAGAAAATAGCAGGATCTTGGTATGTATCACAGATAATTTAACATCTGTTCATGCATTTTGTCTACAGTAATTACCTGTTGTTAACCAAAGTCTTAGTTTTTGAGACAAATAATTGCATCATCATTGGAAAATAATGTATTTAGAATACTTTTCTCTTAGTCCAGGTCCAGTTACTTTGGAAGAACACTGTGACACCCCATATAACTGATTTTCTGGATGGTTATAAGATGGTGTTAACAGCTTTCTGAGAGTCCTCCTTCAAGCTCTGCATGGTGGTAGCTGATAATTTTATGAAAGTAAAAGGGACAGTGTAAGTCTGGAAGACAATCAGGGAGCTATAAAGTTTTTCTTGAGATTCACTGGACCTCTAGAATGAGCACAAGTAATTCCAGAAATATTACCCAGGAGGTCATTTAACACCTTTCCTGCCTTAAAGACTCAACTGTTGCACATACCTCATGAAGCTATTTATCTCTCTGTGGAGTTTAATAGCTCTAGGGTTTATGGTTATTTTTAGAGAAAACATAAAGCAAATGTCACCTGCTTTCTCTCCCCTAGTCCTCACCAGTATTTCTCTCCAATGCACTGCGCCACTGATTGCAAAGCTTAATGTTGATGTATACTTGTAGAGTCCAACATGTGGTTTCCTACCCATTTTTACTAAAGCTATTCCTATTCAGAGGAATGGGCTGACAGAAGTGTCCTCCTGGAGTTCCTCTAGGTTATATGGCTGCAGTTGTTGTTCTCATCACCATTCACTGTAATGTGGTTCACATCACAATTCTCATCACAGAAGTGGTATTTGTAGACTGTCATGGGGTTCCTCATATCAGGAATATGGCAATCTCCAGCAGTGGCATCTTTGCTGCTGAGGATTTTGCAAACAGCTCCAAGCTTTCCCCTCAGGACTCACTGCAAAAAGGTTATGAGATGCAGTCTGAACCTTGAAAGTTTCTGGTTTTCTTACATGCAGAAGCAAACATTTTGTGGTTCCTAAATGAGTGGAAGGTATAAATGAGTAGGTTGGTGAAGACTCTCCTCCAAGGATCTGGGCTGAAATCTGGTTGTACCTAGTGAAGAGAGCGCAAAATGGGAGAAGAAAACCACAGGGGTTATGTTTAAAGAGGTGGTTTAAACCAGAGCCCTGGGGACTTCCAGTGGTGTATGGTAAATGAGACAAATGCAAGAGCAGTGTCCCTGTGGGGGGGTTGCCATAAATTAGTTGGAGGCAGAGCTTGCGGATTGAGCTCTGGGAAGAGCCTCTCTCCAGCTGAAGCATTTAGTAGGGCTCAAGTACAGGTTGTACCATGGCTCCCATCTGGAAGCCAGGCTGGTTCTCCAAGGCCTGGGGGCTTTGCACAGCTGCAGTGTGAGAATCCCAAACATGGATCCATAAAAAAGATCATAAAACTCTGAAGGCATTGAAGCATAGGTGCTTGCAGAGGTTTTTGTGATCAATACTGTAATCCCTTTGGGAATCATGATTCTAAGGCAGTGACTTGTCCTATCAGATTATTGAGGGAGCAGCACTGCTCACCTGGCTCATTTGGTTTGGCCTGTATGGCTACAGCACTTCCTAAGTATTGACTGATGTTTACATTTTTGAAGCAATTGAATAAATGTTAATGTATTTAATTTAAAGTGCCTGTTACTTGATACATCATTATTTTCTCCCACTTGTAAAAAAAACCCTATGTATAATTGATTCTGTTTTAATGAACATTCTCATACATCTACTTCTAGGAATAGTGTTTAAAGTAATGGAGTATCAAATTCTTCTTGTAAGAGGATCCATGTAAATACTTCCATCAAAGTCCAGGAGTTAAGTCTTGTTTAGACTCATGTAACTAAAAGAAATAAACATAGAATAATTTGCCTTTGCTCTAAAACTGGGTTTTTTTTTTTCTCGTAAGCTGTGCATTCAGGTTTGCAAGACAAAACAGCCTGTAAATATGTTATTGGGAAAGACATAAGGTCAAACATTTCTTACTCAGTTTTGAAAGTTACATTCCAGTTAAGTTTATAGAGCACTTTAACTTCATGTTCAGAAAGCAGTAATCCCCAGGTGTCAGTTTTCTATTAGGCATAAATCAGCTAAAATGCTTTAGACTACCCTATCATGCCGATTTTCATGAAACTTCATATGCATTCCAGATTAGACAGTTTTGAAACCTGGAAGTATTTAATGATGTTATTTTCCTTGATCTGATTTGCATCTTTGCCTCCAAGTTTGGGCAATACCTTAGTGTTTCTGAAGTGAGCTGTTGCAGCTCTTTCAATTAAAATGGTGTGGGACTGGCTTTTATCCCAAATCATTGTGTTGTTACTGAACAGAAATTCTGCTTATTGGTTAGTTCAAATCAAAATACAGCTATTTGGATATAGCTTCAGACTATGTCTCTTCCTACTTTTAAATATATGAAGAGTCACTTGAATTAACAGACCATGAGATATAATGAAACTATACCACAAGTAACATCCTATAACAGAAATGCTTCTCATGCTGTCCTTTTGTTATATTTCTCATATAATAATAATACAGGCTCACTCTGAGAAAATGTCAGTAGTTTGGATGAAATGAGATATTTCTGGACTGTCCCAGAAAGATATAAGTAATTAAGCATAGCTAGATGTCAGGATGACCGATGCATTCACTGTGTAATGACTGTGATTCCATCTTTCTGAGAGCATTGTCACTCCTGACTTTCTTGCTGAATATAAGTATTCACAATGCATTATTTTCTCATATTTGAGTCTACACTTCTAGATGTTACAAAAAATATGTTGAGGAATACGGGTTGTTATAGGCTGAAAACTGAATCAAGATTACAAGCTCTTATATTTCATCAGCATGTTTATGTTTATGTATCTTTCAAAGATGTAGAAGTCATGCATTCAACTTGTTGCTTATTAATAAATTTCTGTGCTGGTCATAAGTCCAGTCACTTTATCTCACTGGATTTTCCCCCTTTCATCTCAGCTAAGTTCTTGCTGTTTTCATTTTTTGTCTATGATGGAAAAGTTCAGGTTTCAGTGCAATAACCAGGTCAATGAGAGTACTTTAGAGAACAAGAATTGTGGAATTGGGTCAGTTTTACTCAAGACAGTGATTTATATGCTCTGATTGGCATGGTGTTCATGAACCTGGGCTTGGAAAGGACAATGAAAGCTCTTTCCTAGTGCAACAGCAACAGCCTGGTGAGCATGACTGAATGAGCATGTAATATGTCATTCAGCTGACAAAAAATTCTACTACTGGAGGAACTCAGCAAGGACTTGCAGATCCTCTGCTGTGCTGACCAAACACTCCCATCCTTTTCTTTCCTTTCAGTTCAAGCCCTGAAATGAATTTCTCAATTTCTGAACAATCCTACTACCACACCAATAATGACAAGAAGCAATATTCCTTAAAATTTGCTTTTCTTATGGTTGTTTTTCATTCTGCTGGGTTCAGGAAATCATCTCTACTAAGAATCACAGCAGGAGACCATAGAAGAATGACTGAGCAATGAGAAGTTTTCTGAGCCCTTTTAATCAATGAAAGGATACTGAATCTGGCAAGATGTGAATTCAGGGGACTTAAATAGGTGCTGGGCAACCATAAGCTTAAATTTCAATTTCAATTTTTGCTACCCATTTTTGTGTCACTTCATCTAAAACAAATTAATCTGCAGAATAAATCTAGTCAAGAAAATTCTCTTTAGGAGTTAATTTCTCTTTTATGTAGTATCACTGAAAAAAAAACCCCAACCAACCTGTTTTTTCACTTGATCTTTTCATTAAGCATATATATAGCTAGCAAGTGATCTGATTAGGTGATTCCTCTTTTGACTAGTTTGTGGAAATTCAATGTCTAATTCAGCATTACAATTCAGACTAGAACAAAAATCTGAACTCTTGAAAATCAATAAATAGATCATCGGGCTTCAATGTGATTCTTCGATGGTACAAGCTATGCCAAATGCAAATTAAAATTGTCTGTGCTTTCCACTGACTTTGCTGGCAATGTGAAATCAAATACAAAATTACAATCGTTTTCTGTTGCAGTGATCCCCTGGAGGCATTTGGGATGTTCCATCCTAGGGCAAGAACCTGTCTCGAACTGTCTTTGTTATTGTTTCTTTGTGATGCAATTTCTCACTCCTTTGAAATCAAAGAAGATAACTCGCCCTATCATGAACAAATCCAAGACCCACGAAAATGTTTTTGAAAACAACAGATTAACAGTGTGTTAGTTGCCACATCTATTTAAATTTAAAACCAAACCAAAAAAACTATTTAAGTTACTTTACACTATTTTTGTTTCCCTGTTTCTAATTATTTACTTGTAATGAATGAGAATGTGCATTCCATGTTTTTAAATCTTTGATTAAAACCAAAAGGTTTTTTTGATTAATTATTGGACCAATTTCCAATATCTCCTTGGTCACTTGTTGAGTAACATTGGCAATATGGATGAAGTTAGCAGGATGAAACAGAATTTGGAAGAAAACAGTTCTTGGCTGATCTTTCTTAAGAAGTGAGAATGATCACAGTCTTATCAGTCTCAATTCCAGATCCAGGCACATGTCTTTGGCACCACTTTTTCTAATGAAAAAAGAATGAATTCTCTGTCTATTTTATATTATTACTTAAAGCAAGGAAAACTGTTTCTGAACTGGGCACCCTTTGCACTGGGAAGATGATAAGTTAATGAAAAGCATGTGTCAGATATTAATTATGTTATTTAATGCACTGTTGTTAAGTGTTGGCTGCATGTTTTGTCATGTTAATTTATTTCTGAGTCAAGTTACTTGAAACTAAATCTTTAATTGATTAAAAAAAAAAAGCCAGCTTATCAATTACCATCAGTAGTGGATCATACCTGTGTCAGATCTTATTCTACACAGCAAGAATCATAACTTTAAAGAAAGACTGTAAGTTTGCTCTCATTTCTCTTTGCACCTGAGTTCCTCTTGGCCTGCAGTACCAAACTTGGAAACCAAGCTTTCAATCTGCTCTTTCTGTCCTGCATACAGGTGTGAGGAATAAAGTAGCAATTTAAATTAAATTAAAGCAGGTGCCTGTGAACCCTTATCCTTTCTTTATAAAAATCTGATTGTTACAATCCACAGATGAAGTCAGAAATTAATGATCTGACTGAACTCCATCTGATATTTATGGTCATAGGCAAGGAAGTCTCTAACAGAGCTGTGGATGAGAACAGCAAAATAGTTAATTTTAAATCATGTTTTAACCTTTAGATTTCAGAATGATGGCAGGAGTAGTCCCCATATCTACTGTGCTGCCATGGTTAAATCTTTTGCCAAATTCAGCTGTGGAAAGGGGATGGTTTCTCTTTGCTATAGGAAACAATGAGTATGTGAACCTGAGAATTACACTTGTTTGCCTTGTGATATTAAAGTCTGGGTTGTGTGCACTTGCATGGCACACACTGTATATAATACAAGCAATGCTAGGTCATAATTGCCACTGAACAAAAGGAAGTGGGGACATGTCCCAGAGAACTGCCAAAAAGTCAAAATTCACCTGGGAGAAGGGAGTGAATTTTTAGAAGAGAGCATGGAGTCAGGATGTTCATCCTTCTCTAGGAAAATGGGGTACTGCTGTATTATGACAAAAAGGCACTGAGTAGACAGCCCTGCAGACCAGATGCTGACTGCTATGGCTGTTACCAAATTTGTCTCATAGCATAGAAATTCTGGCACTGGAATGGCCACTGGCAGTTAACTGGAAATTGTAATAACATGGCCCTGCCTCTGGCAGGTGTTGTCAGAGCCCAAATCAGTACTTTTAGTGGTGGAGGGTGCCTATCTGCAAGGGTAGTGTGCTAATACAGGAATCATATCTCACTTTGAGCTGGAGAAAAATGACAAGAGCTACATCTCCTTGCCACCTCTTGGGATACAGAGCACTGAAGAGTGCTGCTTTACACAGCAGGTTCCAGTGATGATGTGCAGAAAGGCTAAGGATAGGCAGAGGAAAACAGATCCTTTGTCTAAAACCAGGTGCAAGGTAGTGACACTTTTATGATTCCTTGTTCATTAATCAACAGAACTGAATTTAGGATGTTCTTTTGCGATGTGGCACTAGTGATGGAATTTAAACACTTTTTCTAAATAATCTGGATTTAATTCCCACTCTGCACTGAACTAGGCACCAGGAGGCTGCTCTGTGATAGCTAGAGCAGCATGGAACAGTAGTTTGTCAGTAGTCAAACTGTCAGTAGTCTCTCAAATATCACAAATCATCAAGTGCAAGAAACTTCTGACAGTTTTTGAATTAATTATTGGTAAAATGGTCTGGGAAAGAGTCTGGCTGGGAAAGATTGAGGTGAGTGCATGTGAAAGTAAGCCTCACAATACTGAAGATGCAGCACAGTAGTGAAGTGAAATACCCAAATGGTAGTAAAGTACCTATAACAAGGAATGTGTTTGAACCACAGGGTCAGCTCATTCCCGTGTTTTCATGAACTTGCAGCTGCCACTGAAGCAAAACAGGGCTGATGAATGTGTAAAATATGGATGGGGATAGCAAATGAAAGGTGACACCAGTGCAAATTATTAATGTCTTCAGCATTTCTTGATTTCAGGGCTTAAACCAGTCTTGCTGGGGTTTGTCTTGTGATGGTAACTGTTGAAATTGCTCAAGTCAAGGGGCTTTGCTTTTATTTTGCTAAGTTTTTTAATGCTAGGTAACAGTGAAATGTGAACAAGTTTTGTTAGTGAACGGACTGTTGTTCAAGGAGGTGATAAAACCCCAGTTTTCTTCTGGTTTCCTCACAAAGGCTTTGCAGTTCTGCTCAGCATAAGTGTTGTGATGATAGGAGGAGATGGTGGACTATGAGGTCTGAAAGGAGTATTTTTATTCCCACTGAAACATGAGACACTTTTTCTAAGAACTCTCTTGCTTGAGAAGGACCCCTGCATATGTGAGAGAATTAAATGTGTGCTGGTTTAGCTTCCCAATGCTCTGTTTTGATGCCATTGTAGGTAATGTCTTGTGCTTGCTTGAGGTCTTGTGCATAGAAAATTATCTATCCAAAACTGGGACAGGATTAACAATTTAACATGGTCTGGAAAAGAGAGTGGCTGTGAGGTATGAACATTTGGCATAGACTGATGTAAAAACAGCTTACTATATATAAGCTCTGCCATTAGCAATAGGACTAACATAAATAGGACTAAACAGTTTTTAAAGCACTCAGAGAAAATAAAGACCTGCTTATGAGGCATATATCAGCGTATTTTACTGTTTTCCATTATTTATTGTACACAGCAAACAAGACATAAGTTTGGTTACTTGCTTGCTTGTTCCAGGTCAATATAGGAATGCCTCAGCAGAAAATGGCTATTGTGTATTGCTTATGATAATGAAACCACATTTTTATACAAGCAGAAGAGGGAAAAAACAAATACGTTTTGCCACTGTCTTTCAAATTCTTCTCATAAAGGTAACTCTAACTCTGTGGGGAGTGGAAATAATTGTTTAATGAAAGACAGAGAGAAACTACCAGCTTGACATCAAAGTTTTGATTTTTTCTATAATTAAATTTATGATGTATGTTATCCCCCTCTGCCTTTAGGTATACATGTGGACATACACTTGCTTTTATAGAGTAACTAAAAAAGCAAAATGAAAGCAAAGTATTTCTTTTTAACATATAATTAAAGGCTGCTCCACTGAAGTCATGTTCACCATAGAACTAACATGTCTACTAGAACAGGTTTTACTTATTTATATAGTTTTCATCTGGTGACTTCAAATTCTTCAATGAATTTATCTTCACAATAGACCCTAAAGATAATGAAGAACACACATTTTTACTTTATAGGTGGGAATTAGCTAGGCAAAGGCTATCAGAGGTATTAGTCTTTTTCTAAGCCCTGGCCTCTGTTCTCCACTTACTCCAATCTCTCATCAGGCTAGCAGAAAAGCAGAAAAAATCAGAAACTTGGATTCACTTTCTGCTGTGCAACACAACTGGCTTTTGAGGAAGGCTGCTTTGATTCTCTAATGTTCAGTAGTTTATTTGCAATACAGGAGCAATGACACCCTCCAGGTACCATAAAAAAGGGTACCTGAGAGATTGTCATGAAGAGCACAGGTTTTATAATGAGATCCAAATAAACCTCCAAAAATGTTAAATCTTGTTCTTTACCCATGTTTAAGTCCAGCAGCTTCGGTGTGCTGAGTGGTGGTGAATAAGAGGTAGAGTTGGTGTCCTCAATTACACCGTCCTGCAGCCCAAGGGGATGAAAGAAATTTATCCCTCTCTCTCCCTGGTGGACCAGTCTTGAGTTCTGCAGGGCAGGTGATAATCTGGTGTTAAGCTCAGTCACAGAGATGGACAGGGAAAGAATGGAGCTTTCTTAGCAAGAACAAGAGCTCCAGGCATTTTATTCAGCTCTGAGAAACCTCCTGTAAGTGCATAAGCATTTTCGTAACAGTAGTTCCTATTTTCATAGTTTGGCCAACTTTGGGAGGATTTGCATAAGAATAAGGAGCATATTTCTGACACAAAATCTTACCCACCAATCTTCCAAATTGCAACTTACTCTTTCAGTGCATGAGATGCTGCAATTTCTCAGGGAACAATCACCTGAATTGTCTGAAATTGCAGAGCATTGGGCTTTTTAACTTCTTTCATGGAAATGTCTGAACAGTTGTGCCTGCAATTGGGTGGTGTGATCGTGTATGGGAAATCCAGACAGTCAGGAAATAACAACCCAGTTATTTATTTTCCCTTCTCTTCAGGGTTTTGTAAGAAGAATTGTCAGGTAGCTCTAGTGACTGGCAAAGCCATGGATTCTGCCAGTGATAATGTTACTGATACAGCTACCAACGTTGTTGGCTTTCTAACAAGGCACATTGGCTAAAAATTACTAGTGTTCTTCTTTCTGTGTTGTCAGGATTCAGTGTCAGGTATTTTAACTCCTAATCAAAGACAAGTCTTCATGATGACCAACATACAGTATCTGGCACACAAATTTGTCATTCACATTAGTAACAATGATGGAAGTTGCAGGTTTTGATGTGTCTCTCCACTGTTTACTTTGTACGTATGTGAACATTTAATATATCCACTCTCATTATTTAGTTTGCTCCTTTGTACTGGGATGCACATGAGAGTTATTCTAGAAAAAGGCAGGAAAGCAGAGTTTGGCAACTACTGCAAGTGGAAAATTTAAATGTGATTCAGCTTTTAATGAAGAGAGTCATTCTCTTTCATCTCTCTGCTAGACATGTAATTCTAACTGGTCCTTCATTAGTACAGCTTTCATCAGTATGAAGATAAAGCTGTGTTTAAGAAATTACTTAAGATTAGAGTTCAGTATGAATTTTGTTTGCTATCTAAAAATGTGTTGAATTTTTCAAACTGGAGTTTGACTGAATATGTCACAGAAAACGTGCTTCTTCTGATATTTTCTAGTTTATTTTTTTTTCTTTGAGGGTAGTAGTCTGGATGCCACAGCCACTGTGAAACTCTTCAAGTTGACATGATGTTTTGTCACACACAGTTATGAATTAGTCAAGGAAAGGTTCAGAGTAAATTGTATTAGCAGAGGTGCATGTACTATTACATAATTCATTGCAAGCAATGTTTTGTAAAATTAATATAAAATCTAGCATAGTCTTTAAAGGTTTAAAGTGAAAAGACTAATTGCATCAGATCCATTCTGTCCTGTTTCCTGCTTACTGAATTCCAGCTGACAGCCTAGGAAACCCACACCTCATTACCATATTTTGAAACATCTGTTAAGGAAAACAGATCTGGTTGCCAGAATTCATCTTCCTTTCAGAAGTGCCAAGTATGTGAACAGAACCATTATTCCTTAGGCAAAAAGACCATATTCAGCTTTGCTGTCATCAGCCACATTAAGGCTTTATTTGGTTCAGAATGTATGTAATTAATTGAGGAAAGCTATTCATACAATGTCACTGTAATTACTGAAACGTGAATATTTCTGCCTTGTATTTCATCTGAGAAATAATCCTTAGGTATCAGGCACATTTATTTTAATTCTGCATTTTAACAGCTTGCTACCTGTTAATGTTGTAATTATGACATCAGAGCTACTGCTCTGTAAATGAGCTGTCATCAGGAACCAGATGCTGAAGTTGTATTTTACATGAAGGGAGATAGTGTCCTTCAGTCCATGGACCAGTGGCTCAGATACCTCGTGTACACTGTAACTACCTGTCTCTCAAAATACCCCTTGCAAGAACAGTACCTCCCTTAATTGTAGTCATTAAAGACTCCAGTAAGTTTTGTAAAAGGGACTTATTTAAGACCTGTTTCACAAAACTAGTGAAATGTAGTCTTTTTATTTGCATACTTTTTTTTCTCTAGCCTTGCTTATTCCAAGTCTCTGTGGCCTTAAGGGGATTCAGTTATTGACATATAGGTAACTGGAAGACGATAAGGTTCTGAAGGACATCAGTTTTCTTCTTATTTCCCGGAGTAGACAGTTGTGTAAGCACACCGTGCCTAGGTACAGCTTTCCACTTCATCCTTTGGCTTCAGTTTCCTAATTAGAACAGTTTGCTCTGAATGAAAATGAAAAGCAAAGGAATTAAATGCAAGTTTCTCCTTATCTCTTAATGAGGCAGTGGCAAATGGTAACAAGGCAGAGAGCCACTACTCCATAACTGGCCAGCTCTCCTGAATCTCAAACACCTGCCTTATGGCGTCCCAGGACAGATGGCACAGTTTCATGCTGTGGAGGTGTTGCAGGGTAGAATGGTGATTGGTGCCCTGAACTCAGATGAGTAAAAGCTGTCTCTGCTTTGATACCATTGCTGATCATGCAACCATGTGGTCAGTTAGATTCAGGGAGGGATCCAGCTGAAAAGTAAGAAGGGGATGGTCTCACTTTTCGGCTGGATCAGTCATTGTTCAGGCTCATCACACTGCTGGGGCTGGTATGAGGAGAAGGAGGGCAGGGCATCAGCACCTGAAAGTTTACTTTGGTGGAAAAAGCTTCATGATACACAAAGGTTAGTTTTCAGATGTTCTTTCTACTTTCCCCTTTTGTATGTATTTATGTATGCTGTTGTAATGCTTTTCTCTTTGCTATTTCCCTTTACACTTTCATCTCTTTCCTGTATTTCTTCATCAGTCAGATGAAGTCTGTAGTCTGTACATCTGTAGTCTGAATTTATCCCATTAGCTCTGCATGTATCTCTAGCTCCTGGCTAGAATTAGAGTACCTTTCTTAAAACTGCATGTTAAATTCATGCCTAGACACATGGATTACTGGCCCTCTCCTGCCCTTTCACCACCTGCTTAAAACCAGGGCATCACCTGCTCTGGAGCCCTCAAATGGGCTCAACTCAGTGAGACAAGTCAAACCTATACATTGTAATGGGAATGAATTTGAAGGTGTGGAAAGGAGTAAGCATTGAACTGATCTAACAACTTCCCACAGCCACTGAGAAGGGATGTTATTGTACTTCTTCCCATCATCTTCCCTGGCTGTTCTGGTAACACAGTTCTGTTCAGTAGCTTGGGCCAGCTCTAGTGCCTGGTCAGCCTCTCCTGGAAATGCTTTGTTTCTCTGACCTGTTAGGAAATTCTCCCAGCAAAGGGAAGGTAGACAGACAGAGTCCAAGGAAAGGAGAAGTGTGTTCGCACTGACTGTGGGATAGCAGATGAAAGTAGCAGGGGAGGAAAGATAGGAAGCAAAACCTTAAACTTTTGACATCAGTGAGATTTGAGCATTCTTGTTACCAGACTGACCTCACTTCTGAAATCCCATTTGACAAATTACCAGCTGAGTGCTGAAGCAATCAAGTGCACAGCAACTGTACACATTGGGACTGACTGTTTGACCACAGCCAAGCCTAACCTACTTTGTAACTGTGCAAATATTGGTGAGATTTTTTCTTATTACACTTAGGAAAACTAATTACACTCAGAGTTGTCACTAATCTTTGAAAAGGCCAGCAAAGTGTAATCCAGAAGTCCCCTGCCCAAGCCCTTCATGTCCTCAATAAAGTAGTTTCACTGCTCTTTCCTTTTCTTCCCACTTTTCCCACTGCTGGCTGAGTAATTGCTGCTGCTCTTAACTCAGCCAGTGGTCTCTCAGGTGAAGCACCTAAAGCAGGAAGTATAGTAGTCACAGGATAGCTTTCTAACTACATGAGTGCTGCTCGGTCACCTGTAGGTTATTGTCCAAACACCTACTGTGTGTGCATCTGTGTGTGTGTGTGTGTGTGTACTCTGCCTCTACTGTTTGGATCCAAAGGACCTGATACCATCACCAGAGTTTAAGAAAAGGTATCCATACCTGCAGATCAGGTGGACCAAGGTCAAGGCTCCTGGCCTGAATTTGATGTGCCATGTCATCACACCCACCAACCTGTTTTTCAAAGCTCTGTGTTTGGACTTCTCAGTTACAGAGACTTTGATCTCCAGGGGCAGATCAAAGTAACAAACCCAGGGGGAGTCTGATAATGCTTGGTGCAAACCAAGCATTCTGAGTGGTTTAGCAACATATTGTTATGCCATGTTTTTTATGTTCTGGTTTACAGTTGTTAAAAAATTTGTCCTTCCTTTGTGATCCTCTTCTGTAGGCTTTCCTCCTATGATGCAAAAAGGTTCTGATAATGAACTGCTGCTCCTGCCACATCCAGAGCCACAGGAGAGAGATTCCAGTGCACTGTATCAGATGTTGGTTTGACTCACTTTTCTGGGTTTGGAACTGCTTTAAAATATTATTACTATCTCTCTTTCACTAACATATGTGAACTGGTTCATCTCTGGTAGCATCTTCAGCAATCAAATATCAAAAGTAGCCAAGACAGGGCAACATTCATACATTTTTCTTTCTTCTGTATTAGTGGTGGCCAATGCCATTTGTAACTCTGTGCTTATAGTAAAGATAGGTCACTTTATTACTTTTGTTCAAAGGGTACAAAACATACTGTTTGACATTCTTCAGAGAAATGTACCTTGATAATATAAGATGAAAAAAAGGGAGATACGGAGAGAACGTGCCACAGTCTAGGGGCTTGGAATCAGATCCTTTCCAATCCAAAACATTCTATGATTCTATGATTTTTTTCATACTTAAACTACTCAGATATAGGTTGTAGGGAGATGGAGTGAGATGGCAATTTCCAGATGAGCATTTACCTCTAAGAAAGGATGGTTAAAGGAGCTGGTTTTCTTACTTGTCTAATTAAAAGAAAAATAAGACGTGTTGTTTTGGCTATGGAGCTGGAATGAGAAAAGAAGGATTCACGAAGTCTTTCCAAAACTTTTTTCCAATGGCAATCAATTCTTCATCTCTCTGTGCCTGTGGGAGCAATGATTCTTCATTTCTCTGCCTTTTTGGGTTGAAAATTCTTCCCTTAGTGACAGCTATCTCTTACTTTTGCAATTTACTCCAAAATGGGACTCCTACTCCAAGAGGTACACACTAGTGAGACTACTTTTTAAATACAAGATAGGATTGTTAAAATCAGTCTTATGGGGGATGTATGTGAAGGCTGGTGGGATTTCAATAGCTTGATCTCAGCTGTATTAAAATATAGAATCTGAATGTTCAAGCTCGTAACTGAAAAAATGAAGAGATCACTTCCCTATATCAATGTAATCCTGGGGTCTGGAAGCCCTAGAATTTGTTATTGCTGCCTTTTGGACATTTTTCTGTTTCCTGGGGAAAAAAAATCCTGTTCATTATCTCTTCCTCTGCATCGCAGTCTCACCTTTGAGAAATTTCTCTTCCTTCTCCTGTGCAACTCTCAGGAACATATTGCATGTAGGGCATACATGACTGACCAGTTTAGCATGTACCATTCACCAGGAGTAAGATAAAAACAGGCCTAAATGCAACAGTCCAACCTATCTTGGACCTATTCCTTGAACCAATAGGTAAGGTGGCAAATTTTGCCCAAGAAGATGATTTCCATTGCTATCATGGTTCCCATTTGATTTCTTGGAGGCTGAACTTCCTGAGAAATTCTCTTTTATTCTTTCCTTCTTACTTGGATTCCTGAAGAAAAGTTTGGCAGTAAAATGTTGTTAGTCCTTTTCCTTTGTCCCCCATTTCTCATTCATGATACCTCTTTCCCCGCTCTTTTTGCTTCTCTCTAGAGGTTGAGAGTATCTAAAGTAATTTATGGTCCTGCATTTTGAATTTTTCTGAACTGTTTCTAATGAGATTGCCAAATGCTTTTGTGACTGAAAGAAACTACACAGAACCCAAGGGTGTAATATAAAACACTCTGAGTGACTTGAAACCAGAAAAGAGTTGGGTTCAATTTTACTATCAAGATTTGACCTTTCTGTAATTTTTCAGAACTGTGAAGGTCTACTGGGACAGAAATATTTTTTAAAAAATAAATTCTGATAGTAATACAGTCAGCACACTAGGGTGCAAGTCCATTCCTGAGTATACTGCAGCTCAAACAATAATAACCTGTATTTGTATGTGTCTAACCTGCAGGTTATCTGCTTGAAAAGCAGAATGTCATCCAGCAGCAGAGTGGGTTGTATATGTGTGTGAGTAAAAAAAGGAAGAAAAATTTTCCTTGGAGTCCCTCCATTGTCTGTTCCCTCTCCCTTGGTAACCCCACCTTCACCTTCTTTACCTTGTATTTTGTTTGAGTTATCCCAGCGTGCAATGTGTATTTTAAGGAGTAGTGCTTTTAGAGGTGTGTGTGGTTATCTGAGCACAAGAGCATTACATATGAAAATACAGTACTACTGATGATATTGTGTGAGTTTGTTTTAATCTAGTGCAATGAACTATTAAATTCACTTTAAGAAAAAAACCTATCATCCCTCTCTCGACTGGACTGAAAGCAGGAGGAGGTTGAATTCTTAGCTGTGGCAAAGGAGAATTGCTCTGAGCAAATTTTCATTACCTGCTTAATTTGTAATACTTTTGAAATCATATTTTAACAGCTAGCATTTGTCTGCCTTGTGCAATAAGTCACATGGTTATGCAATACTATAGGACACCCTGTGGCAAACTACATCAATGAACATACCGTAGCTATGTCCATACCTTTCTGCCTGTAGAAGTGAAATGGACTCTTTTACTGTCTCCCTCAGTCTTTGTGGAGCCACAAGGAGTGGGCTTCCATGAAGTAGAGCAAAGCAGTGAGCCAGATTACTTTATTTGGGTTCAAATCAAAATATATGCAGTTTCTGTGAACAGGTTGAGCATCGGGTTGATGCAAGATCCCAGTGACCTGTAGTAAAAGAAAATTTTGCCAATACTTTCTAGGGATTTATTCCTTGGTAAGAAGAGCAGAGCAGTATTAAGATTCCTTATCTAATCTCTGCAAAATGTTATTGCCCGAGGGGTGCTTCAGAGTGTCTCACACCTTGTCTAAGCTCCATGAACCCTCTAAATTTGGATGCTCAAACTTCTTGTGTGTTGGAGACAGTTAAAATTCAGCTGTATGTACTGTGAGAGCAAACAATATAAATGTGTTGTAAAACTCTTTATTCTTTCTTTGGGGAAGTTTTCTGAGACCCTAGGCTTCAGAGGGATGGTCTGTGCTGGATTAAGCTGGATTAAGTAAAGACACTACTGCTTCCAAGTGTCCACAGCCTGAGCTGTGAGAGACTGGCAGGAATGTGGTGGAGTGGCAGAAGGGACTTCTGTTCTCCTCCTGTTGAGGACTGATTAAACACTTCTACTGCTTGAGCACAGCTAAATCCAAAAGACTGAGTGTAGTTTAAACTAATTCACTGAATTTGTGAATTCCAGTATCCAGAGAGCCATTGCCTTTTCTGCATGCTGTTTCTGCAGTACTTGCTGTGAAGAGAGTTAAGAGGGTGGATGTCCAAGAATATAATATCTTAAACCTCAGCACTTTAATCCCACAGAATAAATCTGTGGGAACACTGCAGGAGATCAGATTCTCTGTTTAGAAACGTTGGTCAATTTGTTTCTTTTGCTTATAGGATCATAACTAAATATTTATATCCTTTGGGATATATTTGTTTTTGTTTTAATTTTCACAGTGGATATATAACTTAGTGTGCACCTCTATGATTGCTTTCTCTTAAAACACATTCAGTGTGTTTGCTATGAGTACAAATGTACAATGCAGAAAATAAGTGTCATGGCAGACAACAAAACCTAGCTGTCATAATTTGTTCACTCAGCAAAGCTATAAAAAAGTTTAGTACATAATATACTAAAGCTATTCCTTTTGTTCCACCACTCGCTTTAACTGAGTTATATCAGGGATAAATGTGAACCAATAAATCTTTGTAATAGATCCGCACCTGCTACAATGTAACACAATTCAAAAATTATTCAGATGTGTTTCAGTCGATGATACCGAGCTTTGCTGTCTCTAACTTTGATTCTTTCATAACTGTCCGATCACACTTTATTTGGTTTCATGACGCCAAATGACAATGAGTTTTATGTTACTGGTTCCACTGTTATGTATCTTTTTATGGCTACTGGCTCACATATTAATGCAAGATGATATAAACTATGAAACTACAGGGACATCTATACTAAAGATTACATCAGAAGAGCTAAACCTTGAACTAAGGCGTCCTTCTCAACTTGAATGCATTTACAGCTGTGATCAGACTCAGAGAGGGAGCTGAGTAGCACACCTGTTATCCAAGGAACCCTTATTTCAGCACTGTATGTACTCCTGGAATATCCCACATATATGCCACCGAGATGGGATTAGCACAGATGGCAAATGTTAAGAGAGAAGATTGAGGGGTTTTCAAGCATTAACATAACAGGCACTGTAGAAGAGCTTGTGATGCCACTTTGTATTGTTTTTGTTTTGTTGAAAAATCAGAAGGGAGATTTATGCCAACGTGTTTGCAAGTCCTGGCTGCAGTGAATCCTATTCTTTTAGAGCCAGTGAGACACCAGCCGTGTGCATGCAAGATGTTGTGATTGTTTTTCCTTCACTGCTTGCTTGGAAGCAGAGATCCCTAATTTTATCTTCACTACATGCAGGAATTCAAGATTATCTTCCATTTTCCCCATGATTAAAATGGGGTAATTCTGAAATGAATATTTTGCCAGTATTCATAATCCTTTCAGACATCAATCCTGGCATGTGCCTTTTGTCTGAATTCTTGCCTAGGATAAAAGACATGCTATGAAGCTGGAGAGGCTTGTGGCAATGAAATAAAAGAAGTTAAGAATCAAACCAAAACACTACTCATAAGAAAAGAGGACAAACTTTTCATGTGGGAAATTCTTTCTTTCAGAAATTTTTTAGTGTTTGTTGGGAATACATGAATGGCTGATAGTCTGTCAGGTACCAGCTGAAATATCTAGTTTCATTTTCTAGTCGGCACCCACCAGTTAGTATACTAAGGCTTATCTTATTATGGTTTTGTTACTCTGTGTATAGCACTTAGCTTAATAAGGTAGGAGGTTTTGCTTTTTTTCAGAGTATTTTATTCAGAGACAAAGCCTCTGTGTGTTGTGAGTTGTGGACACAATATTTTCTGAGCCTGAGAATTGCTAGCTCTTCCCAAAGGAAACTTTTCAACAGTTTTCTTTTTCCCAAAACAATCTTGTGTCAAAAATGTTCCTTTCCCATAACAACAGGTGTTGTTTGCTATTTGTTGTTTGCTATTTCTGTTACTTAGCCAATGGGAGAGGTGTCAGTCCAATGGACCAATAACATGTCTTCTTAGCAAAGCATATTATAAAAGGGCTGAATGAAATGTAAGTAAAGCCTTCTGATTTCTACTGCATTCTTACTGGAGTCAAGCATCTTTATTACGTGTCCTATTGTGACAGTGAGTCTCCCCACTCAACTTTTGTGAAGGTTGTATGTGAATAAACTTAAGCTGAAATGCCTGATGTAATAGAGAGGACAGCACTAACACCATTATGTGAACTCAAAGCCAATACAAACATCTCTCTGACTCAATAGTTCCTGGTCTTACTTTACCACTTGGACCACAGGACCTGTAAGGCAATCCTTTTGAGTACATGAAATTATAATGGGTGATCAAACAAAGCCCAGATAGTCTGAAAAGGAGACTAAAGGTGCCATACCGAAGCCTCCAAACTATATTGTAAGCTATAGCCTTAGTGTAGATAATAAAACCATACTAGGAATAAATGAGGCCCATTACTCCTTTTTTTCTCCATTGTCAATATGAAATTCTGATGATAGTCACTTTATTGCTCTGCATGAAGCTGCATATATTATTTAACTAGGATGAAAGATTTCCATCTCTTCAGCTACATGGGCAAGTTTCATGCAATAAAGTTTTATTCTGGCAGGGGAGTAGTGCCAAGCTTTACTTTGGTTAAGTACATTAAAAGAAATTCTATCATGCATGTGAGTCTGCATTGTAAAATTCTGGTTTGCTCCCTCAATATTATTTTCACTAAGGTTATCAATGCAAGAAACATTTTCAGTAATCTTTAGCACATGTTTGCTATGTAAATCAAATTACAAGTAGCAGATAAAACTTTGCTAGGGCTTCTGAAGCCGTGGGTGTAAAATAGATTTGAATTCAACACTAAGTCTGACTTAGAGAATTAAGAGCTTTGCTGTCTTACAAAATTCTGACTATACAGCTGTTAAGTCTGCAGTTCCTGCCACATTCTGTTTTGGTGACCTTGTCACACTTACTTCAGGTGTGTTCTTCTCTCCCATTAGAATCAGTAGCATCTGATTTTCCAATCTTTATTACAGTAAGGTAACAGTCTGAGGCACTACCACAGTGGAAATAATAGGCAGGAAACAACATTTTAGGAAACAAAGAGTTTAGACTACTTTCTTATGAGTTTCTAGTAGGCAGAACTGTTCATCCTTTTAAAATCCTATTTACACCCTGGAAAGAAGAGGCTGACAGCGAGGCAGAATGGCTCATTTTGAGTTTGGGATTGAGATTTGCCTTGACTGCAGTGGCGTAGTTCTTGGTACTTTTGATCAGATAGTTTTCTGAAAAACTGAGGAGTTCAAAGGCATCTGTTCCATTGTTTCTTGTCATGATAGCTGCCTTGGAGGTTGTGGTGGCACAGTTCAATTCTTCTCAGGTCTGCTAGATCTACCGATAGAATAGATTTGATATATCACAAGTCGTTTTGCATTTTTCCCCTTGCTCTTTTCCAGAATTACTTTAGGTTCAGAAATCTGACACATCTTTTCAGTATAGTCTAGTTATCACCAAGATCCTTGCATCCTTTGAGAAGGACTGTGCTTACCTCCATCAGAATTTGATTTCTCTCAGCCTCAACCATGTTGCATCTGCTTTTTCATCACTTTTCCACAGATCAGTCACATAGCTTCCCAGCTGCTTCTGCTCTGCATTTTCTTCAGCCCTTTTCTTAACCACCCCTTTTCTTTTCTTAGTTTGTCTTCCCATCTTTGGTTTCTTCTCTTGTCATAACTGTTGTCTTCTGTTCCTGCAGCTGCCCATCAGCCTTAGAATGTGCCTCTGGGCTCATCTTTGCTTTATATCTTTATCTTATCTCTTTAGAGCAGCAGCTCTAACAGTGCCTGCTGCTTCTCAGCTGCTGAGCCCTCGTGGATTGTGTCTCCGAACTTCTGGTAACATGATATTTTCAGACACTTACTCTGCAGGTTCTTGTTTTCCCACATGTGATTAAGGGTCAAACTTTACTCTTTAAATGGTTGCCAAGAAGTAAGAAGAGCAGTGATGAGTCAGAAGCTCTATAAAGCCAGCTGCGTAATAAAGTTTAAGTGTTCAATGAATTAGAACAATGGGAACAGTCATAAAGCCTTCAGTGCCAAAATTGTCTTTTTGTTTATAAACACCTGCACAGTGGGATTTCCCATTGCATGACTGTAGTGCTTTGGCTCTTTTTCATTAAAAGATAATAATTTTTGAAAATAACACAAGTGCTCAGGTTCAAGACTGAGAGAGTCCATGGGGAAATTGCATTTAGATAAAGAATCCTAGTTAGGTAACACACCCTCATATTGTTTTTCCTGTTTGTCATTCTCTTTTGGACTTTATGGGGATGAAATAAGAGAAGAGGATAAATTTTAGAGAGTTGTTGTTGTATTTCTGAAATAGATGCTTACGTCTTGCTCTAGACTCTGTTTAGAGACGTGCATTATGTCAATCCGTGACACTGGACAAAATCAAGGCATGGTGGATTTTCTAATTTTTTCTGCAAATGTTGGCTGCACAGCATAACATTAACTTCTGTACATATCCCTCTGCTTTATTAAATAGAATGAGCAATGGCAAAAAATGCTTCAAGAATGAGCTACACTTCAGATCATATTGATAGATTAAGCATTTTGAACAGTGGTGAGGTTACACTCACAGCACTCCATTTTTGGTTACTTCCCTGCATTTTTCTAAAATAAGAATTAAAGCTGTTTTAAAGAGCATAATAGGCATGCCTAGAGGATGTTTAGCATTTCCAAAGAGCTCCTATCAGGGATAGGCGCCCCAGATGGAACGCGAGGAACGCAGGCACACAGCAGGTCAAGGGAAGGCTTCTGATTTTTTTATTTTTTTCTAATTATCTGACTCCATTCTTTATATACATTTGTAGAGAGGTCGAAGAGATTGTCTACACAGGTTGCCACCTCTTCGACCTGGATGGTGAACACCACCGTCCATCACATTTCTCCTCCCAGAGGACAAAAATGTAAACAATAGATAAATGTTAAAAATACATATTGTTTTTCTGAAGCTGCGTGAGAAACTCCAGTTCAAGAGTATAAACAACTCAAAGACTTTTGCATCAGGGCGACACCTAATTTTACTGAGAAAGTAGAAAGAGGAAAAATTGAAAGAAAAAACTTCAAAATAAAAAAAGCTCATTTTAAAAGTTGAAATTCATCTCAGTAAAAATATCACAGGCAGCTATAACCAAAAAGAGCTTGACTAACACAGCGGTAATCAATGTGAAAGAAAACATATTCAAAGAAAGGAAACATCCAATGAGAGAAATAAACTTAAGATCAAAGATATCATTAGTCTTCTCAGTTCTTGAAATAGTCTCACAATTTCTTCCAGAATTACTGGAAAATGTGATGGAACAGAGTCTTATTAACTTTAGTTTAGACTTTCTCTTTTTGATATCAAAATATGATAGTGCTGTGTCACAAGCATGAATTACAAGCTTATTTCCATCAGTTCATGACTCCTGTGCATCAAATTTTATGCAAATCTATTTATTATCAGTATCAGGAAGAGCTAAAACATTCAAAGGCAGCATATGGTTGTGACTCTGCCTTCCCAAACTTGAGGCATGCACTTAGTAAATCTCCTTGAAACCATGCATAGAATTTTTCTAGCCTCTGAGTGAAGAATTTTGTAAGGGGCTATTGCAGACAGTGAAGAAGCTAGAAGTAAAAATCTAAGTATGTTGAAATTCCTTAGATCACCTCTGAATTTTGCCTAATTAACTTCTGCTGCAGGTTTTTTGTTCAGTGTGTTATGGTTCTCTTTTAATGGTATGTTTTTATGTGTAATACTGGCAAGCAGCTACAGACAGAAATCAATAAAGCATGTGAATGCTCAGGGAGCAGCTAAAGGCTGGAGCAGTTGCAGAGAAGAGAAAAAAGTCTTTTACAACTACAAAGGAGACAAGATGAGGCAGAGGAAAGTAAGCATCTTTCATCTGATTAACAAAATACAAACACACTTGAAGAAAGACTCTTCTTTCTAGGCTGAAAAGACACAACAGCACCAAGTGCAGAGTAGGGACAATTTATGTTGATTTAAATTAATTGTACTGTTTATTAAGATAATTTAAAAGACAAAAAATCACTGGCACCTGTGAAGCAAATTGATGGTGTGGCAGTGATTATTCTTTCTGGAAGGGACAGAAAGATAAGTATTTGTCTCTTACAGAACAAGATCTGGATAGGGAGACATTTTTACGGCCCTGGGAAACAAAACATGCTCCTTATGGAGGCACACTTGATCCCAGTTATTTTGCTCTTAGACCTATTTCCTTTATCTTCCTAGAGGACCAGAACTAAGCCAGAACTGGAGCTCTGTGGCAGTGGTGTGGTGTGACGTTCCTGCTCTCTACCAATGTCAATTCATTCCGCTGTGTACAGACACTTTATTTTTTGCACATATGTTTTCTTTGAAGACTTAGTGAACTTAGTGAATAATAAGCATATTTTATTTGGGAACACTGATATAAGGTTAATCAGAGCACTGAGTCCTTCCCATCTCCATATTCTATGAAGTATTCACAATGGTCAGTTTATGTAACTTAAAACACCTTAAATTCACATAGAATCTCATTCCAAAGCTCTACTCAGTACAGCTTAAGCCACATTAAATCAGTCACAAAATTGCTTTACCTCTTTCAGTGCTAATTCCATGAAAGGACTTCAAATTTTTCATTGATTTTTTAAATACTTTTCCTTGTTCTCACATGGAGAAGGTCTTATTATTTTATTTGTGAACAGTTTTGTGAATACATAATTTTAAAACTAATTCCTAGATTTAAAAGACAATTAAATCCCATTAAAATATGCACAATCACAGAGAGCACTGAATCTTTTTCATACTGGCTGCAAGCTAACTGCACTTGTGAACCATATCTGCTTCACAGACCCAAGTATCTGCTGAAGCATCCAGCAGGCCCTCCAGTTTTTGCCCTGGTGTAAGCTGGCTTGCAATTAGAGTAAGGAGGCAAAAACATATGCAGAGATCTGTTCTAAATTTGTTTGACCTTGACCTGTGAACTAGTCATGACTAATAAAAAATAATCTTTACCACTGAGTGTATATTGCAAGTAAAGTTTTGCAGAACACACATTTTTAGAAACCTTGTCTCACTTCATCTTGGATTAGCACAGGGTTTTGCTTCTCTGGAAGTCCACTCAGCAAAAGCCCATGACTTTCAAACCAAGTTTTTGTGGGAGAGGCAGCTATACATTTTATATTCATATTTATATAGTGATATTTATATATTTATATATTATATTTATGTATTTATATAGTGATATATTGCCATTTGCTGAAGTTTGATGATTGCATTGAAATTCCCTGGCACTGTAACTCCTCAGCTTTCCTGAAAGGTGAGATGGAGGACAGAGAATTTCACCCTGTAGCACAAGCATGGTTTGGTGAGATGGGATATGTCTACATTAACTTTTTAGTTCAAATTAGGAGGGCGCTTTTCAATGCAACTCTCCCAACTATCCCTACATGCTGTGCTTTGGTTTGCAGTGCAGAGCTGTCTCAGAATATGTGAGATGCTTTCCTTTGGGAGGAAACAAAGCTATAGGATTTTTCTCCAGAGGTGTTTGTAGTGAGTTCCTGCTGAAAACAAGTATTCAGCTAATGGAATCAGACCAGGCCCACTCTGAAGTGAAAAACTGCAAATGAGGAAAATTTCAGATGTGGGCTCTCCAGTGTTTTGCAGTGTTTTGCTCCAGAGAGCTGCTTTTGCTGGTGTGCACAACTGGTTCATGTAGGGTCAGCCCTTTTGATCTCAGGTGTGCAGCATGTACGTGTGGGCAGAGATTTCCCCCAATTTCCACTGAGTACTAGAAAATAATTTACTCCTACATATGCTGTGATAAGAGACATATAGACATATATAGGCATATATTGACATTGAAGTCTGCTTATAGGCTAAGGAAGAGCAAGGAAGACTTACAGTATGGATTGTTTGGGGTACACTTTTAAAAAACGAATGTGTGCTGTAGGAAGCTACCTGTCCTGGTTTGACACAAATGAATCATTCCAAGCACTGGAGGTGTCTGCAGACACCTAATCCTAGAGAGACAGTTCAGCAAAATTAAGACCTAGTTATTAAGTTTAATCACCAATGTTTATAGAACAGATTACTGCTTTTGGGTATGGCTGATGTAGATATCTGATATACCACCAGTGACGTACCAAGTGAGAACCTGATTTTTCAAGGTTCATTATGTAATTAGTTAATTTTTTTTGCTAGGTGTTTCTTACTGTAATGTCTTCATATCATCTGCAAAATCTTTAACATAGTTTTCGCAGATAAATTATTGGTGCAGAAATTCTGCCATGCTAATTAAATGTGAGAAAGGTACTCATTGCATTTGTGAATATGCATATCATTTCATATGAGTTTGCTAGCAAATGTATTAAAGAAATTTCTGTAAGTAAGTATATAATTTCTGTAAGTAATCATGTTTTGGAAAACTGACAGTTGTTTTTACTATGTTCTTGTGTTTCTTTTTCTGTAAATGTCGAGATACATTGTGCTGAATAAATTATTCATAGGAGGGTGAATTCCTCCACTCCCTCAAGCCTCCAGATAGAAGATAGTTCACCAAAATCAAGATGAATTACTCATGGACTTCATGTTTTGGTTCTTCTTTGGTCTGTGCCTGCTTCTTCCTGTGTTTTATTTGGAGAGGGGAAAGGGTGTGGTAGGGCAGAAGGGTAGCCTCTTATGAAGTGGACTCTGACAAATCCCCTTGGGCTTGACCTCCAAGTTGAATGCAATCATGTTGCTTATTTACTCTGAGTTAATAGATTCTGTGTTTAACATTTATTGTATTTGATTAATGAAGGTTTTGCTGTTCTTTTGCTGAAGGAAAGGACAGATGTGTTTGCGGTCCACTGCCTCCACTTAAACAAACACAAAATCAGGTTTCAAATCTTACACAAGGGCATACTTCATCAAGGGGACAATATATAGCCTTCAGTCTGAAATCAGCTGTCAGAAGCAAAAAGTGCTATGTGGTTTTTTTAATCATATGTAAGAGAGTAGCTGTCTTTGAGCATCTAGCTTTCCATACCACTGAACACTGCTCAGTATCCAGAGCCAGTGGAAGAAACAACAGCCCTGGAAACCTGAGGCTGGTTTTGGCCTTTGTATTCTTCATATCCCTCAGCATAATATCCCACATTCCTTGCTTCAGGTTCCCTTTCAGATGCCCAGTGCCCACAGCAGACACTGTCTAATCTGAATGATAATTATCATATCATGTTCAGTTTGGTGTACAATTCTAACTCTCAGAAACCACATGTCATTTAGAGCAAATCAAGCCCTTTATACCAAATATGCAAAAATTTTAGTCCACTCTTCCCTTAATCTACTTTATTTAATCTGTTGAATTAGAGACAGTAGAGATCTCAGTCATTGTCTGTATGTCTATCCATTTGCCATAAGGACAGCAGTAGTTTTTTGACTCTCAGTGTTGTTTGCCTATTCAGAGCAAAATCAGAGGGAGAATAGCATGGTTGCTCACTGTAAGATTGACTTTAAAATAAGGAACTTGGTTTGAAGCAATAAGATGTGAGTGTGTTTATGGAAGAACAGGATGATGGAGTATTTTAGTAAACATGAAGCACATCTCAAAAACAAAATGTCTTTGTTATCAGATACGTCCCATGTGTAGAAGCTGAGTATTGTAGTGTAGAAGCTTTGTATAGTAATAAAATAAATAAAAATATGTTCTTGTAGGCAGATGTCCCCATTGGCCACACTTGAAAATCATACACCAGTGCTGTCTCATATTTGTAATTCATCTAGTAAGTACAGACACTGTCACTAAAATAACATCTTCAAAATGTTTATTAAATTTGCTACCTCTAATGCAAGCTGCTTAAGCTGAAGAAGTTCTGACTTGATTTACAAGAACATAGGCAGTATCCATGATAGTGATACTGCTGTGACTCTTCAGCTGACAGTGCACGTAGCAGAATGTTTTGACGTAAATGTCTTTCAGAACAGAGACTCTCAGTAAGATGTGCTGTGCTATAAAATGTTTGTATTACTACTGCTGAAAAGATTTAACTGGAAATGAAAAAATTGCCTGGCATTTTTCAGATATTGTTACTAAGAAAAAATAGCAGAAGTGTGACTTCATGCAGGTTTGTGCTGGGTGGTGGAACTTAGTCTCTCTGCAGAGATAGCCTAATAGTTTGTTCAGTCAAGGCGCTGAAATGGTGTTCATTTCTTATGTATGCCCGGAGAACGGACAGCTTATCCAGGTCCAGTATTTCCAGGTCAACAGATTGACCTGGAAGTTCCAGAGCAATGAAGTTACATAAACAGTTCTTATCAGTAGCAGCTTTTCTCAGAGATTTTGACTGATAATGGTTCCTCCTTGGTCTTATCTCAGCAGAGTATTATGCATGCTGTCCTGTGAGGCTTATGGGGTCTGCAGCTTCCTCCACTGAGACAAATCTATCACTGTGCTTCCTGTTGTTGAATGGAAAGCTTACAATGGTTTATCCATGATACAAATGCATTTTCCTCCTGAAAAGAAAAATACGTAAAAGATTTTCCTAGAAAAAAATGTATGACCTACATTCTAGATGTGGCCAAGGGCTTTCATATCACTTTAAGGTAAATGTGCTTAAATAAGCCTTAGTCTATTTCAGTGCAGTTGGAAACATGTAATAGACACAACTTTAGTGTTCTCTACAGATTGTTCTGGGTATATGTAAGTGCCAGTTCAGGTTTGCACTAAACTTTTCAAATCATTTCAACAGCTTCTAAAGCATGGTAATGAATTTATTTAGGAAAAGGATCATATTTTCACTTTATGTGTGCTTACAAGAATTCTTGTCATAGGGGAATCAGGTAGAGAATTTTCTGTTGACATCCTTATTCTAGAAAAGAAGCTGACTGTAACTAACATATCTAAGAAACAGCCTAACTGGTGTATTACTGCATTACATATCAAAAGTCATTCCCCAGCAGAAGAATCAGCAAAAAATGCAAAACATTATGTGCAGCTTTATTTTCATCATGAATTTGCCAAGTCAAAATCTTTACAAGAAATCCATGAAAAGCATAAACCACCATGTGTAAAACATGACATTTGTGCTTTAGGCTACTTCTCTAGTGATAGTTTCATGGGATTTATTGAATTGTAATGGCTTCTTTATTCTGTTCTGTTTTTTCTAATTTCTAATGATGAATCTCAACAGAAACTGAGGTGCAGAGAGACAGCGTATGATATAATATGCTAATGAATCTAGTAAACTGCTTTCTGTGCTAAATATGGTTAGACCTGGAGAGAAATGATTAGCAAACATTCTGTTTTAGGGATTCCTGCCAATTTTCAATATGCATGACAGCTGAGAACTGCTTGTTCTTGAACATGAATGCTACCATGGTCATTGTTTCCTGATTCTGGCAGGAATATCATGTCTGTTTTGAATCTGCAGGTCATAATCTTATTTTACCACAAATTCCAAAGGTTCATAACAGGACTCCCAACTGCTTTTAGTGCTTAGAGCACTGCTATACATCCACCCAGCAGCTCTAATCACAGCCTGTGGAATACCAGAACAACCTGTACAGAAAGATGTGTTTGTGCGAATCTCTAAGCACCTGCTGCATTACCATAGCAGTACATGCTGCAGACACCCTGTGCTTTTTGCTGGAACTGTGCTGTAACTCGAGTGTACCTGTGAAGGTGTTCTTGTCTTTAAACAGTAAGCCCAGACACAGTGCTGAAACAAAGCCACTTACATTTTTCCAGTTTTTTATAGCCTGTCTTAGGAAAAGAGTACAAAAATCAAGTTAATTTCCCTGTTGTGGTAGAGAAGACAGACTTTTGTCTCTTTCTTGACCGTTGGTCTTGTCCCTAATGTGCCCAATACATTGTGCTTCTGCTTGCATTCAGGGGGATGCCCTACTGCTGTAAAATTATTTAAAGTTTTCTTGAGAATATTTATGATACATCCATGTTCCATATATATTTGGCATCTATCTCAACCTCACCAGAAAGGGAGAGGAACATAACTTTGCCAGCTGCATAGAACATGTTGACTCTGGAACTGTGATATAGGGCAGGTATTTCTACAGATAACCTGAACGCAGGAAAATCCACTGCAGGACAACCTTCACATTTATATTTTCAGTAAGTGTATTGGAGTTGTCTGGTGTTCCAGAGGCTGGTATGCAAATCAGGTCCTGTGATGCAAAAATCCTAAAAGAAGCTGCTAAAGTAAATTTTTGTTATGGTTGGCATTTCTCCTGAGAGGAGCTTGTTTTTGGACCTAAAAGCATCCCATGTTGAAGCAGAGGTTAATTATCAGCCTTCAACTTCAGCATGTTCCACAGAACTCATTGTACAAACCAGTGAAATGGTCACTGCATGGCTCCAGACCCAGAGTATGTTTACAAAGCACCTGACAGATGTGTGGGCAGGGTGAAAAGAAGTTAGGTGTCATTAAAGTGCTTTGATAGCTCTGTGGTCTGGATAAATTCATCAATTCATCTGGTTTTTAGTGCTAGTCATATTTCTTTAATAAAGTTATGAGAATATTCTGGGGTTTAACCTGCTTTTCAGCCTGCTTTTCATAGGGTACAAAATATCCTAACAGGTGTGACCAGCATGACCTTAGTGCTTGGGCAATTAAAATGAGTAAACTATAAAATATTCATAGCACATGTTACTGTTGTGATTTTCTGGCAGATTGATTGCTTCAGTCAGGCTGAGGGGACTGGCTGCCAAGGATTTACACTGGCTAGTGAAAAGCACTCATGATAATAGGTCCTACTGGTAAAAATGACAAAACCTGGAGGTCAAAGCACATAGAATAACAACTGAAATAAAAATTACTCTGTTGTGACTCTGTTGTGACATAGATGGGAGCAGCAAGTTCAGCATGCTAAAATACCTGGCAAATGTTTGGTTGTTTTTCCCAGTGCAGCTCCTTTAGAAATAGGGACAAAGCTCTCATTTTAAAATGAATTCCTGATCGGGAAATACTGGAAGAAAGGTTATAAGGTTATGCTAAAAAGCTACTTGGTAGAACTTGTTCTTACTAAAGAATTAAATTGCATACACTCAAGCTAATGCCCCTTTAGTTAATGTGGCTTGAATGAGGAAAGCCACCCTGTAAATTAACACCATAGCAATGCAGAATAGCTAAGCTGATCAATTCAGGAAATCAGTTTCCTGAGCTGATTTCCACTGTTGGGTAAGATAACTCCTGTTGAAAGTGTAACTATTCTTGAATGAGAATTACTGGTTTGTTGGTGGGTATTTTTTTATGAATGGGACCTGTGTTATCAACAGCACAAATATTAACTGAAGCTAACTCTGCAGTGAAAAAAGTCATGTCTCCATGCACGCCCCAGCCCTCTTCACAGGCTGGGAGAGGAAATGTCCCTGTCTGTAGCCAAAGGCAGATTTTGGTAAGGATGTTCCCACTGAAATTTGCATGTGTCTCCTTTTTGCTGAGGACATCTACGCTTCGAAATTTAGCAAATCTGATTCCATCTTCTCACTGACTTTCACAGGAGTTTTGCTCAAGTAAAAGTGAGAAAGCACAGCTTCCACTTTGCAGATAGGCTTGTGATTATATTAGGTGTAAGGGAAAGATATGTTTAAATAACAGAATGGCTGTCACGGAAGTGACAGTAGACAGACAGGTATATGACACAAAGGAGGAACCAGCAAGTGAGATATTAGCTACTGCCATAAAAATACAAAACAAGGGCACTGCTGAGACACTGAAGGACAGAGTGTTACTTTCCATTTCTTTCTCTCAGTGGCTACTGAGGAATAGTAGTTGAAGGTTTAAATTCTCTTTTAAAATCATTTATGAAATTATAAAAATTGAAAATACTTGCCTGTGAAGATGAAATACCTTTTTTGGATGCAACTATATCTCTAGAGTAAATACTCTGTTAGGCAGTTGTTTAAAATGTGCACAATTTCCCTCATAGCTGCACAACTCTGATGGTTAAATACAACTTTACCAGCAAATTAAGGGCACTGCTTTATAAATTAGATTTAAAATAAACTGTAAAAAGGACAGAAGGGAATCTCCCATGTTGAATTTCCATATTTAACTTAATTCAAAGCAGGCCAAGTTTCCACATCAATTCAGATCAGGAAGGATCGTAAGCTTCTTTTTCTAATGACCAGATAGCCAGACTATCTTGTGTGCAAGGTCAGAAGTAATTTCCTTCTTTCTGAAAAACTGATGATCTGTGTCTGTGCTTGGGACAACACAGGCACCACAGCTTGCTTTAATCCAGCTTGTGGTTTAGCCTTTCATTTCCTTATTCTCTCTTTTCTTTCATACTGCCTTCAGAAATTAAGTAACTGCAGTTGAATTTTATATCCTTTAAAAGACCTGGGAGAGGCCTGTGTGAGTGTAGAAAATCTAGGAGAAAGAAAGCACAGACAAAGATAATTGGCAGCTTTTCCTATTGTCACTACTTAAACTGAGCACAGGGACTTTTGGGGGTTGAGAATTTGTTTTCTTTTTGGATCAAAATATTTTTTTCTCGTAAAACTCTATTATATTGATATAAAACTCCCTAGTGCCAACACAATGTGTTCCCCACCCCGTTAAGGTCCAGTGCTGGTCATTGCAGCAATTTCATACTGATGTATTCTGCTCCACTGATCAAACTGCTTTAATAGGTACAACAATCAATTATGTGTACAAATACCTTATGTGCTGATCGTATATCATAAATATTCAGAGCTGAGACTTGGTCAGCTATGCATGGGCAGATCAGATGCAGCACCAGTAAGCACAAGAGAAACATTCCCCCTTGCACCTTACTTTGCTGAAAGTAGTATTTGAGCCTATGGAGTGTTGCTGGAACTTTGGGTGATATAATAGTCATGTATCACTTCCAGTGTGTGATGTTACCTTTCTACTCTGCATTATCTTTGATGTCCTTACTCACAAAAATGAAAACTGGAAAAATTAGAATTTCTCTCCCAGTTCTGTCTTACTATACTTATAGCTACGGAGCTAGCACACTGGCAAAAACTTTATTGATGGCCATTGTGTGATTTAATTCCTCCAGTTAATGCCTAGTTAGGTAGTGGAGTGGTTCTATCAGTATTAGAACCTTGGTTTAGAGGATGAAATAACTATTTTGGTTGATGAGTTCTACAAAAATATCTGCTATCTTTTGGCAGTGATATGGTGTATTGGGTTTGTGAGGCCAGATTTTGGTAGTGGGGGGGCTACAGGGGTGGCTTCTGTGAGAAGCTGCCAGAAGCTTCCTCCATGTCCAGCAGAACCAAGTCCCCACAGCCCCAAAGCTAGACATGCTGCTTTTTAAGGCTGGGCCAATTAGAAATGGTAGTAATGCCTCTGTGATGACAGATTCAAGAAGAAGGAAAAAATAAGTTACTGTGCAGAAGTAATTGCAGCTGGAGAAGAGCGGGGTGAGAACATGTGGGAGGAACAGCCCTGCAGACACCAAGGACAGTGGAGAAGGAGGGGCAGGAGGTGCTCCAGGCAGCGGAGTAGAGATTCCCCTGCAGCCAGTGGTGCTGACCACAGTGAGGCAGCTTTGCCTTTACAACCCATGGAGATCCAAAGGGATGCAGTTTTGCACCTGCAGCCTGTGGAGGATCCCATGCCAGAGCAGGTGGATGCTTGAGAGGAGATTGTGACCCTGTGTGAGGCCCGTGCTGGGGCAGGCTGCTGGCACTAACCTGCAGGCACATGAAGAGAGGAGCCCACACTGGAGCAGGTTTCCTGATAGGACTTGTGAACCCACAAGTGGGGATCCCACCCTGGAGCAGGCTGTACCTGAAGAACTGCACCCCATGAAAAAGTGGCCAGTGGTGGAGCAGTTTGTGAACTGTTGCCCATGGGATGGACTCACACTGGAGGAGTTCATGGAGAACTATCTCCCTTGGCAGGGACCCCACACTGGAGGAGAAGGACTCCTCTCCCTGAGCAGCAGGAGAGTCAATGTGTGATGAACTGACCATAACCCCCATTCCCTGTCTTCCTGCACCGCTACAGGGGAGAGGGTCTGTACCCTCCCAAGGAGGGAGGGAGGAGTGGCGGACTGTGTCTTTAAGATTTTACTTCTTGCTATCCTGCTCTGATTTTGTTAATAATGAATTCAGTTACTATCCCAAATTCAAACCTATTTTGCCCATGACAGTATTTGGTGAGTGATCTTCCCCAGTCCCTATTCAACTCATGAACCCTTGGTTATATTTTTTCTCTACTATCCACTCGTAAAGCAGAGTGATAGAGGAGAGTTTGCTGGGTGCCTAGCATCCAGCCAGGGTTAACCCACTACATAGAGTAACCAATTTCACAGATTTCCATCCCCGCTGCAAGAAAATACTGTTCAAATTGCTGCTGAGAATCCAGTTTTGGATAATATGACAACCTCAATACATTTTGAAGTTCTTCATGCACAGCTGGCAAACCGTCATTTATAATTGTGCATTAAAACACACAGAATGGATGCATTGTGCATCAATAAACTAGTACTACAACCACTGCTCACAAATGCATTTTTACATCTCTCACCTTGAATATCTGTATGCTGAGGGACCATAAACGTAAGTGGAACAATCCTGGAAATGTAAGAAATATCTCATCTCTCTTCTTCTCAGTATCCTTTGGTACCAGTTCTTGCTCCTCTGGAAGGCTCAAATTTCTCCCCATATTTTAAGAAATCAAGTTTGGCGGTTTGTTCATTTAAGGGGCTTTTCTTATTTCAGTACTTCAGGACACATAAAACTAGATGACTGTAATCTGGAAATCATAGTCAAAAGACCTCCTTAAACTGCTGTCTGTTGTTCCCTTAAGATCTTCCCCTTCTTGTGAGTTGCAGTCCAGGAGGCAAAAAACCTTCTGTAATTTGGAATAGTGGAAATTGAGAGCATGAAGCTCTAGGATAAATAATTTCCCAGTATCATTTTCTGGTCTGGAAGAAGGAAGGGCTCCAGTGCTCTGCTATAAGCTCTGAACTTTCAAATGTATTTGCCAGTTGAAACACAACATGGATTTCTCTGCCAGGTCTTTCAGATAGGTGTTTTTCTTCTCTTCTTAAGTGAGACAAATACTTCTGTATCACATTTCACCTGTCCTCAGTTCCCACTGGTTGGTGGGAGATTCTCATTATAATTTCAGAGTGCTTTAACTTAGTGAACTTCTGCAGGTGACTGTTGTAAGTTGGTAAAGTGGCAAAAGATTCAGTTGCTTTATATCTATTCTTGCAGAGCTACAAGTTGTGTTTCTTTTTGGGGGGCAGATACTTTCAATGTTCTTTTTAGCATTTTATGGAAGTTTAACAAGCCAGTAGGACAAAAATCAATTAACCTGTAAACTTTCTTCTTTTACAAAACTGATTGCAAGAGACTAGTACAATCAACAAATCAAATTTGCAGTTGGAGTTGCATTGATTGTGCTTAGTTGATTAAATTGATTGTTAATGAATTAGGATCTGTGTGAAATTAAATCAACAGCATCCAGTTGTAGATGGAAGGAAGATTCAAATTATGGAGTTGTGCAGCACAGCTAGAGAACTGCAAGGAATTTAAGAACTTTCCAGCTCTTCAAGACAAAGTTCTGACAATCTGATTTGCTCCATGAGTTGTTTTTTTCTTTTTTCCCTTTTATTTTGTTTTACTTTAGAGAAGGTGGGATTCACAATGCCAAAATAAATGTTTACAGTGTAAATGTTGACATAGCCAAGCTTCTCAGTTAGCACCTTTTTAGTTCATAAAAAGTAATAAGCACTTGTAGAATGTATATGAGTCCATTCTAAATTATATGTTTTAAAATGGTCACATAAATCGTATTGTCCAAGTTTTTATTTCTCTTCATTGACTCTAAAGAAAGTGCAGGGCTTGCAGGGGAAGCTGCAGGGCAGCTTGACTGCAGACATCTTCATTGCAGATCTAAAATATTAGGTGGAAATTATCTTATCAAGATGGCTCAATTTCTTTTTTCCAGAAGATTAGTTCCACACAAACACACTCTTGCTGTCTCCAATGAAGCATGCTTATTGAAGGTAACATTTGCTAAGATGTAGACACTGCAGATACTTCTTGTGCCCACAGATGTGTATTCACACTTTGTGAAGTTTTACATCAAAATCAGTAATCAGGCAGCAGAAAACCCCAACACCATAAAATACAGAAGAAAAGGTAATAGTATTTAGAGAAGAAAGGAGAAGCTCCTCTGCTTGCAAGGAATTGAGCTCTTCAGAAGTTGTAACATGGATGAGGAAGGCTCCAAGTAAGCATCTGGTTTGCAAAGCAAGCTTGCAGTTCTCTTATTGCATAGACCCTACTGCATAAAACTACCAAGCTCCTGATAATTTTTTGCCATAGAGGTCTAGAAGAAATGCACTATCTCTGGAGCAGTTGGACACAAATTTCCTTCTCAAAGAAGAGCTAAGAATAAATCATATTATCTGATAAAGTGGCCTAGTTTGGAATAAGAACTAAGAATATAACTTTTAGTTAAGGAATTTCTTCAACTTTCTTCTCTGTAAATTAGATATCATATACTGGGTTTGGGGTCATACATACATTCCAACAATCATCATAATCAAAGAAGTAAGAAAGGACAGTCATAGCAGTAGGAATTTGCAAGCAATAGTAGATCCCTCCTTGGGGAGGGCAGTGGGAGTGTCACTGAGTTCAGTTTCTTTTCTCTCTGATTTTGGTACAGCCAGTTACTTTTCCATTCTTTTGGTCATTTACAGTTACCTTTTCCATTTATCCTTGTTTTGTAAATGGGAGACTTGATAGATTCCTGATAATTACCAAGCAGCAGAGATACCCCTCAATGAGTGCAGCCCCTCTGGTGCTTACTCCCCAGGAGAAGACCCCATGGGAACTCACACTTCCTTAGTGAGTCAGTCCAGTGCCTCAGGTCCAGAGACCACATTGTCCTGTTGTCTTTGTTCATGGAGCTATTAAAGACATTTTCTCTTGTGCTGAGACCATATCTGTGTTGAGGTTTTACCAGGGCCACCCAGCAAGAACACAGGGAGCAGAGGAGGAGGCCTCTGGTGGATAATTTCTCCAGGAGCAGGAGTTACAGTATGCAGCAGTGATTCTAGCAGAAACAGAGATAATTCCACGTTTTCTTTTATGTGACTTGATGTACTGGCTGTCAGCTCCACTGGTGGAAGGCTGCTTTGCCAGTTCTGCTGTGCCTCCACAAGGGAAGGCTTACAAGCTGTGCCAGTATTTTGTCAAATCTTAAATTATTGGAATAAATGTATGTAAATCTTTAGATACATTCAAAAGCTCCAGAGTAAATATTCATCACTCCTAAGATTAAGGAATCTAATCATGTTTTATAAGAGATACACTCCTGAACTCTAACTCCTAAGCTGTTTCTTATCTGGTACAATAACTGTGTAAATGATTCTGAATAGGAGGTTCTCATTCATTTTGTTAATGCACTCTCTCTGATACAACCATCCTTTGTGAAGGATTACATCCTTACGTTTTCTTGGCTGTCATTCAGCTGGTCAGCAGATAAACTTCTTATCCTAGCATTCTCTAAAATTTTCCAAATAGAACCTATCCATATCTAAATTGGATGCTCTAAGTGCTGCTCTGACATCTTTTCTTCATGCAGGTGAGAGCTAGTGGCAACACCTTCTTGCTGAAGCCTTTTTTCTCAGGAAAAATAATTGAGAGAAAAAACCAGGATAGAACAATAGAGCATCTGAATCCTTCAGAACTCAAGTACTATTTAATTCACATAGACAACCTTAATTAATAATAAGGAATATTAATATTGTAAGCTAAGAAAGTGAAAGGATTAGGGATAGGGCTAGGAAGGGAAACATAGGAAAAGTTTAAATAGCAAAGGAGTATTCATGACAGGTAATGCATGTTTTCCATCATTTCTAGCCATTAGACAGGTATCCATTGGTAGTTTTCCATTGGTAGTTTTAGGTCTAATGATAAATCATAAGATTTATAGTTTAGATGGAAATGCTTCAGTTTTGTTTTACAAATTTCACCTTAAACATAAGACAATAGGGACCAGACCTGACTTCCAATAAAGAAACTTAATCTGCCTACTCCACTAGGATTATAATGCTGCTCTGAGCTTGTAGAATGCTCCTATGTCATGTCCCTCTCCTCTTGTGAAGCAGAGATCCCATTATACCTCTGTTGAATCATGTAATGAGGAACTAAAAACTCCTACTGTGAGTTAAAGACCCAAATAGAGTAAAATTTCTGAGAAGGACATAAGACCTTCTTTTAAATTAAAGAAAAACATCCTGTCATGTTTCTTGTTTTTCAAATGAACTTCTCTGCCAAAAAACTAGAGAAAACAAACAGTAATATATTGAAAGCTAATATATGTGCATATACATACTCTGCTCTGTTTAATTAAAAAAAAAGGGCTGCAGCTGTCTAGCCTTTATATATATTAGTGTATACTCTTCCTTTACAATCTTTTCTGCTTTTTATTCCTGCGTAGGGATGAATGGAAACCTTACAGAGTAAATCTCCCAATGAAATAATTCTTACTCCCTACCAGTGTATTTTCCCTTTACCACTGTATCATTGTATTCCCTTCAGTTACAGCTCTACAGCTGTGTTTGTTTTTTAGATTATTGAACTTTTAGAAAAATTGAAACAGGTCTTTGTAGTATCCAAGAATTCCTTCAAAGAAAAAAAATCAACAAAATGATGTGCTGTTTTTCTGCCTTTCTAATAGCAAAACAAGGTATTTGAGGTTATTTCAAGTTGGTTAGAAAGATTCCAAATTGTATCCCCAGAACAATAGCTTTTACAGAAGACGGCTGTAATGTACTCCTCTGTGTTTATAAGCCAGCCTGCAGAGCAGGCTGTCACTTGGGAAATTTCTACCTGTTCTTCCATTAACAAGCAAGGAAATAACAGATCATTACAAGAAGAGGAAATATTCAGAAAAGGTTGTGGGTAAGACTTCCAATTAACTCAGCTAAGACAAGTATTACTGAAATTTGGAGTCTTTGACAGTTTTCCCCATTGGACTTACATGCAGTATATCAATATTCAGCTTCTTCACAGTGTATTTTCAGATACATTTTTTGCTAGGTAGTAGCTAGTTTATTCTTTGTAATGAGGTTTCCTCTGAGCATACTATTCATGAGACCTTGGCTCTAACAAATAATATGGTTCACTGACATACACATACCAAACTTGCCCCTCTTGGCACAAAAAATTTGTATATGGGTTTTTTATTGACTATTGTCTAGTAATCATAGTTTTCAAAGCATCGGTTTGAGGGTAATAGTTGTAATATCTCCACTACAAATGATTAAAATCAACAACTGATGATATTATATTTGCATATTTGTGGAAGTTGGTGGGAAAAGAATTTAAGACCTATGTTGATGTTGCTTCTTATGCAACTTGGATGAGCATGTCTCTTTGCTGTGTAGCAATCTATGCAGTGTCATCCAGTCACACATTTTGATCCCTAGGCCCCAATTCATACTGACCTCACATTTTTCCTTCTGCAGAAGGATGTCTCTGTGTACATTACTGATGCTGTGGCTTAACAGGATTTTCTGGTTGCTATTGCTAGGTAGGGCTAAACAGAAACCTCTAAAAAAAAATCTTGCAATGAAATGCTTATTTCTCTTTAACTATCTATCTGCCAGAACATATTCTTATGCTATGGTTCTCCCACACAGCACCTCTGAGGTGACTATGTTCCTTTGCTTTGACTCTGGTGTTCCTTGAACTGTCCAGGAGAACAACTCCATGACTCAGTTCCCTTAAACAGCAGGAAAAAAACTCCTCTAGACTGATTTTCAAGGTATGACTTCATGTGGTTTGTTAGTGCCCAGACACAGAGCTTCAATTCTTGCCCCTCAAAGCCTAATGTCTTTCTCACACCACCCACCTTCTGCCAACTTGAGTGCCATCTACAGCAAACCAGTTCAGGTCACTGAAATGGAACAAAAATAACTTGGTAAAATCTGTTTAGACAGACCTTGCAACTTCACCCTTTGTACGGTACGTATCCCTCTGTGAACAGAACATCAGAAAAAGACTCCTGACTCTTGGTAAATTGCCTTTTTCACCTTGCCATGATGTTGGGGAGCTGTGTTGTGCCCACAGTAACTGATGGAAAAAAAAAGCACAATATGGCAAGACAGGAAAATATAAGCATTTGTCCCAAGCCTATCTGGAGGAAAAAGTCTGCAAGAGTCTATCTAATGTAAAAATATTTTGAATTCACTTTACACTTTCAAAAAATATAGCTCATAATAATGCAGAGAATCTGTGTCAGCATTTGTTATTGTCCCCTGAACTTTCAAAAATAAGTTTGATCCTCAAGGCTTATAGTATTGCATCCTACTGATTTAAGCAGTTTAAAAATATACAAACATACACCTCCACAGCTGTAAAACATTAAAGCTGTAAAGCTCTTAGTGCTACTGCTTAGGATCAATGTTTCATTTCCTAAGCTCTGTAGTAACCTGTATATTTTTTTACTAACCTGGACTGATGCAGATTGCTCAGGATATACTGGCTGCTTTAATGTCTCTCTTGATAAGACTATCCTATTACTATGTGGAAAAACAAAGGGATTTAGTACTAAACTTTTCTAAAAAGATAAAATAATTAGACAGGAATAGCATAAAAAGAAACACAATATGTTGAAAATAATAAAAAAAAGGACTCTCCTTCAGAACATGGGCATGTTTCAGGTGTACAGCTGGCTTAGATCTGTCTGAATGCTTTGGACAACAAGCATTGCATGGGCTAGTGCTGAGTTTTTTCAAACTCCATGCAGTCATGCCCATCTCTGCAAGCTTGTCTGGGGCACAGGCATGCACCATGAACCTCTTCTGAGTCTAGAGCATCGTGTCCATTCCCTTTCCTTTTGGAAAGGTTCTGGAGACTCAAATGGGACATCAGCCCTAGGCAGTGCTGGGTTGGATAGTTATGGTCCTGCTACTCGTGGTACCTTTCTGTTAGCTAATCCTGTGATCCTGGATGACAGGATGAAAGGATCCTGCTCTCACCTTTAACTGTAAGAGAATGCTGAAAATATTGTAAGCATTCAACAACATATGCATGCTAAAATAAGAGATAATATATTTGTAATGTACTTTTAGATTATTTTCCCAGGGCAACAAATTGTGAAGCCAAATCACTCAGCGAATGAAGAAAGTGCTGGGCTGTCTCTAGTAAAATCCACTTCTTGTACATCAAGACAATAGTATGAATCTGACTCCTGACTGACAACCATTTTTCCAAGCTTGTCACACAAAAGGAATGGACAGTTCTGCAGTCAATACTTTCAGGTTCTGATAAACAGATAATAAAAGTCAATCTGAATAAGAAATAGGCAGATTTTGGCATCCCTCCAGGTTAATATTAAGGCCTGTCAGGTCACTGTAATGTTTTCTTTGGTCTATGATGTAAAGAATACACTTCTTTATTTATGAAATTCAGGCCTACAGGTAATTGGTGAAGGCATATACGAAGGAGTTTTATTTTAGAATTAGAGGAATAGTTGTTCAATTTTTATGTTGCATTTTCCCAGTAATGTCAGACATGTTCAGAAGCTTATCTGTCAGACAGCTATGGACAATCATTCAGCTTTGAAGCATTCATTCTTATCATCATTCTTATCGGAGTCACACTTGAACATTGCAAATCAATAACTGGGAATTATTTGGGGAGCATTGTGGCAAAACAGTCTCTCAGTATATAGCCCTTAATGAAGTGGATATTGTGTATGTTTTTTGCAGTTGGCTAAATTCACATTCTACCTACAAGTTGCTGCTAGTTGTGTCCTTTTAGTGATTCATTTTTCTGTAGGCATCTTTTTAAATTCAGGTTTGGGCAGAACTAGTTTTGAATTAAAGAACCTACATTCAGAAATCATGGCAATTCTCCTTAGTGCAATATGTTGATGACATTGTTTCTGCAAATTCGTTCTGTGTTATTTAAATGTTTCAGTAAAAAACACAACCTGTATCCAGTAGCTGAACTTGAACTGCAATATAGTTTTTTAGAAAAACATCAGTCTTGATTTGACATTACTGGAAAAATGTAGCACGCTTTTTTTCCCCCTCCAGTAGTTAATTACCATTCTAGGCTAAAATTAAATACACTAGTAAACAAACCTGCCTTCTGTCTTTTCTGAATCTGAATGTATTTATATTCAGCTTTCAACCACTGGACCTCTGATAATTAGGCAGAAGATAAACTCTTTTACTGTCAAACTTCTGCTTCTCATATTAGATGTGAGACTATGATTAAGACCCAACCCTTCACCTTCTCTTTGATGAGCTAAGTAGATTAACCTTCTGGAGTCTTTCACTAGAAGGCATATCTTCTAATTCTGTAATCATTCCCTAGGCTCTGCTGTGAACCTTGTCCAATTTCTCAGCATCCTTCTTGAAATTTGAATGCTTGAAATAGGCACAGTGTTCCAGCCACAGTTACACCAGTGCCAAATACAGAAGTAATATATTGTCCTTCTGTCCCCCTCAATCAAACTTTATGAGTAAACTGGGAGTTGGGCTGCCTCATTTTATACAGATGAAACACAGTGACACTGTCTTACCCTTGAGACTTACTGTCATCCTTTTTATCATGCTGTGTCTCTGGTACCATCCATATTCTTATTCAGAGTACTGCTCTTCTGCAGGCTTCCTGGAAAGGGGATTGGTGTGTTTGGCAGGCTTAAAGTTATCTTTCACATAGAGCTCTCCACTCTGAAAAATACATAGATTCTTTTTTCTTTGATGATGCTGCATCCTAGAGAAGATGTGTAATCAGCTGTGGCAGTGAGTTGACATTTTAAATAGCCACACTGAGCTTCCCTGGAGTAGCAGGAAGTGTGTGAAATAAGAGAAGAGAGCACCCCAAGCTGTTAGCAGCTTTGTTCCTGCACCCTGTATGTCCTGGAAGGGGACAGCAGGAAAACACAATTGCTGCGTGTTGGACCTCTGTCAGCCTCATACTTCAAAAGAGAGGAGTGACTGAATCAACACCTAGAATGGCACACAGAAAAAGAACAGAGTTCATATTGTATACCTTATCTTCTTTCTAAGTTCTTAAAGAGATGCAGGTGCTTAGTGGTGCTCTTTTCCAATATTGCCTCATTTTTTTTAGTAATTTCTGTTCCCACAGTATTCTTACCACTCACAGATCTGTCAGCATGGAGAATTTTTTAATAGGTACATTTTAATTCCTGTTGTTGCCACTTGGCCCCCTTTATATTGGCCAAATTCCCAAGTTGCTTTGTAAGGCTGAGGGTGAAATCAAAGCTTTGAGAAAATAAGAAAGGACTCTGCTCTCAGTATGGCCAGGACTAGGCTCTTCCCTCAGGCTTTCTCTGCAAGTTCTTAAAAGCATTTAAGTAACAAGCTGCCTTTGGCTCTTTTTTTTTTTTCCTGTACATTTTAAAATTGAAGGCAATATTTCCAGTGTAGTCAAGTTGTTTTGACCCTTACACTGCCCCCATCTTTCAGGGGAGTGATGTCACTCAGACCAAGTGTACAATAGAGCATTTTACTATTTGTTGACAAGTAAGAATGTGTAGTTTCAGAGTGAGAGCTCAAGGTCAGTCCTTGGCTTCATTCACCAACAAAGGATTGTTCCCATTGAAAGACTTGCATCAGGCTTACATAAATCTGGCATCATAGAAGACCTTTCTTCAAAGCTCAAATATATTCAGTTAGGATCCAATTAAAAATACCAGCACAATTGAATAAATTATGAGTAGATGAGGAATATTACAAATAATTTTGTTAGAAGTTGTGTTGTGATAGGATTTACTCTAATGCAGGAAAGTGTTCTAACATGTAATCCAGCTTTTCTACATACACAGTTGGACAAATGACCTTTCAAAGTTTTGTGAAAACATGTTCTTGTTTAGAGGTTGGATATTATCCATGATGGAAAACTTTAAAGAAATCAAACAATGATCAGAACCATAAAGCTGGAAAATGCAGCTGCAGACATAGGTACTTAAGTGTATTTATTTTGGAATTATTTGGAATTTATTTAATTTATAATGAAGTTTGGAATTGTGAGAATGTATGAGTGGATCCAGTAACACACACAAAAGGAACAGACACCAGATTTTTTTTTGAAAGATAACAGGAAATGCTAAGGGAGGTTCACAGATAAGAGATATTACTATTCTTTTTTCTTATTCTCATTTCTATATATGGATCATGTTCACATTTACTGTACATATTAGACATGTTAGGTTTTTTAGGAAAGCATCTGCCTGACTTAGATTCCTCACCACTTTTTTAGCAGTAAAGCAGCAATATTTTTGTGTGGTTTATTTTGCTATTTTCTTCTTTCATAAGTAATTTTTTATGAGGAAAAAAGACAAAAAAAAAACAAACCACCAAAAATTTAACAATGTTCATCACCTCTGTATGGATCAAAACTAGTATTTGCAAGTGGGAATAGTCAATAGTTTTACAGAAAAAAAGTCTACATGTATGACAATGAACTGTTGATTAAGCAACATTATAAATTGTGCAATCTTTGTAGCTTAAAATTATTTCATAGTTCAGATATTAATAAAACATTTTAATTAGTATTGCTATTAGAGTTTACACTGTCACATTTGTAAGGTACTCCAGCAAGGGGCAGTGCAGGACACAGAAAGCAATTCTTGACAGTAAAACAACTCCTCCCTATTGAGGTTTGAAACATGTTTATTTCAGTTATTTTCTCTTGTTTATTTATTGTAGAGGTTCAAGCAAATCAAATAATTTTAAGTTGACCAAAGACTCTTGTTATTGGTCTACATATAATTTCTGAAATGGTGTTAAAAAGGCAAGAAATATCTTTCTTGACATCAATTAATGACTGTATATAATTCCTTGGAATTTTTATCTATATTAAGTATAAGACAATGGAACTCAAGGTCAGGGCTGCAGAATCAGACCTGTATCTTACTTTCGGCCTTTTAAAAAACAGCTGTTCTTCCAGATAGATGAAATTCATAAAACACCCAGTGAAATATATCCTGTGTATATATCCTGTTACAAGCAGAAGACAGGCAATGATTTGCACCTTTATGCAAGTGAACAGAAAACATCAATCAGACCAAAATGTCATTCAAAAGCATTTATGGAGTTAAAGAAAATCTGCAAGGAGGTTTTTATTAAAGAGGGTTATTTTCTATAATGGAAAAAATCTCAGCCTTTTTTTTATTCTTCTGTTGACTACATCCATGAGGCAAAAAAAGGCATTAAAGAGTGCAAAAGTTGTTCCAAGTTGTTTTGCACCTTGGTTTACATTTACCTCCTGAGCAATAATTAACCTGATGATTGATAGTGAATTGAAACACAGGTGTCAGAATCAGAACTGTATTTCTCTGTTAAATTCTGAGCTTGACAAAACCATTTTTTAAAAGTAGCAACCTATTTGCTAATGGCACAGCAGTCTGTGAAATGTCATCAGATTGAAAAGATGGAACAGAAAAATATAAGCATGTTCTGAGGTAAATTTGACATCCTGGAAAGCTTGGATAAATTCACCTTGTCAGAAACAGCAATGTTGCTGCCCTGGGAATCTAATTCTAGTTGTCTCCTATATATTTAGCTATACTTCTTTTACTTTATTTTACTTTATGAATTAAATTTTGCAAAGATTCTGCATTCCTCAATTCCCATTTAGGCAAGCCGTATCTTTTTTTAACCCATGAGCTTGCATTTTCCTTTCTTTGTGAGTTTAGTGTAGTTCTAAGAGTCACAAACCCAGGTGCCTTATTTATTGAGGATGTGCAAGCTATTTTAAAGCATTTGGGTGGTTTTTATCAATTGTTTGAAAATTTGAGAAAAAAATAATCAGTCCACCGATTAGCTTGTTCCTCATTAAACTTCACCTGTTTGAATTAAATACTTTGCAACATTTAGGTTTTAATATGAAGTGTGAATGTCCTCCACAGGCTGGGGTTTAGTCCTATGTGTTGGTATGGTAGGTTTGCACTCTCTTATGCAGTCACTAATGGGTAGAGGAGCCTTGGTAGTAGCAGAGCATTAACACCACTCAGTTCTCCCAACCCCAAAAAGGAAAAAATAACAAATGTCAATTAAATTTATTCTGAGCAGTGTCATTGTGTCAGATCACTAACACTTCATATTTAAATAGATATTGAAGACCAGCTAATATATAAATCCTTAATGGATTGGGTTAGGCAAGCTCCAGGCCTCTGCCATGCTTGTACAGAGAAGTTGTCTCATTCCCACAGTTTTATTAAAATATAACACAACCTACAGTGGAACTGACAGCTGAGCAGTCAGGTTACAAATCAGCCTGTGATGATAGGGCAGACCAAGTGAATATTGCCATGCCGCTTGTCAAAGGTAGGGTGAAAAACAAGGCTTGATAAATGGTGGAGCTTGGTCTATGTAGTGCAAGGATATACAAGCATAGTGTGAGGGATCCTGGCCTGACAGTACCTTCAGAAAAACATGAGCTAAGAAAAGAATACCCCAAGCTGTTTGCAGCTTTGTTCCTGCCCCTAGTGTGTTCCTGCATGGGACAGTAGGAAAACACAATTGCTGCATGTTGGACCTCTAACAGCCTTACGGTTCAAAAGAGAGAAGTGGCTAAACCAGCACCTGGAAAAGTGCACAGAAGCAGACCAGAGTTAATATTTTATACTTTATTTTCTTTTATTTTCTTTCTAAGTTTCCAAAGAGACATGAGCACATTTATTTTCACGTGTCACATGGGCCATATTTTTAACAAAAATATTCCACAAGTCAGATTCTGGATGTTCAAAAGGAGAGGTATTTAAATAATACCTGTAACAGTGACAAGCAGTGGCTGAAAAGTGAGTTGAACCAAGACCATGAGCTTTTTCTCTCAGCATGTGAGTTAATGGGCTAATGAGAGTCTGTCTGAATTACAGGGGTGTATGGAGTTGTAGCTAGAAGGATCATTTTAACCAACAGTCTTTTGCTGTGATCAGTTAATGCTGATAAAATGAGTTCTCAGCACCTATTTGGATCGAGTGATAGGTGATCCCTTTGAGTGATTTTAGCATGTAATTCTGTTTCTCCAGGGAATGCATTTCTCTGCAGCCTTGCCTGGTAAATGTAATTGTCAGGATAGTAGCAGCGTTTTCTGATTTTGCTTTCTCGTCTTGATACATGCCCACAGAAGGTGCTCTGGAATAATATTTTGGGCTCTCAGAGTCTGAGAAGTAATAAATAGTTTTGAAAAGTTAGAAACTTTAAAATTTATTACCAGGGATATACAGAACTATTTTATGGATCAAGATGCTTCAGATACAGAACTGCAGCTCTTCACAACAGTAGTAAATGTTGTCACTGAAAATAAGAGCAGATACAGGTTAGAATAAAGATCTCAGCACTGTGGAGTATGATTTGGGGATTTCTTTTTTTTTAATTAAGGTTATTGGAAAGCAACATAATTATTACTTGCACACAGAAGAAAGAAGATCAATGTGTGCTATACAGGAGCTCAAGAAAATAATCTCTCTTTAGAAGCTATAAACCTATAGCAATTTAAAGAAAAAATGAACAGAGTAGAGAGCAGTGGTGAAGCAATTATGAGAGTCACTGCAGAAGAGTGTTAAGAGATGTGCACTATTGGCCTTGGTTTCTCTAAGTTTTAGAGTGGCTCTGAGATAATTAAAATGCAAATGTGTAGTTCTGCCAGGCAAGAGAATGGCAAGCACCAGTCTCTGCTGTGGATTGTCACTGCAGGCTGGTAATCCAGGGTGGGCCTCCACCACACCCACAGTGCCACCCTCACCACAGCCCACTCTGTGCTCCTGCAGACAAGATCCCATCAAACTTCTTAGGCTTCAAACCAGAGGAGCCAGCTTCGTCTTGGTTTGCAGCCCAGGCATGTGCTCTCTGTCACCACTGTTTTCATGTTTTCCGGTGCACTTGGAAACTGGCAAACACAATGGAAGCATCTAAAACCCTTTGTTCCTCATAATAATTATTGTAATATCAATACCAGTTTCCAAAGTGGTTTTGTCTCCCTCCACTTGACTGCCATCTTCGTAGAGGAAGGAGATGCTTTAACAATATCTTAACAGCAGAATATTTTAAAGGAAGATCAATAAATAGAAATATTGATTGACCAGTGTCCCTTTAGCTAGTACACTGTTGCCTTTCTATCATGTTCTTAATAAAAATCATTATACTAAGAAGAAACTACTTGAATAGGTTAGAGCTATTACTATGTTGTTTTGCACATATACATACATCTACAGCTATCTATCATCTAGCTAGCTAGCTAGCTAGCTAGCTAGCTATCTAGCTATCTATCTAGCTATCTATCATCTGTCCATCTATCTATCTATCTGTCCTCTAAACTAAGCGTTCTCTAACAATTATTTATTTGGCCCAAAGATGCTGTTATATAAGATGACTGGAATTTCTTTCTGGTTGAGATTTCACTGAATTTTTCTGAATACACTTCAACAGTTCAAAGATGGTACAATAATGTTTTATTAAAACACTGATCAGAAAAAATGTATTTCAATTCCATATGATCCATTTAATTCCCTCAGAGCTGTAAAATACTAAACCTTAGTACTTTCAACCCTTTCAACATGATCCACTCAGAAAAAAAATTCACATTGGTATTAGTCCTTTTTTGGATGAGGTGTAAGAGTAAAAAATGGGATTTGGTGCAGTTGTTAGATGATATATGAGTGAAACATACAGCATACTTTTTAAATAAACACAGAAAATCATGCCTGTCTGATTGTACAGACTTAAATTAAATCTTCCTCATTCATAAGGAGAGGAAGTTTTCATAAAGTTTTTTGGAAAATTTTAGTTCAAATGCTGGAATGAAATGAAAGTAGGAAATAGTGTGTTTAAAGCCTGTGGAGGTTGATACCTAGAGAAATGTAGGTCAGTCAGATTACACCATACAGTCTCAGCTGCTGTGTTTTGTCATCTGCCTGTAATAAGAAGAACCAACGTAGGTAGCAGTTATACTCAAGAAATGTATTTTTCTCCTAAGGAGAAGAATGATTGATAGGAATGTAGCCATGCTGAATTGGAGGCTAATGTTGATGCTGAGCTCTGAAATACAAGAAATAGTGAGTGACATAGGGCAGTGAAGGATTAGACAAAACAACACAGATTTTTTTTTTCTCCTCAAAATGTCCTGCATCATAAAACTTATTTTCTTTGACTTAGAGAAAAATGCAAAAGGATCAGGAGGCAAAAAACTGAACTTACAAAACCAAGGAACACAACATCCTTCCCCAACACAATTTCTGCTTCTGAAATTGTTCAGTCTCTCACATGCCATGAGACCATTGGGCTCTGATGCTGTCAGGATCTGCACCAATATCCACATGCAGCATCTTTCTTCTCTCTGAGGTTCACTGGTAATTTTCCTCTGTAAAGTGGGTGGACACCACCACAGAAGACACAGCAGCTGATAGGTGCTATTTTATATTGTGCTGTCTTAGGTGTAATATTTCCCATCAGCAAAAGCATTTAACTCATAAATTAGAATGGCTGTTATTAAAATGTTTCTGAAATTTTATCAGAGCTAATTAATTTGTGATTATATTTGCTGAAGATGTAGTTGTCTTTTTCAGTATTGAATGCTGTCATTTTTCCTTAAACCTGACAGTTACATGTGTTGGACCTTAATACAGTTTATTTATGACTCTTTAGGGTTTGTGGTTTTGTTTTTTTTTTTTTAAATGAGTGGGAGGTTGTATGGGCACTAGCTAATAAAAGTAACTTCTTAAGAGCCACTCAGAATTTTTGGACTCTCACAAGATTCACTTGATTTTTCTCACATGGCTTTCTGCAAGTCAAATATATAATTTTGGTTATAATTATTCAAGAAGAATTCGGCAGCTGAATCTGTGTTTAAAAAGGTAAGCTGCTTGCTATATTCCTTCAAACAGTGTGGGAAAGGCTGATGCTTATCTCTGGAAAGGAATTTAAATGGTGTTCACGTGGGTTCACATGAGCCTAGAGAAGTCTGAAGGAGGGAGATACTGGACATAGTGAAATCTGTGGTGCAGGTGGGAATGTGTTGCCAGAGATGGTGCTGAATCTTTTTACAGTAAACTGATGGGTAAGGAAGAGCTCAGGAGGGGCTGACTTTCATGAGGAGAGAGCTTACAGTGGTGTGAGATGTTTTCTAAGGCTCAGGTTATGTAGTCAGTGCAGTCCATGGCTCCACAGGCAGCAGTGTGTACTTCACAGACCATCTCTGGATTTTCACTTTCACAGGGCATCCTGTACTCTGTCTTCATTAATGGCAGCAAATGCTATGTCACGGGCAAGCAGGCTGGCTGGGTTAAAGGCTATGTTTAAAGGTATGATTTCACCTCCACTTTTGCTGTAGCCTTCCTGGGAACAGGGAACAGTGCACCTGTGTGTCACCTCTGCTGATAAATTATTCTCCCCTCTGCAGCTTTGCTTTCCCTGCTCCTGCCCCCTTTGAGAGAGGAGCTGAAGGAGTCAGCTTTAGCCCACAGCTCTCTGCTGGTGCTCTGCACCTCTTCTTGTTGACTTGCTCACATGACCTGGGGCAAGAGGACTGACAGGTTCCTGATGCCAGACTCAATGTAATGTTTCTTACATCCCCCTCAGTGTAGTCAGGCTGCAGGGGCCACCCCTGCTGCTGACAAGTGTTTGGGTATTGCACAAGGGGCATGACATTTGGCAGCTGTCTCAATTTAAACAAAAAGGGGCTTCCTGCTGCAAACAGATTCATGTAAAGATGAGCACTTCATGATGGCACCAATTCATATCACAGGAAATTCCCAGGCTTGTTCTTGAAATGGACACTTCTAAAGGAGAAAATTATGGTATCAAGCCTGTGTGTTACCTCCAGGGACTGGAACAAGTTATTCATTCATTACTAATTTATGAGATTGATTATTCATTTGCTAAAGTGTATAGGAATGCAAATGCGTATTTACTCAGTTGGTGTCTCGAGGTATTAAAAGTCTGTAACAACATAGTTACAGGGAACTTAATGGTATTAAAAGCTTTACTAGTAACAGAAATATGTTTCAACTCTTGCCTTTTGCATATCATGGAATTCATTGGGGATACAACTGAACAGAGGTTTTCATAAGTTGTAAAGGTAAAGGGACTCAAACGATCAGGAGAATCATGTTAGTTGCAGATGATTTGGTAACATTTCTGGCAGACTACTCCCCTGTCCAGGATCTTTTCTTGAAAGAAAGTTTTTCTTTATTTCCAACCTGAATCTTCCTTGTTGTGGCCTAGGTTCATTGTTTCCTGTCCTGCCTGTTGTGAGCATGAAGAACCGATTTTGTTTTATTCTCTCACCTGAGTCTTCCTGTATTGGGAGAAGCAGAAGGATCCTTTCATTTCACTTGCAGGATGTTCTTATGTTATGTGTCTCCAGATAGAATATGCCTTTCCTACTGCAGAGTGAAGCTCAGTGGCAATCTTTTATGAGTCTTATACCCTTTTTTCATTGTTTTCTTGTATAGGCACTAGTTTTCCATACTGCTGTTGCATAGACACTCGGGGAGAGTGATTGATGATAAATTAAAAAAAAAAAATTGTGAGGATCTTATCATAGAGGGGGATCAAATCTCCTCAGCAAAATAGTTGATGTTTATCTGGTGGTGACTGGAGTCTCTGCTGTAAGGGCACTTGCAGCAGCATTTTCAGCTGTATGGGGTGAGCCCTTGAACCCCTGCTCTGCTCACTTCTTGTAATTCAGGCACCATCCAGCACTTGTTTAATTCATTGCTACATATCTTAACTACATAAAAAACTCCTCTTAAAAATCTTACCTCCACATAAAACACTGTCCTGCTTGACCATTTATGCAGGAACAATTTGTATTGAGCACTTAAAATGTCTTATTTATGCAAAATTCTGCAGCAGCAACCAGTAAGAGCAGTCTTTGGGACATAGGGTGTTAACACAACAAGCTATACAAACTAGACTAGGCACAACATGACCTGGGAGGATGGAGTCATTTCCAGAAGTGTAAACTCTTAGCAGGAAGCCTCCTGTAACTCTTGTGACTAACAGAATGGGAAGTCTTTAGAATATTTTTCTTTGGAAAATTAATATTTAATATTTTGTGTATTTTTTTGGTAAGGTAATGCCATCTGGAAAAAGAAATGTTTCTTTTTAAATGATACATATTACTTAATTTCTAATTTTTCAGGTGTATTACATAAGTTCATTTCTTTCTGTTTGAACAGATGACAGTTCATTTTCCCTTGATATTCCTTTGCAGAAGCTATAATTCCCTTCCTTGCTCCCCCACTGAATCCCTTATTCTTTCTCTGGGCAGAAGAGGAGACTAGGAAATTTCACGGTGCAGTGGAATCTTCTCTTAATATCAGAACCAAAAAGAGTCATCCGTGGGCAAGCCTTGGTGCTCCTCAATTTGAATCTTTTCTCCAGTAAGTAAACATTCCAACCAAAGTGAGAGTTTTGCATCCAGAAGGGTTCCTAGTTACAAACAGTTTTCTTTTTATATTTATCTTGGAATCCTGACACTCCAGGAACTGAGGTTTAAAATTAAAATTAAATTTACAATTTCACAGAATCAACAGAGAACGACCTGATGTGTGATTCCTTTTCAGGAATCTGGGTATCTCTCACTGGCACTGACATCAAACTGACCTCAATGAGCAAAGCATGTACCTTGAAGTACCTGGTAGAATCTCTGCTGTGCAGAAATAGTTGACTGGTTCACTGAATCTTGATTATTTGTTATTTGCTAATCTTTTATTTTTTTTTAAGGAATGTGAACATGGAAACTTTGATATGATTATACAATGAAAATAAAACATGGCTTAGATATGGATGAAATACCTTACAAATAAGATACAGGACAAAAAAGGTTAAATATTGCAAATATTCTGTGGAATGAGGAGAGAATTCTGATTTTCTGGTCTGTCCTGAAGGATTTGCTCTGATAGCTGGGGATTTATTGATTGAATCTGCATCATTCAAAGAAGCAAATTAGAGCTTTGCTGTCAGATTCTGAGAGTTCCGTGCTGTGATTTGATCTGTTTAAGCAAGAAAACTTTTTGTCTTTTCTTATTTGTTTTACTCCTGATGCACATGAGTCATCTTCCCACCTTGTTTACAGCATTGCTTCCGCACATTCATCGCTCAAATTATAGAAAGAGATCAATGATAAGGGATGTGCTCACTTCATTTGTGCTGTAGACAAATTACAAGTTTTCACTGTATCTTGATCTCTATTAGACAAATTTGTGCACTGGTTGAAATCCCTAGAAATGTTGGTGACTTGGAGTTTTGTGGGCAAGGAGTGGACCATGTCTCTGGTGGTCACAACACATGTGGGTCCTGATTCTGCCCTCAGCTGGGCTGGTGTTGCACCAAGTTATGTCTTCAGCAGGGAATCCTCAGTAGAAAATGTTGGTATCAAACCACTATATTAGGCAACTAAAAAAATCTTTGTGAATAATACTGAAAGGCATTGTGATTTTATTTGTCAGCAGTGGTGTTTATTTCCAAATGTACCTTGATATAGATGCATTTCTGATCATTTTTTCTTGATCTTGTAAATATGGCAAAATGAGGCAGATTAAGCTTTTACTGTAATCAATATATATCTTGATACATGTACCACTGCCAATGACTTCTCTTTATATTAAGCATCCCTAAAATGTGACCTCTGTCAAAATCTTACACCTACAACTGAGGAAAGCAAGGAGCATTGCAGCTTCTTGAAATGTTATGAGAGAGAAAGTATATTAAAGTGCATGGAGGAAGTCTATTACATTAAAATAGAGCCTGTTCTTACAGATGATGTCAAATTCACCTGGCTTTGTTTCTCATTAGTGCAATCAAGACTATGGCCTGTGCTAGATATAAGTAAATGTATGGGCAGTGAAAATTAGCTCTATCACAGAATTTAAAATGAACATTTTAAATGAACAAGGGTTAAATGAAAGACCGTTAGAGCTGAATAAGCATTTGGGAATATAGTACACCTCCCAGGAAAATCAGTGCTCAAAATTGTTGAAAAAATATTCTTCTTTTTTCCCCCATTTGTTTTTAATGCTTAGAAGATTTTATGCTACCCTCAGGGAATATGTTCCTTGGTGCTCAAAAAGCTGCCCTGGTAAATATTGGGAAGGCTGAAGGCATCACTTGATCCCTTGATCCAATGTGTGTACAACTGCGAAAAGGCTGTGGAGGCTATCCCAGGACTATGCATCCTCCCTGGGTGCATAGTCCATACTGTGGGGAGGCAGAGCATCTCCAGGGCTATACACTAGCTGAGTTGCTCAGGTTCTCTAAGAGTGCAGCTTGTAAATGCTAGCAACCCCTCATGATTGTTTTCACAATTTTTTTTTATAAAATATGCAAACCACCAAAGCATAGCAACGGGAGCCCAGCGCTGGATGCTTTTTGACTTGTGCTACATCACTAGCAGGGCAACAACCGGGGTAGCTCTGAGATTAATGGTCTTAATGTTATTTCTGCTAGTTGAAGATGTGACTCAATGCATTCAGATATGTCTTGACCATACAGTTCAAAATCTCTTTTATTTAATTGCCCACTTCTTCTGGTTTTGAGTCCCTCACTTTAGTGCATCATTTCATGTTCTCTGCCCCACTGTAAACTTAGAATAAAGTATTGGGGGGCAGCTGGTTAGCACTGCTGTACTAATCATAGCAATATCCTACTGCAGGTGGCCTGAGCTCAGTTTGGAAGTTTGCATCTAGGAAATTCAAACAGTTGAGAAAAAAAATACGAAACCTTCTTTCTGATGAACATCCTACCAGGAGAGCAGCTGGGGGAAACACTAGGAGGTTTTCTCTGGCCCTTTGTTTTTATAGCTTTTATGTTCTTGGCTCTGAATGTGCAAAGGGAAGCAACAGTAAAGGAACGAGACTTCTGTGCATGCTAGGAGGCCACACTTGTATGTAGGGAGACTGCATGATTTCAGTCTGGTATATGTTTTTTGTATCAAGAACTGGTTTCATTTCAGGTAAGATTCTTTTTGAAGTTTGGTTAGGGTTTTTTTCAGTTCAGTTCATGCAATCATAAAAGTACATTTCAGAATTACCTTTATGCAACTGCTATTGCAGGAATCAGCTTTCACTTGGTGCATGGCAAACATACTGCACTACTTCTTCAGCTTAGTACCCAACATTCAAAACTGAACATTGTGAACCTGGATGGACAGCAATATCCCCACTTATGTGTAAAGTTCATCACGTGCAGTTGCACAAATAAACAAAATAAGCTCACTCAACAGGGGAACTGTGAGTCAACAAAACAAACCAAGGCACTACCCTTAAACAGAAGCTATGTCTTGTCCATTGCATTTCAAAGCCAGTTTTTCCAGGTTCTCTGAGTACTGGAAAATAATGGAACTCACGGTGCCTTCCTGGCTTCTATTTATTTTGAAAGACCAGAGAGTAATTAATTAACTTTTTTTTTTAATTAGGTTGGCAATACCTTAAAAGAAGCCACGACATTGCACATGTAATATCTGCATCTATTTTCAGATGTCTAACCATGCTGTTTAATACCTGATTACTAAATACTGAAGCTCTTTGTTTACATTCATGCTTCACAGATGTGGCTTCTTCCACCCAGTTAAAAGTAGATGTTTTCACCACTAATCAGTGGTATATCAGCCACATGAAACTCTTTAATAGGTATTTGCAGTTTGTATTCTTTTAAGGGATGCTCTTCCATGTAAGCATAAAGTCATACAAGTAAAAAAGATAGTAAATACTTTTAAAAAACTTACCATTTTATTCAAATTAATATATTTTTACTCAATATATTTTTTGCAATATTTGCTCAAGTATAGTACCATGTTCTACATGCTGATGCATACACAGGTGCACGATCCTTATCCTTGACCTTCAGATTTCTCTTTTTATATCACCATTAAATGCCAATTTGTTACTAATGCACACTTTGCAATTAAAAATTTATTGCTTTAAAAGCAAAGGCAGTTTCCTTCCTAGTCCTTAATTAATCTTTATTTTAGACACTTAAATATTTATAGTGACTTACTTCTTTTTTTCATTATAAGCACTGTAGTGCTTCAAGAGCTTTTATGTTTTTGAAGAGTTTTCACTTTAACCACAATGGCTACTTGTAAAAAAAAATTCAGCACCTGTCTCAGTCCATAGACTGTGATATTATTTATGTTATTGTGATGTCAGCACAAAGATGTGAGGTTTAATGGTGGCAGATTGGCACAAAAAGGATCAGGTTTCCCCTAGGCCTCATTCTCCCTTGGTGAAAAGTTGAACAAAGTGCAGATAAACTGTGCCGGCTAGACATAAGCAAGGTCCAACTAGCTTCAGTGCATGGCAACTGCACAGTTAAGAGAACAAAGTATTGGAGCTATTGCTTAATCTTCTGCCTGCATCAGTATTCATGGTGCCAGAGCAGCACACTGCTCTCCCAAAGGACAGCAGCAGGGAGTGGCCGGGGGAGTTTTGCCACACCAAGGCAGGGTGTTTCCTGGCTCCTGTGCTTAATGAAAGCCACTGTCCAGTGTCTGCACAGAGGGCTGGGTTATGTTCCCACCCTTGGCCCACCAATTGATTCTACTGCAAACCACTTGGCCCAGTTCCCAAGACAATATTTTAGACTATCTCCAATTTGCTGAACCCCTGCTTGTCTTGCACATTTTCCCAATGGTGCCTGGACCTGAAATCTTCAACTAAGCCCTATTCAGTATGCAACCTTTCAGTTCCCCCAATTACTTAGTGCTTTTGGTAATGATGTAGCTGTAGAAAGAATAGATGCTGCTTCCTTATTTTACAGACAAACCTACTCTGGACCTGGATGGGAGTAACTGGCCAGCAGTAATTCTACAGCACACTTTCTCTGGCCTTCTTTCACTCTGTAGAGCCCTTTTTTCTCTATCAGCTTTTCTTTTTCTTTTCTGTTCTCTCTTTAGAGAAGGGAAAGTATAATTTATAAGAGGAATCCTATTTTCATACACTAAAACTAAACAGCTTTGCAATTGAAAAGCAGGATACAGGTGTGAAGGGAGGAGTTTAGGCTCGTAGTCAGGTATTTGCAACCTTTAGTGGGATTCTGCATCACATATTCTGCAGGAGGTCACACTTAGTGATCAAAGAGGACCCATAAGAAGGTCTTAATCTGTAAGCAATGGAAACAACCATGCCTTTCCTTTTGGCACAAGGAAGACTAAGGTGGACTTCTGTGTGCAAGTTAAATTAGAGAAACATCACTGTTCTCCTGCATGGTCAAATTGCCTTAAACAATGGGATCACCACAGTGTTCTGGGAAACACAGCAGGTAAAATTGCTAAGCGGATATGAGAAAACTGAAATCTAAATTGCAGTACAAGCAAATGACCTGCTGCTATAAACTGTACCCTTACAGATTTGCTTACTGATTGCAGCATGCTATTTATTATGTGTATAAGCTGTAGATTGATCAAGATTATTTGTTTCCATTTATATCTTGTTGGAAAGCAATGGGAGATCCCTGCTTGAATGAGGCAGATTACTGCCAGTCATTCTGATATGTGAAATAGGAAAATTGAATAAGCATTATTCTTGTCACTTTCAGCTGAGTTATTTAACTGAAACCATAGCTTAAAAGGTGGGATTTTCACACTGTTTAACTGGAAATACTTAATGTAGCCAGAGATCTATATTGATGCTTGAATGAATGAAATATAATTTTAAGTATTAAAGTGCTGAGTAAGGATAGCATAACAGTATAATTGGTGATGTGTGGTATGCATCAGGGATGTCAGCTGACCATATTAAGTGAAATCTTGCTCATCCTTATCATGTGAATGATTTCAAGGATGTCACTGTATGACACTCTTTTATAAAGCAAGACCATTACTTTGGTAATGAAATGGGACTGTGCCCACAGATTCTTTTAACAAGGTATGCATTCATTTATTCTAGTCCTGCAATAAAAATAGCTGATTAAATTGATGCTATGTTAACAGATTTCTCTTCCTAGTATACCTATATGTCCTGTACAGTGAGTTCTCTGTACAAATTGTAAGTCTGTGTTATGATTGTCCTGTTTTGCTTTGCTGGAGAGTGGTACCTTAATGAATGTCACTTTTGCGATGCTAGCAATAACTTCCAGCAATTCACAGTGAGACTATTTTCAGTTGCCTTCTGATAGCATCACCATTTCATTAGCCTTACCTTACTCCATAGGCAGAGCAGTTTATCAGATAACGAAGGTTGAGTAAGCCTCACCTATGTGCCGTGTGGCAAATTATGTCATTTCTTTGTCCTTACCTGTTAGATGTGTCATCTGTGTCAGTCTGCAGTGATGGCACTTGCACAGCACCTAGGACAGCTGACACAAATTTTACTTCTAGTTCTACCCCTTTCGTTGCAAGACCTGAGGCAGTGGCACAGCCTCTTTGTACTTGCACAATACTGCATCTCAAATAGTAAAGGATTTCAATGCCTACTGTGGGGAGGAATGATAACTCTGGAAGTCTTTAATATTCCTGCTGAGCAGAAAGGCACAATAAGCATGCCAAACTGAGATGGTGCATGAACTAGACAGTCTCTCAGAGATTCCCTGTTCTTAACCATTACTGATCAGTGTCTACCGCATAGAGAAGAGGCTATCTCCTAGAGACTGTCAGGGAAGCAACCCTTGTTCTTTGCTATCTCCACAGTTTTAAGTGTCAGTCCAAGCTTGTCCAACAAGGATACCCTAATGACCACCACACTCTTTTTTGTCCATCCCTCCCAAGGCAATGCTTACTCAACTGTGGAATGTTCCTCACACAATCCTTGTGTTGCGCATGTCCCTATGAAACTAAGTGGGGCAATTAGAAAAGTTCAAGCATTTAAGTATCGCTTCTTGCCACACCATGGAAATCTTCAGTAAAAAACCAGCTTGCTCCTGGATAAGGTAGCACAGTGTCTGCTGCCTCTAGAAGGAGAGCACATCACAAGCAGGTGGAAGATTGCTCCAGAACATCAGCCACAAGAAATCTCAGTGCTTTGGGACAGTTGGGACCAACTGAACAATCAGTTTCGAATTAAGGAGGAGACAGCTGGGAGGACTTGTGATCTTTTCCTCTCTTGTCATAGATATTGTGATATTGCCTGTCTCTAAATGAAATAACAATAGGGAAGCCTCAGGGCAGATTGTCTGCTTCCCCTCTCTTGGGGAGTATGCCTTATTTTGCTCAGCATATTAGAGGTGGCAGATCCATTGTAATGCAATGTCAAAGACCTTTGGGACTTAAAAAATGTTGTGTGTGTGGTATTGGAAGGGCAAAGAAAAAGCATTGACCCTCCAGATGTGATCTTTTCAGGTGGTATGTATTCACTTAGGTTGACCAAGCTTAAAGAAAATGAAATCATTCCAGATTGTCCAAACTTAGAGCAAGTATAATTATTTTAATTGATTGCCTCCATAGCTTTTAATCAAAACTCCTTGAGGAATATGGCAACCTTTGCATTACAGATTATATGATGTTCCCAATAAACTAGTTTTCTTAAAATCTGATTCACTTCTGCTTTAACATTTGACAAAAATGTTTGTTAGATCCAAACAGCAATTTGAGAAATACTTATCTGTGTGAGGAAGCACTTTGCCATGCTGATTGTTTTGTAGTCACACACAAACAAATCCAGGTGCAAACTAGCACGGTATTTTTTTTCTGTTTGTTTTACAGTTATTTTTTATTCACCTGTGTCTTGCTGGAAGTTGTTTTTTCATCTGTTCAGCAAGTAGAAACATTCTGCTTACTATGAGGTGGCCATTCATGAAGAATGTCATTCTTCCTCCACCATAAGGCAGAAGTAGAAACAATTGTTAACAATGCATAGCCAATAGAAAACAGCTGACAAGCCACCCACATGCTAAAAGTGCCTTGTCCAAACAATTCAATGGAAAATTAACAAATGTGTCTGCAGAAATCTGACCATTAACAATTTCCAAGTGGAAAATAGGGCTGGATGGTACATTTTCAGACTATCTCTACTGGATGTAGTAGGACAGTAGGGTTACATCCTCACGCTCCTAGAGAACTGAATCAATTTTTGTTTATATAAGAGTTGCTCAGCGCAGTTCAGTTTAAGTTAACTGAAGGTATGGAATTGGTGAGTGTAACAAAGGTGCAACAAACCCAGTCTGAACATTTTCACTGAAAACAAAGTTGCATAAATGTGTTGCCTGCTCCAAGGATCCAGTGAGTTGATTTTGGCCATTGGCTAGGTACCCACCTGGCTGCTTTCTCAATCCCTCTCCTCAGAAGAGGAGCTCAAAAATCTCGTGACACAGAATGAATTAGATCATTTGCCAATTACTGTCACAGAGAAAACAAATTCAGCTTGGAGACTTGAATACCTTGCACTAGACCAACAAAACCCTGCTAGCTGAAATACCAGTCAACCTGAGTGGTGACCTTTTAGAGTGGACAGGTGTTGGAGTAAGTACATGCTGGCATAGGAAAGTCTTTTTGCTTGGACAGAATAATGATTTCATGTTAATTGAGGCAACCTTTGAAGGAACTTATGCAGACACACTGATTTGTACGTAAACCTCATTTGTTTTGAACAGTTGCCATTTCTCTGTATAGAGTATGAATTTCAAGAGCAGTCAGTGTTCCAAGGCAGATAGTTAGAAGTAGCTTTTTCTGCAATATCTCTTGAGTCTGATTTCCCTCTTTTGTGCAAGGCTCTTAGGACTTATTCCAGCTAGTCTGCAAGAAATTTTTTGAGGGCAAAAAATTCTGAGTTTCACAGGTACCTTTGTACAACTTCACATTCTAGGGTAATTAGAATAAATAAAGGGGTTTATTTTCAGAGTTCTTTACAAGACTATCCATAGTTTAGGAAATAAAAATTTAATACAATGATAATTATAATAATCCTCTGTACAGACCTGAAATAATCTTTTTGTGTTTTGGAATTTTGCATAAATGGGTACCTAAAAATGTCTACATGAGATCAGACAGGTCTGTCTACCTAAGCCAGTATCCCACCTACAAGAGTAGCCAAAATACCAAGTTAGCTTAGCCTAGCATGGCATATTCAGCTTTCAGGATATTTAACACTTCAAGAAGCCATGCAAACATTTTTTGTCCTGAATAGACATTGAGTAACCACTATGAAAGTACTGGAAGAAAATTCTCCTCAGGTTTCTGGTTCACTTCCCAGTGGCTGGGGTCACACTATGCCCCATCCCTCCTCCCACCTCCTGGTTTTCAATGAAAAATTACATGGGTAGGTAGTAGAAGGGAATAGTGATAGCAACCAAGGTTACTGATCTGGGCAACCAAGAGTTATGGGGCCAGACATGCCCCACAACTTAGTTGCCACCTATGCAACCAGAGATCTAGTCAGCCAAAGTCAGTCAGAACATTTCCATCATAAAGTCATTTCCTAACCATGGCCTTTTATCTGATCAGAGGCATTGGCCATCCCATGGTGCGAGTCCCAAGCCCTTTACTTGTAGCGTAAGAGTGTCAGGGCAAAGTCTTTAATAGATCTGCATCAGATGAAGAGAATATGGACACAGGGTTCAAGCAACCTTGCTTATTCACTAAAACAGTGCTATTTTATCACCATAATAAACAGAAAGTTGACAATTCCATACCTCCTATGTCTATGTGTTTGTCTGGAAAAATTTCTATGCCTCCCATCATGAGACACAAGAAACAGTTAAGATGAAGACCACTAACTACACAATAAAGACCATTTCCTTCTTTTTGGAGGGGAGAAAATTCAATATCCTTTCTTATTTCCATAAAATGAGACTTTTGTTTACCAATCCCTTTAGTCTTCAGTAGCAGTTGGATGCTTGGATGACAGACCTAAGGATCCTCAGAAAATCCTAGCCTAAAGTCTGCCTGCCTGAGTAAGCTGCACTATTTGAAGTTAAAATGGTACATAAGTCCCTCTGTGGATATGTTTATAGGAATCTAAAATCGTGTAATTGCACTAATGCTCTCTAACATCAGTATGTTGCAAGAGATGACTAAGAATTCAGAAAAAGGGCAGAAATAATGAGAAGAATTGCAACAGCTGTATTTAAACCAGACCAAAGGACAACCTCCCTTGGCATCACCCTACAGCACTCTGTAATGCTTCTTAACCTGAAGGTTTATACTGTGCAGCTTTGTGTAAAACACAGACTGGTACTGGTCAATGTTTCTTTCACCACTACAGTGCCTTGCTTTTTGAAGCCCACACATGTTTGCGGCTTCCCACCACATCCTGTGGGAATAAGTTCCACCCTTTAATTATGATCCTTATGGAAACCATCCTTTCTTGTGTTTCATGTTTTAAACTTGCTAACTGCTCATTTTATTGTGATTGCTTCCTTTGCTGTGAAATAAAGTGAAAATCATTCTTTATTCACTTTGCCAGTACTGTTCATGATTGTCCTGGGGGTCTGTCACAGTCCTTTTCCTCATTTGTCTCTCTTCCATATGAAAATCCTAAATCCTTTCATTTTTCTTTCCTAGTACAGAAACTATTAAATACCTTTGATCATGCTGTCACCCTTTTCTTTATCCTTCTATTGCTATCCTGTCATTTTTGAGATGAGATGACTGGAACTGTATTCAATAATCAAAATGTTAGATGGGCAATGGGTTTCTTTGGCAGCATTATCGTCTTTCTTCTGCTGTTTTCTGTTCTATTCCTAGTATTTCCTAATATACTGCTTTTTTTTTTTTTTTTGACAGTTGATGAGGATTTAGGTGACACTTTCATAAGGCTGTCTCCAAGCTCTCTTTCCCAACTAGTAGTTAATTTCACTGTGTATTTATAGATTTCCCAGGGTACAGGTAGGAGAGCTTAGTCATTTAGCCTTGAAAACACAGCTGAATTACAAGAGGGGTTGGGATGTAAGTGGAAGATTGTTGATAGAATTCTATACTTGCTCAGTTCTGTTGGCAACTTTTATTCTTCTAGGTTTTGTTGTACCAAAGGTTTCTCTCATGTATGTGAGGCAGTGTGAATATTTTTTGCAGATCTCACCTTTTTAGTGGGTTGTTGATTATTTTAACAGGACATTAACTCTAACAGAAAACTCATTCAGGAAAGAGTTCCTTCAATGTTGTTTAGAGAGGATTTTGCAAATTTTACCACTGTAAAGCATATCCTGACCAAAACCAAGGGAATCCAAACAAATACATAATCCTCTGCAGTACTGACTCAATGGAGATTTTATCCCATAGCCTTCAATATCAGGTAGAGATGCATAGCACTTCTGTCTTTTTCATGGCTGAAATGTGCTATTAGTATCAGAATGATTGCTAAAATGGAGTTCTGGGGCTTAATGAAATCTGGAATTAAGTAAATCACTTCAGGACTGTAAAAACCTAGCTGTGAAAGAACTTTAAATAGTTGTTTCTGAAAGAGTGCTGACAGAATATATTGCTGCAAGTCAATCAGTCTCACCTCTAACTTTAAAAAAATTGCTACGTTATATTTCAATGATTGCTGTCAAAAATCTCTAATGGGCCAAACACACCTCAGTATCATATCACAAGTAGAGATCTTTTTTAAATGAGGTTTTCAGCTGTCTCCTTTTATGGAGTGGAGTCATTTGACTTTGTCCTTGTTACCATAAGCTTTTGTTTTCAAATTTGTGGCTGCACTACCATACAGAAGGTAGACATCCATTAAGTTTTCCTCCTAACGCAGTTTTCTCTGAGCAACATTTCTGCTCCTTACTAATTCTGTTTATCCTATGTGTTATAGGCAGAGTTTTATTAGTCTGGGTTTTATATCTCCATTCCAGTCTAAGTCCTGGGGATCTTGGAAAGATTGACAGTGGAAACATTTCATAGCTGTGGTGGGCTGACTTTGGCCAGCAGCCAGGCACTCATCCATCTAGTCTCTCACTTCCTTTTCCCAGCAGAACATGGGGAGAAAATATGATAGGAAATCTTACAGATTGGAATAAACACAAGAAGATAAATCACTGATTGCCATCATTGGCAAAAAAAAAAAACCCTAGACACAACTTGGGGAAAATTAATTTAATTTTTTGCCAATTAAAAATAGCGTAGGAAAGTGAGAAACAAAGACAACACTAAACCCACTTTCCATCTAACATTTCCTTTTCATTGGCTCAACTCCACTCCTTAATTCCAAACTCCCCTAACCCCTTCCACCACAGCCTGTTGCACTTGGAAGCACTTATCCCAGTCTTTCAGTTTCATTTTGATTTGGAGAGTTAAGAGAGCTTCTTGATACAGTCAACTCCCCTGTCTGTTAAGGACAATTGGAAATTACAAAGCTAGACTTTATGTAGAATAATGTTGAGTACAAAGGGATAGCCTCAGTTACTAGACCACAAATTAGGAGGCCAAATACATTAACTAGTCCAAAAGATAGCAAATGAACTCTTAGTCATTTGTTTAAAAGACATTTAGGGACATGATTTTCTGTGCTTGTTTTGGAAAGTCATTTACTCCAGTACATTGTTTTTTAAACAAGAAAGGAGTCAGACTTCTTTCATTTTTAATGTTCTCTGTCAATTGTAAGAGCTTGGAAATGTAGGTATGCAAGATAATAATTTATATAATTACTCCTTTCATAGTTCTGACTCCCTGTGCACTCCAGGAAGTTTGATCTGAGCACTTCAACTTCTGAAAGCCCACAAAATCCCTAAAAATCCGAGGGGGAAATAAAAACATATTTTATGAATTAATAACCTCATAAAAGGGGAAAGCAATCTGTTTTGGACAAGTTTTGGTTTAGTATTTTATAGGTGACAAAATTACCAAATCCTTGATTCTTTTACTTTTCAGAGCATACTCAACCTTTTTAGATATCTTGAGACTGCAAAAGCTGATCACCAACAGCAGGTTTTTAAATACCACTGCTCTTCTGACAAGTAAGTTCTTTATTCTCAGATTTTTTTTTTCTCTCTGGTATTCCTGACTTGTATTTTATTCTTGTATTTATTATATGGACTATCACATTCATTTTCTGGGCCAAGTAAACATGAGTGCAAACTGAATAGCATGGAACTGCTCTTAAATCTCCCAGCTAGAATGAAACCTATCAATATTACAGATAGAGCTCAGATAAAGCACTGGCTTACCTAATTATCCCAACTTGTAGAGCCAATGGAATTGCAGTTGTATCTCTGGGTGTTTTGGGAAACCTTTCTCCAGGTAAAATATTTTTTGGATGGGAAAATTAAATTATTTAAATATTTGTATGTTCTTGCTGGACTTAGGGAAAGGAAGCTCAAAGAATTTGGAAGCTGCTGGAAATAAATGTGTCTGAGGATAGCCTCTACAGTTAGAGGAAAGAGTGTTAGAAGAACTGGGAAGGATTGGGAAAAGCAGAGAGGAAAAAATATTTGCATTGGAATGAGGAGGAAGAGGATCCTTAAGAGGAATAGAAAAGTTCCTTTCTGTTCAGGACTTGCTGAGGGAGAGCTTCAGACCTTATTAAAATTTTAGTTTTCCTGTACATAAAGTTTAACTTTTATAAGAGACTGCATTTTAAAAAGCTATTCTAAACAATGAAGTTCACTTATCCTAACTTCTTAAGTGAGAGATCTTATATATCCAGAGACTGCTGCTCCAAAATACCAATGGAGATTCTCATATCACTACTAAATTTCATCTTTCTTTCTAGTTTCATAAAATTACTGTAAATACAATGTTGTTTGCTACTTCTTGGAATATATTTCAGTTATTTCACTTCAGTGTATCCAGTAGATTTTATGAAATGCAGTGCCTTGTTACAGGTTGGTTCAGTTTTGATAATCATGTTTTATTACTCTACATATTTCTGTGATAAAGAAGAGAAGACATTGAATTTAGTTTATACAGTATCAAAAATTTCATGACCTTGTACATCATAATTAAGCATGTTTAGCTACCAGCAGTCTCCAAAACAAAAGTCTTCTGATGTATTACTTCTTATAAATGAAGAAAAAGTGATATAAAAAACATGCACTACTTAATAACTGCCCATGGCAATAAAGATCTTTGGATTTATATTTATAAAAACAACTTCCTTCTTTCTTATTGCTTGTTTGGTTGCTTTTCAGCCATTTTAGCTTTTAGCACACAGCCAAACTTTTGAGTCTTATTTGGGGTCTTAAAGAATCCCAGGGCCATGGCTTCCATTTCTCTCTTCCCAGGAAGCAGAAGTAGTGAATATATCACGAGTTACTGAGTGATCCACCTGTCTGCACTTCTGGGTGGTTCACTTTCCTATTTGGGCCAGAATATGTCAGAGATGTGCTTAACAATACAAGCTTCCCTATCTACTTAAGTGACCATTTAGTTGTACTTTGCTAAGAAGACGGACAGGCTAGAGCCAGCAGCTTCCATTCTTGGATTTGTCTGTGACAGTGGATTTGTGCAGTTTTGAAGCTCTGTCCTGTTAACCACAAAAAGCAGACCTTATGGAAGATGAGGCTGTTTGACACAATGAATCCAAGCTGAATAATTGAATTACTGAATCTCTGTGGCATTAAGCATGTCAAGAACTGTGCACGAAACTGATTTATTGGTTCATCAACCCAGGAAATAAATAATAAATTGTGAGTCAATCTAAATGGAGAAAACGCAAGGTTTAATTTTGAGATGAAGCAGGGGGGACAAGTTCCAAGGAAGAGGTTCCATTTCTGCTTAGACAAATTAATTTCTTTTCATTAACAACATTGTGTTTTGGGGCAAATGCTACAAAAGCAAAGGAGAAGGATAGGCATATACCCACAGGTGAGGTAGTGGTGGTCCTATCTCCTTTTACTTTGTAGAACAGCATTGTATTAGTCACAGGGCACATCCCCTCTTCTACTAAATAATACTGGAACACAAATCCCTCTCCTCTGATCATAGCACCTATCAGCTTCCTTGGTTCTACAGCAATTTGTTAGAGTTTACTTCAAATTATTCAGTGTTCTCATAAAACATTATCCCTACACAATGTCAATGAAGCACATGCTAAATGAAAATATCATAGAAAATACTTGGCCAGAGGAGTTATCATTGAGGGAGATTTTTTGCCAAAGATCTCAGGAGGTTCACAATTAGATGTTTTCAGTATTTTGCAGACAACCTGGAAGCCAACAGAATATCCCTGTCAATGAAATTTGCAAATTATGCCAACAGTCCGGACCACTTGCTCTATCAATCAACCTGGATTCCTTGGTAACCTCAGCCCATCTGTGTATAGCAACATACTGAATTTAGGGCTGAAGAGTACTGGCTTCATCGAGAGAAAGAGGAATTCTGAGAGGACCTAATCTTTGAGGGACATATTTCAGGAATCACAGCAGATTAACAACTTCACTGAAAAAAAATGATAACAGAACAGTGGTTGTTGCTTTGGTTGTGAGTCTGATGAGACTGAAACTAGAAGGCTGTGTTGTGGTGTATCTGCTTTAAGAAAGAGTGCTGTAAAAAACATAGAGGGTCAGAAGAAATTATCACTCTGTCTTTCTTCTGTGCATTTACTTTGTAATTAGTTTTCTAGAAAAGGGTTTGTTCCCCTCAGTTGGTATTTTTAAATTATTCTGGCTTTCTGCCAAAGTGTAGCAGTAAATAATATGGTGGTTGACATCACTAGTTTGATAATCTAGACTGGGAAGTACAATATTACCCAAAAAAAAGTGGGTAACCTCCTTTTACATCTTTTTGTCCCTGCTTACTGTATTGTTGACTGGCAGCATAATTCCTGTAGTCAAAATAATGATGGGGGAAAGTCTTTCATTACTATAATCAGTCCTGTTCCACTGCTGTGAGAATATCATATGACAGATTATTTTGACAGCTACTTTCTTTACATTAGCTACTTATATTAGTAAAAGTGGACCTATATTAATCACATTTAGAGAATTACATAAAAGTTCCTGATATATTTATTCAGATTCTTGATACTTTCTTTTTGTTTTCATAGAAACCATTGAATGGCATTTCACATTTTTATCTTTATTTGTTTATTATATATATTAAGGGGATTTATTAGTCAAATTAGCCATTCTTTGTACTGAGTAAATAGATCAGCGTGTTTTTTCTGTACTCTGCAAGATCTTAAAATTAGCAGATTTCAGTCTCTGCCATGGAGCTTTTCCAGACAGTAGAAAGTAAGATTTTCTGCTTTTATCAGCTCTCAAGAGATAGCTCTGCATGAACTAGATATTGCATAAAGCTAACCTGAATAAAGTGAAGAAAATACCTTCTCTGAACATGCAGACAAAGCTACAGATATCAAACTTCGATTAAACACTTCTGTCAGAGGCTGTTTTCTCCAGTCACTTAAACTCTCCCAGCTCAGTGGTTTGATGGTCAGCAAATATTTACCAACAGACACATAATATTTGAATACTGCATGTTATTTAATGTAAATCCAGATATTGAATTTAAGAAGTTTGGCAGTACATTGTTAAAAATTCATTTTTAATTTTAAATTCTCTTGTTTGAAATGAAAGGATAATTTAAAATAAAAATATATATTTAAATTGAAAAAATGCACCTTTTTAAAAAATACAAACAGCAGTTTCAGCAAAATTCATTCTTTTATTAGAAAAATATGTGTGACTTCCTATGCAGGCTGCCTGCAGGACAAGGGAAAATGAAGCAAGCAGCTCTACTTGGCATGGCTATTTGGAAGCCCTTGAGGTGTTAAAGAAGTGAGATAGTGGCTTGCCTAAGGCAACAACTTTGTTAAACTTAGATGTTGATTTGTTTATTTAATAAGCATAACAAAAGGCAAAATACTAAATTAATTATCTTAGTGAAAATAAACAGAATTATTACCATAAAGAAAACCAATATTATTTCTTATTTAGGGAATTGCAGAACCAGATTAAATGGACACTGAAATATAAAGGGAATATATATTTTTTGTTTCAGCTTTTAAAGACAAGATAGCATCCAGGCAAATATATTTGAGTTCTGTCTGGTAGTTATACAATTTGAAGAAAAAAGAAGCTAAATATGTATTTGATCTTTCTTTTTTCCTAGATATGCACCTTGAGTCTTAGGCTCAACCTCCAGCTCCCCAATGTGAAATTCTGTTCAAATTAGCATAATAGATTTGCTTTCAGATATTTTTTCTCAGATTTCTAGCAGAATTTCTGCAGTAGAAGCCAAATGGTACCAAATTCTTTGTTGTAGAAAAAGGCACAGAAAATTCAGAGGAGTGTAGAAAGACTATAAATAAAAAACATTAGCCTCTGACCCAACAATTGTCCAGAAACAAGTGCAATTATGTAGACAAATGGTGCTAATCACAATCTTCTTTCCCCACAGTGTGGCAATTGCTCGGCATAGAGCAACGCTCAATAGATAGATGTGCTTTTGACATCAGCACGATGGAATATGCCTGCCCACAGTGAGATAGAGCAGTCATTGACTGGGCTGACAGCTATAACAAATGAAGATCTTGGCTCAACGGGAGATGTTGAGCACCTGTGACACTTGTCTTTGCTAATTCAGATTTTTGCAGTTGAATGCAAGAGTGAATATGAAGGGTCACAGTCACCTGGTTGTGGGGACAGGGTGAGCAGCAGAGGGGATGTCTGAATGAGGAAATCAGCTTTAGGGTGCCTCTAATCAGTCAAGAAATACCAGGGCCACCAGACACAAAAAAGGGAAAAATTCGGATTTCAAATTGTATTCAGGGATTACCTGTTCCCTCAAGATTTTGTGCTGGAGCAGGCATTGCCTGCCTTTGCCACCTGATTCTGAACCCACACGCAGCACCTTCACTCCCTGCAGCAGTGGAAGCTCTTTGCAGCCCACACTTCCTCTCCGATCCCTCAAGGGGACCCTTTGAGAGGACCCCTGTGTAATTCCCACTTTGAGGGGGCACTCTGCAGGGGTGCTTGCGGCAACAGGAGGAATTAAGTGGACAGGTTCTGCTGGGGTATTGGGTGCCATAGTCACTGCTCTCATCCTCAGGGATTCTCATTCCTTGAAAATCCCATGAACACAGGTCTATCTAACTTCTGGTATCTGATGAAGAAGGGTCCTAGGTTTAGTCATGCCATCATCTCACACTCTTCCAGCTAACACAGAGGAGGAGTACTTGGAGGGCAAGACCTTGGGGGATTCTGCTCCTTTTAAGGGCTGAGTGAGCCTTCCAACATGTCTAGTTTCTTTATGTTGGCCCAAAGCAAATATTCTCCAGAACTAGGAGCTTTGGCTAAGTGCCTAAACATAGGCAGGACCACTGTGAACGTCAGTCCTCATTCCTGTAAGTGAAGAGTTGGCCTCAGCTCCTCACAGTGCACAGGCAGGCTGCTGCTCTGCTCCTGCTCTCCAGCAGGCAGAGGCTGCTGCGCCTTCCAGGTTTGGGTTCTCCCAGCCTTGCTCCTGGGGGCACAAATCATGGATGGCCCAGCAGCAGCCCTTCCAGTGAGCACAGGATTCTGGGCTGAAAGGGTCTGCAAGGTCAGCAAACCAGCCCTTTGGCTGAAGAACCGTGCTGCAGCACTCACAACATTAAAAATAGAAGAAATCTATGTCACTGCAGCTGGGATCCCTGGGGCTATGGAGTATGTCTATGACACCCTGCCCACAGGAGCTCCTCCTGGGACTCTGGCAAAGGGCTGCAAATTCCTGACAGACCAAGGAATTTGGGGCAGAGAGTGAGCGTTTAACATCTTTTTAAGCAGGAGTGCCACATTTGAAGTATGATTCTCTCATTCTGATAGGACAGGGCAGGTTCAGAACAGTTTGGCTAAATGTAATCCTGTGTAGCTCAACATGCATAGTATTTTTGTATTATAGTAGCAATAACCAGTTAAAAGATAACACGTATTAGGCAGATACAGACACATTATTTGCCTGTCTTGTCAGGGTAGAAATGAGCAAAAAGACAGAAATACAGTTCATTAAGAAGGAACTAAGCCATATAATTATCCTAAGAAAATTGTCTTTGTCTTTTTTTTTTTCTAATGTTCTTACTATTCACCGAGATTTATATATTGAATAGAAGAGCAGCGCATCCGTCTTCTGGCCTATCAACTTCATCATGCTTGGGGAGCAGAGGGGGGAAAAAAGGAAAAGAAAATATTTGAGTGTGATAGTATGAATTATTTTATGCTGCCATATGGAGTTCAACTGTTTTTTTAAAAAAATGAGATGTCCATTTCAATGCTATTTGTTTTATAATAGAAACTTTCCTTTTCTTCATCCTTCTACTTCCAGAAATGTCTTATTCTGTGTATTCAATCCTAGCTGAAAGGTCACTGTTGTCCTACAAGAGAGACCTCCCTCCCTTTCCCATCACTCCTGGATGCTATAAATAGGGCTCTGTTTCTCTGAGGCTGAGATCCATCAGTGGGAAGGTGCACTGGGAGCAGCTGAGTATTGCCCTCCGCTCCTGGAGGTTAAGTATGTTACCCCTGGGTGCTGCAGAAATTGTGGGAGGAGAGTGATGGGCAACCCCACCAGTCCTACTGGCTCTGACTCTACAGCACTTAGCATCCTGACCACCCTTCCACTGCACTCCACCATTAATTTCAATTAATTCAGTCTCTTTGATAAATAGCTCCCTAGGTAGGTAATCTTTAGTTTTATATTAAATTTCTTAGTCTAGGCATTTAACATTTGTATTTGTATACACATTTTTCTTTCTGTAATCTTGACTTTGACAAGGCATTGATGAAGTAACACATCTTGCAACATGAAGTAGTCAAAGGGCTGCTCATTCCAACCAATTTCTGACATTTTTAAGCACAGTAATTGCATTTCATTTTATTTTTGTCTTATGGTGGTATTCAGTAGGAGTTCTTATGGGTTGAAACTCAAGTCTATGTGAATAATGCTCTGGGCTTTATTCTGTGATATTAGGAGAGAAGGCTTGTCATTCCAGCTTGTGCTGTGAAGAAACAAGAGACTAAATAACCAGTGTGAAATGGAGACAAGACTCTGCTTGGTGATTTCTTTGGTTTGTGATCAGAGACCTTTGGCTGCACTGGATGGTTTGAGTCAGAGTAGAACAAAGAGCAGCAAGCCCAACACTAGAGGAGGATTTGAGCTCTAGGAGGAAAGCACAGTCTCAGACCCCCTGGCAGACACGTTTATGGAGAGATAGCCTGTACTTCAAGAAATGGCTGTGAGGGCATAAAGGGACTTTTTTCTGCTTGTATTTTCATACTTCCTAAATTAAACTGTGCCTATGTGCCTTTACAAGCATCTCTCTCTTCACTTGCTTATAAAAACTCAGACCAGGTCCAAGTTCTTGCTATTAGTAAGAAACAGTAAAGATGTTTGAAGAAAAGAAACAAGAAAGACTTACTACCTGCAGGTAAAAGCTCGGAGGGAATAGGGTATAAACAGCACAGAAGAAATCTTTAGGGAGTCTACCTGCTAGTGCTTGGCATGCTTTTACTCAGTGTCTGCAAAAGGAGATTTGGTGCAAAGCTGAAAACACTCAAGAGGCAGAGCAGAGGGTGCACATGTAACATCAGGGAACTCCTGTCAAAATTAGAAGAGTCTCTGAGGAAAAAAGCATAAGAATAGATAAATACTGTTTTGCAAAACAGCTACATCAGTTTAATTGTAGCCTTTCAAAACATCTAACCTTGAACAGACAAGGAGCCTCAGAGGTTTCAGAATGATGATTTGAAAGTATGATAAGGTTGCAAACAATCTGTTAATTTTGGCTTAACTGTAGTCTTTTTTATCCTTAATTATTGGCAATATTTTCCATGTATTGCCACACAAAAGGACAGACTGGAGACTCCTAAAACGTGACTCTTTTAAGGCAGTGAGAGTGTATCGCATATCAGAAGGGGACTTGATCAGTCCCCAGCAAATTAAGAATGTGTATTCACTATGCTTGTAATAATCATTGTATGTTTTATAACATTACATTTAAGCAATTGTTATTTCAGTCTTATGGAGCAAAGAGTGCAATCACTGAGATCTAACTTTTAAATAGTGGATTTAATTGACACTAGATGAAGAATATTCACAGCCCTTCAATAGCTGGTATTGTCTCTCCCCTTATCCTACATGATTGTTTTAATTTAAACTAGCTCTCTGTTTTGTGCACAGAATTATTGACGAAAATCTGTCTTTCTTCATCAAATTATTAGCTAAATCATCCTTTTATTTACAAGCAGTACTGTGTCCCTGTGCCCTAAATCTTGCTGGTTGGAAGAGTGGGAGGGGAAGCAATTTCATTAAGTAAACTTTATTGACACACTGGAGCTGTTGTTTAATAGCATGGCTCCTTGGAGTGTAGTGCAGGTAAATTGAATGAATGCCACAGAATATCACTTCCCTGCATTGCATATTTCAACCCGCTGCCAGGCAGTTTGGGATGAGCAGCCAATCAGGAAAAAGGCTTTTCCAGCCTTGCTGGTGTGGCTGGCATTTCCCGTTCTGCTCCCAACGAGATGCCGAGTGTTACCCATGTGTTCCTCGCAGTGTATTGAAAGGGATAACTCTGGGACTCTGTATTGTGCTCACCTGCTGCATTTGGAAGGCAAATTGTGGATTGGCTCTTCAGCCATGTATCCAAAAATGCCTTTTTATGAAGGAGGAAAACTAGCGTGTGAGTCTGAATGAAAGTGCTGTGAGTAAACTATCTAATATTAAAACCTCAATACACTTATTCTGCATGAGAAATCAGACTCTAGAAGGATAAGAGATATTTGCTGGAGCTGTGCTTTTCATTAAGTACTTTGGAATAAAAGGAAAAAATGCAAAACTTCTTTGTTTAACAGTTTTTTGATAAAACAAAAGCTGCAAAGGCTTTCACTATGTATATTCATATACAATTTTGCCTGGTACTATTTCAGTTACTGTTTCTGTTGTTAAAATCTTTGTGCTAATGTCTTATTGATATATAAAATGAGTACAACTGCTCCTCTCAGCTGATTGGAACACACATGCTTTTCTGCACTGTTCTTCAACACTGCCCACTGCATGATAAAAGACAGTATCCCAGTCTGTTGCACCTGTACTTTCAATCACTTCATTTAAAAGTCAAGCCAGATATGTAGTTCTGCAATATAACAGCAACTTCTTACAGCTTTAACCCTTGAAGAATTTAATTTTCCTTGATTAAGACTGAGATGTAGAGACACAGTTTTACAGTTTTGCTTGAAGAGTGAAATACAGCCACTCAGCTAGTTTATATTTCACTCTGGAAAATAATAAGAGGTAGAACTTTAATTACAATTCAAACTTTTCTCATACTCATTCAATTCAGTGTTTGAAAAGGTTTTTATCTAATCTTTTATCTAGAAACAGTTTTTTCTTTACTTCAAATGCTCTTTTTAATTTTAAATGCCTGTGAGATGACAGAGCTGGGTTGTAGGGGAGGGGCACTGTTTTTTGCGGTGTGGACCAGAGTAGTTTAGAGACACAGGGAAGTTTCAAGCATGTAAATCCTTCTCTAGGTCTGACTTGTGCACCTTCTAACAATCATATTTAAAGAGTTGCAGTGATTTTTGCCCCTATGGCAGGCTGATGATGAGACTGACTGTCCTTTAGAATGTTCTTTGTCATGGCACACAAGTATATTTGGGGGTGGATGGCTCTTGGGGCAATCATTTTCAGTTCCTCTCCTGACCTTTATGCCCTAATACGCCATGGACATCCTCAGATGTGCTGCCAGATGCTTTTAATAAAGAAACCCAAGCTGTGGTGCAGCCTAGTGAAACTCCAGGCACTCAGAATCTGGTCCTCTGCTCTGAGCTTTGGCCCATGATGTGAAGTCCAAAAGGTTAAACTGCTTTTAATTTAATGTTAGATTAACATGCCTTTTGACTGGCACTGTGTGTTTGTGTGTTTGCAGAAAATGATGATGTCTTGCATGAGTAACCCTGAGCAATTTACTAGCTAATATTCTTCAGTGCTCTATTACTTTACTTTCATTAAATGTGTGCTTTGGCAGCCATTGCTTGAGGTCCACATTTCATATTTGTGCAGAAAACTGCACATAGCATAACATTCTATGCTAATGATTGTGCCTGAAATAAAAATATTCTGCAAGGCTTATTGTGTATCTAATAGAATGAGAAGAAAATATATTTGCATGATGCCACCTCACAGGTCCTTCCAAGTGCAACAGACAAATTGTGGCAGTTTCAGGGCACCCGAGGAACGAGGCAGATGCAGCAGGTCAAGGGAAAGCTTCTACTTTATTTTAAAAATCTGACTCCATATATACATTT
>JBBMKD010000102.1:87351121-87365367 GCA_037834095.1 Argya squamiceps
GGGAAGGGGAAGGGGAAGGGGAAGGGGAAGGGGAAGGGGAAGGGGAAGGGGAAGGGGAAGGAAACCCCGAGAGGATGCCGCACTCTGAGGACAACCTCCCTAGACCTGGGCCCAGTCCACAGCCCATGCAATGACATAGGCACAACAGACAGGCAGGAGACTCCAGCTTGTCTCCAGCACAAAAGGCAGAGGAGGCCAAAGAGGGCTACTCAGGAGCAGAACGTTGTCAGTCATGTAGGCAGGGAATTATGAAAGTCAAAACTCGGCTGGATTTGAAATTGGTGAGGAATGGAAATGGCAACAAGAAGAATTCTGGAAGTAGAATCAAAAGAAGGTCTAAGGAAGATGAGGGGCTATGAAGCAAGGCAGCAGACTTTGAAGCACACAGAAAAGGCTGAGCAACTCAGCATCTTCCCCTTGGTCTTTCATGGCCAGTTCTGTCCCCATATCTCCCATGCAGAACCTGGGAATATCGCATTAGTAACCAGGTAAGCAAACTGGACACACACAAGTCCATGGGACAAGAGAGAGTGTATCCAAGGGTGTGGAGAGAAGTAGCTAAGGTCATTGCAAGGACTGCTTTATATCTTCTTCAAAAGGTCCCTAGGAATTAGGAGAGGATCCTGAAGGCTGGCAAGTGTTACATGTACAAGGGCATGAAGGCAGATCTGGGGAACTATTTGCTGATAGATCTCCCTTCAGTTTCCACAAGGATTTTGGAGAAAACCCTTGTGAAAACCATGTGCAGTCACATGGAGGACAAGAAGGTGATTTGGAACAGCATGGATTCACAATCCACAAATTGTGGCTGAACAGTCTAAGTGCTTGCTGTAGGGAGATGGCTGGCATGATGGATGAAAGAAGAGGTTATTTACCTCAGCTTCTGCAAGGCCTGTTACATGGTATTCCTACAGCCAAATTGGTGAGACATGGACATGAGCAGTGGACTACAAGGTGAATGCACTATTGGCCATATCATGAGGCTCCAAGAGTTCAGCTGTAAAAGTCCCAATTGATGAGTGATTTCTAGTAACTTTTCTAGGAATCAACACTGCTGTGGATGTTCATTCATGCCTTCATTGCAATGATAGACAGTGGGATGAAATAAAGCAAGTTCATGGATGATAACTGATTAGGGGAGCAATTAATGTTCCAATTAATGTGCAGGGCTATCATTCAGAGCATTCTCAACAAGCTGGAGTATAAATCTGGCAGAAACTTTTTTAAGTTCAGCGCAAGCCAATGCAAATTCCTGATCATGCAGAAGGACAGGCTGGGCACCAACTGGCTTCAGAGCAGCACTGCATAAAAAGTCCTGGGTGTCCCAGTAAACAAAAAAACTCCAATGTGAGTCAGCAGTGGATCCTGAAGATTGACACCATCCTGATCTGCACTAGCAAGAGTGAGCAAGTTAAGAAAGCCAAAAAGTTGAGAAAAGTGATTCTTTGCCATCTGCTTGGCATTAGTAAGACCCTGCTTGGAGGACTGTGCTGTTTTGGATTCCCCTGTACAAGATGGACATTGACATACTGGAATGAGTCTCTTGGAGGAGGACCAGGTGGCAGGAACACACGACATACATGGAGAAGCTGACAGAAAAGGGGTTCTTCTGGCTGAAGGTGAGAATAAGGGGGGAATCTAATTGTTTTCACCTCCCTGTTGGCAATGTACAGATAAAATGAAGTCAGAAACTTCTAGGTAGTGCACCACAATAGGACTAGAGGCAGAAGCCACAAGTCACAGCATAGAAAATTTTGTCTAAATATCAGAAAAAGCTTCCTTTCTTGTGTGTGTATGTCTGTCTATATATGTGTATGAAATACTGGCACATGTATCAAGAGACACTGTGTGGCATTTTTGTTCTTGGAGACTGGACAAAGCTCTCTCTGCAAGCTCCTGAGCAACCTTTGAACTCAGATGTAACTTCAAAGATAACCTTGTTTGGGTAGACCCAGATGAGCCCCAAAGAGATCTTTCAACCTGATACCTCCAACAGAATTTGGGTTTGCTTACTTAAATGGCTGCTTTAATGATTTAAACAATATTCCTGGGATACTTTGTATTTTGAAGAAAAAGAACAGTGAAAATGCAGGTCATGCCAAAATGTATGTTATTGCTGCTAGGAATTATTGTAGGAGTGATCATGTACACCAGGATGCCAGAATAGATTGTGGGGTTTTATTAAACAGAACAAAAAAATGCCAGTTATCCCAACCTACTTATTGCTCCTCACACAGATACCATCCCTTACCATTAAATATCTTACTTATCTGTATATTGTTGTTTATATATTTTCTGCTTCAGGTGAGTCCCTTGGGGCTTAGAAGATAAAGTGTAATTTCTTTGTGACCTTATAATCTCTCTTCCATTTCATTTTCCTAATAATTCATGATATTCCTTTTACATTAGGCTGGTGTTTTTATAGAATGGTACATGGTTTCACCAGTTGCAGTAGCCATATGTCAGATTTGTAGCAGCTCACTTACAGCTTATCACTGGGTATGTATAGTTAGGACTCTTTGTTATTTTTATTCCAGATTGAACATTTATCAACATTAGTCTTGGTCCACACTTTTATCACCAATCACAAAGAGCTGAGATTATTCTGCAATTTTTCAGACATCTTTGGCTTTTACTACATTAAATAATCTAGTGTGATTTAATCTCTCCTCACTGTTCAGCCTTAACCAAATTACTGAGGACTATGCTGAACAGGGCATTTCCCTACACTGACCTACAAGAAATCTCTCTGAATTGTGAAGATTGACCATTTAATTTTCTTCTCTGTGTTTCCTACTGTCTAACCAGTAAGGAGGTTTTGCCCTGTAAAGAAAGTTTCATCCTGGGAATCTCCAAAGTCTATTCCATAGTGTTATTTACACCTATGTAAAAAATTCTTTTCACTTTGTTGAGGTGGAGTCTGATCTTATTTGGGTTCTCCTTTCATATCCAAGTTACTTATCAGCCCATCAGACATTCTGGCAGACTTCCTGTTTTGGATGTGCTTAAAAAATATTTTATTATTCGTTTTATGTCTTTGGAAACTTGCTCTTCAAAGTAATTTTTTGGCTGGACTTACTAGATTTAACTTTCCAGAGTTGATATACTTTCATATTTTTCTGGTTGGGAAACTTCCACTTTCAGAAGAACTTCTAATAATCACCATTTCTGTGCTGTATATTGAAATGGCGTAGAAAAAATGAGAACTCTGGGGAGTTTCTCTTTCCACATTTCCTGCCTTTCCCTCCAAAATGACCTGACGTTAACTGAAAGAGGGTAGATTTAGATTAGGTACAAGGAACAAATACTCTAGTGTCAGGATGGTGAGGTACTGAAACAGGTTGCTCAGAGAAGTTGTGGATGCCCCATCCATGGACATGTTTAATGACAGGTTGGATTAAACTCTGAGCAACCCAGTTTAGTGAAAGGTGGCCCAGCCCACAGCAGGAGGTTTGGAAACAGATGATCTTTAAGGCCCTTTCAACCCATTCTATGATTCCATGATTTTATGTAGTTAAAGTTATTAAATTATTACTGTTCTTTTCTGAATTGCTTTCTCTCTCTTTAGTACCTTCTCAGAAAAGGCCCTAAAATATGCAGGGAATGCTCATAAAATTCAAACCATGGGAAAAAAAAGAAAAAGACGGAACATTTGCAAAAATGAATAGAAAAAGGAGCAGAATGAAGAAAGAACAAGTTGGGAAAACTTACACAGATAAATAAAAAAGTGATCATACCAAAATAATCCCTTCTGAAATACTAACAATTTCAGTGCAGCTTGCTCTACAGTTCAGTGAGATGAGTCCTACAAATATTTTGAAACTATGAAATTTTGAAAATTGTACCCACATATAGATAGAAGTGTATATATGGATATATGCTTGTGTGTATGCATGTTCTGACACAGAAATGAGGAAGACTGAGACAGCAAGGTTTCCACATGCTTTGATGGCATTTGAATAGCGAGCAGAACCCCCAAACCAGAGGCAAATTTAATCCTTGAGCACCTGCCAGATTTCATCAGCAGATTACAAACAGTGGGCTCTGTCTCCTGCAAACAGGTGTGTACAGATGTGATTCCTGGGTATATTCTGGCAATGGCCCAGCACTGCATGCTTGCAGAAGCCAAGGATGTCAGACGCTGACCAGATTATGTCAGTGCCTTTGTAGGACAGAGTCCTGTGAGCTCATGAGCTTTTGCTCGTGAGCCACTCCAAGAGAGTTGCTGATTTCTCCCTGAGGCAGCTGCTCTGCAGAAAAATAGTGGGCCTGTTCAGAGTTGTACCTCTAAGGTAAGGCCTTCCAGCAATGTATTGACAACTTTAACATTTCTCCAGGTTTGCAGGGAGAAGATACCTTACCTTTTGGAACTGAGCAATTATCAAACTTCAGAAATGCCCCTACGACCCCTTAAAGGGAAGTAATACAAAAACGAACGTCATCCTATGTATAAATAACGTATCCATTCTTACTCTAGGAGTTCTGCTGGATCCTGAGTTCTTATTTGAAAGGCCAAGTTGCAGTTGCAGTTGTAAGCTTTTTTTTTTTAACTAGGCTTAACAATGATACTTTTAATTTATATCTCTGAGGACAAATCTGGGTCCTCCAAATGATTTTGGAAATCAAGGTAAATGACAGCACTGGTTGGTTCTGTCTTTCACTTCTTGAGGACCCACAGCACAGGACAAGGGAATAAGCAGCTGGGAGCCATCAGCACCTGGGCTGCAATCACTCCATAAACCATGTGTTTTGTCACATGCAACAGCTTTGAGTTTGTTTCCCAGTTGGGTTCAAGACGTAAAATTTAACCTGTAAAGCCTCCTGGGGTTTGAGCTGTAGCAACTTGAAGGCCTTTGCAAGGTTAGCAACTTTTTTTGCACTGAGCACTGGAGAAACCCTTATTTCAGGCAGATATGGTCCCTACCCTGAAGCACTCATTATCTCTGAGGTGTTTTGCACATCACTAAAGGCCTTCATGTATCCTGAATAAAAGCTCTCTGATCATTCACTCTTTCTGATTTCCCTGCCTCCTCATCAATGAATGCTTGTGGGTGTAATGCACTCCTTTACCCCTATAAAGGGAGACAATTCCTTCAGGAGGCAAAGCAAGGTGGTTCACAGACAGGAAAGGAAAGGCTCAGAGTAAGAAGAAGAGAGGTGCAAAGACCTGAGTAGGTTTGAGAATAATTACCTATTCTCAACCAAGAGAGACTGTCAATATACGAGAAAACAAGGTGATGGAAGTTAGAAAAGAAAATGAAAAAACAAATGCTCTAGAGACAAATTTAGGTTTTGTGTTTTTTTAGAAAAAGTTCAGTGGAAATGTACACATAGAATGGTACATATATAAACCATTTTTCTCCCATAATGCTGTAGTGCTACAGAATATAAATGGGTTGTGCTAATAGTAGTTCTTGAGATAGGGCAAGATTATTATTTTATGTTCTTGGAGCTAAGCACTGAAAGACAAAGTGAATCTCAAGAGGGCACAGTGGAAATTTGCAGGTGGAGAAGAATTTGTTGGGCATCACTGAATTATTTCTCCATTAGAAAAGTTTCATATATTAAAAAATACATAATGGAATTAAAAGATGGGGTTTGATATAAAAAGTCATTATGGTATAGCAAGGTATGATTTTATGTTAAATAAAATTATTGTTCTACCTTTTTTTCCTGTTGTTGCTACTCTACTGGGCAACAACAATATAATCTGTCAGAAAAGCTGCAGCAAATATACCTCCATAAGGCTTTAATAACTTCAGCTTGAAACTAAAATTTACTGAAATTTGACTGTTACCACCAATATTGATGCAACACGTGTTCCAATGGTCCTGTAAAAGGAACAACTGCCAATATACATTTCAAAGTTGTTCTGATTTTACATCTATAATCTATAATTTACTCTACAGCTCTCTACAGTAGTTTCCTGATCAAACTAGTCATGCTCTATCCTGACACACTGATAACTCTTTTTTTGCACCAGCATATGAAATATCTCACTGTAGCTTATTACATCAAGAATTTTACTGCGATTTCCCTTTCATAAGGAAGAGCACAATATTGACAGCATGTTAAAAATATTCTTGATCATTGGAGATGAACTATTTTCTTTTCTGAGCATGATTTTATCCTGATTACTCTGGAGACAGAATTAAGATTGACACAAGATGAATTTTATACATTTAGGGTCAAGGCCCCTGATTCTCAAAAGCATTATGACACCAGTGAACATAAGTTTTGCTGAATCTTCTGAGAGTGCAAAGAAGCCAAGCTAAATTGAGTCTTCAGCTTTCAACAGCAAACGGACTGGCTGTGAGCACAAGCAAAGCAGAAATTGTCTAAGATGGCAGGCTCCTGAAAAGACAAAGCACATATCCCTTAACATCTGTCTACCCTAATTTTGTCCATATTAGGACAGGGAAAAACATGTTGTCTGAAAGTGCTGCTGCCCCCAAAGTAGGAGTGGAAAATACTGGTAGAATGCCCAGTGCCAGCAGATGTGATAGCTGACTGCTATCAGTCCCTGGAGGCAGCCAGATTAACAGCATGGATCCTCTAGATCTCTCCATTGCAATTCCCCACTTTTCTGTGGCGGGCAGGGGTGGCCCTGTCCCATCTCTTATTTTAGGAGGATTGACTGTCAGTTTTGTCTGAGCAGTTGAAAGGTCTTGTGCTGAGTTCTTATTTGAAAGAATAAAAGGCATGCAAAATGTTTATAGTGAGGAATTTTTAAATGAGGAATAATCATGGCATTAGTTATATTTAGAAATTCAGGGAGCGTCTTTGGTCTCAATGCAGTATGTAGCATGGTGCTCATTCCAAAATGCAGATGACCTTATCAGTGTTTGATTCTCCACCTCTGGCTATCACAGCTTCTTCTTTTTCTACCCAAAGTTCTTTGTGAATTCAATAGTGTAATATTAAAACCAATTTTCATTCAGAATGGATGGATGGATGGATGGATGGATGGATGGACGCATGGATGGATGGATGGACGGATGCATGGATGGATGGATGCACGGATGGATGGTCTGCCATCACTGTCTGCTTTTGAGATTTGAATCACAAAGGTTCGGTTTTGACTTTCAAACTTCCTTGTGTTTGGAAGATTTTGGTAATTTCCATACCTTCTACCAATTTCCAGACATTACCAATTCAGTAGCCAAATTCAGAAATTGTACATGGAACTTCCCAAGTCTCTTCCACAGCTCTCTGATTGATTTTTGTGCCCTGGAGCTTTATTCCCTCAAACTGACCCTCAGACCTCAAGAGATGGAAGTGAACCATTCCTTTGGATTTCTGAATTGCTCTCTTGGTCCATTTTGGGCTTGCAATATTCCCTCATGTTGCAGTCACTGTTTTTCATAGTGGCAGAATTTTTGAATGTAACTGCTTCTCTAGTTTCACAAATCAAGATAGCTTTCTAATTATTTAATTAATTTCTTTTAAAAATTGTTCATAAGTGTCACAGAGAACATATTATAAACCCCCTTTTTGTCATCTCTATTAAGTCAAGGATTGTATTATGAGGCTTATGAGGATCAGATTTCTCACTCCTTATTTCATATTCCTTATGGCTGCTTCCTCTTTGGCATACCACTGCTCTAGGAGAGAGGAGGAAATTCCTGTGAATTTTGGTCAGGCTCAGCCTAGGGCTGCACTCTAGCTAGTTCACAGGCTTCCTTGCTCTTCCTGTTTCTGGAATAATTCTGGTTGTTTGGAGGTTTTTTTCCAGATGCAACTTACTCCAAGAGTAAGCAAGCTCTGACGTTTGTATGCACACATCCTTGCCCTTCTTTGAGAAAACCCTTTGAGCACTGTGGCTGGAGGCTTACTTCAGCTTTTTAGTTAGACAGTGGTTCCTGTTATTTCAGTTGTCATTACTGTCAAGGAGCTTGATTGGTTTTTATATTAGTTCCCAGTGAAGACTGGACACTTGCTTCCAGTTTTTGATGAACTATTAGGAAGCCACTCCCAAAAAAAGTACTTTGAGGTTTTAACGAAGAAAATGGTAGGTGATTTTAAATTATTTTAGGTCTGAGATTAGTAGTGTATAAATGTTATTTAGACTTTATACAAAAACCACAGTAATATCTTCTTTGTACCAGGCAGCTAGCAACTCCTGTCACACCTGCTGATATACTTAGTCACTTTTTTGCAAACCAGCACAAGCAAATTTCCCAAGGGCAGCTTTGATGAAATGGCACACTCCCCATGCCAGTGAAAAATAACCTGCTACCTTCCCTGTAATAACCATACACAGAGTCAGAGGCTGTTTGAAAACCCAGGGCTCACCCAGAACTGTGGAGTGTTGCTTTGCCAGCATGCAGAAGAATTAGTTCACGGCTGTTAGAGATAATCCTTTCCCTCCTAGTAAAGTCATCCCAAGCCAGTGACCCTTTAAAAAATAGGAAGGAATATTTGCCAGCTCTTGTCTTCTATGACCTTGCTGGAAGAGACATTCATGTCTCAAGACACCCTGTGCACCCTTCTTTCTTTTCTACTGATAATCTACTGGTTTCACTCTGTTTCATCTTGTCTCTCCACTGCACCAGGCTGGGTGGGTGGTGAGACACTGCAAAATTATGTTAAGCAAGACCCAAGGGCAGACATCCAAGTGCAAGAAAAAGCGCAAAAGGGTATAAATAAAGCAATGACAAATTTGCTTCCAGAGTTTACTTAACCATGACTCCACTTCCAAGTATCCCATGAAGGATTTCTTTTACACTGCTCTGCAGTGGGAGCAGAAGAGGGTGGATTCATAGTCAGATTTCTTCCCAGGGGGTGAGCTTACTTCCATGTGGCTTCCGTTCCTATATGTCCTGTATTCCTTTGGGACTCTGCTTCTGGATGCACAGGCAAATACTGATCATTTCCTGTCTTGAGAGGGACACTTAAAAGGTTATTTCCATGTATGCCTGGCAGGCAGTTGTTAGTGAAATACTGCTGATTTTGCCTCCTGAGATTAGAAGTGTTGTGCACCAAGAGTGGACATTTTCCTTTTGTCCTTTAGCAGTCTGCTGACAAGCTGCCCCTGCCCATGAGATCCTTTAATTCTCATCATGCTCCACTAAGGTTATTTATACAATCATCATACCTCTATTATGATATATCAGTTGTGTGTGTGTGTGTGTGTTTTGCAAGGTTCACAATGACTGGTACCTTAGAGGCACTCTACACACATCACACTTCAATAACATGGGTATCTGATGCTGTAAAATTCATATGGTATAAGTGTTAATGCAACTTGTACCCAGTGTTTCAGGTGGTGTCTTTTTGGAAGATCAGCTCCTCTCTGCTTTGCTTTATGTCTAGGTACAAAGTGCATTTTCTTCTGATCTAACTGCACTAGAATTCCAGACAAAGACTAACACTTGTATAGAGCTATACCATGACTCCATTTAAAAAAAAAAATCCTGATTTTATTTTATCTTGGATGTACTGTGCTCCCAATTCCCTGCAGATACTGTCTCCCTTGACATAGAAACCCAGACACTGATTTTGAAGATAGAGTTCATTTTGGACTTTATTGAGGCAATAGACCTTGGTTTTGGCTGCCTTCAGAGGACAGTCAAGCAGAGCTGATGTTGTAATCTTGGATGATGATGGCATTTGTGATTGTTCAGTGAGCCTTCTAAGGGATCAGCCTACTTCTCTGGGTTTGGACACAATTATTTTCATTTTGACAAAATTGCTCGTGGTGTGGAAGGAGATCACAACTAAACTGGGGTAGATTTAGATCTTTCCTAGCCATGTTTCATTGTTTGCATCATGTCCAGCATTTTTAAAATTTTCAAAGTCAGTGGAGTAAAAAGCCTGACTTTCTTTTCAGAATGGTGGATGAGGTCAGCTGTCCAGAGATATTTTTCTCTTTGTAGTACTTGTGGGGAAAAGGGAAGTGTGTAGATTTTTAAAATAGTGCTAAAACAGATGTGATAATGAGATTATAATTTTAGAAAACTACTGGCTATGAATGAAAGACTTCTCCTCTCTTCCCTTCCCTAATGAATTTTAAAAAACTCAGCTTGGCACTTTTACTTTCCTGAAATGATACCTGTCTCTCTTTATCTGTACAAGATAGCTGTAAACCAAAATTATTAAATTAATTGAATTATGTGATTCAAATGCTGTATATGTGGGCTTTTATCCCTTTTTCCCTCCCTCTAATGAGGAAAAGAATTCTACATTTAGGGGATATATACTAAGATCATGAGTTTAATGTGAAGCTCAAATAATTGGCATTGACAGTTTTCTCAAACAAAAATAAAATTAGAATGGTAAAGTAAATGCAACCTAGAGAAATGAGACGGAAGGCAGAAACTGAGGAGCATGGTTTTTCCACCACTAGTGTTTTTGTAGTTGGTGGCCACAAAAGCATTTTTCTGAGATATTTTGCTTGGTGTGGTGGGCTGACCAAAGCAGGAGAGAGGTAGTAGGATCAAAAGCTTTCTCAGGCTCCCCAGCGACAGATACTTTCTGATGAACAGGGCTCCTAATCACTTAATAGAGATACATGCTTTATGCCTCACTTACCACAGCTTTCTGTTGCAATCTTTGGTTTATTCACACCTAGTGAACTTGATTGTGCTTTCATTTTTTGGAGAACAAATTTTTTATGTTTATCTATTTGAAAGCAAGTTCTTGTAATACATGGTATGAGTCAATTGAACATGGACTTTTAGAACAGAGTATTGACTATTCTTTCTTCAAAGATTAGACTTTATTTCCAAATTTTGGGTAGCTTTTTGTGCCTTTCTTTCTCCCTCTTCTTTTTTTTTTTTTTTTTTAATTAATCTAGTGCATGGTGCTACTGCATTTGCCGAGTTTGATCCAGAAGAATCGAAGCACATGCTTAAGGAAAAGAATGGCATGTGGTTCATGAACCCCATAATTAGTTCCCCTTCCTAGCTCTAAGCAGTAATTAAATCTGTCACTTCTGCTCTGCTGATTCATTTATTTAGCTATTTAATTGCTCAGCTCAATACGTCTTTATCTCCAGAACGGCAACATTTTATTCAGGCTAAGGAATAGCATAAGCTATTATTATTTTTTGTCCAAGGGCAGGGACATGTAAAAGAAAAGAACACTAATACTAGATGATTTGGTGGTGTTGTCAGTTTTCACTTATCAAACAAAACAGTATTTAAGGGAAAACTTCAACCAGTGCTTGAGGATAGCTTTCTGTACACAGGTTTCCTTCTCCAGGAAACTATGTCACATGCAAGGACCTAATGTATCTGATCCAGGTTTCTATTTCCATAATGAGTTAACTTAAAGCACTTCCAGGCAATGCATAACTCTCTATAAAATGAGTGATCTATTGGTAGAAAATTTTATGAACAGTTTAAAATTGCAAATATACATTAAATTTTTTATAAACTAAGCAGTATCTTTTCTTTGTAATTTTAGTTTTGGGACATTGCTTAGTCAGGGTGATTTCTGTCATCTGTCTCTTAGATTTTTTATCAAATGGAGCATTTTGAACTGAAAAGCAAATGGCATTTGGAATACTTTTACACTTGCAAAGACAACCCTTCTGAATATCCCTTTGTGAGGTATATATTCATACATGCAGTTTTTGTTGTTACATTTTCATCAGTCCTTAAAGGAGGTTGCAAGATTCCTCCACCATTTCTATCCATAGGCTGGAAAACCTGGTGTAGGAAAGCAGCATTCAAAATGATGAGGAGCAGATCAAGACAGATCAATACAAGCAGAGCCTTTTGTTGAAAGGAGAAATTTTTTTGTTTTTATTTTTATAACCCTTTCTATTTCCCCTCTTTGAACTCAGGAATGACAGATCCAAAAATTAAAGATACAAAACCCACCAAGAATTCAGAGACAAGGATATTTTTCTGTCACTTCTAGCATCAGTAACTCAGTTCCACCAATTTATTCATCTGTCTGTCTGGCTAAATTTTTATATCATGCACGGAGCTTTGCATTTCACTCCATTAGTGATTTATTTTTGCTGTCTTGTTATTCAGTCACAACTATGCAGTTATTTAAGTCATTGCTCATGTTTTTGCCAAGTAAGCTTATTATTCTAAAAATCTTTTTCCTGCTTACCTGGAGGGGGTTTTGTTGTTGAGGATTATGATGGGGTTTTTTATTCCTTCAGTGAGACTTCTGTCCACTCTTTTGCAATGCAAAACATGTTTGTACTGCTGCTGTGGCCAACCCACCCACTTGGCCCTGACTGAAGTAGAGGCAGGAGTCTGTGTAAAGACCAGCCAGTGGAACTGGCAGGGTTAATTAGCCATATTGCCTGGAACATCTTGGAAATTCAGCTGGATGTACTTCCATTACTCTGGCTGCTGTGCTGGACTGCACAGACCTGCACCATGCCTGTGCCAGAGTGAGGACCTCTGCTTCCCTCTCCCCTGTCATCAGGGAGGGCTTTGTCAGCCCATGGGATGGCAGCTTTGGCCCAACAATGCTCAGTCTGTGTTGTTCGTGTTGGTGTTATTGTTTTGCATCTGTGCACTCAGGATTACTCACAACTCTTTGGTGAAATAAAGAATATTTCTGTCCCTGCTGAATCCAGGATGTCTGGAAATCTTGTGGGCCGTTTTGTTCTTGCAAGTCTGCCTATGAGATTTTTGGACTAAACTTTCATATGAGCTTCACTTAAATATTCTCTCTTTTAAATCAAGTGATCTTCTAAAAGTACACTCTTCGTTACATTGGGCACATGCTCAAATTCAGGGAATTAATAAAGCAGCAAAACCCCTCTGTGACCATCCTTTGTCAATAAGGGTGCTTTAAGTCTGCATGTGAATTGGTTTAGTTTGAGAAAGCAGTGTTCACTGCAGCAGGACAAACAAGTGTGATCAGAAGAGGGCAGGGGAATGAAATGGAAAATACAACATTTATTTGTAGTAGAAGAGAAGTTGATTTCTGAGTTGATGGAAACCCGACAAAGGAAATACAGGGTTAATTTCAGATGGCCTTTATCACAGCTCTAAAAGAGCATGTGGTTGGTCAATAGGATTAACTACTTTTACACAGATTTGTACATAAACATTGAGGCACGAGACTTGGACATGAGCTGAGTGCCCTCCCTTTGCAATGATTACATTCTTGAACGTCTGGGGAGGGAATTAGGTGACAGTGGCTATTGGCTTTCCCTCAGATGAACCTAGCTGTTGTCATCTGGCCATCAGCAGACTGGAAATTACTATCTCGAAGGCGCTGCAGAGTTTACAAGCAGTCTCATGGGACCAAAACCACTCCCTTCTCCCACTCTGCCTTCCCCATGTGAGAACCAGTGGCATCCAGCTACTTGCACAGTGTGAACTGGACATTTGTGAAGGGGTGCACAAGCCCAGGCACTGCTGGTGGAGGCACTGTACTTGATCAAGGATGTGTGGGCTTTTAGGGAGTTTGGTTGGTTTTTGGGTTTTTTGTTAGTTTTCAACTCTAGCTCACTGTATAGTCAGAAACCTCAGGCTGTAGTTTCTCCTCGCTCACAGCACTGGAATATGTTAGTGTAAAAGGTGTCAAAGTCAAATTACATTAAATCCTCCAGTCTTCATATAAATGCACCCCAGTCTGTACTGTATTAATGTATTGCTTTACTTATTGGTGTATTGGGAACTTCTTGTTAATGTTTTAATTAACAAGGTAAGTCACTGCCTGTACTATTTGTACAACCCACCATATCTGTGGGGTTGGAGTCTACCTCTGCCCAGCCCTGGTCAGTCGACTTGGTTATATAAGGTGCACAGATTTGGGTACCTATAAATATTAGCGAGCAGCTGTCACAAAGGGATTGTGAACGAGCTGCTCGGGACCTCGAAAACATAAAAGCTTGGCACTCAGAAACACACAACTTTGATAACATACTACAAGGTCACGTATTGGGGGGAGAGGGTAAGGAGGTGGTGACTGCTTTTAATCTTTGTCTCTTTTATAAAAAAAACCAAACTTATTTTCTTGCTTTGTGTTTCTGGTATACAACGGATATTTACAATTTTTATCACATTAGGATATGACATTCCTGGCCTTGCCAGTGCTTTTGTTTGGATATTTATAGCAGCTTCTGGTCATTGTTGAGCAAAGGCGATTGCCCTGCCCTCTGGCCCTTTCTTAAGCAGATTTTGGGCAGAAGCTCCTCTCGTGTGGCACTAATTGAAGTGACTGGTGGAGGGGGTGTTGTGAGCACACTTGTGCTGATCTGCCAGGGTCTAAGCCAAGGGAGGAAGAGAGGATAAAACTGGGAGAAGGGAGGAAAGAGGAAGGAG
>JBBMKD010000102.1:87365550-87513338 GCA_037834095.1 Argya squamiceps
AGGTTTCGGTTTGGTTACGTTAGAAAAGCCATTGCATGGTATCTTGCCGGTACGGGAAAAATACATTAGTAATCTGTAGGGGAGACTGGCGGGCCGCGGCTGGCAGAGCTGCCGACCCGGGACGGGCAGCGCCGCGCAAAGTCGGGAAAACTCCGGCTGGGAAAGCCCGAAGCCAACAAGTTGCGGTGGAAGTGCTCGGTGCGGAGATGGGGTTGGTTTATCCGCCGCACGAGTGAGCCGCGCTGAGGGAGACCCGTCAGGCACTGTCAGTCGGGAAGTGTGGGCTTCCCTCGGGTGAGTAACCCCGCCCGAGCCGGGGCCCCGGCGCTCGAAGGCGGTAATATCATCCGGAGCCTGCTCGGTGTGTGTCCGTGTGCCCCCGGTTAATGGTTTCTTGCAAGTTTAACGTGGAGCGGTGAGAGGCCGAGGAAGACCACGGGGGTTGCGGAGGGGTTAGGAAGGCAGAGGTTAGTAAATTTCTGACGTGCTGTAAACCAGCATCGCTGTCAGAAGCAACCAACGTGGAATATTGTCCCATATTCTGGAATTTGTGTTGGCATTGGAAGTTATCGCTTTTCGTTCAAGTGTTAATGTTTCTGGAGGCTTTTCTTGCTGTTGTTTTTAAGTTGCTGTGTAAACAGCCTGAGTAAACAACCGGGTCGTCGCTCAGCTGCAGTGGGGGAAAAGTGAACTTCGAAGTGCGTGTTTCCTAAAGAAAAGTTCGATAATATATGGTAGTTTTAAATTAACAGTAATAATAGAGGAGTCTGGGCTTCATACCTCATTGCTATAGTTATTAATAATATTCTTTTTGAAGATGAAAGAAAATTTGTTCCTGTGCGCCTAAAACAGTGTTTTAATGTCCTTTATGCATCTGTTAGAATGTCCTGTTAGTGGCTATGGTTATGTTTAGTGTACAGCTTGTATTTGGGCTTCTCATAACCTTCCTAGTGCTACTGGAAAAATAAACACTCAGTTAACGCACATTACCTAAACATATTTTAACATCTTAGGCTTAAATTATAGGCATCAAAATGCAATCATAACTGGCAATTCCTATCTTCAAGGGTTAAAAGAAATAAATAAATAAGTATCTGTTAGACGTGTATGTACTATTTAGTCTAGCTGTAGGTCTTGTTTGTTTCTTTTGTATTTGGTTCTAGAAGTAGAACAATAGTGAAAAATGCAGTTGAGCAGCTGGCAATCCATTTGTCCTTTGCTTATCCCTAAAAAGATTCCTGGTGCAAAGTTCATGAACTATCACTGAGAATGGTTCAAAGCAGAGTCCACGAATAGGCCATGCTGAAATCCATCAAGAGTTTATAAAAATAAACAGAAAAGCTGAGGTTTGCTTCCTCATAAACCTCTTAAGAAATATGTCCACTATCTAGTATGCTACTCACTGTATTCAAGGCAAGGAAAAACCTTGGTGAATCATGTGGATATTGCTGCATACCATCCTTATCTATAATCAGGCAAACAAAAATATTTTTACTTTCTTCAGTCTGAAATAGCTTGTTTCTTGCAGAAGACCTTGCCTTCTTTCTTTCTCTGATCTGTGTCCTTGCTGCAAAAACAAGTCCTCAAGAATATAAGCGTTTGTTTTACTGGTAATATTCCTTATCTCCCCTGCCTTCCAATTTATGCTGGTTTGAATATTTCTGTAATATTGAATTTGGTTGCCATTACTTCCTTCAAGGACCCTATTTAAACACATTTGTAGAGTGTGTGCAGTATGATAACGTGTAGCGCCATGGATATATTCAATTTTATTCTTACATGGCTCAATCTATTTCTCTTGTTACTTCAGAGAAGCAAGAAATATGATGAACGCTCCATTAGTGGTATTGGTAAGAAATACATTAATGGGAGTGCGCAGTCAGTAAGGAAGCGTTTTTATTTGAAAGCCTTCTCATACCAGACAGCGTGCTAATAATCATAACCTGTGCCGCATATCTTCAGTGCTAGATTGCATGTGCTTTTAGGTTCTTTATAAATACAACTTTTATTCAGGATAGCTGCATTTTCACCAAATGCCCAGGCTCCTTGTTCCTTTGCAGCCTCTGAATGCTGCGGGAATTTGCTGGGCAAAGGGCTGTGTGTCCGTGGGGCTGCAGTTCAGGATGCAGCACTTCTCAGAAGCCAGCCTCGGTATTGTAGGGCACTGAGGGTTGATAATGAAGTCAAGTGAAATGTGGTATTAAAAATATAAGTCAAATCCAAAGACTGCTCTGCTGGTTGGTCTCTTACCCAAGAGCAAGCTGGAATAGCCGCTCTGACAGATAACTGAAAATGCGGCGAGCGACTTTTGCAAGCCGTGAGGGAAAATGCTCAGTTTTCTGCGTGTGAAGCCGCTTTCCACGGATCCATTGCGGGGCAAGAGGCTGTCCTGGTGAAAGGACAGGGCTTCCCATCTCTCAGTGCCCAGGGAGAAGGACAGGACATGGGGGGACCAGAGGGTGAGGTGGCCCTCCTGCTTAGGAATGCTGGGAGCCTGGGTCCAAGCATGCTGGGCAGGGACAACTCTAGAGGGACAAGGGTGTTTCACTGCAGTGGAAAGTTGTGGAGCGGCTTGCAAAGGTAATAGGAGACATGACTGCAGCCACAGACATGTGTGACAGAGGTGGAAAAGAGTTATTTGTGGGAAGGAAGGGTTTTGGAGTGTCAGATGTTGTGGCAACACATATGGTGGTCGTGGTGTAATGTATTTAAGGTGGAGAGAGATCAGAGGTCCGGTGGGGCAAGCAGTAAAGGCAGGCAGGTGACACCAGGAGCCAGAGGTCTTAATGCTACCACAGGGAGGCTTTGCAGCTGGATGGACGACCCAGTTTAGGTGCTTTGGAAAGAGTGAGAGAGGAGCTGGGAAGAACCATTGAGGTTCCTATTTGTCATCACAGACCAAGGAGGAAGCATTGGGCAGCTGAGCTGAGGGGAGATGACGTGCAGGAGTTATAACTAGGGTGCAGCAAGAGGGCTGACAGCCAGGAGGAAGGGGCACAGTGAATAATCTTTAGCCTTTTCTGTGGCATATGTGAAATTGGGAAGACAAACTTAGAGTTCAAAGCAAAACTTAAGGATAGCAACCAAAATGATTCTGTAGCACTGAAGCTTTGTACTCTCTTTGTCATTCTCTCCCCAAGATTTTCAGTTAGTGGCATCTCCGTCTTCTGATGTTTATAACAACATCATGATTGGGATTGTAGAATGCACAGAAATTAATTTTCATAGACTTTGCCAGATCATTTTCCTTTAAAAGAGACTTAGTTACACTTTTAATAACAGATGCACTCTGTTGTAATCATTTGCTAAGCAACAGGCTCTCTGTGCTGCCCATGAAGCACAAAAGCAAGGGACGCTTTGACTTGTCACGTAAAGCTTACGTCAGGTTTGTGAGCAGCAGCAGAAAGAGTGAATGACGAATGCTTTCGGTTTTGTTCCTTATGTGAAAATAGTTTAAAGTTGGGTATTTTTCTCTGCTGGCTGCCATCAGCAATAGAAGTATCAACAGGAGAAAAATGGGTCGCTTGGGTTTTAGCATTAAGCAGCAAATCCAGGGCCAATAGGATTTAGCTGGGATGTTAAGGTTTATTCAGTGCATTTAGTTAATGAAGTCGGGGAGGGGAGGAAGAAGGAAAAACTCAGTGTCTGGGCTTGGGGGAAGGGATGAAATAGCCTGCTGCCACTGAGTGCATCCTATGGTGGCTCCTCCTGATTGATAGATGCTCCACAAGATGAAAAACAACTGAGCAAAGGAGGTTTTAATTAAAAAACAGCAGCTCAATGCCAGCTCTTTTGCATTAAAATCAAGCGGGAAGTTTGTAACAGACATCTACGTGGTCTTAAGGGTGTGTGTTTTTACTCCTGAGGGTATAGTGCCCATCGGCTGGTGAGAGGGAAGAGGGAGATAATAATAAATGCAAACATCCATGAAGTGGTCATAGGGCCATGGAGATATTCAGCAAGAGCAATTGTATGTTAATATTCATCAGTCAGGCATAGAAGTCAAGTTCAGGCTGACAAACTCCCTTCTGCACATCCTGCCAGATTTCCAGCAGACAGCCCATCGCCCCTGCGCACACGGGTGGCCCTTCGCTGTGCTCACCCCTACTCTGAAGGCTTTGTGTCCCCTGCCAGAGGCTGTCATCTTGTGTACACACATGCTGTTCAGCATCTTGACTTGCTTTCTGAGCCCTGAAAGCCTTCAGCACAGAGACACAAAAAACAATTAGTATAGAAAGCCATTGTTAGTTAAAATCTAAAGAGCTGTTCTCTATATGTCCAAAAAAATTTTGCAGACCAACATGAATTTATCTCTTCCCCCAGTGGAGTTAGTTGGTTGGGGTTTTTAATTCTGGTTCTCTAATTCTGGCTCCGCTTGGATCAGATCTTGTTTTCCCCAAAGGTGTAATGGTCATTTAGAGTGGGATGAAGTTTCTTTTTCCCGTGCATCTCCTCGGAGGTCTGTGCTTGTCCGTGGTATCTCGACGCTGCTGGGAGTCGTTGAGCAGCGATTAACACTGCCCAGACCCAGCCAGTGACCTCAGCAGACTTTCCTCCTGTGGGGGATGTGGGCATTGGTGGCAGGATCTGAATAACAGTATGGAATAAATAAGCAGCAAGTGTACAAAATGAATAAAAAGAGTCCGTGTACCTGTTGTTCTTGGCATAATCTAGTTGCTCAGATAGCCTGTAGCTTGACACAATTCTGTGAGGAGGATGCTGCAATATTTTTTAGTAGGATTTATTGCAATGTCACCTGAAAACTTTCACAAAATGGTCTGGAGAAAAACTTGAATGTGTGACTTTTGGTGTTGCGTTTTTGGTTTTTTTTGGTTGTTTGTTTTTTTTCCCTGACCTTGCAAATATTTTAAGAGAAATATTTGCAAATAATAATTAAAAAAAAAAGCTAGTGAAAATGCTTAGGAAAACAGTGTACTTTTCTGCTTTGTCCTGTACCGGTTTATTTCTGTTAGATTCACACTACATTTACTGAAAAACATTTACTTACAGAATAGTTTAGGCACATGTCTGTAATAAGAAAGAAAGAATTTGATTTCATTAAAATTAAACCAACAACAGGACTTGACTGTGATGCTTACAGCAGGGTTTATGAATGTTCAGCCAACTTTTAGAAAATGGGGGTGGCTGTGTCAGAACAACAGTCCCAGGCATGGCAGCAGTCTGGGCAGCTGCACACAGAGAATGTGGAGGTCTAGGAAAAGACTTCTATCATCTTTTATATACAAATAGGTATATGTCTGTTGGCAAATAAATACAGATATTATTGCTGACCTTAGGATTTTATGAAATGAAGTCTGAACAATCTGATTGTCTCAGTGGCAACGAGGGAAGCTTAATATTATCCCTGATGCAGAGCACACTACAGAAAAGTGAAGAGGGGTACACCTCCCAGGAAAAGGAATACTTTTGGATGTATCTACATGGTAGTGAAGTGTTTGGTGCAATGTCCACACCATCTAGTCCTGTATTTACCCCTGTAGGCATATATCTTCTTGTCAGGGGTCAGTTAAGCACTTATTCAGCATTTGAGCCTAATGACTAGAAGGACAGAATCTGAGACCTGAAGACCATAAAATGACTTTTCTGTGATTTCACTCAGTTAACGAAACTCGCTGCATACCTTGAGGATCTCATTAGCATAGTCCTAGCTACGTGCCAGCATCCACCCAGAAGAGCAAATAGTAAATTACTGGCTGTGTTTTAACATTAAACATTCTAAAGAATAACAGCAGAGATTTTAAATAAAAAGGCTGTTAAACACTGGGGGCTACTGCAACCTTTGTAAATGCTGTAAATCAACTCAATAATTAGTATGACTCCATAATTACTATAGGGTCAATAATTACTATGTAGCACTGGATTAAATACTGAAGGTCCTTGATCAGTGTAGATCTGGTGGAGATTTCCTTACATATGATCAAAGTGATTAAAAACCTGTTTTCTTTCTTTGTAAATGTGTGCTATACCTGTGAGAGTAAATTAAATAGAATATTTTGATCCTGCATATAGGAAGACATAAGAGTTCTACCTTTGTTCCATTAGACAAGTTTATAGTATTCATTCACAGTGATGAGAATCACCTTTGGAGTTCCAAGTCCTTTTAATTCAGAGAAATTTAGATAGGTGGATTTTGATTGAGTAGAAGGGAATATCAAAAGTTACACCGTTGGATTTCTCCGTGAAGAACGAGGGCTCTGTGCAGGCACTGAGAGAGATGCACTTTGCTTCCCCCTTCCTCCTTCCCCCATCAGCATTCACAGTGCACAAGTAGAGATGCCTGGTAGGTATTGAAGAGGCTGTCACTGTTAATTTACTGTGAGCATCCCACGGTGACTGGGGTGGAGTAGAGGAAACTGAATAAAAATTATAAGAGCTATTGAAACTGGCTTGTTACAAAGTCCAGTGTCCCTTCAGTGTTTCTAATGTCAGATAGGTAAGATTCTCAGAATCTGATCCTGTGTTTTAAAATGCTGCTTAAGTTTTGGAGCCTTCTCTTGTTTGTGTAGGAATGATACTTATCTGACAAAAGACTCCAGCATTAGCCATGATGTTGGAGCCTCCTAAAGCTATTATTTTTCCATTGACTAACTAGAGCAGATCCCCAAGCAGCCTCCAATCCTGGCAGAAGTGTGGCTGCACTTGGAGGTGTCTGGAGGTGATCATCACATGCTGGATGTGGCTTTCCCACACTTCCAACCACTACTGGCCTCCTGTTTGCTTACACGAACCTTAATCGCCAATATATCTCTAGGAGCTTCAGTACCAATTAATCTGTTGGCATGTCCTGTTGTAACTTAATATGTGACATCGTGGTATTCATCCTATTACTGGTAGTTAATTAGAGTTTCTGAGTGATTTCCCCCATATCTTGAAAAGCATGCTTTTAGAAGGCACTGGTCTTGGGCTGTAATACAGTAATTGCACACACAGAACTGTTCCTGGCTGTGGAGCAGAAAGCATCAGCTTTAACACTGGGAATGCAAATTGCTTCCCTCTGCAGCTGTGAAGACTGTCATGACTGAGAGTAAGAGTAGCTCAGCTGTGTTGTTCCATATTGCTGCAAAATAGGATCACATCCATGGCCAGTTGCTGAGTTCCAGCTGATGAGTGATACCCCTCCGTGGTACTGCCTAGCCAGTGGGTGAAACAAGCTCCTTGCAGCTGTGTTAATGTACTTTATTGTGCTTGGGTGACACTTTCTGATTTCTTAGAAACATCCCTGCTCTCTTCCTGGTTTCTAGTTTCAGTGAGAAGATGATAAAAGGCAGAAATATGGCCATTTAAATGACCTATCTTGATATTTCCATATTTTCTGTTACTACCCTTTTTCTGTCAAAGGTAGTCTTAGCTTTTGGATTTGGTAAATTTTGGCAGGGTTCTTTGTTTGCTTTGGTTTTTGACTGGGCAAATTGTATGAACACCACTTGTGGTGGATTACGTATATATATATGTGTGTGTGTATATATATATATATACATGTATATATCCAGTTCTGTTGGTAGTTACTTCTTGACCCCAGATTTGCTGGGAGGAGATTGCTGACACACAATTTGGACTTTGGGCTTGTCATTCCTGGGTTTCCTTTGAGGGGTGATCTGCTAACCAGGACCTATTCACTTTTAATCTGAAAAGAAGTCTCCCAACACCGTGACCTTTCCTTGCTTGTTTTACCACTGGTTAAGAAACAACCCCAATCATGCTTTGAGTGGGTGTGTGGAGTGCTGGCAGTAAAATGCAGGAGGGGCTGTACCAAAAAAGTGTACAGGAATCTTATTTTACTGTGCATTTATTAAACACAGATTATTCTGCACAGATGGATGGGCTTTTGCTTGGCTCAGGTGTAAAGGGCCCACCAATATATGTCTAAACCTTTCTAAAGCAACTTGAATTCCTCTCAGAGAAATGCATTAAACTTCTTATGAAAATGGAGTTTTCTTTTACCTTGTGACCTTTCTGATTTCCCATCCCTAGGCAGGAATGACCCAGTCTCCAGTGAATATTATTATTATTATTATTATTATTATTATTATTCAATAAAGTTAAAAGCAGATCACATATATATATAGGGGAATAAATAAAAGTGTAAGTAGCCATACCTAGGGTTGCCTATGGCTACTAATAAAATGTCACCTTCAGTTTAGCTCTGTATGCCTCTAAGATCATACTTAAAAATACATCAAAATGTGGTTCTCTCAATGAGAATATAGCTGAGCTACCAGGAAAATAATTTTATTTCTAAATAAAATATTTAAAATATACAGGACAAGCTTGAAAGATTGCAGATACACCTTAAACCAGTTTAATTTCTAGTTCCTATGCTGCTAATGCAATTCAGATTTTTCAGATACATGTATTTTATTACATGAGGGGATAATTTTCTGAGGAGTTTGAGATTTTTGCACAATCCTTTCTTGGTTGTGTTGATTTCAAAGACAATAATTCTTAGTTGAAAAAATTAACTGGAATCTTTAACTACAACTTTCTCAGGTTTATACTGTATTAAATTTCTTGCATGCTTTTGTTTCTAGAATGAGGGCAAACTGAGCAAAGTGTGTGTTTATGTTTGTCCTAGTTTAAAAGGAAACTAATTTGTGCTGTTACTACTGCTTTCTGGAAAAAGTTTGAGAAACTTTGTTGCTTGGGTTGTTGCACGGAAATGTTTCAGTTTAAGTTGGTTTGGATTGGTACTTTTATTTTCTTAATATTAATTGCAGTTTTTGGGGGGCTGGGAATAGCCACAGAATAAAACCACTTTGGCCCTGCAAAATGTCTAAAGCAGAGGGCAAAGACTTTTTTAAAAATCACATCAGCACTAGATTCAGTCTAGTGATGAGTTTGGCTCAGCATGTCTTCTGCTGCAAGCCTTAATTCAAGAGATTATTAGTCAAAATTTGAAGACTGTGCAGACGTCTCTTGCAGAAAACTGATAATCTGCCTAATGAGCCTCAGCACTCTGGGGAAAGCCAACAAACAGGGTGTGTACTTGAATGCTTTTCATTAAAAACATTTATTAGGGTAGATGTCAAATGGATGAGCTATAGTAATAAACAAAAATGGGGTTGTAGCTCATGTTTGAGGCAAACTTTCATGTCTGCAGCCCTGAATAGCTGCTCTCAAATAAAAGTCTCTCGACACTTCTCATACAAAAGAAGGACTTACAGAAAGGTGTTTGTTCCAATAAATACCTTTTTAAATTTATGATGTGTGATGAACAAGGTATGACATCATCTATATTAACTTTAACCTGATATTGTTCAGTTTATACTTGCTCAAATTCAATAGTTCTGTGCAAGCACTGAGCACCTGATTTACATACCTACATATGGTTTGTATATATGCATAGTGAGTTTGTGACAAAAATTATATTGAAGGAGATTCTGAGATATATATATATATATTCCTTTCATTGTCAATCTGAAGTGCCATTGTTCTGTATTCCTAGCCAGCAATGATCTTGTATTTGTAACTAGTTCTATTTTAATATGGTTTACCTGGTTAGTTTTTACAAATTGAAGCAGCTATTTCAATGTATTCCATTAATTTGCTGCCTTACTTCTTTGGAACAGACTCTGAGGGTTTTCCTGAATCTTAACATGTGTTCAGAAGACCAAATGTGATAAAACTCCAAGCTGTAGGTAGCCTTGCCCAGTTGTAACATCCAAGGAAGATGTTGAGGATGAGATGTCCCCAAAATCCCCACCAGAATTGCTCCTCAATTATTCTGTTGGAGCAGTAGAATGAGAACAAGTTGCTGTCTAATCCCTGAGGATTTCTGGGATCCTCTGTCCTCCTACATCCAATTTTTGTGATGCCACAACGATGTTCCCAGACTCTCCATTGGCTTTGGCTACAAAATGGCATCTCATTGTGAAAGTGATGTGTAACTCTGCTCCAGCTTCTATCTGGATAAAACTTGTTCTCCAAGTAAAAAGTGATTGGACAAGAGGAATCAGCTTCAGCTGCCAGGAGAGGTTTAGATTGGATATTAGAAAAAAAATTTATTCACTGAAAGGGTTATCTGGCACTGGAACATGCTGCCCAGGGAAGGGGTTTTGTCACCACCCTTGGAGGTATTTAAAAGACTCCTAGATGTGGCACTGAGGGACATAGTGTTGGTCTTGGCAGTCCTGGGTTAATGGTTGGACACAATGATCTTAAGGGTCTTTTTCAGCCTACTGATTCTGTATTTCTATTGTCCATGGAAATTGTTTTCATAGGCTTTGTGTTCTTTCTCCATCCATTCTCCTAACTTTCACTGCCCTCTTTAGAAGATCTTCTGAGTTTTAAACCTGGATGGCTCCTTCTGTTGGGATAAAAGGAGAAAGAATTAACTTTGCAAAGATACATTGTCTCAGTGATGGGACCAGTGGAAAGTGAATGTGGTATGTCCATGAGATTGGAAATGGAATGTTAAAATCTTTGCAGTACGTGTGCCTAGAAAAAGCTTACCTTGGTATGTGGATTTTTTTTCCATATCTGTGAGAAGAGATAATATTTTTATTGATGTAGGAAAGTTTAGTGGTTAGTACAGGAACATTACTGTGTCCATCACTGCTTTGCTTCAGTAGGAATACACTTTTCAAAATACGTGTATTTTCATTTCAACCACTTGGAACATTCAGCAGTGAAATAACTAAAAGATTATATTTGAGACAGACTTTCCCCTCATTCCCCCATTCCAAGCAACCTTTTGGATCTCATATTAATCATAAGTCCAGCTTCTTGTCTTTTTGTAGATCTCTGCTACTCTGTTGAATGTATTAGCAAAGTCATATTGGAGATTGAAGATTATTTTAGAAGTTTGAACTGTTTGCAGGAGAAGCTGTTTTTTGATGTGCATGTATCCACTTTTTTTCAGTTTTGAGGTAAATCTCTGCTTACTCATTCCAATTTATATGAGAATGTATGTCTTACATTGACGTTATTTGGAAATTTGCAAGCTGGATTAATTGGGAGCAAGTCTTGTCTTGCTGTTTGAGGCACATCCTGAGCACCCAATGTATGTCCATCTTTAAGTATTATGATGGGTCATTTGCCATGTTAATGCCATTTTTCCTGTCTGTGGTTAGTTTTAACAACCTGCCTCCCATAAGTTGGAGGGGGAAATAAAATGACAGCCTGTTTTCTACATTTATACTCAACTTCTATGTCTCCTTTGAATTCATCTCTGCTATTGGGCACCCAGATGCCAAAACAAACCCCAGCCCATTTGGCAGGACACCAGAGGGTTGGGTTGTGTCCAGTGAGGCACAAGACTCGCCTGTTTTACGTGGAACTGTCACGCGTATGAAGTGACTCCATCTTGATTAAAATGGATTGAAATTAAAATTATTTTGCATGTTGCTGTGGGGTATTGGGTTTTGCAAATGTCTGGCCTACATTCTTCCGTTCAGTTTTTCCTTCTTTAGCTCAAGGAAGTTGCTTGTCGTCTTACCCTCTGCCAGGACTTTCAATAATTCTCTTCTTTCATCTATATTGTTACCTGTAAGTTATTTATAGACTATGATCATATTCTGCTCAATCCTCTTTTCTGGATTATAGAACTTCAGCTTCCTTAGTCTGCCTTCATATTTGGTGTCTTATCCTCCAATTCCTATATCATTTAAGTTAGCCTTCTTTGTATATGCCTAGTTATTTTATATCTTTTTTTGCAATATGTGAAGATAAGAGCTGCATGCAATATTTCATTTGTGGTCACATCATGACTTTGTAGTCTGGAATTATTACCTCCTTGGATTTATATGAGATACATGCACATCAAAGACCAGCAGTTGCTTCTCCTGCAAACAGATCAAACTTGCAAAATAATCTTTGATCTCCAATCAAGTATTGAGCCAATTTTCAGATGGCATCAGCTCTTTGGTTCTAGACAACAATCAGTACCACTTATATTCCAGCCTAAAGCAAGAATAGCTTTACTTATTGTGACTAAACATTCCCTTGTTTTCTGCATCAGCAGATTTCAGATGTCTGTGGATTACTGTTCTCTTGAAGACAAAGACAAATCAAATGGGAGGGTGGAAAATATTTCCCCCACAGTACATGAACCTAATGCTTGTGGACTTAAAAAAAATAAATTAATAAATAATTCATCTTTACTGGAAATATGTTTGGGGTTTGGTTAATTTCCATGTGTATTTATCTTTTTTTTTTTTTATTTCAAGAAAGCCACAAAATGATAGTTCAGAAATAAAAAGAAATTAACTACACATAAGACCAGCTGCAGGCAGGATTCTCACAAAATCAACTTCTGTTTCTGTGCTTAGGAAGGCTCTAAATTTTTAGAAGCTTGGCTGGTTTGGTTCTTCACTCCACACTCATGCCCTCAGTGCATCAAACCTCTGAACTGTCTAATCTATCTATCTTGAATTGAAAATGTTTTCCGTTTGTATGACTCAACAATGAATTACATTCATAAATTGAATTACATAGAAATATCATGTGGTTCTATTAAAGGCATCTGTAGAAACTTTTTAAAATAAAAAGTCTTTATTTAAGCTTGCTGTAATTTATTTGTAGTGTGCATTTTCCAACTCAGTAGTCTTTTCAACTAAATTTATCCTACTTGTCTAATTCTTTCTCTACTGCTGCTGCTCCTCCCTTGAGTAACATTTAGAACCTTTTACTTCCTTCCAGAGTTGCTTGTCTGTGGAAAAACTTACACTACTAGCATCTTGCATACTGGCCTGAGTGAATCCTAGAATTTCAGAACTAGTAAGAAATCAATTTGTTGCTTGATTATCAAATTCATCTACCCATTCCAGTGTAAACCCTTAAAATATTGTATGCCAATTATACTGCCTTTGTTAGTTTCTTGTTCTTCCCATTCAGATTTAGCATTGTCCTAAGTGGTCTCATTTCTTATTTGCTTCCATACTACTCTGTGCCAGAGATTAATTTGTTTCATCATCTTCAGTTGGAAAAAAATTAAGTAGTGCTGTAATATTTAAGAAATACTTTGCTGCAAGGTTGACTCTTGTTGTAATTCAGGTGAAAGTTGAGTAAGGCAAGCTGTCTTTAAAATGTGCCTGCTTCCTCCTATGGTGGAGGTCCCTGCCAATTCTGGCAAATCCATTTTGACTGCCAGGTTATACTGGTTATTTTAAATAGTAATAAAAAAAGTTTCAAATGCATTAAGTGCTTTAAGATTAGTGCCAGAATGAATGTCATTAAGTAGTCTAATGAATCCAGTGTGTTCCTTTTGAAGTTAGCAGTCACTGAGATGTGGGAGAGCGGTGTTAGTACTGAAAAGTTGAAATGCAGTTTCAACTGAGCAAGGGAAGCCCAAGGAAAGGGGAAGTACTGCAAAAATTGAACTGGAATTAGAAAATAACAGGATTTAGGGAGAAAATTTAAGCCATTTGGAAGAAGTTTTCAAACCCTGGGGCTGGAGTCTTATCTCATACCTTATTGGCACTGAATCTGCAGAGACATGGCTTTGATTACTTTTATCTGCTCGGTAAATGAGTGGCTCCTTCCTAAAGTCAGTCTTGGGCTATTAGGTGGGGAGTTTGTCTTGACAGATGTGCTGGGAGCTGAGGGGTTCAGGGTGGTTATTCCTGGTTTGCTTCCCTGATCTGTAGAGCAGGTCTCTTGAATGCCCGTGACATCACTGTTAACAGAAGGGTGGGGAGGGGCATTCCGTAGGGTGGGTGTGTTCCATGAGTGCCTGAGTTTGGGATATTGAAGGGGCTGGTTATTTCTTTAATTTATTTACTTGGCATCATTCCAGATTAATAGCCTGCCCAGGAAGTTTGTGCTGTAGTGTGTAAATAGCAAAAGAAAACTGTGTGGTGAAAGACAGACCTGTAGAGATAACAGGATCTCCAGATCAAAAGGAGCCATTTGGTTTCTACAGCTGAGGCTCTCCGTGATGTTTGGTTTCTGAAACAAATGAGGCTGCCATGCTACTGCAGTTGGCTGCAAAAGCCTGGGAGTGCCTTCCAGCCCTGCAGATCTGTCCAGCATCTGGAGATGAAGGCCAGGGAACAGAAAGTGGGTGGGCTCCACACCACAGTGTGCATCCCCATGGTATTTATAGGGTCTTAGAGCATTTTTAGTAGGAAAGGTATGGGCAGGGAGGGTGTGACTGTGCTGCTTGTGGCTGAACTGCTAGAGAGGGAATAGGGGTGTATTTTGGGGCTTTTTGTTTTGTGGATGGTTTGGTTGGGTTTTGGTTTTTCTGCTTTTTGTGTTTGGTTTTTTCATTTTTGCCCTTTCTTTTTTTTTTTTTTTAAATAAATCCACCTGGCTTGATTAGTCTACTGAGTGCAGGCAGTTATGCTGCATGGACTGGTTGTTGTCTCTTCTGGGGTGAGCAGAAGTGGCTGTTCCACAGCTTCACCTCCCAGGCACTGGAAATGCAACTACATCTGCTCCTGGGTCACCAGTTGTTTTTTTGGGGGGATTACTTTGCAAACAAACCAGATTTTCAAGATCTGGGCGGTAATTTGTAGTTAGTTCACTTGCATTGTGCTGGGCTACCCTTGCAAGGTGAAATAGGAAAACAGACTCCTAGCCCCAGAGTTTTCTTGGTGACAGGGGGAATGAAGTCTGTGCCCATTAGAGGGGCCAGAGATGAAGTGAGCAATAGGACATAAATGACCACTGCATGTAATGCTCCCCTTTCTGTTCCCTCAGCTGAGGCCATGCCTCTGCATTCACAGGCTGAGGAATGCATCCCAGGCTGAGCTGGGACCCAGCTGCATTTGGGACATCAAGTCCCCAAACGTTGCTGGCGCTGGGCTGGGAGTAAGGCAGCTGGGACCCACTGACGGTGCATTAATGCGTTTTGACAGGGAATCAGAGCTGGAAAAGGATGATTTTCTGAAGAGTTAGGGCGTCAGAAGTTGATACCACAGCACCACTGTGGGCTTAAAGTTGCTGTATCCTGACTGCTTTTTGTGTCTGGGTGATCCTTGCACCTAAATTGCTTTGTCTTTTGGCTTGCAATGAACATGACCACCAGGGTGTTTGTCAGAAAGTCTGTCTTTAAACTGGAGTGGCACAGGGAATGCTTACATGCTTACAGAGGCAGGAACTGTTCTATCCCTTCCTTGTACTCTCTTTCCCCTCCCCTGGCCCCTTCTTTTACCGCCCCCCATGCTTTTTTTTTTTTTTTTTCCCTTATCTGCCAAAGAAAATGTAACACACAAATCGGAGTAACAGTCATTTTGGGCACTTTTGACATCAAAAAAGTGATCAGCTCAGGAAAGCTGAATTACAAAGAGCTCTGAAACAGTTGCAGTTCAAAACCAGTGGAAAGCGCACTTGTTTATAATGCTGGGAGGGCTCAGTCTCTTAAGTTAACTCTCCATTTCTCCTCTGCTCTGATCAGGCAGTTACCAATGGTAAGGAGGCCCTTCTGGTGAGATATGAGTTATTTTACTCTGTGTGGCAGTATTCTTTGCCAAGACAAGTCTGTATATTTCAAATTTACTTCATTTTTATAAACCAAGGGTAATAAATTTTAATGCAAGTTTCAACAGTATTTTTCTTTTATTTGTTTTTTTTAGTAGTTTTATTGACATGACTTTCGATTTTCTCTAGCTAAGCAGCCCAATTGCCATTGTGTGAAGTAACAAAGATGCTCAATAAGTTTTCATGACCACATAAAGGAAAATCATACATTTTATTTCATCCAAGAATAAGAAGGATTTTTTCTGAAGTAATCAATTATTCTTTGAAGCCACTCCGGACCACTGATTCTTAGAGTCAAGTTTTTATTTGAGTTCTTTTCAGATTTATAGTAATACAAATATGAACATTAGGTGTTTTAGGATGTTATAACTTATTGGGAAGAAAAGTGTATCAGTCTCAGTTCTGCATCTTTTGTTCTCAGTAAAGATTTCTGGTGTTATTTCATGTACTTGATCTGGATGTCTCTGATGCCATGGTTGTTCCCAGTTGCAAATGAGAGGTGTTGACTCAGCCACAATGTTGGTCAGTCAGACCGAGATTAATAGAAAACAATTTTATTTTTCTTGATCAAGTGCAAGAGTAGATGCATACAACTTTTCTGGTTGATGTGCTCATGAGTTCTTCTCCCCCCGTTTTTGATCCATTTTTGATCCTCACAAAGAATCTTGAATGTGAGCCAGATTTCTCTGGGAAATTGTCCCCTTGATGATGATATTTGCCAAGAAAGGAATTTCCACAGATTTCCTTAGCAAGGGAAAGAACTGTTAACGCTCTGTAGATGGGGGAATGGCTAACATGAAACCACCATGGAAAAAGCATGAGATTATTCTTGCCTGCATCATATAAATACATAAGAATTCTTTCTGGTGATTTTATCAACCTATCAAGGTTTTTTCATGTTTTCTATCAAATTGCACTATCTCTACATAAGAATTGTTCTGAGTATTATTTGAATTATTATTTCCTGTATAAAATATTGAGAGGAGGGGTTTCTGTTTTTGTAAAGAGCCTGCATAATCATCTAGGTTGGGTCTTTGCCAGTGCATGGTGGCTGTATTGCCCTTTCCTCTCTGTAGTACAGTGTATCACCAGAAGCCATGATGTGCCTATGATAAACACCAGAGTTAGAGCTGAAGCTCAGACCTTTAATCAAAATTTGTAAAGGGATTAGGAAAGAGAAAGTACATAGCCAGGAAGAACCCTGTTCAAATGATTGTTTCTTTTAAATGCCTCCACCAAGAACACTCTTATAAGGAGTAGTAGGGATTCATATCTTCAAAACCAAAGTGTGTACGAAACATGGATTGAGCTAAATGCTCCAGGAACTTCAATGCTTAGTGGGCAGAAAGATGCTTTTGTTTCCAAGTGCCTGAGGGGGTATCTGTCTGTAGAAGAGTCTCCACATAGGCCACATAATTCTGGCAGGGCCCTTTCTGTGAGTCGTATCTGTTGCTAAATGGGTGCATGAGAGTCTCCCAAAGGAAATATGGAGGGGACTATACATCTGTCAGAGCAACAGGCCCTCCCCTGGCTCCAGTGGAACTGAGGGAAGGAAAGAATTCTGCAGGCAACTAAAATAAATAAAAAATAAGTGTTCTATAGGTTGGTTTCACGTCTGGTAATTCTTGGGCAAACAGAGATGACATGCAGGACTTCTCCAGGGTAGCAGGAATATACCTCCCCGGGCCCCAGACTGTGGATTGGCATTTCACTTGGTGCTGTAAATTTAATCCAGACATTCTGTCTCTGAACCAAGACCAGGTGCAGATCTCTTGTGCTGAAGGCCAGTCTCAGGTAGACAGACATGGGTGCTTTCCTGTGTGATGGAAGGCTGATAAACTACACAGCAAAGGTTTGCAATGCAGTTTGTACCTAAAGCCACCCATGGCAAAGAGACCTGAAAACATAAGTATCTGAGACTTCAGGTTCAGAGAAATCTTGTCTACAGAGCACAAGTAGGGTGTCTCTTCTTCCCCCATCCTTTTGAGGAAGGCTGTGTTAGCAGTATTCTAAGCAAAACAGCTGAATTCTGATAAAAAGATGTCTTTTAAAAAATGTTTTTCAGACGATGGTCTGTGAACTGTATCTCAGAAACCCACGGCAGGTAAAGATGAAAAGCAAGTGTTTTGCCTTGGGCTTAATTTTGCTATTCAAAGGTCTACATATCTGCTGGAAAATATTTAGGGATCTGTGAATTGAAAACAGTTGAAAACCACTGACCTGAAAATATATTGCCTTGTTTTCAGAAAACCAGCAAGGCTGAGTTAGCAGAGCATTTCTCTATGGTGATGTTGATGTCTTTTCCTCCTACCCCCATTCTACTAATGGATCACATGATTTGTGACTATAGCCTTTCATTTCTTATGGTCCTTCTCTAATGAGAGCTTTCTCTATTGAAACATCAGCATGGAGCTTTCCTAGACTGCTTGCACAATTATCCAATGTACTGCAAATTTAAATGCAAATGAAAAATTTGATTAGTTTAAAAAAAATCATGTTTTCCACTTAATTTTAAATGATCAGTCTTGCCAAAGAGATCTCCCATTATAATTAAGATATTTTATAGTTCTGGGATCAAGGTTTATTTCTATTTATGCTCAAAAAAATCCAAAATTGACTACTGTAAATGGAACAGATGTGTCTGCACTAGATGTCATAATTATCCATGACAGTGTAGCCTGCCTTTGGAACACATGTGCTACAGGGACAGCATTTGAATATTCCAGACCTCTGACCTTAAGCAGATGTCATTTTTTTAGTCATATGGACAAGCCAGAAGGAAGGTCAGAGCTCATTCATATGTATTTATATCATGGTCTTTTATTTTATGTATACATGTGGTATATTTGCTTGAAGGTTTATAGGAAGTGGTTAGCCCTAAAAAGTGTTTAGGGTGCAATTTGTCTTCTTTCTGACAGAACATGATTTTTTTAGTGATGTAACATTGGTTTGTTGTTTTTGGTTTTGTTTCATTTGGGATTCCCTGCTGCCTTTTCTTTTTTTGGCATATGGAAAACACTGGAGATTGCTGTTACCTGAATTATGCACTGAAATCACTGGGATTGCCTGGAGTGGGCATCAGCTCAGACTTTGTTTCCCTCAAAGTAGCTGTCATCTCAAGTAACTGTCATCTGCATGGAATATGCTCATGTCTGATCATAGCCTTTGGCAGCAGTCTTGAGCAGGAAAACATTCTTTCAGTTCAGGTGACTGGGGCTAGTAGGTGTTGCAGACCACTCTGAATGCAGGCAGGGAAGCTGCAGCTCGTGGAATTTAATTGTACTGCATTTTACTGGAGCACTGCTGTGATATTGGTGACCTTCCTCCTTTCATTTTACTGAAACTATATAATTTCATTTAGTGATGTTGCCTGAAGCCACCAGGTTATGTAAATAACTTCCCAGCCTCAAAGCAAAACTCTCCCCTTTTCCTAAAGACCCTTTCATTACCACCACTGGCAATCTATCTTTTTTTTTCTAGGAGGGGAAAAGAAAGCCATGCTAACCTCAAACCATTTTGCAATTGCTAACACAGCAAATGAGTCTAATAAAAATAAAAGGACAGCTGAGCAACAAATTAAAGGAAATGAAAGGCCCTGAAAGGAAATGAATAGATGAGTTCCTTTGTGAAAATCACCTTTTTCTTACATGATAGGTATAGGGTGACAGCAGCATTTTAGCTAAGTAATTAAACTCTGGGGTACATACTTATGATGCCAGGAAAGCAGAATGACTGAGGCTGAGAATTTCTCACAGCTAAATCACAGACCTGTTAGAGCTGAAGCAGCAGTCAGGTAACACTGTGGTGCCATATTAGTGGTAAGAATAGTCAGAGGGATTCCTGACAACTTACTCCCATGAATTGATTGAAACAAATGCTGCTTTGAGCTCTTCAGTAAAAACACCTGCCTTTAAGCAATGGTCAGAAGATGCTTAGAGGTTATGAGAGGTACTTCTTCAACTGTGTGCTTTCCTATCCCTACAGAAGCATGTACAGCGTCAATATGACCCCTAAAACACAGGTAAAAAATATTTTTCTGTGTGTATGACCTTAGTTTTGAAGAGCAGTCATGGAACAGTGTGGCTACAGCAATCAGTGTGTTGGAGCTGATTCCACCCATCACCCCTTAAAAAGTCTGGGGCTGCTTGGTCCTCCTGGGGCTGCTTGGTCCTCTGCCATGTGCTCCTCCTGGGCTCAGTGCTCGGGCAGAATCCCAGGTGGGAGTGGCTGAGCTGACACCAAGCTGCAGCTGCCCTCTGGCTTTCTTACAGTCTGTGCTTTCTGATGCTCTTCCTAAACGCAGGGTAGACAAGCCTGGATTGTTTGTAAAAGGCATATTTTGCAAAGGTTGCTTTGTTATTTATATTTTAGGGAGAAAAAAAATCCTTAGAACCTTGGAAACTGTAGAAATTGACAATTTGATTCCTCCTTTTATCAAAACTCTCCTCTTCCTTGCATTATCCACCTTCCTGTTGTGCATTGTGCATTCAGAGAAAGTTAAGGGCAAACATTTATACTGTATGGATCTGTCCTTAAAGGAGCCAAATTAACTGTGCTGGATTAAGATTTGCTTTATTGTATTTTTTGGCATGGTCCTGTAGAGCTGTATTGTAAGACTCAAAGCTGTTGAAGTTTAAAGAAAAACAGAAGAATTGTGGAGAGGAGAGATAAGAGTTCACTTACAGTTACCTGGCCCCTGTTTCCAACCACAGGTGGAAGGCAGCATAAGTTGGCAAAAAGATACACAGAAATAACCCCAGGCATTGTTTCTGCATGGCACTAGACCACATCAAAACTACTTAGGGCATGACAATATTTAGATCAAAGCATTTAAAGCTGAAAGGTCATCCAAACCTGATTGCACCGAAAAAAAAAAATCAAGTAATCCTTGTAAAAGCTTTGTCACAGTATTGTTTTGGTGGGAGAGGGAGATAGCTCTTGAAAAAAAAACTGGGGTTTGCATTGATTGAAGGTAAAATTGAGATTTGCAGGTTGGCAAAAGCCACTTTTAAGGGATGAAATTGCATTGCCTGTTCTTTTTTTATAGAGAGCATATTAGTAACCTGATAGGAAAATGTCATTTAGCTTCTTTGTACAATATGTGAGTCAACAAGTGTGCACTATGAGATAGCCCTGCAATATCCAGCATTGCTCATGCTGCTGAGTAGGGGTCATTTAGGTTCCAGAACTTTGTGGGGCCAACATAAAACATGTTTGAAAATCACTGATATTCTAAAAGCCCATTTTCTTCCCCATTCATGCAGCTCAAGTTCTTAATACCGAAGCAATGGAAGTTTTGGGCATAAGTGTTCTTTTGTAAGTGCAGTACACATCACAGTTGCATCTAAAAAATAAGAAATCCATGGGTGGGGGGAAGCTTTTGACTTTCCAAGGCCCTTGCTGGTAAGAAACTGTCCCTCAGTATTCAACATCCTCATTAAACAGAAGAAACTTAACTGGGGATTTCCTTAGGCATGGAGGGTTTAAGAATTCTGCTAGCTTTTCTGTAACTTGGCTTTATAAGAGTATCTTACTAGTTCTACCTAATAGAGTAGCAAGTGATGTTTGATCTAGAGGAAAAATAAAGAAATGATAGGAGACGAGCCAGTAAGTTGAAATGGGATAAATCCTTTGAAGAGTTTGCAGCTTTAATTTCTGTGTTAGCCTATAGAGAGACATGGCCCTGTGTTTGTACTGTAAACCTGGCAATATTGAAGCAAAAAAATCTGTCTTCTGGGCCACATTTGGCAGAGCCCTAAATTTTGCTTTAAATTTAAAGCCAGCCACAGTCTGCAGGAACCACGTTACATTTCTATGAAACAAATGCTTAAGTGGGAAGGACCAAAACAATCTGACTTCAGTTCCAAGAAGTCCAGACTATTAACAGATTTTGGACTGACTCCGCAAGATAGGTATAAAATAATGCTGGTAGTTACAAATTGGTGATGTTTTGCTCTCTTTTTGCAATGTTATACTGCAAGAGAAAAAAGCCAAGCAAGTTCTGTTATCTGTGCTGCCAGTAGGGAGATTTTCACTGGCTGAAGACAACTGCTGTAAAAGCTTTAGCTGGTGGTAAACCCATCACAGGACTGAAGAAAAACCGGTTTTATCCTTGCTTTGGCACAGATGCCATTCTTTTCGTGGAGAAGAGCGTGGGGAATCTCTTGGCAAGTAAATTTTGTGGATTTTGCACCTCTTAAGATTTCTCTCATTTCAATAAATCTCACAGAACAAGGGGGGTTTTTTTCTGGAAGGGGATTCATCACTGCTATCTGTTAACTGCCTATAAACAGTGTGTACTTTAAATATTTTATAGCTACATGAAGAGATTAGGCCTCAGAGCACTATGGTTTTATGCAACTTTTCTGTCAAATGGCTGTTATACCTTTAGTTTCATAATACATTTTACCTAGAAATGTGATTATCAGGTCAGATTTCAATAGATAACTCCTTTACACCAGGAGCAAAAAGTGAATATATAAGTTAATTCCTCATGAGTCTTTACATGTTAGTCCCTTGTTTGTTTTTGGGTCATGAAAACCTTTAGCAATGCATGAGAATAATCTGATTTAATGACAGGAACAAAGAACTAGCTCTGTTTTCCAATGCTGCAGCAGATGTAGAGAGAAATTATAACCAGTTTTCCAAACCTAGTGTGTAAATTCTTAGCAGTGACATCTTGATCTTGGATGAAAAACACAGCATATACATACTAAAGAGAGCAGTTCACTCTAACCAGATGCAGGGTCATCCATTAGGAATACTTTATCTGATTAGTATTGTTAATGGAAGGGCTTATCCGGCCGTTCCGTAAAAGCGGATCTGCTGTAGATCATCATTTCTTGTCAATACAGTCATCAAGGCCATCGTGGTTGTGACAGCACAGTATTAACCTACTGGAGAGAGCTGGGCAGGAAAATACACCGAGCAGTCATGGAAACAGAGACCCTTCCATTGATTTCTCTTCCATGCATAGCATTGCCCCCTGCACTGCTCCTTTTCTGTCATTCCATTGGCAAGACAGATCACTTCAGCATCTTCCTTTACTCAACTTCTGATACATTCAATGGTTTATTGTCATAATTTATGATAGGTTTGATGTTTGTATTCATCATGGCCTTGATAAATGGAAAGGTAGTACAGACAGGGTATATTTCTGGAACTCATGAAAGTACCATAGTTATACTGTAGATTATTCTAAAACATGTGAATTAGGAAGCAAAGCAAAAACTCAGTCTTCTACCTGAGAAAAGAATGATCTCGAGATTGGGATATCCTACATTAACTTTGAAGATGACCTATCTAATACTTTAATTTTGTATAGCACACCTCTGTTGTTTGTTGAAGTATTTCTGACAACAATCACAGTATTTAATGGTCTGTCTTCATTATAAATACTATAGTTATTCATTATAAATGTTTAGATGTTAACATGTCTTTTATAAAATTATAAATTTTAAGTTTTTATATTAACAATTGAACATAATTGTAATCAAATAGAATTTATGTAGACATCAGTTCAATAGGTTATATCTTGTTTGAAGTTACCTATGGTACCTTTAAGTTGGTCTTTGAAGCCACTCTTCAGTTAAAATATAGTGGATTTCTTGTTTATTTTTAATAACCTGGGAAAAATAAATCTTCTGTTTGGAGGTAAGATACATGTTTTTAAACAAAACAGGTTTTCCTTAGCTATTTGTCTAGCTCTGAGGAGAAAAATATTATTGTTTATGTATGATACTGATAGATATAAAAAGCTGTTAGGAGTGTAAATTCCTTGGAAAATAATCCTCAACCAAGTGAGGCTTTCTGTGACTGCCATGCATGGTAACAAACACAAGAAGTAGCTGTGCTGTAACAAAGCTCTAAAACCACAGCTCATCTCTTGGTGCTCATCGTGGTCCCAGTGCTGTACTGCCTTTGCAGCTCCCATATGAGATTCCGGCAGCAGGAAGTCAGCTCTTTGTTGCCATGGTTGTAGAGCTGCACCACTGACTTGGAATAGCTGATCAAACCAAACTCATTCCTTCCCAGTTTTCAAGAAAAAGATAAAGATTCATAAAAGCTTCAGAAATACTTTGAATTTTATGTACCTCCTGCTGAGACAAGGTGATTTTCATTGACATTCCATTCTATTAGGGGGTTGTATTTTTTTTCCTAAAATTGTAACTGTGCTTACCTACCTAATTTTAGGGGGTTTTAAATACCCTTTTAAGTTTCAAATACTTCCCCCACTATTTTTTTTTTCTTTTTCTGTTTCAGTCTTTACTGCATACAGTTTCCATTCCTTCATTCTTTTCTTCTAACTGTGCTTGAATTTCTTAGATTCTTTGTCCTTTTCTTTATATCCATATCTGTGTGTTTCTGTGTTTTTCCCTTCCATTTTCCTCCTCTAGATGGGATACAGGACTTTATGTCCCATGCACTTGGTGTGGCTGAATCTGTCCCTTCCTGTTCACCTGCCTGCCTCTTTCACTCCTTAGGGAGGGGTAGGGAGTGAAATGTGAAAAATCTGAAGAAAGGTCTGGCATAACCACAAGAAGGTAACAATTCTTGAAATCTTGAGTGTACTGAGAGTTGTAAAAGCTAGCAAAAAACCAACACCAAAAAAATCTCACCAGAAAGAAGATAATGAAGCGTTCAGTGAAGACAGGAATTTGTACAAGAAAAAGAAGCCAGACCACAAGAGGTTATAAAATGGAAATGGAGGGTTTGAAACATTATTTGTAAAAATGCTTCTGTGAAGTGGGATATCTGGACAGTTCCCATACTTTGTAATGAGGCAGAAGAACAAGTGAGTTCAGAGTGGAAAAAGTGGAAAAGAAGGGATGGTCTTCAGCTGCATGCACAGGGGCAAAGGAATTCAAGAGTAAATTTTTAATAGGTAAAAAGACATCAGGGTTCACAACCTGAAAATCAGTGAGACTTCTAGTGACAGGGAGGAGGGGTTGAGATCAGGGCATTTGGCTGAGATCAGAAGATGGAGAAGGCTGGGGAAGAGAGGGTCTGGGGACACTTAGGTCTTCCAGTACCTAAAGGAACTACAAGTGAGCTGGAGAGGGACTTCTCACAAGGGTCTGTAGGACAAGGACAAGGGGAAATGGCCTTGAACTAAAGGAGGGGAGGTTTAGATTAAATGTAAGGAAAAAATTCTTTACGGTAAGGGTGGTGATGCACTGGAGCAGGTTACCCAAACAAGCTGTGAGTGCCTCATCCCAGGCTGGATAGTGCTTTGAGAAACCTGTTCTAGTTTTGTTCTAGTTCATGGAAGGTGTCCCTGCCCATGGAACGGGGATCGAAACCACATGGTTTTTAAGGTGTCTTTCAACCAAACTGTGTGCTAATTCTGTGAATGAACAAAGATGGTCAGACATAGCAGACAGAAACCAACAGGAAGCTAACAGAAGAAAGCAAAGGGAAAAGAGCAATTGGATCTACTGTAAGGAAAGAATAAAGGAAGCAGATGCTCTGAGGCAGTAAGGAGACTAGCAGATGGACCAGGGTTTCTTAAAAAAGCAAGGAAAAAAAAACCCCAAAAGCCAAACTCCAACAAAATAAAACAACAACAAAATCCATTAATGGTATTCAGGGAATTTGTGGGCTTAATCTACCTTCAAGAAGAAAAACTCCTAAACAGGTAGGATATCGTACTCAAATGGATAAAATGTGAATAGTTGTAAAGTGCACGGGTGGATCCTTAGATACAGTAAACTAAAAGGTAACCGGCACTGAATTTTTAGCTTGGCACAACTCTTCCTGTTACCAGAATGTGAGTGCTTTGCTAAAGCCTTTTAACTGAAGATCAGCAAACCTGAGTTTCTGTGCTGCAGGAGATGTTCAGAATGAGCCTAAACACATGCAAAATGCCTTTTGTATCTAGAACCTCTCATCTCTTGTATCCTTTGTGTCTTTTTCTGCATTTAGTTTCATATCTGAACACTTGAAACCATAGTTCACAAGTGGATTATCTGAAAACTGTCCATGAGGTGAGAATTTTGCACACTTATCACATTCTCCTTGCATTTGGAGTTACTCAAGATCTAATCAATGGAACACACTGAACTTCTAAGTCATCTGTTTATAATCAAATCAGGAGAAACCAACTCAGTCAGAACTGGTGTGCTTTTGATGACTGTGCTCTGAATTTGCACTGATGTCCTTCAGAACAGAATCCAGGCACTTGATCTGCGTGAGTGTAGGAGGTTTAAAAGTTTTCTTAGTGAGAGAATTACTTATTCCTTGCTAGACACACTCAGATACCAATTTCTTTCAGGTCTTCGTATTGTAAGCTTAAGGGACTGAAAGTGACCCAGCAGTCATCCATGCTGAAATATACACAGAGTACAGCACAATAGCAGTGACACCAGTGTATCCTCTAATGTGTGCTTAAACATCCTGATGCCATATTTGACTTAAAAGCGATTGTTGTCCTGTTACTGGGAATGATAACTGCAATTCCCCCCCCTACCCAGCATCTTGACTGAACAAGCTACTGGATAGAATATGCTCTAAGTGGCCGTATTTTATATTAAAATTTTATTAAATCCATTCTGTAGGCCACTCCAATGTGAATTATAATTATATTATTCTGCCAGTAACTGAGGTAATATGATAAGAAGAATGTCACATTCTCTGGACTGCTTTTAATGGAGTATATATTATAGCTGTGTGCTTCACGTATTCAGCAATCCTCACTTAAGAAAGAAATTTGATACTAAATGGCAGCTTAAAGCTGTAATGCTTGCTGGGTCACACTCTTCCAGCTCAGGCATTAGCATCATTGGGTGTAATGGAAGTTGTGCAAGATGAAAGTCCAGTGCAGGATTTGAAAAGGAGTGAGGGTGGTGATAAAGCTTCCTCATATTATTAAACATTTTTCATACACATTCTTCATTATTGCAAGGCAAGTGGGGGCACTTTGCTATCTTGTTTGACTTCCTCTGTGACTTATTTTCAGCTGACCTCCCTCAATAGATGAGAAGGGACGTGGCTCTCTGTGACAGTTTGTCTTACTGCAGCAGAGCTGGCGATAACATTTCATAGCCTTCCCTTGGAGATTTCAGCTCCTCACCTACAACATTCTTGTGTGGCTCTGCTTTCAGCCATCTAACAGAGTTTTGGTTTTAATGAGCATCCTTAAAAGAATAAAAGGGAAAATATTTTTTTGCCTTTACTCGAGATCTGACAACAAGGTAAGCAGTTAGCATCTGTTTGCCAAGTTAAAGAATATAGTTTCCAAGTAGGAATTCTGTGTTGTGGCTTCATCGAGCTGCAGGTTACAGCAATCTATTTCAAAATAATGATTTGTAGTTGATTATCTGATGCCAAATGGCCTGAAAATCAAATCTACAGTTGTGGGTTCCTACATGTACAACATAGAGTTGTAGGAAAACAGAGCCTTAAAAAAGATAACTCCCTAGGAAAATGTATTGAATTTAGTGAGTGAGATGCTTAGATGAGCAATAGGGTTATTGCAGATGCCAGATTTAGAGTTTCCTTTACTATGCTGCTGTTTCTGGGAGGTCATTTTGTCTTAGTCTTCTCCACACCGTTGTTCTCTTTTCCTCGAGCACTTCCATTTGACAGACATTGTCAGACAAACTTTCAAGAGCAAAGGGTTTGTACATTGTATGCAAAGAAGAGCCACTCAAGTCCATTGCACTTGAGCTGTGATGGGCAAGGCACTGGAAGTAGCAAAGGAGGTTAGTGGGTCTCTTCCAAACTGAAGAAATTAATTCTGTATATTACCAGTCAGTGTACCTGGCTTCTCTTAGGTTTGGGAGCTCTGTGGGCAAGAATTAACAGCTATGCTCTGAGCCCTGATGAAAAATGTAGTATGTTATTGTTGGTTTGTGTTTTCTTGTCTGTGCCAAACAAGCTAAAACTGTCAGAAAAAAAAAAAATAGTCACCTTGTCCTTCTAAGCATTGAAATGGCATTGGAACAGCAGCTGACTTTGGCCAAGTTCTCTTGTAAAAACACCCTCAGCAACATTGCAACATATGAATAAACAGTAACTGTCGTTCTAATAACAACGCAAAGGTTGAATATAAAAATAAATAAAAACAAGGATAAAAACTGCTGACCTGAGGCCCAGTTCTCAATCACAGAAGTCAAGGGACGTTCAGAATATTCCAAAGCAAGCAGCATGTCAGGCTGACTGTGATTTGTATTTTTCCTGGTTCCACTTGTATTTGCTCTCAGTGATCAGTGTTTACCATGTGATCAGACGTTAGTAGCTCTAGTAGATGTGGGTGTTCTTTCACTGATATTGGAAGTGCAAGTTTTTAGTTGTAGGGAGTTTTATTTTCACCTCAGCAGTAAGGATCACCTTTTGCAATAATGAAATTGTGTCGTGCTAGCTTGTGGCTGTCTCTCTTCTTGTTGGGCTGGGTTCTAAATGCAGGATGTCACTGAATTCATTAATACATGGGAATGATTCATTTAAGGGAGGTTTCTTTCCCCTCTGTACACGCTTGCTAATTAGCAGATGAATTTTGATGTTCGAATTGATCTGCTGCAGCGAGACAGCTGTGCACCCCAGCTGTCCCCCGCTCCGGTGGCCTCCTCTGCAGTGGGGAGGCAGCGGCCCCGCTCCTGACAAATTGATTTAACTGGAGAGCCGTGCCCCAGGGGAGCCGTGCGCCGCGCTGTCGCTGCCGATGACTGCAGCCTTTGAGGATGGCAAACACTGGGGCGCTGTAATTGCCCAACAATGTCCTTTCCAGTGCCTTGCTGAAATTCAATTTTTCATGCCTCACCAAGTTTTCCCGTCCCTGTTCTGCCCCTAGTGTGGAAATGCTGTATTCTGTCTGGCTGCCATTTTAGGTGAGAAATCAGATGTTTGAGAGCAGGGCTTAAATTGTACTTAATATGCTAATACTATGTAATGTAATGTGCTCAGCCACATATCAAAGTATTTGCATTTAATTCATAGGGAAGTGTTCTCTAATTACATTGTATTTAGCAGGCAGTCATTGCTAGGAACCTTTCACACTAGTCTTAGTGCATCAATGTTCTTCCCAGTGCTGTACTGCTTGTGTAGGAATGATGGCTGTGGTGCCCTTTAAGCATTTGCTCTCTCAATTTTAAGTATAGATTTTTAAGGCTTCATGTCCACTTACACCCCATTTTGTCAAATCTGGTAAATACTTTTCATGTAACAGGTGTCTCTCCACAAAAATGACAACTGGGGCCCCAGAAGGTACAGCTATTTAATACATCTTTCATGTCACTCTCCCTCATGAATGGATTTCCAAGCTGTGCATATCATCCTCTACCCTTTCTGGAGGCCATTGATTTGGCCTGAATACACCTCTGGGGGAAAAAAGAAACAACACCACAAAACGTGCAGTAATGAATTCTAATGTGTGCCACGCCACTACCTTTATGCATATCTGGTAGATAACCAAGCATATTTGGCACATTTATGTGTGTGCAGCTTTATAGACTACTAGTAAGTAGCAGCTGCTCTGGATGTTCCCAGGTTTTGTGTGGAGGAGGACATAGAGGTTTCCTCAGAAATGGCTGTCCATTTTGTTTGCAGAAACATAATGTCACTACTTATTATTATTGCTATTATTATTTTTTCTCAGTATGTACATACTCTTTTCTCTTTGTGTAAATGTGTGCAAGTGACAGGGAATCAGCAGAAAGGTAAAAAGATACGGGTTTATGCCATTGCCTGTTAAGGTAAAACCAGCATATATATGCAAGCAGGTATTAAGCCATAAGGCTGCTAAGGATTTTGTCAAACTGACCATATGTTCAGACATAAGTGACAGTCACTAAGTTTTGAGGAAAATATCTTTCTGAATTGCACTGAGCAGAAAGTACATTGGGGGGAAGAAGTCAGGATTTAATCCATCTTGTATGCTACTGTTCTCCAGCCCTCTACACACAAACAGAACAGTATGGGTTAAGCTTAAGCAAATATTATTTAGGTAAATGTGTCTTTTTTGATGAGAGACAGACAGTTTTCTTAATTGGCAGTGTTTTTCTCAAAACTCCTGTTAAAATTTGCATATCTTCAGGATAAATACCCCTCTCTCCTAAGGTCAGCCCCTGTACCACATGTTGCCATTATTTTCATCCTTCAATAGCCTTTCTTGTTTTATTTGTTGTATTTCCAGTGAGCTATAATGTAAGTAATTAGGCATTTTTCCCTCAGAGAATGACAGAAGCATATCTTGCATAATGAGTAAGATGTTGTGTGGTTAAAAATAGTACTTATTGGTAATTGTATTTCATTTTATAGCAGCAGCTGAAGATTTACTGAGTACTGCTTGGTAATACTACATGAAATTCATGGGCTGAGGAAGCAACCTGAACTCTTAATCTTTGGCAGCATTTAAAAAAGTGATGCCCAGTGGACCATCACCAGTAGAACTGAATTATGCTGAGCTCGTTTACAAGCCTTTATAGGGAGAAGGATACTCTTAGGAATGAGGTTTACATCCCCCTACTGTGTGTTGTAGCCCCAAGGGGTCTAGAGAAAGGTATGTGTTCTGCTGACATGCCTGGGATCTCTAAAATGTGAATTGCTCCTAGGGGACTTCTGTGCTGGTGGCTGTGCCTGCAGGTGTCGGGTTGTTGCCTGCAAGTCACGGTTGCTGCTTCACTGGAGTGGGAATGGTGTGGATGCTGTATTGGCTCACCTTTGTCCAGCCATCTCGTGCAGGGCATTACCCTGCCAGCCTGCTCGTGCCTTCATACCAGCACTGCAATTACAGCTGGGAGCAGAAAGCAGGAGGCCACACTAGGGGGAGAAATCAAAAGGTCCTGTATCCTCTCTGAATGCAAATTGCACTGTGAGGCAATTTTATCCCAGAAAGGCCTGAATGAGTAAGGCTGAGAGGCACCCTTTGGCACATTGCTCAGGATAAAAGTTCTCGTGCTCTGACCATGTCTGGGTGTGTGAGTACCATGTGTGCATCAGTCACATACACTGACTCGAGGTCGTTGCAGTACAGGGTGTTATTTGTTGCAGAAAGTACTGCAGTTTTTGGATGGTCAGATGTTTTTCCTGCTTTATGTACAACTCTTTTTCAGTGCCTTACGTCAGAGGGGAAAACATCCTGGCAGTCCAGTTTTGTTGTTAATGTATAATAGCATATGCCCCTCTGCAGCCCGTATTCTAGCTTCTGTCATTGGGAAAAGCCAGTCCTTCCCTCCCTCCCCTCCAGTTGGGATGAAAAGCCAGCATAACCTCTGGCTGATGCTAAACCTCTCTTTGCTTTAGTACACATTAACAAGGCAGACTGTTTCAGAGGAACACTGGAAACTGGAAAAATGTGGGGGCTGGATTTTTAAGAATTAATTTTCTGGGATGAGATTTTTTCTTTTGCCCGCAGCCAAGAGGGTTTATATTGAACATTTTAGGCTGCCACATCACTAAAAGGTGGTACTTAGCTACCAGCAGGGTGCTGAAGATTGCCCATCCTCTCATATACCTCCATCATAATGTTTGGCTGTTGTGTATCAGGGAAGTGTTTATTCCAGCATATGTTGCAAAGTACTGTTCTGTGCTGCCAGTATTTGGTTTTGTTCCATAAGAAGAGAACAGAATGGTGAAGGTACACCTGCAATAAAGCTTCCACAGTGTATTATCACAGCTAAGGCATTAAGGAACTGCCACTTCTAGCAGGCAAATGAGTGCAGGCATGAAAGAAAATGCAGTGCTTAGCTCTTTTATTTTGACCAGTGTAACATAATTACTTATACTAATCTTCTATTATATTTCCTTGACTAGCAGAGACAGAGACCTAATTGTGTCTCTAGCTGTTGCTACTGCAAAGTACCTTTTAAATCATATTAACATCCATACTTGATCTTCCTACTGGTTTTGACGTGTAGATCACAATATCCTGTTAAATTACTCAGCAAGAGTCACTGGCTTGTGGTGTATCCAAGGCACAGCATAGCAATGGATCTAGCGTGAGTGATTTGATAGAAGTAGAAGAGGCACTGACCCCTTTTCTCTGGGAAGGCACTTGACCTTCCTTTTTCAAAGCGTTCTGAGTTCTGTGCAGCATTCTATTCTAGCTGGTACTTTAATACCAAGATGCCAGAAATAGTCAGAAATTAATTATTCTACTTCTGGCTGTTCAAGAAACTCTGCTTCCTTTTCTTTGGCATGGATCTAGCAGTAGTGATGAACACGTTCTGCACAACCAGGCTGGATTATTGTAACTCAGTGAAGCTGAAGATAAAAGCTCCATAGAAACTTCAGCTACTGCAGAGCACAGCAGCCTACCTCATTAGTAGGTGCAGCACTGTGAGCACACAGCGCCGGTGCTGTGCATCATCAGCTGGCATCCCATTTACTGCAGCAGCCAGCTGTGGGCTCATTCAGCACATAAGGTCACCAAAAGACTGGTATGGATGCTGTTTGTGTACACATTGCTGCATTGCCTCTGGTACAGGGCTGCCCATCGTGGGCAGAATTAAAACTCCCTGGAACTGGACATGGCCAGTTTTGGCCAAAGGCCTTTTCCGGAATCTGAGAGGCAGCTACAAAAAAAAAATTACTCTTCTCAACTTATAGCTTTTATGTTCCTTTGAAGGAATCCTTCCTCCTACAGTAGCAGAAGAGACATTTAAATATGTGTATGTCCAAAAGCAAGGATAGTAAAACTTGGGAACAGAGTAGAGCTCACCCTGGGGAAGTCTGTGAACTTCCAGTTATGACATTGCCGTTCTAGTGGTGTGGCAAAAGATGTCACACAAGTGCCTCAGCTTGTGTTTTACTGATAAATACACCATAGTGTACCATGGGTAGATCTCAGTCTGGCAGTCAGGACAGGCATCAAGAGGTCATTTAGCTCCTCTGCATTACATAGCCTGGTTCCTACAAGAGCTGGAGAGCTGGAGACTGCTCCCCAAAGGGAGATGTCCCTGGAAAGATTTCAGAAGGCTTGGAGGCCATGGCAGAGATCACAGCAAAGGCAGCAGGGAGGATCGGGGGGGCTACAGGAAGACAGCTCTAGGAAACAGCAGATGGATTTTGGATGATGTGCTGACAGAGGGACTTCTGAAGAAATGACATTGTTTGACTCTTGCTGCATGCAGAAAAAGGGAAATTCTGTCATTCAGCTTCTGCTCTGTTATGTTATGTTATCTTGTCAGTCTCAGAAATACAAGACTGGAGGGTAGAGAAGTTGTGAGAGTGACTCCTCCAGGCCCTTGGATGGGAGCACCAAACCCTACCAGCCCTTCTTCTTCAGCTGGGCTGGAAAGCCATGCCACAGGACAATAGGGGCGCATCTCTTCCCATCTGCCTTGTGGACCACCGTGCTTCTTACGCTGCTTCTGCTTGAAGGGATCTCTAAAGGTCATCTAGTTCTGCTAGAATGAATTATTTATGGCTACCTTGTGTCTTATGGAATTTCTTCTTTAAAAATCTGCAGTGAAGTGAATCACATGCAGTAGTCTATTTCTCTGCTTTGTGATCCTTTTAGTTGGAAGCTCTGTCTCTTATTAATCAGAATTTCAACATTGTTACTTTTTTCTCCTTTTCATTTTTATTGGGTTTTTTGTTTGTTTGTTTGTTTGTTTTAATTGCAAGTTAAATCAGTGATTTTTTTTTTGTCCAGATATGGAGAAAACCAGCAGTGTCCTCATTTATAAAAACCGTTTTCTCTCGGAAAGCTCTCATCTTTTACTAAGACAAGGAAACCCCAGCTTTCTCCTTCCTGATCAGACCTCCAGGAACTCTCTTAAATATGTTGCTTTCTTAAGTGTTACATTCTCTCCAGTTTCTCCACACTTCCTGCAAGTGCAATGCACCAAGACATCAAATGTGGCCTCCTCAGTGCTGAGCAGAGCACAGTAATTGCTTCCTGTTTTCATCTGCTAAAATGTTACAGTATGAGTTTTGTCCCTCCCTCACCCCAAACAGCCTTGCTCTGCTTTGCAAGCCATAATTTGTTGTTGGTTACACATCCAAGGTTCTTTGTGAGTTTGGAGTTTTGGGGGTTTTCTTACATTTTCTAGATATACCCCATTGTGCATCTCTTGTATTTTGTGCCAAACGTGAAGGTGTCTGCATCTAAGGATGTCTGATTTCATTGTGAACTTTTTGTTCTAATGAAAGTAGCCCTCTGAAATTTGGTGTACTGTTAAGGTCAGGAAGAGCTATCAATAATTTTCATGAGTAGTGGTCTTAATGTGATGAATAACACAGTCATTATAGCATCTGGCTTTAAAATAGGTGAGAAGGATTGATTCTAGTGTTTTGGGCCATGGTACATGTTAGGGTAGAAGCAAATTAGGATCAGCTGTTGTTTTCCATATGAAGCCAAACTGTGGCAATGAGTCATAAAGCCTGACAGAGTCCAAGGAAATTGTGTGGGTTTCCTGCTGAAATAAGTGGCATGCCCTGCAACATATGACATGTCTTCCTCTGACCTAGGACACCTTGCTTTTAGCAGCATTCATCTCTGCAATCTATACAGGCATTCATATTTCACTTTCTCCATTTAATCCTAATAACCAGCTTTTAGAAGAACATGACAGCGTAACATATGGGTGGTAAAACTGCTCATAAACCATAATAACGTGGCCAAAAAAGCTTAGATAGATAGATGCACTATGCTTATTGTGACATTCTCTGATTAAGAGGTATAGCTGCTTATTACAGCCATTAGCTTGGTGACTTGGAAGTAGACTGAAGCCGTTATTTGAAAAACAGGTTGTGAGTCCAAATTTTAAACAACTGTGTACTTACTACATGTAAGAGATATAATTATGTTTGCAATTCTGTTCTTCAATGTGCAGATGGTAATTTTGTTCATTTGTGGTTTGCACACTGATAATGTTTGCTGTGGAACTGGCCTTGGCAGGATTAAGTGTGTGTTAACAGTAAGTAGGCAGTCTGTAATACATAGTTATAATTTTGTTGATAGGGTTCTGGTGGGATGAAAACCAACCAGAAACATAAGTCTAAATAATTTCTTACTATAGACAGGCTTCCTCTGTGTGTGTGTGTATGTTTTTTGCACCTTATTATTTATTTGTGAATATTATGTGTAAAGAATTGTTTCTTTTTTTCCTTCTCATTTGGAAACTTTTATGTTAGCTTCATTTTCAATGTAGGCAGTATCTGCAAGTTTGTGCCTTTAGGAATAAAATTCAGTTTCTACTCAAAGTAATTTGAAGTTTCCTATTAATTTTTAGGGGTTGACATATGTAATATACACTTACGAATTGTATATGAGGGAGATATAAAGAAGAAACCATCCATTAAAGGTATTCTTTTGATTTAATATTATTTCAAGAGTTATTCAACAGATGTTTGAGAACAATTAACAGGGTGTTTTCAACAGCTACTCCACTTTTCCAGATTGAATGGAGAACAGATAAATATACAGATCAAATCTGTAAAATGCTTTTATGATATTGAGGTTAGGTGTTGGATTGTCATGGTACAGTACACCTATTTGTACAGTTCATTGTTCAGGTTTTCCACTTTTAGAATTGTGTGGCACTCTCACTTTAGTTAAACAGATGTAAAAGGGGAAAAACGTAGTTACATAGCAGGTTGAAGATGCCTAATAAATAAATAACATCTTCTATTGTTTCTTGTTGTTTAGCCAGTACAAAGAGTTTGGAATATACTAAGGAAAAAGGGCATAGTACATCATATTGTATAAATGTACATTAAATATATTACATACTATATAAATTATATACAAGTATACTTAAAAAAAATAGACTGCATATTACAATTACCTATGCCTGTTTATATGTTAAAAATTCTGTACAAGTCACAAATTTTATGGCTAAAAAAATAAAAAGTGCCATAGAACATATTAGAATGGCCCAAATGGTATAAATTCTCGGAATAAATGAAAAATCTCAGTCTGGGCTTTGATATTAAGCTTTAGCAACTCAAACAAGATTTTGCCAAAAGCATCGTAGCTACCAGAGCCACATAAAGCAAATATGATTAAAAGATCTCATTTAGTATCACCAAAAGCCCTGACTACTTTATGCTCTTTTATTATCCTCTACATCCCTAAGTTTGTGAAAGCAGAATTATGGGCAAACGAGAGTGTTTCATCTCAGTTTTCCATGCTCCTGGGAGGAGATAATCACTCGTGGAGCCCATAGTATCCTATTAGGACCAACCCTAAAGGATCCTCCCTTTTACCTGTAACTTGTGGGCTGCAGCCTGGTGTGGGCAGACCTTCCTCCATGTGAGGCTGCGAGTGGCACCTCAGGAAAACACACTCTGGTAATTGCATTGCACACAGACGTGTTCAGTAACGTGTGTGCAGGGCTCCTGCGGTCTTTCCACTCTCACTCCTCTCTCTGAAGACCATCAGCCTGCCAAGGCAAGGATTTCGTCTGTGCTGTAAAGAACTTAGTACAGTTGTTGGCAATGTAAATGTAAGAGGAATATTAAAGGTTACTTATTAACATGAGCAAATGTATTCAGAACATAATCAAAATTAATCCTTTCTGAGATTGAAATGGTTACTGTGATTTTAAAGGAAAGTATTGTTGTTCATGGGACATTAGGCCCTTTGGATCTCCATTCCAGATGTTTTAATAAGTCCTTTATTAGGTACTATTAATACCAATTTATTACATTCTTAATAGATGTAAACATTCCACATAGAATATGTTAGGGTATTTTTTAAAAAAAATTTTTATAAGCCAGCGTGGAGTCAACAACCACTGAATCAAAAAAAAAAAAACCCAACCCCAAATTAACCTAAAATATTCTGAAAACTCTACCTTTTGTTTTCAAAGAAAATAAATGTTTGTTAATTTTGTAACTGAGAAAAAAATTACACTTTAAATACAGTGTAGTTAAACATTTGAATATGATCAATAACGTACAACATGCATTATCTTTCTTGTCTGTAAATAAACTTGCCTTTCCCTGCCCCTTGTTGATCTAATTATTGATGTAAGGCTGTTTTAGACCGGTTTAGACTGGTTTAGACCCGCTCAGCCCGGTTCAGACCGGTTCGGACCGGATTAGGCCTGTTTGGACCGGTTCAGACCGGTTTCGACCAGATTGGACCAGATTAGACCGGTTTGGACCGGATTGGACCTGTTTAGACCGGTTCAGACCGGTTTGGTTTCGACTGGTTTGGACCGGATTAGACCGATTTGGACCGGATTAGACCGGTCTAAACTGGTTTCAACTGGTTCGGACCAGATTCGACCTGTTCGGACCGGTTTGGACCGGTATGAACCGGATTGGACTGGATTAGACCGGTATGAACCGGATTGGACCGGATTAGACCGGTTCTGACCGGTTTCGACCGGTATGAACCGGATTAGACCGGTTTGAACCGCTTTAGACTGGTTTGGACTGGCATGGACCGGTTTGACCTGTTCAGACCGGTTTTCACCGACATGGACTGGTATGAACTGGGTTAGACCAGTTTAGACCGGTATAGACAGGTACAGACCAGTAACAGCCACCCCAAACCAGCACCTACCAGAAAAAAACAGCACAGACTGGTAGGGACCAGTACTTGACGTGCTCACAGTCCCCCCCAGTCCGTCCCAGTTTATCCCAGTCCATCCCAGTGCCCCTAAATCCCATCCCAGTCCCTCCCAGTCTCCCCCAGTGCCCACAGACCTTCTGGACGTGATTGATCTCATCGTGTTTGCGTTTGTGGTTGCGGGTGATTTTCCTCTCGGGCTCGGCCAGCTCCCCAGGAAGGGCTCCGAGCTCTTCTGGGCGGCCTCCTTGAGGCTCTTGCTGAGGACCAGCCGGTTCCTGTCCACCCACTCGTCCAGCCGCCGGTTAACTGGGATAAACTGGGGGTTACTTTTTGCTCCTCTGAGTCGCCTGCCTTCCCAATTTTAAATCCTAAATAATGCTTTCTTTCTGCCCTTTCACTCCTTCCTTACTGTTGCCTCTCTTTGCAAGAGCAAAGTCTTTTTTTTCAGACTAGGTGTTCAAACATCTGACTCACAGACTTTGATTGCAGAGAAGGATGTGGCCTTCAAAAAAACCCAAACAGGATGTCATAATCTGTTTTCAGACTGTCAGAAGAGATATGGCTGATTTTGAACCAGTCAGCAAAACTGGCTTTGAACATCTCTGAGGCCTTAAAATGTTCCTTGAGAAATACTGATTATTAAAAGAAGAGATAAATTTCATGAGGCAGCGGATATTTATGTAGAAAAAAACCCAAATCATGTAAGTCTGGAGATTTCCATAGTATGTTTTTTTACATAATCATTAGCAACCATCAGTAGTACAGTAGTTTGCTTTGTATGGCAATGTCAGTGAAATGTTGGAAGGCATGTCTCAGACACTTCCTCATTCATTAGTCAGCAGCTAATAAGTGTCACTTTTTGGCCCTGTTTACCTGTCAATAAAGTTTTTAATAGTCTGGGAAAATAATCTGAACTGTGTGTTAGTGACCAGATGAGACAGATAACTTTATGTAAATAACAAATTAAGAGGCCAGTAATACTGAGTGTAATACCTAGGAATGCAAGCTCTGTCTTTGCCACAAATGCTGTCTAATAAAGGGGGCTTTGGAAGCAGAGTCATAGGAAAGAGTGCTGCAAGGCACCTCAGGAGGACATCCAGTACAGCCCCGCTGTCAGAAGGATCCTTAATCATACCCTGAAGGTCATTGTGTTCCAGTTTATTTGGAAAATTTGCTCCCTGTTGTGGTCTACAGTTTGTTACCCTCATGAAAATGTGGGATTTGCAATACTGGTTTTTTTGTACAATCTCCTCTCTATCTATGGCAAAAAGGTAAGGAAGAGGGACAGTCACCTGAATGCATCAGAGCAGGCTTGAAGTTACTGGAGAAGGAAGGGAAATGAGATTTGGATTTGCTGCATCTTGTGACAGGAGAATACCTTTTCCCCCATTTCCCAAAGCTGGGCTGAGCATTTGTCTGATGCCTGTTTATAACTTCGTACACAATAACCAACATCTCGAGCTCTGCCTGCAGCCTAATGCAGACTTCCAGTCTTTGGTGTGCTCAGTTGGCATGTTGCTTTTCTCCACAATGACAGAAGGGCAAATGATTTCTGCCAGATCCCTACTGTCGCTGGAGGTGGTGAAGCCATGGAGCATGAGTAGCTGGACTGGTGTCTCTGGAAGGAAAAGCTTCCTCTGCTCTGGTGCATGGGGTATGAGGTTGTCTGAAATAGTAACGTAACATGGTCATGTACTGGCAGGTGGATGGGGAAGAAGGAAGTAAATAAATCTAAAAGTAGATAAATGCCCAGCACACATTGGCAAACGTGACGTGACCTGTTCTCCCTTGGTTGGCAAGGTGGGTGGGGAGCTTTTGTATGGTGGAGAGGAGGGCAGGGCACTGACCACTGTGTTGCACATGTGCTGTTCTTTAGGCTTTGTGGCTATTTGAAGGGGTAGCAACCCTCCTGCCTCCTAATGCATGTTATCCATAAGTGCTCGTACCTAAACTCAAGGAGTTGTCCTCTCTGCACTGTGGTGGTGCCTCCAGGTGCTCTGTGGATCAGGACTCTGTAGTGCTTTGGCTCTTAGGGAAACCCCTTTGGCAGCTGTAAGAGACTGTGGTGCCTTCAGGGAGCGCTGCTATCCAGCTTGCAGTACCTTGGGAGAGCACCCAGTCTTCCCTGTGACCCTCTTGGTGATGATTGTTCCTTGTTACAAGGCTCAGCTGGATTTGTGTCATGCAAAGAGACAGAAAGTTAATTCATGATCTTGGCAAATGCACTCCTGGGTGAAGATGAACACGGTGTGCATGACCAGTGGAGATACTGAGGATTGCAAGTCTGGAAAGAGCCGGTCTGGTATTGAGAGCCAGGCCTCCTATTGCTCTTTGAGTCAGACTCCTCAAGGCAAATGCACTGAACTGCTTCAGTCAGCTGTGCCCTGTACCACAGGCTGATTTCTGTTTGAGTGCATGATGTGTGAGTAACTAACCATCATCTTCCATGAAGATCTTGTGCATTCCCATGGAAAAAGCTGGAATCTGTAGTGTCCAGCTGAAGGGACAGTTAACTGCCTTCCTTTGATGTGGGTTACATCATCTCAGCATTGTTGTTGCTCCCCAGCTCCAAGGCTTTGTACACTACCACGTGCTCCAAGTAGCCACGTAGTCAGTTTCTGGTCTCTGTCTCTCAGGTGGGCACTGTACACCTTATGGAAAAAATTGTGCTGAAAAGAAACAGTATGGAAATAAGTGTATAGTAATTTGATCAGAGTAGAACTGCTTAGTTATTCACTTTCCCCTTTTATTGGGATTTTGAACGCTTTCCTGAAAACAGAATTTTGCACAAGTAATTTCTAGCTTTTCTTTTTCTTCTAAGGCTTTTTTTTGCTCTTAGTTCAGCCTTCTCAGATGTTTTCTGATTTCCTTTTATCTTGGTGGTTGCCATACACTTGCTTATGAATTAGAATGTATTAAAAAAAAATATACGGATGTGCTTTCTTAGGTATGTAGGAGGTCTTTATCCCCTGCAGAAGCTAAGTGACCTGTGATAGTTAATACACTTCTTTCAAAGACTCCAGGGAAGAGCAGTCCATCAGCTTGTAAAATAGATAAATGAATTCACTTGACAAAGATAAAGCAAAAAGTCTTTGGGAGAGGGGACATGAAGCAAGGTTTCTTATAAGCCTGGTTTGGTCGTGTGTGTCCTAGACCAGCCACTGTCTCTGATGAAGGCGGTCAGAAGCATTCAAAGGGATGCTGAATTTTGGCAACTGCAAAGGTCATTTCTTGGAAGCTGGCATTATCTGTGTCAATTATTTCTTCTTATATTTCTATCCATGGTTTACTTTTGATCACAATTCTTTCTTTTGGGGGTTATATTGCTTTGAGGGGAGTTAATTTCATGATATGAAATGGTAGTGCTTCATCCAAAGAAAGGCTGAATTCTGGTATTAGGGTCTGTGCTGTCTTCAGGTCCCCAGTTGATGTAGATCACAGGGAAGCTTCAGAATTCCACTTGAACTAGGTTGCATCCTCATCCCAGACCTTTGCTGCATTTTACCTTTGCAACAAGCTGTCATTGCAAAATACTTGTTTTTCAATATAAACGGGATGGGCTTGTAGCTGTTCAGACCTGTCAAACCCTGATGGTTGTCTCAGAGGCGTCACCCAAGGACCTGCCAGCCCAGCAGTCCACACTTGGGTGGGTTTTGCACTGCTGGTGCTTGGTTCAGTGAATCCAGGGTGGATCAGGAGAGTCTTGAGGTTTCAGTGCATTGTTACACGCTGGCTGCAAGACCTCAGTGGGGGAGGTACAGTAAAAATAAATAGGCCCCAGCAAGGGTTAATGTACTGGAACAGCTGAGATGATCACTGTTGATAAATACTTTATGTAATTAGTATAATACTTTCTTATGTTAATGAGCTGAAGCTGGGGTGGGGTGCAGCTGCTTGGGGGCGGGTGGGGAGCACTGAGGGGGAATTTGAGGCTGTTTGACAGCACACTCAGCCTCTTATCATCTCATCTACTAGGCCATTTTTAATTCACAATAGTTTTTCAGAATATTTGATGTAGTCCTTTTTTTGTGCTTATTGAAAGTGCCCCTAATGTTTTAATTCCCACCCCAGTGGAACAAAAAGTGAATAAACAAGGAAATTAATGGAGATGTATGAAATGATGATCTTAAACTTAACAAGCCTGTTTGTTTTTTCGAGCTGTTGAATAAATCCTCTGTGATTTGTGCTGCAGAGGTCAATGTTCTGCAGTAGGAAATGACTGGTTACATGTCAGTATTCTCCAAGAGTTCATCTCAATTACTGGATTTGTCAAACATGACAAGCCTGAATGACTCTGTGGTGAAAATAGCACACAGTTTGACTATTAAAGTAATTGGAGCATTGACATTTAACCGAACTGTAGGAGAATTGCAGTAATAAGTCTGAGGAACACTACCACAAGCAAAACAGAGGCCACTATTTTTAAAAAATAAAATATTTTGTATTTTACCAGTTAGTCTGGTGTTTTTGTTATGTTTTGATTAAGGTGTATTTCAGTGTATTTTTAATTTAAATCATAAGATTAAAAGGAAAAGGTAATTCCTTTTCGCTACTTTTTTTTAAAGAAGTCATAAGATTTGTATAATTGGAAACTCCATTAATTTCATGCACATCCTGGTTCAATTTTAATATTGTTATGAATAATTCCTGTATTATTTTTAATGTCCTCAAGGTATATGCACTATAAAGTTAAAAATCTACGTATGTATATACATGTATGTGGACATCATCATATGATCATCATCACAGAATTAGGTTATAAATGTGTCTATTACTTGATCTCCACTTGCTACTCTACCTTGCTAAAGAGCTATTTCTGGGCTTTCAAGCCTGAGATGTGGGTATTAAAACTCACTGCTTTAGTAAATGCAAAAGAGCTTTTCTAAAATCATTTGGAAGTCATTTATTTGTATCCATCTGCAATGAGATTTTTAATTTTTTTTGAAGATATTATTTCTGATGGTAAATTTACGTACATCAACTTTTCTGAGACATATAAAGGCTTTGGAGAACAATACAACTATCAGTCACTGTGGATAATTTGGATTTATACTTGTGCATCAGACAAGATTTTACAGTCACCAAAATTGTGTTTCAGACAATGGCTTAAACGACAGCCTCTTCCAATGTCTGGAGTAGGGACTGAAGTAATGATGATTTATGGCAGTAGTCTGAGGGGGCTCATCCTCAGGTGAGTTACCTGCATTTTGGCACATTAATTTTACCTTATTGGAACTTGAAAATCTGTTCTCTCCCAATTACAGGAGCAAGTCTTCATGTGGAAATTGGGACTCACTTCATCCTGGTGAAGTAAATCAGGCAAAATAATCCCGAAAGACAGGGTCAGGAGCATGGTACAACCAACAATATGTCTGAAGTACCTCAATTATGTTAACCTATGTTTTTTGTGGAGTACAGAGTATGGTTTGCCATTTCTGCAGCCACATTTTAATTATTGTGCTATCACAGAAGCAGAGAGCAGTACTTATTAATTTAACGTTACTTGCCTTGACTTGCTTTAGTCCCATTTCCAAAGAGCTGTTGAACAAAATGCTTAAGTCTGTCTCTCTTGTGTAAAAGTAAGTATGTGTTGAAATCTTTCTGATTTCAGTGAGATGCATAGGTGAGGTTTCAGCTCAGCAATAAAAACCAAAATATAAATTTAACTGCTTTACTGAATTTGCAGCTTGCATGATCCCAAGTAATACTTAGTCACACCCAAAGTACAGATTTTGGGCAGTCTGTGTAAGGACAGACTTCCCTGTATTTCCCTAAGGTGAAAACAAAGGAGAATTCAAGGAAATGCAGAAGATGCTTGGGTGTCTGTTTGCTGACCTTAGTGTGAAAATAAACTATGTGTTAACCAGAACAAAATCTTTGAAAAAACAAAAGTGGCAGGTGAAAGTCATAGTTTTGGTTGGTTTGTTTTCCCCCTGAATTACATCCTGGGGGTCTGTATGGGCACAGGGTTGGGGAGAGGAGATCTAGAAGCCTCTTCTATTTTTAACTATGTTCTATAAAACCAGTCATCTTCTCCTCTGTTACTGATGTAATCCATTTAATGTCCTGATACTGCTCCCGATTTGCCCCTAGTGTATTCGAGATCAGATGCACTTTCCCAAAGAACAAGCTCCTGTTTCAGAGGTGAAGTGGCACTATCCTTACCTAATATAATTCCATTTACTTGGAGTGTCATGGCATATTGCAATTGTCCATCTTTTAGTGTTCTTGTCAGCTTCACCTGTAAATTAGCTTCACACTCATAGTGAAGTGTTCCTCACAAAAATGCTTCAAGTGAAATGAAGTAAATAATTATAAAGGAACAGCAAGCTGTGCTCTTTTCTGGAGCTCGAGAGTCTAAAAGCAGAAACCTCAGATTCATGCATGAAAGAGGAAACTTTCTTATTAAGCATTAAATAGTTTAGACGGTTTTAGCTGCAAAGGTTAATGTAGAGGCCAAATCAGTTGTTTGGAACATTGGGTAGGGAGGAATGATTTTTTCTGTACCATACAATGGAAGTGGGAGAAACATCCATACACTTACATCCAGAAGAAACATCCATCCAGGAAAAAAGCATCATGATTCTGAATGAATAGTAAAATAAGAAAATAGTTTGGAACAGGTTTTTTTTCCAAGCTTCTGGAGTAGAAAGAAATCAGGTAAAAACTGGGAGCAATGTTACCTTTCCGCTTTTGGGCAGAGGGATGAAGACAGCGTGCACTTTGACATTAGGAGAACAGCATAGCCTGCGTTAGCCATCCAGCCTGTTAACCATGTTTTGAACTTCCAGATGATGGAAACTATGCAGAAATGCCAGATACCAAACACAGTAAATCAGTATCCAGCAAAAGGCTGCTGCCAGAGATTTTTGACGCAGCAGGAGGACCTTGGGGCAATTTTACCTAACATGTAGGCTGAAAGTCTGAATACAGTGAAATAATGTGTTGTTCTGGATGGTAAGAAAGGAAATGCTAGGGAGATTCTGCAGATAACTTGCAGGGAGTAGCTGTCAACTAGAGACACTTGAACAGGTGCCAGTTGTGTTAGGACTTTTGAGACAATCTGCCTAAATCCCAGGTGGAAGAGCACTCATTCCAAAATACTGAGTTTTTCTCTGGATTACTGGTCCTACAACAAGATGACAGTCTGTGAGGCCTAAAAATAGTAGCTCTATAATGCAAGAGTACGGTTACAAAATGCACACAAAATTCTTTCAGTCAGATTTCATTCTGATAGTTCTGCAAATTTGCCCAAGATCCAAAGCCATCCACGTAGCTGCTGTACTGAGCAGAACTGTCTGTCCAAGGAGTTTCATCTGCTTGGTGAGTTATAAAAAGGTTAATTCCAGAGATTTGTCAGTGATTTGGCCAACAAAAGAAAGCAAATCCCAATATACTTTAGCAAATCCTATTGTGGGTGAGTTATATGGAGCAGATGCGGAACTAGGCTGGGTTTTGCTCTGTGGACTGTGATTGAAGAGCTCCACTGATTCGGGCTGAGGCAGCTTAAGAAGATACTGCCATCTACTTTGCCCTGCCACTGTTGGAATTTCTTATCCTTGAGGTAAAAATAGCTAAAAGTAGTGTGGCTGCTCCCCAGCCAGTGCAGCTCCCAGCTTGAGGGCAGTGTGGTTCACCTTCAGGTTTTATTTGGTATTGAGGCATCTGTGAGCTGGGGTGGAGGGGAACTTGGAGTCACTAACTCATCAGCTCTAACTGTGGCAGTGGAGTGGTGTGGGAATAGGATGGGAGAGCCAGCAAACCTCTTCAGTTGCCGCTGTTAAATCCATTAGGAATTGCTTTGCAGAGTGCTTACAGTTCTGACTGGAGAGGTTGCAGTGGGCTGTTCCTTTCCTGCCGCATGGTTGACCAGTGCTTTGCTCCCTTCAGGAGATGAAGGAGCCCTCTATTAGCTGGTAACTGTGTCATCTTCTTATTGAGCTCCTTTAATGAGTTTGTTTAGAAAATCTTGATGGTTAATTAGAAAGTTAGTACTAAATACAAGTAGTAAGTAGATAACAACAAGTATGGAGCACACTCATCTACCTACATTGTTGTAGTGTTTTCTAAGAGATAATATTTTAGTTTCGCTCCTGTAACTGATTCAGGGCAAAAGTAAATACTCTCATGTGACAAATAACTAACCATGTAGTTAATATCTGTAAAGGACTTCTGCAATTCAAAGGTGCTTCTGGAGTAGTTTGTAAGAAACCGTCAAACTTGTCAAATGTGGTAAGCGTGAAGACATGTCTTTGTTCTGTAATTCTTCCCCTTTTTTAGCGGATTTTGAACTAGAGATTTAGTTATTGTTTTTGTTGGTTTGGGAGAGTATCTTTCAAGTTTCCAGGGGACCTTCTGTATGGATCTAAAGTTTTGAATTTACACTAGAAGATATTTTGTGATGTATCATGTTATTTTTACAGAAAAAAAAATCTGTAAGTCCATGAATCTCATCCCGTTATTCATGCTTATACAAAAGTAAAGCTTTTAAGGTAAACCATCTCTACTTGCAAGTTTAATATAGGCTTGATGTGAGAAGGCACTTCGACATTAGTTTAGTGCTTAAGCATGTGCTTAACTTTTGAGTCCAGAAGCATGAAAGTATCTCCCTGAAATGGAGCAGTAACCTGGGGCTTTATTCAGCACAATTTAGAAGCTTTCTCAAGGAGTAAAGGGTTTGATTTGCCTTTCTTTCCTGTGAGAGGACACACCTAAGCCTCCTTTTCTAAGGATTTTTACTGTAGCACTCAGGGAGAAGCAGGGAAGTGGGAAAGGACGTTTCCTAACACATCCTAATACACTGCTGTCATAATACAGCATAACTTAATTGTCGTATTTTTTTACTAAAATGTTGTGAAAATGCTATAGGTTTATAGTATGGAAACTTTCAGACTTATACTGAGTTCTGTTTCTGTATTTGGTATCCCACATCACTTAGGTCTATGAGCTTGTCAGCTTCTTTTATACAAAGGTAGTGTGCACTCATATAAAACCCTACAAAGTCAGAGCTCTTTTTCATATTCTGACTTATTATTAGCTTCCCCTTAATAGCAGAACTCACAGCTTTCTTTGTTGTTATTTTTCTGTTAAGGGAAAAAAAAAGTTGCTTTCATTTTTACATAAGTTCAGTTATTTAATCTGAGTATGACACTCAGGCTTCAAAGAATCCTATGCAGTACATTTTTAATCTGTTGTTTTTAATGAATTCTAGTCACTAAGAAATACTGTTATCTAGGTCAGATTTTTCAAATATTATTTTACTGTGGCTGTACACATCCCGCTGTGCTTTCTCTAAAATGAGCTCCCCAATGAGGTCTTGTTGTTTTACTTTCTCACAGCTTTGTGGAGTAACTTTTCTAACTGTAAATGTAGTCTGTGCTTTGTTTTTCCGTACAAATGTATTCTTGACTGAACCAACATCCACCCGTCTAAGACTCAATCTTAAACTTTCTTGGGGGACAAGGGAACAGGAAATAAAATACCTCCAAATTTTATCATTGATAAAATTTGATATTCTTGATCCTTCCTACCTGGAAGGAATGGAAAAGAGATGATCAACTCAAAATTTATTACTTAGTTTCAAAGGTGTTGATATAACTACTTCTCAGCTAGTCACTGCAAAATAGCCTTGACCTTGAGGCAGAGCAAGATATTGTTTGATGTCATGGAGAGGATCTGAGGTTTCTGAGTGATTCTCTTTCCTTTGTTGTGACATCTCTGTCTTTACCCTAACTTACCTCTTAGTGTGTCTCCTCAAAAGACTTCTCAGTCCCTTGAACAGAAAAGTGTTGGGTCTTTTAGCCTACAGGAGGGGACATTGAGCAGTGGCCACCTTAGATCACCTACACCAGTGACAGACAGAGTAAAATTGCACCAGATTTCCTTCAGCTGGCTATCCTACCCTTTTCTGACATCATGTTTCCTTCAACGTGTATGGATTGGGCACATACCTCTGAGTTCATTGATAGAATATCACTACTCAGTTGCACAGTTTCTTTATTTAATGGACATCCTTTTTCACTCCTGATGGAATGATTATTTGCACAAAAATATTTCCAGGTAGATGTCCTAACAAAGTAGATCATCTCTCAGGATTGTTTTCTTCATCAAAGAAATATTAAAGCTTATAATTGTGATGATTTTCTATGTGGAGTGTGAATTTCTGACAGTGATGTCAGATCAGCTTATAGGTAGCTGAAAGGAAAAGCCAGTTTTGTAATCTAAATGGGTAAGAAGAGAAAAGCAGAGGAATAATGTGGAGTTTATATTAGAATGAGGATGCTGAAACTGGAAAGATTAGAAGAAAGCTGAAAGCACTTCTGAGGCAGCTCACTCAGTGCTCCCTGTTCTGGAGCTCAGAGGGTTCTGGTCTTCCTATCTCACTGAGGTTTATGGCAGACCTCAGCAGTCTGAAAAGAGGGGCTGTAACTGGGCACTGGAGGAGCAGTTGTCCTTAAACCTTGAGCGTAGAGAAATTCTGGGTAGAGTCACCAATGCCAAACCTAAATAAAACTGACTGGCCACAAAGAGTTCTGAGCTCTGTGAATGCTAGCTTGGATTAAAAAGCTTATTTTTAATCAATAAATAATTAATTAAATACAATACTGCAGCTTTACTAGAAGTTTGCAGCTAGCATTGACATACAGCCAAAAAAAAAAAAAAAGTGGACTTCAGCCAACAAGAAATCCAGCCATTTCAGCTGACCTGACCTGGTGTAATTTCATTTTCAAGTAACACAAGAAGGACTTCAAAAGGCCCTTGAATAGATGGTGGATAATTGACTCCTAGCAATGAATGCTGAATATGGAGGTGCCTGTGCTGGTTATTATTAGATGTATTGTCACTGCTGATCACAAGGCTTGTTGACTCGTGTGCTGTATGATCTACTTCATACCTAAGTTAAGCATTCAGGCAGGTGGTCAGCATAACAATTATACCTCTCCCAAGTCTCATTTAAACCCTAGTTCAAGGGGGACTTAAAGCTGGCTTTCTCTCTGCAAAAAAGGAAATTACCGAGGTGAATTTCGCTGTCTGTAGGAGCCACTGGATGTGGATTTGTACTTCGGTAGGCACCTGTCTCTGATTAGATCTTCTAGCACTCGTTACTGAAAAGGTAGTGCATTGGGACACATCTATGGAAATGGAGGCTTTTTTTAGTAGCAGTTTGAAGGTAAAGCAGTCTTTTCAATCCTTTGCCAGGTCCATAAACATCCAGTTCTGCTTTTGTAATGTAAATTAAGTGTCATTAAAGACCAGCTGTGGTGCTGGATTTGTTTTTATTTATATACATTGTATTTGTGCTGAAGACATATATCCTTAGAAAGTACTTGTACCTTTTTATTAAAGGTTACAATTCTTCTGAAGCATATTTATTTGGACATCTCTGACCAGTGACATTTTGAGATCAAGACCTTTGGGGTTCAGTGTGTGGAACAAAATGTTACAATTCTTTTGTTTCTGCCGTCACATGCATTCATTGAGATGGCTGAAACTGTGCCCGGTGAATTCACAGGGAGCTGTATCTTGCCCTCTTCAAAGCTGGTGGGCAGGGATGGGAGAGGACAACAGGATGGCATTTAGAGAGATACATCTTTTTCTCCACAATGTTGCTTGTCTTCCCTATGTAAGCTTGCTGATGCCTCTAATAGCACTGCTAGTACTGAAAATTGGCCTGGTTTCCTACAGGAAAATGCGGGTTCCTGTTCTTTACTTTCTGCTCCTGTTATCTATGTAATCATGCAGTGGGAACAGTCTGTCTGTTACTGTTGGTTAAGCAATAGGACTGGGATTCTTGAGGACAATAACTGGACAAAGTAAGCCAGAGAAGTTTTAGGGAATTTCAGCAGTGTATCAGACCCAGCAGCAGGTCATGGTCCCTCTTCACACTGGGCTGTCAGCACGCTCCGTGAGGGAGGGCAGGGAGGGCAGGGCGGGCACCTCCTCCAAGTGCGGCAGCCCGGGCTGACACATCCCCTCTTCCAGGTGTGGGAGTGGGAGCTGACAGGCGTCCAGGCCTTCTGCAAGTTCCCAAAACCTATTGCCCTTTTTTTTGGAGGTGGTGGAAACACCTAGATCTAGAACAAGACGAAGCAGCATGTGCCTTTCAAAAGGAGCAAACAATAAAACTTGGACAAATCAAGATGATTCACTGCTCAGAGCTGGTCGCTGGGGAAGGGACCAGAAAAGAAAGCAGGGCAAAAGACACTAGCACACAACGTCTAAGCAAAAATGCTCAGTCCTGCTGCTGAGTTCTTTAATAGATCCTAAAGCAGCAGTAGGGACATAGCTTTTTGTTTAGCAGTTTGTCTTTAAAAGAGGAAAACAGCCAGTTAAAATGTATATATTATTCAAGCATTGTGATGGCAGGCTGACGCTCACACACCGAGGCTGACTAACAGTAGCCTAAAGGTAAATGTCTTTACATGTGTAAGAACGCCCAAAACGGTCTTATATTTAATACATCTTAATTGACAGTGATGGATTTACTCTTTTTATTTCACTAATTGACTCTGTAACATCTAACATCTCCATTGTAACAGATCAATCTTACGCTGACTTCTTTTTTTACAATAAAGGCATGTTTGTAGGCAATTAATTCACCTACGATTTCCATTACCATTGATGTGGCTACCATTTATTCTTATGGCAGAGTTCCTGGTGTTTTCCACTACAGGAGTCTTGGGGGTTTAATCCATATTTTTGAAATCTAACTTCAGCAATAAAGTGTGGATTTAGAGGAACTTTGAAAAATTATTTCTTTTCTTTTAAAATATGATTCTATTTTTAAAATGCCTACAGCAAGTGTATTTGATTATTTTTAGTGCTGTAAATTGGAGCCTAATTTGCCTTTCCCATCCCTGTGCAGTAATACCAATAAGATAAATTAATTTACTCTAGATTTTTATTAGTCCCAGTGAAAACAATATTTAGTGAGATTGAGGCAGTAAAGGCTTTTTATATGTAATGTGGATATGCATTTTGAGGAAAAAAAAGTGTAAAAACAATTTTGCTGGTTTTGTTTGACCAAATTTGTGTACAAATACAACTAGCAGATTAACAATGTATAATGTGTTCTATGTATGTGAACTTCTGAAGAGCCCTTGACTCTCAATGGGTGATATTTTCAAAGAGGGCAACACCTTCAACAGGCAGCAACATATTGTGTGTGTTTGTCTGTTGAAATTGTTTTTAAAGGTATTAATCACACGTTTCATTGAAAAAAGCTCATCCAAATGCTCAGTTTCGGGAGACAATTTATTCTTTTCAAGATCTGGTTCAGAAAGTGCCATATTGTTTGGATGACAGCTGGATATATTTTTATGTTGGTGTGTTATTTTGGAGAACTGTGACTCATTGTAAATTGGTTTGGGGCTCTCTGCTTCCTTTCTGTTCTTTTCTCCATGCCTTGTTAACTTAGTCCTCATGCACTCCAGAGATTCCCTTCATGCAGTGGCCTGGTTTTTGTCTTTTTCTTAATATGGTACAATCTCCCACCATTTACACATGGTCAAAAATTGCATCATCAATTTTATTCTTGTTATAACATTACCCTAGAATCTTCCAAGGAGATTATCATATGTTATCAGTGTAGCAGCAGTGTCCCTGGGGCTTCTCTTCCCAGGCAGTATCCTAATAATGTGTTCTCCATGGCATCTTTTCTCTCTCTTTCTCTATCTAGCAGTGGACAACAGTTCTGAAGAGTGCTTCTTTCCAGACCTACAGGTCCAGTGCTCTGCTAATTTGTTTAGCAACACAACCAGTGCTGCTGTTCCTAGCAAGATGAGTTCCACTGCTGTGTGGATACAAAAATACAAGCCACAGATGCCTAGATCTATTGGAAAGTGAAGCCTTAATTCAATAGGAAACACCAACTTTCCTTACTTTAGCTGAACATTTAAAATGCCTTTATATAAAAAATAAATCATCTTATTGAAGCAGTTTCACACTGGTTTTATGCTAAAGCTTGCCAATTTCCCAACTGCCTGCTATTCAGTACAAAGGCAGGTAGCATCCTCTCTTGTGCTTTTTTGACCCAGATTCTCTACTCACTTACGTCAGTGTTTGCAGTAAACAGGAATTTGCAATAACCAAGTGCTGAATCCTGTTGTCTTGTGACTGAACTTTCCAGTCTTTGAATAACTACCCAGCAGCAGAATAAAAATGAAGCAGAGGAATAAAGCTTGAAATACTCAGTTAAAATACAAGCGAGGATCATTTCAAAAAGAGAGGAAGCTATACAGGAGAATTTGCATATATTGCAATTTACAATCACGTCTGCTTTGCACAGTCCACGGTCACTTCTCTATCCCATTCCCATCATAGCCAATGCACACAAGCCTATGTGGAAAAAAACCAGAGATGTCTAAAGGAATTTTCTTCCCAGCCCCCTTCTCTCTGCATTTTTGTGACACTGTTGTCAGCCTAACTGGGTTATGTGTAACTTGGTAAAGTGTATCGGAGTGTCATCGCCGTTCTTGAGCTGGATTTGTGCAAGTTGGCAAAAGTAAAACAAATTCGACTTTTTCAAAGTTGTAGTAACAGTAATAAAAGGAAATCAACTCAGAAGCCTTTAACTAATGCAGAGTAAGCTCATACATCTCCCTGGGAGGCAAAGCTGCGATTAGCATGTTTGAATGCCTTACTACAAGTGATACTTTGTGGAAATGCAGCACTTTTTGTGGGAATGAAAAGTGCAGTTGCGAAGCAGGCTGTTAATTAACAGAAGAGTTAGTGTAGTGTTTGCTGTGATTTCATCCTGGCTTAACAGAGCAGAACCAAACTGAACAGCCAAAAAATCAGGCGACCAAGAGCCTTGTTGTTGTTTTTTACATCCTGAGAATTTGACTTTATACATTATTTTAGTTCCCTGTTGTCCTGGGAACAGGGGGCTTGCGGGGCAGAAAATACTGCTGATTTTAATTCAAGCTTCCAAATTTTATGGAATAGGTACATCTGTTTTTTTGATATTATTTCTAGTTGTTGCAAAGCTTGGAAGTGAACAAAGCAGTTTTATGTTGTGGAAATTGTATCCGTGTTTTAGTCTGAGCAGAAGAAATAAGGAGGAGTCTCCATACAGTAAAGGTATCATGTTAAGGGCTCTCTTGTACTGCACTAATCCCACAGCCTAAGCAAACTCATGTGAGAATGCTCACCTGACATCATCTATGTGACACACTTGGAGTTGTGCTTCAGGTTAAAGTGAGTGGACACTGTTTTGCTGCTGACCCAATGAAGGTTGTTGTGGTCTGCATGTTCACAACTTTTTACAGAATTACTGTGAAAAGTTAGGTGTGTTCTGACATCTGATAGGCAGCATCACTAAATATGTACACTCAGAGAAAATTAGTATTAACAATACCAGAAAAATCTAATTTTATTAGAAAAGTCCTTCAGATAGGCAGTCCACTCCAATTTTCTAATTGATTTTCTTACATGTAAAAAGAAATATTACTACAACCTATTGTCAGATGAGAGTAAGTGATGGATGAAGTTTGCTTTCAGTGTTAAACTGTATGATAATGCAGGGTGAAAAAAATGAAGTGAATTATAGATCAGTGACAGATGAAATGTGCTCCATCCATAGAGTCACTGATATGGTGCCATGGCAAAAAGACTCTCTCTGTATGTGCTGCCTTATGAAATTATTTGCATTGCTTGGTGTTCTTGAGCTGCTAAGCCACTTTGGTGCCTCACATCTTATATGCTCCTGTTCCAGTAGAGAACAAGACAATACCTTCACATCCTGGGAATCTTAAAGCAGACTTAGCACAACTTCTTTGGGAAGACAATTGAGGAATTCTTCCTGCCTCTCCAGCCTCAAGTTCCCGTGTTTACCCAGCAGTAACTGGATAAGGGCATTGATAGCTGCTGTTCTTTGATGATAGCATTAATGAAGATGGTGGTTTGTTGTGGTCAAAGAACAGATAATACTGTTCCCAAGTTTTGAGTGTCTTATTGAAAACCCCCTCAACAGCAAGAAATGTTTGAGGATTTTTTTGCCTCAGGTTCTAGAGTGATTTCACATAGTCATGTCTCTGTTTCATTTATTCTTAAGCAAAATACATTTTGTAAAGTAATTTTCCGTAGCTTAATGCCTATTTATAAGTGGATACTTAAACGTGCATGACTGCAGATGAAGACACCCTGTGCTGTTGAAATACCCGGGGTTGTCCCTGGTCTGGTCTGAGGCCAGAGAGCTCTTTCGGCTGCTGCTGCACACTCACAACTGCACAGCATGGCAGCAGCAAACTGTGATGTCTTCCAGGGTTTGAGTAGATCTTCTCTGCCCACAGCTGTATCACTCATGACACAAATCTGCCCTGAAAGCATGGTTTCTCTGAGGTAGCCTTGCCTTATGCTATGGAGGATGTCATGCTGTGTCCAAAATGCAAAGAGGCTGCTGGGGACAGCATGGGCAGGTCTGGGATGTGGCTTGGACTGTGTGAAGGGGCACAGCTGCACCAAGTGTAAACCATCACCCACTGCCCATGGCTGGTACCACTTGGCATCTGAAACACCAAGAAACACTATACAAAAAACAGGCTTCCAGACCCATAAAGACATGTCATTTGTATTGCAGCTGTGTATTAATTGTGCAGCACTAAACATTAACAAAAAAAGATGGTTTCATTACTAATATTGGTGAAAAATCAAGTGATGTCTTTGTGACCACTCGGAACAGGACTGCGGTTGTAAGCCCAAAAAGTGCAAACTACAAAGCTTTCTTGTTTCCTGTGATCAAGTTATATTCTCACATGAATGTGCATAGCAACAACTTCAGAAAACAAAAAGAGTCTTTGTTCAAAGTAAGTGATTATTCAGTCCTTTTTAATTTAGCATAGAGTGACTCTTTATACTGAGAGGCTCAAACATGTCTGCAAATTTTTTGAGTGCCTAAAATTCTCGGCATATTAAAATTGCACTTATTAGAAATGGAAACAGTCAGCATAGCAGTTGCAAGGCTTGCAAGGAAGAAGAGGGCAGAACCAAAGGTACTGCTTTTTTTTTTTGTTTTGTTTGGTCGTTGGCATGCAGCTCTGACTCTCATTCTAAAAAGTCTTGGTGTGTGATGTTACGTGATGTTAATTGTAAAGCAGAACAAAAGTGGATATGCTATTGATTAGAACAATGAAGCTTAATGAAGTAAATGCTAGGGCATAGTCTCCGTACTGAGGAGGCTTACAGTGCAGGTTTTTGCTCAGAAAGAAAACCAAACCAATCCAGACTGTGTTTATGAATGAAGGCTGGTTGGTTGAACACTGGGGATTTAATATCTATGCTGTAAGAGCTGCCACACTTGATTGGTAACAATATAGACTTGAGTTGTGTTTAGCTTTATTTCCAGATGAAGGAAGTCTTATGTATCCCCTAGCAGTGGTTCAGGGTTGTGATGCCTGTAGATTTTACTTGGCTGGTGGTGGGAGGTGATCATGAAGTTCTGTGAGGCCACAGAGGTTCAGTCTCTTTTCTTTATGCATCTTTTTTTGCTTGAAAGGATATTTCTCAAGACAGAGGCTCTCTTTATATCTGTTTCCACTGTGACACTAACCCCTGTGTCAGTGCTTAACAACAAGTACATAGCATTGCACTGAAAACCAACATGAAAAGAACTTTTAAGTGGCAGAAACAAGCTCTTAGAAGTTAGGAAAAGCCAGATCTGTAGTTTCTTCTGTGCCTCTGATTTGGCCTTAATATTGATACATATTGTGTTACGGTCCCAAATTACATCATTACAGCAGTTTTTCCAGAGGGCCAGCATTCCCTTTGAGCATGAGATGAGCAGTGTTCAGGATATGAATCAGTTTGGTGTAATGAATGAAGATGTTGTCGAAGAAGTTAATCTGGGAATTGAAAATGATGTGATGAAGACCAAGGATGGCTGCAGGAAAGGAAATGACAGTCTTGTGTGTAAATGAGATGAACTGGAGACAGGAGACTTTCCTGCTGGCACTGCCCCAGGGTGGCAGGGAGAAGGATAGCATTGGGATTAGGAGCTGACTGAGCAGTGTGGGAAGGGAGAAGTGCAGCCAGGCTTCTCTGTCCCTCTTGGCTGCTGGCCATGGGCAGGCCAGACTGCTCTGGTCCCCGAGGTTCCCAGCTCAGTGTGCACAGCTGTGATGGCAGCAAGTGAGGAGAGGGGGCAGCTGTGGGACAGCCTGAGCTTTGGATGTGTTGTTGTCCCAAGTCTGGAGGGTGCAAGCCAGTGGTGGATAATGATCATTCTCTGGTTTGTTAGGCAGAGACAGGTGGTGTCTGTCCAGGTTTGAAGATGTGGAAAAATTCACGGTGGTCCAAAAGGTAGTGTTGGCAGGAGGCCGCCCGGCTACCACGCCTGCAGAAGGCAGCACAGAAAAGTTTGGAGCCGAGAGCCAGGAACAAGTGTCAACGCAGGTTTTGTTTGAGTGGGCAGGATGTGGGTCATGAGGTTGGATCAGAGGGCTGCTGTGGACAGCAGGACCACTGGGAGATGTTAGGAGCATGCAATCCTTAGCTGCTCAAATCTTTGTGGTTTTGTTGTCACTGGCATATGCTCTCCAACTGGCCAGAGCAACAGTCCTTTCCTGATCTAGAGATGCTTAGTGAGGAACTGCAGATACTTTGCAGAGCCTTATTTGCACTGGAGAAATCACTGGAAATTATTAACATATAATATAGTAAAATTATAAACAATAATTATATTGTTGGATGGAGAATAAAAATAGAAATAAAGTTAAGGACCTGTTTTGAAACTTAAATCATTCTGTTGGGCTTTTGTGGAAATAGTTTGAATTGTCAGCAGTTAGGAAGAAGCGACACTTCAGAGTTTGGCATTCCCAGCTCAGTCGTGATTTCAGCACATCTCCAAAAATCACATTAGCAAAATTGTCAGAATAAGATGGTTGTGCAAAGACGTGCTGGGATACTGGCATAGAAACAGGGTGGTAAAGTTTCCTTTGGGGTCTTTGGGAAGAGCAGGAAACCTGCTGCTCCTAGTTGTTGTTCCTTGCCACACACTTCAATATGAGCATCTTCTTTATTCATTCCAGGAGCTTCTAAACTAATCAGATTACTCTTGTGTGGTTCTTCCTGCAAGACAAAAATGGGTTTAAGTCCATTCCAGGTGAGCCAGGAGGATTCAGTTAATAACACTGAGCCATTTACACTGGAGTGCCAGCAGATCACTAAAATAAATTCAAGTTGCTTGGCGTGCCTTTGACAGGACATCTGCTGAATTTCACCTGGTAACATCTGGGCCCAAGTGCTTTTCTAAAATAGGGGAAAAAAGTTGTCTTAGAGAAATAGCATCGGCATTTCTGCTGCATTAAAATTCACTATATGCGTTTTGTGCATTGTTTCTCTAAGGATGAGCAGGTGGTAATTTTAACAGTAAGGCTTACACTTTTGTCTTCTTTCTGGGGATCTTGAAACGTTTTTGAAATGTGAAAGAACATTTTCATTCAGTAATCAAAATGTGTCTGCAATAAAGCTTTCATTTTCTTAGGAAGTTATAATTAAAATATAAGAAGGCAGAGTAAATATGTTTTTCTTTTCTTGACTTTTCAGTCCGTATTGAGCATTTAGCTGTCACAGCTTACCGGCAAACAATGTATGCTGCTCTTTTCAAAAGAAAAGAGATCACACCTATGTTTTGATGTGTGAATTGCTGAAGAAAATTCACAGCTTAATTTAGCCTTGTGATTTGACAGATATTTCCGATTTGGTTAACATTGAGCACTGCAGCTCTAAGACTGATGAAGGCAGCAGTACTAAGAAATCACCACTCCACTCCTCTTGTTTTGCCAGCAGAAAGGCAGTTCATGGCACATTGCTGAGACATTCAGCTCCATGAACGTCCTCCTCCATTCAGGGAGGGGGTCAGCATGATTGAGAAACAGCAAGGACTCATGAACAGATAGCAAGCTGTTGTGTGGTCACATGAACACAGCAGAAAATTTTAACCCTGGCCAACTAGAAGTGGGAAAAATGACTGGGGAAAAATTGTAGCAACTGATTCTTCACTGCCATCCATTCTGTATAGACAAGTGCAGTTACACAAGTGTTTTCTCAGCCAGAAAAGCAAATTTTAATAAGGCACCGTTCCTGCACTGTTGTTCACTCACTTCCACATTGTGCCAGATGATTATTTGTAGAGTTATGCTACAGACCAGACCCAGATTTTGGATTTGGTTTATTTTATTTGGTTTGGTTTTCAAGTCAAATTACTTCAGTATAGTTTTGTTCAGTGTATGGTTGCATCAGCATGACTTAAGGGATGGAGGACTGCACAAAAGAAGCAAATATAAAGAAAAAACTATGAAGACTTCTTAAATTGCGTTTGTCATCACATGACATGTTTCTGTATCTCTGCTTTCATTTTTGCAGGGTGAAGGTGTGCATTGTCACTGTTCTGATGTGACAGTACCTTCTTAGGAGTTTTCTAATGAAAGAGAAAAGGGAATTGTCAGATAAAAAACATTATCTGCCACTTCCCAAATAGTTTATAGAAACAAAGCAGTTTTGGCATCTTCTAGTGAAATATTCTTCATTGTCTGTTGGGTTATGGAGGGGGGCTGCTGAGGATGTGAAACTAAAAGCATGTGTATGGGAGATAAGGATGTGCAACATGCATGTGGGCTTACCTGCTCTGGCACCAAGAGATTGGGAGTCTGAGCTGTGAGTGGCACAGGGTCACTTACAGTTTTTGAATATATATATATATATTATATATATATATGTAGAGAGAGAGAGGGAATGTTTGATTAATTTGAGATTATTTTTTATTCTGCTTTATTCTATTTATTTTATATGGAAATTTTAATTCAGCTTCATGGCCTCATTTAGAGACTTATCAGTGTTTAAAAGGGGTAGTTACATTATGCATGAAACCATAGTTTGAAACCAGCAACTTTAAAACAAACTGTTAAATTAGAAACTTTTTATTTGGATCTCTCAGGGCCTCAGGTACTTATAAACCAGGTTGTATTAAATTGAGTAATACTATTTTGTGATGTTAATTCAAGCCAGATTGCCTTATGATGGGATAAATCAAGTTGGGTTGACACACAGCCATCTTTGAATGCCAGATGCTGTATGTTGTCCAGTCAGTTTGTTATTCACTGTGAACAGTTCAGGATAAACCTGGAGCTCGATCGATCAAACCCAGTATGCCAGAGAATGGCAAACACACTTAGAAAAACTTTATTTTCTTTACAGACAATTTGCCAGCAGGATAAAAACATGGTATTTGTCAAACTGCTGACAAGCAGTGGTTGATCTAGATCCATTGTTCACAGTCATCACTTAACTTCTCCACAATTGCAAGATTTTGGATTTAATCTTCTTGGGTGCCAGTATATGATAAATTGTAACTCGGTCACAAAACTTGTGTGGTCATAAAGCACCTTAAAGCAGGGATGTGTACACAAATAAGTGGATTAGCTTTTTGTATACCAGGAACAAAAAGGACATGGAATCCTCAAAATTAAATTTATTTGAAAAGCAAACTCAAATGAAGCCAGCACTTTTAATCTACTAAAGATGTAAATGACTGCTCACCTTGCAGAGTTCAAGGTAATATTACAAGGATAAGAGCCGGTTCTGTATACTTTCAATCACAGTGAAATTAAGGGCACCTCCTTTGTTTACAGCTTTGAATATCAAGTGAACACATGTTAGCTTGTACACAGTAAACTGCTTCTGTTTGATATGTGGTTCTGGCCGTGTATTGGCTTGGAAGGCTGCATTGGCAGACCTTTAGCACCCAGGAGCTGAATATTCCTGTCCCTCAATAGCCCACGGTGGCAGAAACCTGCTGTATTGATCTAGTTAACCCTTGCTTGAGAGTAGACTAATCCTCTCACAGCTAAGCCTACACATAGAACTTGATGTAGTTTCCAATTGTTTTGGTCCTGTGTAGCTGTGGAGGCCCTGGTGCCCTTGGTCTGAGCTCACTGAGTCCCCAGATAGTCCATGGGATGTTTCTGTCCTCACTGGCTGCAGAATTTGCAGCACAACGCTGTACGTTTGTGAGTCTTGAGGTGGCAATGATAGGATGCATAGGTCTAAGTAACAGGCCTGGGCTTGGGGAGAATTCCTGCACGATCTGGGGGACAGCCAAAGTGTAGGACATGGCATAGCTGGTTGATGGCTTTAGCTGCACCTGAGACTTGGACTGGTTTCTGGATATTGTGGCCACACCCAGCAGAGGAAACACTGGGCATGGGCATTTGCCCATCTGAACCTGGGCTTCAGGGTAACTCTGCCATTTTCTGTCGTGTGTGTGCAGTCTGTGCACGGCTTTGTACCTGTCTTCAGTCGCTGTGGGGTGAAGGGGCAGGGGACAGTGTCCCTCTTCCACATGGAGACACAAACTCCTTCCTCTCACATTCCAGAGAACTGCATTTATGTTCAAGCAAGGAGAGAACAGGCCAAGAAAAAGGACTTTTTCCTCAAAGCTCAGAAACTGCTGAAACTGCTCTGGGCAAGATCTGAACAGAGGCAGGGGAGAGAGCATGCTATGGGTTCCTGCTTTGGTGTTCTACCAGCTACATGATATTTGCTAGCTGCCACTTCATCCAGCAAAGACCTCTCCCTGGGAAGAGCTGTTGTTATTCTAATACATGCTGCAAAACTGTTTTGTGATTAAGATTGGAAAGTGGGATTTGGAATGTCCTTCATGCAAGAATTAAGACTCTTTATTTAAAACTATAAAGGAAACAGCAACAGAATAATTCAGTTTTCCATGAAAGAGCTGTTTTCATGAGAATCTTGCAAGCAGCCTGTCTCAGTTACTTATACATTTAAGAGAGAGACCAACAAGATGCCTTTTGTAATAGACTGTGCACAGATTTGCTTCCAGCCAAACGTACATGTCTCAGTTATAAGCCTATATTTTCCTAGGATATGTGAGTCATTTTATCCTCCACTACATGGATTCTTAATTTTTTTGGAGGTTATGTCATCTGAAAGGAATTTTATAGCCACAAGTAAGAAACTGGTCTGATGACTTTGGTGACAAAATTAATAACCGTGTGTCATTTTCTGAAAGAAGGCAGCTGTTCGTGTATTCAGTCTGCACTTAAAGTCAAGGTAGCTAGATTGTGTTAATAGTTCATTGGTAAGGAGGAGGTAAGATCCATTGAGTTTTGCCTTTGCTTCCAAAAGCTGGGTGGCAAAACAGTAATTTTCAGAAGTGCCAGGATGTCAGCAACAGGGCAATGGTGTTAAGGGGGGTGTGGGAGAAGAAAGAGTGCATGGAAGCTGTAACTATTCCTCTATATCAGCTTCTGTGATTCAGGGAATAAAAAGACTTGGATTATGTATCTGTATGACCTGAAAATTACTGCTTCTTAAGTATTTAGTCAGCTTTGCATTTCTCTGTTGTTTTGTTATTATTTTTGCTGTTTCTATTAAGAGTACAGTAACATTTTGGTATTGCAGTTATCTTGGTTGTCTGTACTCCTAGGAGAATGGGCTTCCACTGCTTTTCAGCTGCAGCTGGTATTTGATATATTTTTAGGTAACAGAAATAGGACTTTTTGACTAGTTTTTCCTTTAGGAATTCTTAGCAAAGCACCTTGCAGAAATTTGGAATATTTGGCTTTGAGTCTCCTGAACTAGCTGGCAGAGACCTAGAGCAGGAAGAAGGCAGGCAGCATGGCTCAGAGTGAGGAGAGTTTGCCTAGGGCTTGGGGATGTCATCACAGATATCCCTCTATTAACACATACACACCTTATGTAAGACATGGTGCCTCAGGCTCTAAAACTGCATCTCTGAAGAAATACTCTGGGAGGCAGGGATGTGATTTTGGAGGGTTTGGGCATTTTTGTTTAGCTAGCCATAATAACGAGCTACCTGTGTAATTCTGTTCCAAGGTCCTAATGTTTCAACAGAATTTATGACTCTCAGACTTCAGCAAAAAAACCCCACAAACCCAAGAAACATACAAAATTATTAAAATTATTAGGTTCAACATTTCCAGACTGTCTACATCTTTTTTATTCAATTTTGCCATTTACCAAATCTGTCACAATGAGCAATTGTGAAGTAGAGCCTTCTGGAGGCTATCAGGAAAGCCCAGTAAATCCTTCAGACTGGTTCACCGCCTTTCCTGTTTAGAACACAGGGAAATCAAGGGAAACAGAAGGAAACAATTAACATGTCATGTATGTCTGATATGTCCTTTTCCTATATTACCCTGGTTTTCACCCTCTTATTTCACAGACATCTACCATTAGCCTTTCATAATCAACAGCTTGCTGTAGAAACTGTAAAGGAATGTTTCTCTGTAGAAGTCACCCACCAAGTGTTGTGCTTTTTTCCTTTGCATGGTTTTTAGATGCCTGGTATCCTCCTTAAAGGTCCAGTTTGTGCCCAGAAAAGCCCTCCCTGTGACCTCTCAGTCTGCAGTCACTTGTGCTCACAGGTCAGAGAAGCTGGATCATTAATTTTCTATATCCACAGAAACTGTGCTTCTGCAGCAGTGCTACTCTGCTTTTGTTCGGTGCTGCAGTTTAGGGGTCAAAAGTGCATGGACTTAATATTTTATTTGTGCCTCTTCCATGCCAGAAAGGCAAGACAAGTGTACCCTTGCCTGTCACTGTGGCAAAGGCTTTTCATCCTGCGAGGTGCTGAGAATTTGTGCCTCAGCTCCATAGGGGTCCCAGCATAATCTGGGGCATGTCTGTAGCCTATGGCCAATCCAAACTGACATTTGCATTGGCAAGAACAATACATAATCTGACATTTGTGTATAGAATGACTGTGTGAGAAAATAGTGGTTGCTGCTGCATTTTATGTGATCAGAATAGTGTCTCTGAGCACTGGAGGAGTGTTGGGGCTGATGCAAGCAGTTTTATGAGTGTAGGGCTCCGTCAGAATGAATAGATATATATGTATACGTGTATTGCATGGCTGGGCTCTCAATTATCTTGATTTTACATTACAGTACAGTCTGGGAAGACTCGAGATAGCGTGACTGAATGCTGTTGCAAAGACAGAGCTTCCACTTTATGGAAGCAATTGAAAACTTAGATGATCTGCTTGGGGCTGTTGCAGTCTGTGAAAATCGTGATTTGTTTTAAAAAGTAATGCAAGCTAGTTCCTCTTGGCAATGTTTTGGTGTCATATTCCAATTTATAGAAGATACATCAACCCTGTCACCAATGCACATTGGTTCTACAAGCATGTGGACATGAAGGTGCACACTGCTGTGTTTCACATACTGAACAGCAGCTAATTAAGCAGAGCACAGTGAAGCCTCTCACACAGATCATTTTCTTTTTGTATCTCATAACTTCTCCTACTGATCTGAAAGATAGCCACGGACAGAAACTAGGTCTGCCCGTGACAAACAGGGTCCATTTGCATTTCAGCAACTTTTAGTTGATTTCACTTCAAGATACATCCTTGTAGATGAAAATCAATTGCATCAGAAAACAGTTTTAAGTAGATTTTCTTAAATGCTACAGGAAAAATGGTTAATTTTGATAGAACATGTCAAGGGGAAAGGGTTGAGGAATAATTAGTATGCTGTGGTGAGGCTCTCCTTTGGTGCTGACCTAAGAGCAGTAATATGGAGCAGGTCATCTCTTTCAATGCATTGTTGGGTGTTCCTAGTTGATTCCAGAAAGTCTTGGACAGTGTCTGTGGGCAGCTGCTGGGAGATATATAAGATCTTTAAGACAGAATGACTGCAGACCACAATTTGTTTTGTGATACCAAGATTTGGTGTCTGTGCCCACACTGGGCAGGCTCCAGGATCCTTTATCTGCTTGAAATTAGGAGCCTAAATCACTCAATTTTATAGTCAGCTGAGTAGCTAAAGACCTGCCAGTATCAAGACACTCAGGAGGCATCTCTGCTGTTTCTGCTGACGCACAAAGATTTCACTTTTGGAGAAGCTACACCATGTCACAGTATAGCCTTTATAGTGTCTTCAAAAAATCGCTTCTGTGCCCTGCCTGACAGGAATGGTGGGTAAAAGCAGGCTGTGCTTCTGCATAAACTGAATTTCTCTTGTTGCTGGAGTTCAGTGGAAATGTCTTGGGCAGAGCATGAACTGTTCATCCACTCCGTAAGATGGGTCTCAAGTACTCTGGATAGGAACCTGTGGTTACAGGAGGAGGAGAACTCTTCCCTCGTGAGGACTACTGATTATGTGACAAGACTCAAATCAATTTCCACTGAATTTCCACACTTTCCAAGCTGGTTATTCAAATTTGCTCAAAACTAAGGTTTTACCTCTTAAAAAAATCGGTTTTAAGAGGGCAAGCTGGCATCACCACAGGCAACAAGCTGACACCTCTGTTGTTCTCTTAAGTAACCTGAGTAAAGAGCCACTTGCCCCTATGCTGCCCTGTCCTGATTTGACCCTGACCTTACAAACTGCTTTTATTATCAGTGCTTAAGGGTATGCATTGGCTTCTCTCTCTTCAGTTGCTACCAATGGTTTGAAAGCTTCATCCCAAGTTCATGTGGCCAAGCTAAGGTAAACATCTCTGTGTTCAAACACTTACCTTGTCCTTAAGAGCACTTTTTATGGAAGAGTTGCTGCCGAGCCACATCTGACCAGCAGCACAGCACAGGCACCTACTCATTGTCCAACAGTGGTCCCTAGCTGGTGCTTCAGAGGAAAACCAATTTTCACCTTGGCTGTTAAACAGTACCTCCTTACAAATTCTTTAGGGACAATTGCTAATTAAGTATGATGGCTTTTGGTTTTTGGTAATACTGGCAAGATGACAAAGTCTTGTCAGACTCTCTGTGTCTTACGCTGTGTACATTTTACATTGAAGCTCTAGAAAAGCAGTGAGTAATTTCTTTGCATGGTCACTGGCCCTGCACAACTACTGTGTTACAGCCAAAGGTTGTGAGATGGAAAATGAGGGGAGGAAGTAAAACTGTCTGAATGAAAAGGAAAAAATAAGAAACAGAATAATTATTAATATTCTCTTAATAGGATTTTCACAGTATACTCTGTCACTGGAACATATCTCTCTTCAGGGCAGCTTCCCTGCCTGATTAGCCAACTAACAAACCTTCTGTGACTAGCTGATACCCTCTATCAAATCTTCACCTCATCTTCACACATCAGAGAGGAATCAGAGACCTTGGCTAGGAAGGAGGGGAGAGAACCTTGTTCTACTGGGTTTCAGATAATTCATCAGCAAAATACACTTAGGATTCTTTTCCTTTTTGCTAACTGCGAGTTTTTGGTTTGGTTTCTTTCCTTCCAAAAGTTTGAGTTGTTTACTTTGGGGATTATGTCTTCATGAAAATAACCAGGCTTCCAAATGCAGACTGTCAAGGTTGCCAAGTTACCAGCACACAGGTTGCCAGAGGAGTTTTCCTTCCCGTATTGCCTGTAAGTAGATCAACAATGTAGAAGCTTTGATTTTTTTCATGTCCTCAGCTCACCTGCTGTATTTTGCTGAGGAAATGTGAGGCAGTGTAGTACAGAAAGGAGGAATTTTTTGTCTTTTGCTTTTGTGACCTTCTCATGGGGACAGCAACAAAGTACATGAGCACCACTTAAGAGCATGTCCTTGGTGGGTACAGGGAGTTACATGACCTAGATGGATGAAGTCCCAGAAGGAAGCTGGGGATCTTGACTGAGCCAGTAGTCATTCTGATCATATGGGAAAGCCCAAATGTTTGTTACAGTTAAGGCCACACAACCATGGGAATCAGGCTGATACAGAATTGTTTGGGTCCAGCTATTTTGCGTGTGCATGATACCTGTTACTTCTGGGGATGATGACTTTCCTCATTTGTTATCCTGAGAGCGGTAAGACCTCCCTTGGAATAATCTTTAAGTAATTCCTAGCAAAATACATGTGTCCAAACCAGTTAGTTTCTGATGTGCTTGCTGCAGCAATATAGCCCAGAAGACCAGCAAATAACAGAAAAAAATCTCCAAAAAGAAAGGAGCACGAGACAGGCAAGATTTGATATTCTCAAAAGTAGAATGATGTTAGGAATTCTTCTGCTTGTTATCATTATGGTCAGCTCTCTCTAGCACTTTGAATTTTAGTGGCCTTTGTCCCTAAAGCCTTGCTATCAGCTTCTGTTGCCAGAGCTGACTTCCTGCAGCACTTTCTTATGGAGGCAGTGGATGTCTTGACAAATATATGTTCACCCTACACAAAAAAAAAAGGCAAACAGAACTGAAGAATGAAATAAAACCTGGCCAACACCTGTGATCTTTCAGAGGGCATGTCTTTAAATGCTTATAATGGTTTGTGGGTTAACAAATCCACCTATAACACAAAAGTAAACAGGAGTCAACAATGGTGGTTTCCATTGTGTTGAATCAAAGCTCAGGCAGGCCTGGGCATGTTAGAGATGCCTTGCACTTGGTCATCTGATACACAGGTGACCCAGTTCACAAGTGCCGATGTGTGGGACGTTGTGCTGAGCTGTGTGCTCAGTCCATAGCTGGGCACTGGCACTTGGCAACAGGTGCTGGCTGTAGCTGCCTTTGGAGAGATGTCAGGTCAGGCTGGAGCCTGGATTTAGCTCATTTATTATAAGGACTTCTGTCAACTGCTACGGATCATTTCAGGCTGCATTGTGATTCTTAGTGGATGAGGTTACAAATGTAATTCATGAAAATTTTATTAAACTGATCAAGCACAGCATGAAACTTTAGCTAGAATGTATTGCATCTAGAGCTCCCCCTAAACATTAAAAGGAACTGACATTGTGACTCATCTTTTCATGTATCATATCATCCATCAGGTAACAGCATTTGCAGAAGCACAGGAAGAGGAGAGATTATTTTGATGTCTTCTGCAGCATGCAGCATAGATCTGCTTTCTCTTTTTCCCTGGTCTCTTCCCTTGTCTCCAACTCTGTCTCTGTGTCTCTCTCTTTTCCAATTTATCTGGATTAAACAAGTCTCTGATTATTCTTTATGCCACTGCAAATAAAGTCATTTTCAGAAACAGATGTCGAAAGAGCCCAGTGAAATAATCCTGGAGGCAGATGCAGTCTTCCATAAGCTGCCAAGTGCATGGTGCAATCAAAGTGATGAAACAAAATGGAACAGGCTGCAGAAAAAGTAATTAAATTATAGTTCCATTGTAGAAGCACATTTTAAAATTACTGAGATTCAGAGCCCATAATGCTGGTATTATAGTTGAAAGAATACTTGCCATGGGTCATGAGCATTTTTTTTAACAGTTATTAATCATGCTTGACTGGAAAGACATGTGTAACCTACAACAAGCAGTGGCTGTAGTTGTGCCAAAGGAAGCTTTTGTTCCCTGAAGAGAATTGTATCAAAGGCCAGTGTGTCCTATTAATACGTGTGCGATAGCAACGTGCAGAATCTGAAACGGGCTTTTCAGATTTCAATACAGAGCACTGGAGGGGAAAAAAAGAAAACAAGTATTGTATCTCTTTGAATACTATGTGACCTCCTTTTCCTCTTACCAAGTCAACTTACTTATTGACTAAATAATAGTAAAAAAAATTCTAAAATATCCCTGCCCTCCCCAACGCCAATAAAAATAATTCCAGCACTCTAGTATAAATGAAAAAGAGACAGAAAATGTACAAAGTCTTGGAGACTGAAGGTTCATAAGACGTCGTGAGTTCAGTCACCTCTGTTTCCTTTACATTAGACTGGACAGTGGCTAAGATATGCCTGCATCTTTCTATCAGTTTTAATAAGTAGGTTTTTTTCTGTTCTCCTTTCAATGGACTCTTTTTTCTTTTTCCATTTTCTTTTTTTGTTTGTTTGTTTCTGATCGTTTGGGAAGTTGGATTGAATTGGATTGGGTTGGGTTGGATTGGATTGGATTTGGTTGGATTGAGTTGGATTGGGTTGGATTGGGGTTTTTTGTGTTGCTGTGGTTATGGATTGTCTAGGTGCAAATATAAAATAGGAGTTGGTTGTGAGAACATAGTTGCTTCCTATTCCCATGCTTCAAAGTACAAGTTTTAAACCTTTAATTTGTAGCCTGGGTCATCCCCAGGTCTTTTGTATCATCAGGGCCTTCCAGATGTGACTCATTTTTAAGAACTGGGTTTCTCAATTGTTGTATTTGTATTGTAAATATATTGCTTGTATTGTAGACTTATTGTCCCTTTTTTTTCACTGTGTTACTTTTTGGGTTATTATCTTTCTGCTCCTATTTGAGCTCCTCTCTTTTTGGTGTCTGCAGTCCATCCAAGTGACAGTCATTAGTGTGGCACTAATACCCTCTTCTAGTTATTCATGTAAACACTACCAAACTTTAGTAGTTTGTTTTGTTTTGTTTTTATTTTAGAGGGTTTTATTTATTTATTTATTTATTTCTTCAGTAGCAACCCATTCCTGGGTGTATATCCACAGTGTATCTCTGGCGTTTCTGCAATAAGTCAGCAGTTACCTTCTCTTGATCTTTAATTTTTTTTTTCTGAATGAACTAATGGATCACTTTGTGGTCCCAAGCCAAAGATGGGAAGGCAAGGGCACCATCAAATAATTTATATTAGCAAAGATCCTGTCTTGTTTGCATAAATAACATAGAATACCAAATTACACATTGGTTATGTCCATGAAAATCTGTTGAGGGTGGGAGGATTGCGTATGAGCCACAAAGCTACTGGAGCAGCTATGGGGGAAAAAAAAGGGGAATGTGTGTCCTGTGTCTGCTTAAAGCACCTCTTTTTGGGAATTTCTCTCAGTCTAGGAGCTTTTAACATGATTGTATTAGTTCACTTTCACAGTCCCCTCCTTCCCCTTTGCCCACTCAAGGTTATCACTGGGAGAAGAGGCTCCCAGTGGCCTGCAGTGGAATCTTGCACCTGCTTAGTCTGTGCCTCAGTGAAACTTGTGTGAACCTGACACTTTGACATCCCTCTATCTCTTAAAAATGTTGGAAGTGTTGGGGAAGCTTGTATACATTCATGAACATATATGCAGTACGTGTGCATGCATGTGTTTTTATGGAAAGAGAATGAAGGGTAGACAAAAATTCATGAAGCACTGTTTCAGCTGAGCAACTTCGTGAAACAAATGAGTCATTTATTCAAAAACAGGCTCTTTCCTTTCTAAAGGTTCCACAGAAGTAACAAATGGGTGCCTAGAGCCAAATGCAGTGCTAGAGCAATATATAGTGGCTCACTTTACAACTGGCACTTCAAGGTCACTAAAAAACTATTTGATGTTTTTCTTTGGTTTTGAATACTTCATTAATTAGACTGGCTTTAGAGTTTTAAAGATTCTCCTGGTTTAAATTAGTGACAAAAATATTGATTTAAGTGGCTTAAATCTTGGGATGTGTTTGGCTCTTTACTCTGAGTATTGACTGCCCATAAAAGAGTCATTTATTGTGGGCTGAGGTTTGGGGTTTTTTGATTGGGTGGGTTTTTTTTGTTAAATCTTTTTCAGATGAGGTTCTGGAACTTACTGGATTTTCTTACCTACTCCATAATCATTCATTTCACAATGAAATCTGTATAATGCTGTATGTTTTTGCTAACTGTCAGTGGTTGAGGACTTAAATATTCAGGTTGTGGCTTTTGAAGACAACGATTCCAACACCCTGGCAGGACATTGCAACATTGCTTTTTGTCTTCCTCTTTTATCCCCATGAATGATAGAAGTCTTTGGAGCCCTCAGCCATATCTGCAGCTGTTACAGCTGTGCTGCTGTTGGGCTGGTTTCTGAGACAATTCCATCTCTGCCTCAAGCAAGCACAAGTGTGGTGTCCCAGGAAGGAGCCTGTGACTCACACTCCAGAGGCTGGTACCCATCCCCTTGCAGCTGGGGGATTGGAGCTCATCCTCTTCCCTGAGAGGGTGTGTGAATTTCCCGTTATTAAATAAGTATTTATTTTATTCATCTGGGAAGCTTGAATGGATTTTCAAATAATTTTGTAAATAACATAATTAAGGTGACAACAAAAGTGAGATTTTTGCTGGTTTGTGTCAGAGGTTCAATTATATCAATATATAGTATTTTTATGTTTAATGAAGTGGAATGTATCATCATTATTATTAGCCTCATTTCATTGACCAACAACCGTATTTATGGTTTGAGTGAAAAAACTGACTGATGTTTATCAAACCAGGTATGTCTAGAAAACATTTAATTTACAAATAGGTTGGACAAAGATATATATATTCTAGGACAGATATCATTTCAACACCAATGGACATATAAAATCCCAAATATATTTAAATATCTGTTTATTCTGTGCCATGTGGGAACATACTTGATGGGTTAATGGTTCCTATTAAAGAAGCTTCTGTATTTCCTTGACTGTTCTTCTGGTTTGGGGAATTTTTCTCTTTGATCAATAAGAAGCTGTTTGTACTCCTATATGTACTGGAAAAGAAAATTACAGATCTGTGAGACTGTTTTTATGGAAGATAAAAATCTCATTTAAAAAATCATTCTATTCTTAATATTTGCTTTTCAGGTTACACCCCAGCAATGTGGTGCATAATGTTTTAAAATTTTTCCATATCCATCATGTAAAAAAATATGCCTTACTGGCTTCTCAGCATTTAACTATATTCTGTGCATATATGTGTACCATGTTGAAATGGATCTCTTTTTTTTAATGTATATACATTAATCTTGCTTTAAATATATTGGAAATAGACCATGGGAACATGGGAACAATTTCTCTGTTCTCTTACACATTTTAAAAAATGGGAAAAAGAACATCTGTTTAGGCTTGACTCTCTTATTTTTATTGCAAGTAAATTTATATTTAAATCAACAACCAAAGCCGTAGCTTTATTTGTTTTAAATTATATTAAGGTGAATTTACAATTTAAACACTATTCCAGAATGAAATTATTTATTGAAGAAATTTCAAAAGTCATGCATTTCACTTTAGGGAGCAGAGATTATTTAACAAATATACCACACATTCACAATGTTTAGGTCATCAGAACGTGGAGTTTTTCCAGGAATAGGTGTGGATCAAAAATCTATTCTTATATGGTAGGCTGTTCTTATAAGCATCTCTGTGCTGGACAGACCACTAAGCTACTTGTGATGGCAATCTGTTCCTTTTTTTCTCACCTTCCCAGTGACTTATATGTACATTTCTTTATTGGATTTATTATCTCACACCTTATGGAATGATTAATCCTAGTTGGAGTTTCTGTTTCATAGTCGAACATAAGCAAGTAAGGCAAAATTTCCCTTTGAAACAAGCTACATAAACAATCCCAGAGGTCTGAGAAACGTGGTGCTTTACTTGAGGGTTTGGAGCCACAGGATAAAGTGGCAGTTAAAGCTGATTTTATGCTTAAAGCTGTGATTAGAGCTTCAGAATCTTTGGTAAATAACCAGTCTACCATATGCATAAATTGTCTTCCCTGGTGTTGCAAACTGGCAGGTTCGTGACGAAGCTGGCAGCTCATTTCATTGCTGCCATCAGGAAAGGAAAGAAGGCACCTTCTGCTCTGTCCTGCTTATCCTCCAATCCTCTTGGAGAATATTTGTACGGAATAATTTATAGTGGGCTCCCACAACTTTCTTGTGGAAGCATTTATGTTGCATTAGTCCGACACATCAGCTGCTCTCTACAAGTGCTTTTATCTGCCTGGCTTTTGCACATATGCAGAGGTGCTAGCTGGCCCCTGGGTTTGTACAAAGTGTTGGCATGCTCACTGCATTGCTTGTCTTGTAGTTCGTGGGGAATTGCAAAGATGCTCTCTGCATTTCTGCCAGGGTAATTCTTTCTGGAATCATTGCAGAAAGAAGGGGGAAAAAATAGAAAGATGGAAGATATCTTTGGCAAAAGAATCACTGTGTTTTCCATAGCCTGGAGATTATTTACTTCTGTCAGATCCCAGATCTGTTTGGCATTTGCTGAATACTTTTATGTAGCTTTTCTAGATTTCCTGATGCTTCATTTCCAGATATTTGATAGCATTTATTACCTGTTTGGCATGTGATGCTTTCTAACAGGATAACTTTGGATATTTTGGCAGTGTGTAGCTCTCTATTCACACACAGAATAATATTTTGACATTAACTTATGTTAAATAAGTAATTTGTCATTAAACGTTGATAGTAGAAAATTTGTGAACAAGACAATAGTCTTCATTGTGCTTCTGTGACTTTTCCTTGTGTAATAAATTCACATCATATTGTTTATTCAAAAGGCTTTACAAAAAACATTATTAGTAGAAGCATCAATAAATATGTTGCTGTTTACTTCCTTTAATAAATCAAAAAGGGAACAAGCAGTGTAATTGTCTAAAGCTTATGCTTATTGACTGGTGTGAGGAAAAGTGGTCCATTTTAAGAGCAGGACTCATATATATCAAGTTCAGCAGCTAAACATTCATCAGTTGAGAATCGAAAAAAAAAAGTCTCTAATCTTTTGCTCTTCCCTTCAAGTATTCTTTCACATTGAGTGATCTTCAGCAAATGAGATGTCAGTTTTATAGGATGAGGGCATTTCTTGTTTTAGGGAGAGCATACAGGCAGCTGCAGGCAGAACACAAGGCAGCTTCTTCTGTAGATAGGATAGGTTCTTCCTCGGGCAAAACACCATTAAACATATTAAGGGAAAACGAGTGTCACTTCACATACTTCATGAAATTACATTCAAAAGGCAGCATTCCTGGAGTCTTGCCAGTTTTTATACTTGAAATTGCCTATAAAAGTTGTTCTGTTATTTTTTCATCCTGTTCTTTCTTTATCAATTTCACATCTTTGGCAAAGCTACTACTTCCAGCCATCTGTAGTAACTACAGAGCTTATGACAGATAAAGAGATTTTTACAATAATTAGTAAAAGTAGCACAGGGCTTTCTAAACTGTGTAACTGCCTTTTGTTAGTAGCTGTCAGCTGGTGGAATAATGTGTTGCTCTTTAATCCCCTTTGACTTTTGAGCTAATATTTTACCACTTAAAAAAAACCCCACAAATATGTATTTTGTATATCTGTTTATGTACTCAATTGCTGCTCTCTTAGTGGCTCATATTCAGCTTGCTTTTATTAGTTGTTATTCATATCTCCTTGAGCATGTAATTTATGAATTTCCTGAATCCTTCTTCTCTCTAATGTTTCTTTAAATTTCATTCTTGAGCTGTTCTTTTATCTTGTTTTACCTTTTTAGCAAAAACCCATTGTGCCAACTGACACATGCAGGCTTTGTTCTGGTAACACAAAGAATTAATTTTCTCATTTGTGGATTTTTGGATTCACACCAACTATCCCCCTACTTAAAATGGGCCATGATACAACAATTTAAGGGAACCAGGATCTGCAGATCTTGTTCTCTTCATGAAAGTGTTACAGATTAGCATTAAATCTATTTTGGGGATATAAATTATAAGGATGTGAATAAAGTGTATAATCTTATTCCTTTGTGTAGAATCCTCTCTAGTAATTTGGGAGATGGAAGTGATAAAGTAGAAAGGTTGATACTGCACCTGCTTCTTTAGCTATTGTTCATTAATCAGGTTCTCCTGGTGAGGCTTCTGTGTAAAACTGGAGTGCTCCAAAGCCTGATTTCTCCTTTTGCAAATAGTTATTACTGGGAGAGAAATCCTTTGAAGAGTTGTCATTATTGTTACTGGTATGTTATTGTGGACTTCCTTTGAGCTTTTTGTTTTTAGTAACCTTGCAACAATATGTTTTAGTAACAGTGGATGTCTTTATCCTTCAGTTGACACAGAAACTGAAGAAGTGTATGTTTAGCAAATATCCAGTTGTCTTCTTTTGCTTCAGCTGAGACTGTAAATATTGTCTGATCATTATCTCTTCTAATAATTTCTGAAGAAATGTTCCTTGAAACAAATTAATACAACTGCAGCTGAGCTGGTTTTGCTCTGGATTTCACCTGGAGTTGTGGTTGTTGGTTTTTGGCCAGGAGGCGGGTAACTTTTGCCAGTGGTTTTTTGGGTAATTACACTGTTTAGTCCTTTGACATCCAGAGATGTTACTTTCAAGTGAAAAGCCATAGATTATAGCTGCCTAGCTTATCAAAGAGCTTGTAAGCAATGTAGTCATCTCCTTGTTTGATAGCACGAACCTTTCTGTGGCAGACAACTTATTTCTAATTTTAAGCCTTACTATAAGGCCAAATATGTTGACTCTACTGCTTATGTCATCAGTTCTTGTCCTGGGGTAATTTTCTTACATTCCTTATCCCTTCCTGTATTCCCTCCAGTTAAAATGAAAGACTAAAATAATGTCATAAGTAGCATAAATCTGCCTCCAAAAACTGTGCTCTGCTGAAAGCACAGGTTGTTTCTTCTCATCGTGATCTCTGGTAATATGTTTATTGCAGTTCCTGGGAGGCCTCCCTCTACCTGGAGTCTTCTGATCAAGAGGATTTAGCTACAGCCTTTTCATGATTTCCTGTGTTTCAGTTTTCTCTATTCTTTTTTATTCATTCTTGCTTCTTTTTTTTTTTTTTTTGGTAATACTTTTTTGGAGTTTTTTGGAGTTCTTGCTAAATAGATGAAACTCTGAACTATTTCCTCATAACAGCACTGTGTTCACTGTGTTGCTTTCCTGTTCTTCATAACTCATCTTCATATTATTCTGCTGACGTCTTAGTCTTCTTTTTCATGCCTCCCCATGTGTCTGCCCCCATGCCCCTATGGCTTGATATCTGCCTAGCTACCCCTCCTTTGGGATATTTCTATATATTAGGAAAATGACATGTTTACTGTGAGAGACTGGCAGTTCTCATGTTTCCCTTACAGAAGGTATCCTTTTCTAAACCTACAGATACATGGAAACTATATGACTGAGTTTTACCATCCTCATGTAAATTAGAAGGGGCTTCTCCTCAATGTCAGACACTATCCCCATTCTTTTATCTCTTTTTTTTTTCTTCCAGTGGAATAGCTGGAATTTGTTCTTTTCAATTTCATCAGTAGTTTCTTCCTTGCTTTCTTCATAATTGCATTTTTCAGTTGGTGGTGAATCATAATTAGGTTCAAGAGGTTTTGACACCCAAACACAGGGAATGCCTTGCTGGGTGCTCTGGCCAGTTCCCTCTTTCCCAACAGCTCAGATTTAACAACTGTAAAATCAAGAATTCACATAGCAGAACAGGCTCCCTCATTTAATATTTCCAGGTGGTTCTTGCTTCCACATTGATTTTTCTCACACTGTTCCCTGTATCAGCTATCTGAAGCTTCATTTCTCTCTTTCTCCCTGCCTTTCTCCTTCTCTTCTCTCTGCATCTCTTTGCTTTCCAGCACACCTCTGGGACTGTGCAGCACCTCCCCACCTCACCCTGTGCACACTCTCTTTCTCTCCCTTCTCCCTGCATCCCTCTGGATCTTAGAGATGAGTAGCTCTCTTGGCAGATTCACAGATGTCAAATATTTATTTGGGCTTTAAACTCATAGATCAATTGCCTGATGTCTACCTTGGTACTATGTTGATTTTGTTCTTTGGCATCCCTGCCTGCTACTTTCTTACCCTGTGTGCCTGAAGTGGTTGCCTTAACATGCATATCTTTTTTAAAGCACTGTGCAGCCATATTCTCTGCAATGGCCTGCTTTTTTTCTTGCAGGGAATTAGTGGGCTTGAGGGGTAGGAAGAAAGGGGCGTCATGAGGTTGACTTCCCATGTCTCAGGCTTCAGGCAGCCATCTCACACTACCCCTCAGCCACAAGGATTCCTAACCTCCATGTGTGTGCATGTGTGGGGCTTGTGACACTGCCCTTCAGCTGTACAGTTCATCTTGTAGCTTTTATTAATTCACTGAAATCCCTAAGGAACCGTATTGGGGTTTTGTAGTAGTCCGATGAACATGTGGCTTAGCTGCTTGTTGTTTTATTCACCTAATCTACCCACAATTGCAGAAAAGCCCTGTTAAAAATCTGTATGTAATAAATATTGAGCATATAGTACATGTGGGTTTATGCCAGCCTGGGATAGCTACTATTAAAAATGTAGAGAAACATATACTTGCAGATAGAAAGCATTTACATATGATTCCACATCCATTTTGTTGAAGTTTTAAAAAGGTTGTGGTTTTTAAAATGCATTTGGATGTCCTTTTCCATCTGAAGAAAACCATTCGCATTTTACATGATAAACAGCAGTGGAAATGTCCACAGGACAGTGGAAAAGACCCAAGGGAAGCAAAGATCTGCAGTTTGCTGGGAACTATCTGATGTGAACTACTTTCCTTTGTTCTGTGGGCATGATATTTTTTGCTTGTTACCTGGAGCTGCAGAGCCCCAGATTTTGGACTTTGTGCATTCTGGTCCAGAGTCCCAAGGTCTGGAAGAGGATGTTGTCCAGCTGTTCTCCTGTTGTTGCTCTCTCCTGAAGGCAGGCTGAAGTGCAAATACCCTCACTCGTAACATTTAGCCATGCCACTGACTCTGCCTCCCTGCACAGTACTCTCTGCTCACCTGTGGAGTCCCCTGACTTTCCTCTGGCATCAGGAAAAGTGTGAAACACTGATTTTTTTTTCAGTCTGAGACTCCCAGCCCCCAGGATAGCCATGGGACCTCACCACACAGAGCTTGTGAAAGGAAAGCCTTGTGTGTTCAGCCTCCTGTTCACTCACAGAGAGGCACACACAAGGCAGGAACATACTAAATTGTTCAAAGTGCTGACTTTGCAAAGGAGAGGGAAATTATTTTACTGATTAAATATTCACAATGCACTTGTATATGACAGCAGTAGGTTTATAAATACATGGATGTCTTGCTCTCTGGTAGGAGGCTCTGTGGAGGGAACCATTCTCTTCCTTGTGCCATGATCTGACATCTGCATGCACACAGAGACAGAGATCATGTTTGCAACGTTGTATGCAGAAAAATTTGCTTTAACTAGTTAAAAATAATGAAGTAAAACAATGCATTTTATTTTAATCTGTCTTTAAAACCAAAACACCCAGGCCATTAATAGTGCTGTAGGTTTACTTTGTAATGCTGTAGATGTTTTACCCAGAATACTTGCACTCTCAGGACAACTGAGGCAGGTGTGAATGACCTGGCAGAGTAAAAAGTCTTCTCTCTTTGTGGTGTGTGTATAGGTTTTAAATATTCTTCCTTAGCATGTGAGACTGCCTTTTTGAATTAATTCCTTTTGTATCTCACACAGCTGCCTAACTCCTTGCAGGCACACACACTCCCAGCCCTCCCCCAGACATCTGTTCTGATTCTCAGTGCCAGAGTTTGAGCTTGCTGGGAGGAGGGACAGTGACAAAATCCTTCATAAAATCAGATAGCATTGGGTTTTTAACAATATTTGTGGTGAAATTTCATTTCTAACCTCTGGGTTTTTGAAAAGAACCCAAAAAGGTGTAAGCCTTTACTACTGATTTTTTTTCAGGCTTTATCTGGAAAAGGTGAGGCTTGGGTGGAAGTTGCTTTGCTGTTGGGGTAAAGATTTTCTTCCATAATTTTTTCCAAAGTGTTGCTGTAGCATCCCAGTAGTAAAAGGCCCTGTCAACTGTAAATCTGTTTCTAGTCTGGGATTATTTTTCCCACTCGGGAATACATCTCATTAGAAACACAACTATACCTTCATCACTGGATTTTGATCCACAGAGGTCTTACATATGTTGCTTCTACTTGAAACACAGCTGTTCTTGAAATCTCCCAAGCATGCCCTAAAGCTGCCATCAGTTTCTAGAGGTCTCAAATGGCCAATGTTGCTCCCATACAGCCCAGAATGCCAAGGTCTAGGCTACTGTTTATGTACCAAAGTGGTGTTCCTGTTTGGCATTTTGGGTTTGGATGGGTTATCTTTGACAGATCCAAAAATGCTGGGCTGTCAAAGGCAGGACATTTCCCTCAGCAAGGAGCAGGTGAGCAGCATGAGACCATTCCCTTTCTCAGTGTGGGAGCAACCAGAGTCATCTCCTCTGCTCCATGCTCTGAACCTGTCAGAAGGGGCTGTCATGGTCATCCAGTTGCAGGTTTTCCCGAGTCCTGGTCTAATCTTAAACAAGTGGAGTACAGCTGATACCCTTCTCTGCCATTCCCTGAGATGTGCCTTGGAATTTTTTCCTGTCACCTTCTTGGTCTGGTGCACTCATGGTGCATCAGGCACATGGCCAGGCTGCTTCTGTTTTCTGCCTTCTCACCCAGGCACCTGACTTCTTGTCTCCCTTTCTCCAATGAGATAGGGAATATGTAGTGTAGGTGAAAAGCCTAGAAATGTGAAATAAATTGATTTATATCAGCAGCTGTGGTCTGGGTGGTGGAGCACATGGCATTAAATACCCCGAGTCCATGTTGGGCTAGGGGAAATCAAGAAGGTGGAATGAGGAGTTTAGGATGCTCTTTCTCACTCTTTGATCTCTCCTTAGGCATGTCTGCCACTTATTCTTGCAGCCACTGAAGGCACAGGAACTCTCTGTGGCCATAGTATTCCAGCAGAGGATTGAATGAAAGCTCTTCAGTATACTTGCCAGGGGCAAAAACATCAGGAGGGCTTGACCACTCATAGGCCTTGGCTGAAATGAGAAGTTTCAGCTTCAGAGGAGTGATTTGGTGTGATGGTCTTCAGAGAACACACAGAGGGCAAAATGCGTAACGGGGACATTTTAGAGAGCAAATTTAAGCCACATAGAGGGAAGAACGTTTTTCCACACTAATATTAAATGTGTGAGACCACCACTTTTGGAGGACCTGATGCATGGATTCAGGAAGGCACTAAACAAATTCATGGAGCTGTCCACCAGTGGCTGTGGAAAATGCAGGTCTGGAGGCGGGCTCCCAGGGTGCCGTCAATCGCTGGCTGCTGGAGCTCAGCACGTCCATCAGGAATTACTCCACACGTTTCTTGTGATCTTTCTTTAAGAATTGCTGTTGACTTCTCTCACACATAACGTGTTCAGCCAAAGTGGGCTTCACTTTGATGTAGTAAAGTGCTTAGTGGCTCTTAGGATAGAGCTTAATCAAGTGGTGAAACAGCCTCATGATACTTCCTTCAGAGTTTTTAGGAGAATGATCCCATAGGTCCTTCCAATTGTTTAGTCCCATGCCTGGGCAATCTTGGCAAGGGGAGAGCAGCCTACCACAACAGTGAAACACTGTTGTGCACTCCACAACAGAAAATGGGTGTCCCTAGGAGTGCTCATTAGCCAGTGCCCTATTTATATATAGTGCAAGGCAAATTTTTGGGACGCCGGAAGATGCAAAGCTAATAGGGTTGTTATAGAGAATGGGTAACAAAAAGGGATGGTTACTGAGAGGCATAATGTCTAATGGTTAATGCACTATAAAATAAGCCTGGAAAGGACAAAACTAAATAAGGAGTTGCTAAGCCTTTTCTACTACAGAATTTGTCTGCCCTTGGTAATATTCCTTCCTGCCCACATTTTTGTTTGTGCTGATAAATGTCCTTGCATTAATAAACTCATAATGCAGCTTGTTTATCCCTTCAAAGCCAGCCCTTGCAGCTTTCATTAGCATTTTAGGATATTTATGGCTTTGTAAATGACTGAAAATCTGCAATTTGTCATTAGGAATTAAGAAAAATCTTCCTTCCACTTAGGGCTGAAGCTCAGCTTTGGCCTTTGAGGGACTGAGCCACCTCTGGGCCTCACAGACAAAAACAAAATCAGACAGTGCCCAGATTTACAACAGCAAGTGGCTCTTAGTTATTCAGATGTCTTTGATAATGTGTCATCCACTGTTGCTGGCAGGGATCAGTGTTTAGGCTCCGAATTAATTTCTCTCTAGCTGGAGAGAAAACAAAAATATCTCTCTTCTGCAAGAACAAAAAGAGAAAGAGGTAGTAATCAGGAGAGAAATAAAAACAGCACCAGGCACATGTAAAAAAATGCATGTATAGATGTATGTATATAGCATATACACACTGAATAGGTTAACAAAGTATTCTTCAGAAGAAAATGTTGTATTTCACTCTGCTGTGCCCTGTACTTTCAACTGTGCCCTGTACTTTCAACTTTGAAATACAGGAAGTTAAGAAAATTGTAAAGGTTTCAAAAGGGAGTTTATCTTGTAATTGGTGAAGGGCTAAAGAGTATAGGGAGGGATAATAATCAAAGGAGCCTTTTCAGCACTAAACTGTAGTCCAAAAAATCAAAGGAAGGAATGTTAATTGGTTTGTACAACATGGTATTCTCAGTTCAGAGTAGCTTCAGCCACTCAATGGTATTTTTTCTTTTTTTTCTTTCTCTCCTTCTGTAGGTTGTTTAAGTGAATAGAAGAAAAAAATAAAAGAAAAACGAAGCTACTTTCAAGTATTGGAGATACAAGGCCAGGATGAACACGAAGGACGGAAAAGTGTCTGAAGGAGGTCTCAATGTCACTCTTACCATTCGCCTTCTCATGCATGGCAAGGTGAAGCATTTCCTGTTGCCTGTGTGTTGAGTGTGTGTGCAGCTACCAGCAGAGCCTGGCAGTAACATTGACAGAGGGTCTGCTCCTCCTCCACCTTGAGTCAAAAGCACCATTGCTACGGCCACAAAATCACCCCCTGCCTTTCAGGGAATCCTGCTGAAGTTCACAGTGCAGCCCGAGCTCGCTGGAACAAACCCTGCCTGTAACAAACCTGTTTTGAGTGGATCCAGAAAAAAAAAAAAAAGGAGTTTTCCCATTGATAGTGAGCCAAATTGGGCAGACCCTTACAGGAGGCTGACCTGCATACAGCTCACCTTTGTCAGCATTTGCTGGGTTTTGCAGGGGTATTTTTAGGATACCAGAACACTGATTCGTGTGAAATAATTGCCACAGAGTTACTATTTCTATTGAATGCAAATGGGGTAAAGGTCTTCATTATTCTGGTGTAATATCTCATCAGGGTGAGCCCCCTGATATGCCAGGGATTCGTCCAGGTCCCTGTGGGTTTGGCTGGAAGGTTGACTCTCATTTCCTTTCTGTCCAGTGCAGCACTTAAATCATGCAGATAAGTGGGAAATCTGTGCCATAGACAAAGTGCCAGTTCGGTATTGTCAGACTTAACAGTCAGGTCGCTGCTTATTTCACATTGACAGATCATAAAGTGGGCTTTTAATTAAAAAAACACTTTTCATAGGTTTGTTTGTATTATTTGCATCAGGCAACTCCAGGCATTTTTATGGTTAATGAATGAATGTTATAGAAAGGTGGTGGTTTAGACTCTTCCTTAACAGGCAACAGTGAATATATAATATGTATTATTCTGGAGATCCAATTTGTATATATAAATCTAAAAAAATATTTTTACTCCTAGAATTTAATTTTATAACTAAAATACTTTTACATTTTAAAATAGTGGATGTTTTCAACCTATGGTGTGAACACACATATGATATACCCACAGCACAAATAGGACACTAAGGTATCTCCCATTCTATTTTACTTATAGAGAAGTGTGAGGAGTAACGCTTTAGTTTGCAAATTAAAAACCTCAGAAATTAGGTTATGTCAGATCAAATTATGTTTTCTCTCAGAAATGATCTAACCATTTTGTTTGATTTTTTTCCCCCTGAAATACTGAGCTTCAGGCAGGCATCTGGTGTGTAAATCTGCATCTTAAATAGGGATCTGTCAAACAAATTTAATAACACTCTCTCTTACAAAACCCACCTAAAATCTGTACACGTGTCTGTGTTCAAAATTAGGTCTTCAGGGTTGTTTCTACTGGGTTCTGGTCACAATCCATTAAACCATTTGAACACATACTTATCCCAGTGGGTATAAACAGCCCTACTGGTTGCAGTCAAATTCCCACGTGCTTAGGTGATGGTGTTTTGGGCTTTTTTAATCATTGTCAGACAGCTCTGCTTGTTTCAGAATCATGCCTTTAAAGCAAAAATCAAGTATCTGTCATTTTCAGGATGTTTTATTTAAACTGTGTGCTAGGATTATCGGGAGTTTTGTAAATCAGAAATGAAATCAGATAAAGTTCATTTTCTCTGTTAAACATCATTTATTGTGTGTGCAACCACTTTTAGCAATAATGGATGTTATGTGTCCAACCTTCAATGCATATGTAGCCCCAAGGGTCTAAATTAAACCCACAAAAGCTACAAAGTTCAAATTTTACCTGGATCTATATCATGCATCCTCAGTTAACAAGGCACGAAGGGTATTCTGTTAGCTCCACTATGCTCTAATCATGTATCCTATTGTGCCTAAGTATTGGAAAGAGTACATTAAATCAGAATTTATTTTGGTGATAAAAGTCAGATGCTTTCCGTTTCTTTGATGTCATTTCTGTGATTTAGAGATAATACAGAGGAATGAAGGATGTCTGAATCAATATGAACTCAATGTGAGAAGGCATTCTGAAGGCTGTATGTGCCTCTGGAAAAGGAGAGACACATTTCTAGACTCTTCCTTGAGATTTGTTGTGGTAATGACACCAGTGAAAATTGCTGATCTTTAATTAATATTTCTAGACAAAACGTTGTCTAGAAGAAGTTGGTCTGTAAATAACTGGTCATAACCTGAGGGAGAAGAGGGGAAATAAAAAGGTTTTTAGAATAGCAGAAGCAAACTGCATTCAGTTATTATTAAATTAAGATAATTTTAATGGTATTTATTAATGCACTGCATGGAAAAATGAGGACCTCTCCCCACCAGCTCTCTGTGTCTAAACCATTATTACCAGTGTACCTTTGCACAGGGAAGGCCTTTGTCCTTTGTGTTGTTTGCATGCATTTTGATTGCCAATCCACAGCTTGTGATACTGTGTTTGCTTATCTTGACTGTAAGTCCTGCAGACTTAGGAAATTTCAGTGTGTACTTTTCATGTAATTTGTATAGAGGCTTTAAGTCAAGAATGGACATCTTAATTAGGCAATTAAGGTAACTTCTATACCTGCAGAAAATTAGGATTTGTATGAGTGGACAGATCTTTAAAATACAGTAATGAATGAAAAAACCACCACAACAAACAAATTATATGGGGAAAACAAAAGAAATTATCATGTGGTGAAAGGAAAAGAACTAGGAAGAGTCCTGAGCTCTGGCAGAACCAGGGCCAGTGTCTCCCCAGGGCTGGCAGGACACCACTGATCAGCACCTTTGCTTTATCTTGCTTTGGGGAAAAAGCGTCCACACGTCCAGCTGAGCTCCTGCAGTGCTCTGTGCAGCCTCTGGCTGAAGAGGGAGCACAGCCACTCAGCCACAGCATAGCAAGGTTTGGGAGCAGCCAGCTGGCAACGAGGCAAGGCATAGCCTTGATATTCTCATGGCAGAAAACGTGGTTTTGAGGGAGGGCAGCAATTTTTATCAGTGGCAGCAGAAAAAGAATTTATGCAGGCCCTGCAAAAAGCCAACAACTGCAAGGTATAAAAGGTTAACCTCAGGGTAACCTCAGTGTTTCCAGGCCCTGGTATGAAAGGTGTCCTCCTGAGCTGGGAGTTCAGAGATTTTGTGATGATGTAAGATGAAAGGCCTAATTTTCATCTTGTGCCATGTTACATCAGTGAAAAAGTTACAATGGTGTTACAGCCCTGAAGAGAAATCATAAGTAACACAAATCATTTGTCACATTTTCTTGTGATGAATTAGAGGGCAGTTGTTGGTGAGGATGCTGCAAGGGCAGTGCTTAGGCATTCCTTGCATCCACAGACAAACAACTGTCAGTGTTTGTAGGAAATCTCAAAAGCAAGATTAGGAAAGACTTGTTACGAGAATGTGTGAGGAGGGGAGGAGGCTTCCTAAGCATGCTGCACCATCCGTCACTGAAGGTTTCTAAGGACAAGTCAGACAGAAATGAATTCATCCTGCAAAGCTGCACTTCACAGGCACTGCAGCCCTCTGTTGCTCAGCACCTTTCTGACCAAGTTACCTGAATGCTGTTCCACAGAGGTCAGAAACAGAAGAGCCTTTTGAAGGACGTGCAGTTGGATATATAGAATAGATTCAATAATGCAGATACGCATTTTCATCCTTTATTAATGAGGAAGATGTACCACATTAAGAAATGAAGCTGTTTCATACATTTCAGTAGAGAAAAACAGAGAATATGAGTTGAGGCTGTTTACAGTGCCCTATTTTGTAATTTCCATCTGATTCTTGCTGTTCCTTGAAGTAAAATAAGTAAAACCACTGTGTAGGAAAGAGACGTGAGTGAACATGGGTATTTTATTTTCTTTATCTACTTCAAAAGTATAATTTCTGGGCAAGATTGGAGTATTGCAGGGATTGCAAGATTTCTGCTTCCAGCAAAGGCAAGAATAGCAATATTTGCCCAGATCAGATCACTATTTTTGAAGGGAGTAAGAAAGACAAATGGAGTGTATGTGCATTCATGGGCAAGCAGCCCCCAGCCATCAGAGCCCTCTGTATGGAGAGGCAGGCCCCAAAAAAGCTGTATCTTTTACTTTTTCTTCCTTTCTGAATTTTTGTCAAGATAAAAATTCTTTTGGTTTTTTGCATGTCATAGGGTATAGGTGTAGAGCTCCATGTTTCTTAGCATTCCTTGCTCACCTTTTGCTGAATTTTCTATTCCCATGACTTGTGGCTGATTTTTTTTTCCTTGCTTACTGCCATAGGTAATAAGGTCAAAAGACTGGAAAACTGTAGCCTTGCCCACAGGTATCTGCCAACATATCTTATCACTTGACATCTGCAGTAGTCTTGAACTAGGTTTGGTCAGTTCATGCCCAGAATGAAATAACTGTTGAAAAAGCACCTATTTTGACTATATTGGATAATGATTACATGATTTTGGACTAGTTTGGTTTTGTACACAGCCAGTGTTAACAGGCTGATTAAGACTCTGGAGACTCAACATTAAAGTTTAATTTTAGATGTGGATTGTAAAGAGACTGTGCCAGAAGAAAGGTCTTAAATCTCAGGAAAGCAGCTTAATGGAGATTTAAAAGCCAGGTCCATGAGGTGGAACAGGAGAATATGTTCAAATGGACCAGCACAGAAAGGGCAGCAGGTCACAAATCCACTATGAGATCCACTTCCATCTCGTAGTGGTGGTGCAAGAATCTCTGCTTCCTCCCTCCAGTACAAACCTGCAGGAGAAATAATGTATTGTTTCCAAAGGCACTGTGTGCACATGTGCATTGATGAAATCGCACTGGGTGCAGTGAAGTCTGCAAGAAGCCAAAGTAGAATATAGTAATGTATTGAGTCTGAGGAATCTTTTAGAGAAAGAGAATGGAGTTCAGCAATAAAAACCGAAGTGGATTAATGAATTTGGATGGCTAGGAAGAACAAGGAAATAATTTACAGGTAGTAAGAAGGAGTGAAGGGAAAACTGGCAGGGAAGTAGGACTCTTGCCAAATACTGAGAGGTGTAAATTGGAGAGTTGAGGCAATTAGCTGGAGAAGATAATTTAGAAGATACATGTTCAGTGACAGAGGGAAATCTGGAAAGCATAAAAGGCTAAAAAGCATCAGATGTGGCAATGTCTAGAGAGTGGCACATTTGAGAGATGCTAAGTTGGAGAGGAAAGCTATTTCAGCAAAACTGTGTGCAATTTTGGATGTATGGCGTTGGTGCATCATGGGGCAAAGAGAAGGTAATTACCTTATTGTTCTTCTGGCAGAATCACACCTGCAGTTCTGTGCTCAGCAGCAGGTGCCACGTGTGTGAGTGATGGTGAAGACTGACAGAGGGGGAATTCACCAAAAAATAACAAAAGTTTTAGGAGACTGAGGAGACTGTGCCTAGCTTTCTTCAAACATTCTCATAAATACATGGAGAGAATAAATGCTAATGTTATGGAGTGTAGTTATTTTAAATGCTGCAAGTGCTTGTGGCTGGAAATAATGGTATAAAATACTATTTTGAAAATAAATTTAAGAAGGGAATCCCAAGAAAAAAAATCTGGCATTAAGATTTTCGTTAATGTTCTGTAAGTCTCAGATGCAAATTTTAAACATGTCCAGTAAAGGGAAGCACATGTGCTATTAGCTTGTATAATCTGCATTGATGGAGGAAAGATGTGATGACTGAGTGGAGCTTTTCTTTCCCTGATACCATTTGCTCAATGATGCATTTCTCATTCAGCAGCAGTGAATTAGAAAGATATACCTGCTGTCAAATGATTTGGTTTGGACAAAACCCTATGAGTGCCTTAGTTTTTAGGCACTAAACGTCCAGTACTTAGAGATTAGTTTTACATTCCCTGAGGAACTCAGGGTATCTGAGTTTGAAATTATTTCAGCAGGATTAGTGGGTGACTTGTGGCACTGGAAGTGTTGGTTATAGTGACTTACATCCAGCTTCAATGGTGACTTTCAGACATGTTGGTGATTACTTTGTGGTACTATATACAGAATTTTTACAAAAGAAAGAAAATTTAGATTCATAAAGTGATGGCTTACACTTAACAGCTCAAATACAGAATAAAATCATTAAGAAATATTGCCTTTTTCATTAGTACAGATAATACCATTTTAGCATCAGGGATTTCTTTTAGTGGCCACTTTTTTGGTGCCTGCTTAATTGCCTCCCTGAAAGATCATAAAGCAAGTGCAGAAATTAATTTTCCCCATCTTAAAGGTAATGACCTTCTCTTTTTCCATTTTTTTTTTTACTTACTGAAGTACAGAATGCAACAAAGTAACTTTAAGAATCACCTTGTCAGTAATACCATCCAAGCCATAAAATGCCAATCAAGCCAATGTTTGTTCTGTTCTTTCCAGTTTCCACAAACACTGTCAGGGTATTATGAGGATTGTGTGTCCTGCCTACTGCTATTATAGTTCCTGTTTTGTTTGCTTGCATTACTGTGATACCTGAGAGCCCTGGTCATGGAACAAAACTCTGCATGCAGATGCACAACACAACATGGATCTCTTCTCAGTGTTTTTGGAGGAGCAGCCAAGATACTCTCACTAGCCTGAAAAATCAGCAGAAAGGAAGAGAGAGAGCTCCCCCAGCCCCTGGGCACTCTCTGCTCCCAAAAACAACCTCCATAGCTGGGTGTTCCCACTTTCAGCAAACAAAATCTCCTCATCGGTCTGACAGTAATGAACTGACATTGCAGAAGGCACACACCCCACTCAGTGCTGCTGCTTCAGCATCACAGGTGCTGGGACAAGCACAGGGAAACAACTGTTTTTTGGGTTGGTTTTGGCAGGGAAGGCTGGAAGGTTAGGTGTGAAATTGAATATAAAGCTGGCTACCCATCTGCTATCAAAAAGCAAAATGCCCATTGGTACAGCTGCCCAAAAAAATGTTAGATGTACTGGCAGAAGATGCATAATACTGAAATCTCCATCAGAAAAAACATTATTTGTAGATTTCCTAATACACTACCATATTTGTTAACATAAGATCTGCCTCAGTAAGGAGGGCTCTGGACTGCAATGCCTTTCTAAATTAGGGCTGTGGGCAGACAGTGTCTGCTGAAGCATCACCTAGGAACATGAGATCTCCTGTGTCAGTGAGGCTAATCCCACATAATCCCAGAACACAAATCAGATTCTCAGTTTATCCAAGGTAGCCATTTTTTCTCTGAGGCTGACACATTATGTCATCATTCCCAAAACTGATTTTTCTTCCAGTCTTTGAAAAATGTTGATGCCCCACATGCTCCATGCAAATGCGTTATTCAGAAGGTGTTTGTGGAACATGTTCTTGGGGTCTTTCACACAAGCATATTCATCCTCAGGTGATGGTGAGGAGAGAGAGAGTTGAGTTATGTTATGCCTTCCTAGGGATGGGAGAAAGGCAACTGGTCTGGGTTTAGAAAACTTTTTTAGCACAGCTGTCGTGTGCTGTTGCCAGGACCCCTCCTTGTCCCATGAGGGGTGTGTGTCCCCACCATGGAAGGCTGTATTTCTTTCCTTTCAAGGCTGTTTTGTTTGTAGACTCCAGCCCCACTGTTTCTACCTCGTTCTTGCTTTATAGAGAGCAGATTAGCATGTGCAATCAGAGCATTGCCTGAAGGAATTTTAGGCTTTAGGATGGAGCCTGTGCTTTGTTGGATGTTTTGAGGTAAAAGCATATATTCCTATATTATTTCTTAATTGTGTTTTCCTTCTAGACGTGGCTTTATCTTGAGGATCCTATGAAGTTTTTGTTCCATTTGCCCTGTAGCACTGATGATAAAAGCTGCATGATAATGGAGCAAGACCTGTGTGTTTCTGTGGTCCCACAATAGCTGCCTGTTTTTGTTTTGGTTTTCCAGGACTCAGTAATTATTAAACCAACCTCACACTTAGAAAAAGTCATGGAATTTCACACTTTATGTTTACAGATCAAAGGTTAATCTTTAAACCAAGGTTTGTTATCATTTGTTAAGCCTCTTGTTTTCTTAATATGACTGATATCTTTCTCTTGTTATTCAAAGGACATACCAGATAATTGTTTAGAAAATAGGTTTCTTCTGCAGCCAGTTTTAAATCTTTGTTTAGTCATTCTTACCATCAAGTGCCCTGCAGAAGCCTTGACTCACAGGTGTTTTTGCTGCCACCTTTTCTGCTGGTGCTGCCTTGCCTTCACCACAGATGATGCAAAACCTGCAGAAATAGTTTTCTGCTCTTTAATGGGTCCACCACTTTCCAAGTGTTCATTAAGAACGAAATTCATCACGTTCTTGTGAAAAGGTGTGCAAATAATATTATATGCTACATTTCAGTGTGAAAGAAACTATCCCCTGCTTTTACTATTGTTTTTCCTCAAGTTATGTGCAATGAATTGGCTGGTTGGTTAGCAACATACTTTACTGATGCTGGGCACTCTCCCAGGGTTTGTTGATGAGGTTCAGCTCTTGTTTTATCTACTTGATTAGAAATTACCTACTAAAGAAAGTCATGATGACAACTCACTCCCCCAGGCTTGAGAATTATCTTCAGGCTATCTGAAATAAGGATGTAGATTTCAAATTCTCCTGGGGTTTTTCAAAATGACTCTTTGAGCACAAGGGTGAGACTCTCCTGGCTTGAGATGCAGTCACCAGGTGGTAATGCCCTTTGGAAGGCATTACCTGGACTGGGTACACAGCACCATCTGAAACTCAGGCCCCTTTGATGAATCTCAGGATAGGAACTCCAAATTGCTGTACTTTTAGCTCTGGTATCAGTCTGCCAGTTGGGTTGGCTTGGACCTGTCGTTCTCCCACTGAGTTTCAGTTCCCCCCTTTATAACTTTTTTTTTGTGCACTTCTTTTTGATCTGCTGTTGAAATGTGATTATATAAAACTCAGTAATTGTTATCATATAACTTTTTCCACTATATTTACATATGGATGGTTAGTCAATAAATCAGTCTGAAATTGATGATAAATAGTTAACTGCTAGCTTATATTCCTGAGCGCTGGAGAACAGCAAATAGTTCAGGAGTTGTTAGTATATATAACAGGCAATTATTTGCTAATGCAGCTAAATCAAACACTTGTCTGAACTCCACTGAGGCTAAACGTGACATTAGCTGTAGGACTCCTCTCACAAAACTTCGCGTATGTTAGTGTCAGTTTAGGTTGCTTCTACTGCAGATGAGAAAAGCCAAAAACCCTTGGGAGTACACTTCTTCCCTCCTTTTTTTGGAGCAAAATATGCTCCGTTATCTCTCTCTGGACTGCAGTGAGGGTTGGTTGCCTGGCTTACACTGAACTCCTGACTCGTAATGAACCAGTGTAGGTGACAGACATCTTATACACTTAACTACAACACATTTGGTGTCTGGCAGGTTTAGAAACATTTTTGAAGAAGATAAAGCCATTAAAGTAACCTTGGTTAGGAACAATGCAAAAACTTGAGTGTCATAAAAATGGTGTTAGGTATCTCATTTAACAGTAAACTTATTTCATGGTGATATAAGAAACTGTATGAAACAAATATTGGACTGTATAAAGAAACATTAAAGGCTTGGTGAAGTAGCTTTGGTAGTTTGAAGAATGAGGTGAAAAGAGTCTTTTGATTTAATCTGTGGCTGAAATAGGTTTCTCATCATAATTAAAGACATGATCTGTTGTCACCAGCACTTTCTAGGAGCTTTCCTAGAAAAAGCTAAGGCCCCAGAAAAGTCTGAAGTGACCCATTTAAACAATTGCATATTTTTATTTTTTTTCCAGTAATTTGTATAAAGCAAAATTCTGAAAAAAATCTGAAATGTCCGTGTAAAGTTAGTGCTTCTCTCTAAGAGAGAAGACCCCTGTGACCTTATCTCACGTTGCCAAGCAGAATCCCATCTCCCAGGGTAGAGGGAGAGGTGGCATTGGCTTGGATGTTTTGAAACTGGCTTATAGAATAAGCTCTAAAGTCACCCTGTGATGAGGGGGAGATTTGAAGTACTCCGTATGATTACAGTGACATTTGTAGCAGGTTCCAAGGAAGTGGTCACCAGTCTCACTGAAATATTTTTTTCTCAGTGGTATTCACACAGTCCTTTCACTCATTTCTTCAGTAGCTTGTACTCTTTGTTAATAATTAACAAGGTGATGATCGGTCATGTAGAATTCCTGTTCTCACTGAAATCCAAGGCAAAGCTCACAGAGAATTCAGTGAAACAAGCAGCTTGAGAATCTTTTTATTTTATGCTCTCCTTTGCTTGTTTAAGGACTCCTAATTTTCTGGAAATTGGAAATGGACCATCTTTTTTACCAATGCTACGAACAGCACATTGCTTTTCTGTTCCTAAAGCAAAGTGTGTTCTCCTATTTCCAAGGAAGATATTTTTGCATTACCCATGACCCATCCATTCATTTCTGAAAGAACAGCATCTCCCATTAAGACCCAAGATGATCAAATGGATTGGGACAGATTTTGTATTAAGTTTATACTGTCAGAGCCTTGGAGGTTCAAGACCAGGCCTACATAGTCTAATGAAACTTCAGGTATACAAAACCTGAAGTTATACCATGGACTGAAATATAGTTTTTTGCCCATAGCAACTGAAACAGAATGCTCTCACCCCTACTTCCTAAGAATTTGTTTTATGAAAGTAAATATTTCTGAAAGCCAGAACTGAGAAGAATGGAGGAAGTTTTAAGATAAAAGTGCCAGATGTGCTATGTGATTGAATAGGAACTACTGGACATGGGGGATTCCCAAGGCTTGTCATCACTGAGAGCCTTGCTCCCTGTATTGCCCATTCAGCAATTACTGGCAGATTGGCAGAGTTATCATGATAATATAAAAAATAGTAAGATCTTAAAAATCTGGGGCAATGGGTGTCCCAGATTTGTGTCACTGCTAACAAAAATGCTGCATCTCATTTGAGAACCTACACAGCATGCTGGTGTGGCTGTCACAGCCACAGGAAAAGGTGTGACCTAAACCCACCTATTAAGAGAATATTACAATAATTTAGTTACAAGACAGAAAACTGCAGTGAGCCCTCTCATTGCCATTCTCACAGAGCTGCTTCTCTGCATTGTATGTACAGAGGTCCAGATATCTCACAGTCCCAAATGGACACAAGGAGCTTTGCCAAAATCACTCACATAGCTGTGTGAAGTGTAGAGGTCTACTCTACATCAGCCAGCAGAACTGTAGGTTTGTAAAGATACCACTGGAAGATTTGCAGCTCCTGTCTGGACAATATCTGTTCTCAGGTCAGTGTGTACAAGAGTGCAGAATGCCATCTCAAAAGAGCAGTTGGAGGAGAAATAACATAGGGAAATGGGAAACAAGAAAAGCACAGTTTGAAAATAAACCTGAGAAGGGACCACACAGGACTGAGGAACTTTGTGGCTATTGAGGCATTGACTTCAGTGGGGATGAGGCTATGACTGAAGAATCACAGACTGATGAAGGTCGGAAGGGACCCCCAAAGGTCTCCAGTCTGACCTCCTAAATCCAGCAGATTGCATTGGAGCAGATTACACAGGGCCTTGCCAAGGCTGGGTTCTGACACCTTTAAGGATGATGATTCTCTGGGTGCCTCTTTCAGTGTCCAGCTGCCCCCATGGTAATTGTTTCTTCCTCACATTGAGTAGGAATTTGATATTGTAGCTTGCTTTCCTTGTACACTGCGATAAGACTCCCCTGTCAAGTCTTTTCTTCTTAAGAATAAATATAGTTCTCTCCGCCTCTCCTTGTGTCCTGTGCTCTGGTCCCCTGGCCAACTTGGTTGCCCTGCATTGAATTCACTTCAGTGTGTCCTTGTCTGTCTTGTACTAGGAGCCCAAAACAGGCCACAATCCTCCAGGCATGGTCTCACAAACAGAAGAAAAGAAGAGCCATTTGCCCTAGCCTGCTGGCTACACTGTCTGCTGACACAGTCCAGCCTTTGATTGAGCAGGGGTGCACTGCTGATGTACTCATTTATTTATGTTGAAGTTCTGAGTTAGGACCCCCAGGACCTTTTCTGCAAAGTCAGTTTTAAGGTAACAAGTTTTTGTCCAGCTTGTCCTGCTGCATGGGCTTTTTACATCACAGACATGGGGCTTTTCATCTGATTTTGTTCTACTCCCTGAGGTTCCTCTCAGCCCAGTTTTCCAGCCTATCCAGCAGTGTATTGACTGTTCCCCTCAGTCTGGTGTTGTGTGCAGACTTGCAGAGAGCATAAAGGAATGATATGCCAGAGTTCATTAAAACAGGTAACTTCTCACTGAAAAGTCTTCATGTCTTGTGAGCAGGATGTGAGGAGTTGCAAGCACAGCTTCATGTTATGAGCTTATAAACAACTGGCAAAAATAACTCAAGGTCACTGCAGGTAGTTCTTTCCTGCAGAGTGGAGTCAGTACCACTTTATCATGAGCCCATCACTGGATAGAGCATTGGAGGACAAAAATTTTAAAAATTCTAGACTTTGGGCTGTGTTCCAGTATGGATCACACTGAAGTGTATGGACTGGGTGGGGAGAAATAGTGTATCATACATCTGGGACAGCTCAACCATCTGAGACAGTCTTTGACTGTAGAAGTAGATTTCACAATCTTAGTATAGGAGAGGAGCTTATTTTCCTTTAGCTGGTCTCTCCATCACATGATGTCACAGCTGCATGATTTGTGTAACATGTCCAGACTATTAATTTTAGTCTTAACAGTTCCATTTTTGCTACCTGTTGGTTTTATTCACCAAGCTTTTAACCCTTGGGATGTTGCCAGAACTACCACATTGTTCCCATACTGTGTGTTCAAAGCCACACTTCTCAGTATTTTCTTTCCTTTGGTGGAAGGTTGTGGGAGCCCAGTAGCAATTCCCAAATCCCTAAAAAGTGATTAACGATTATTGTTCTCTAAGTGCTTAATAGGGAGATTAAGACAGGCCACCAGGTGTTTACACAATAACACTTGGTTGCGTGGAAATTCAGCTCTCACTATTACAAGGCATAAGGAGGGTAAATGCCAACCCTTGGAGAAACCAGCAATTATTTTGATGCTTGTATTACAGCTCATTTTCTCCAGTAGATTGTGCAGTTCTGTTATTTCTTAACTTTTCGTACCCTGATAGGGATTTGTCTGTGTTTACAGTAGCAGGATTGATCTGTAACCACGAGATCAGTTTCTGTTAAAGGTATTTTTCTTGCACGATCAGTTGGCTGCAAAGCTGCATTTTTAGCCCATCCCTTTGTATCTAACATGGCATATTTGTATACAGCAACAATGGAAGGGAGCTATGCTTCACACTGAAGCTTTGAAATAAATGATAGTGAAATAGCTTGGGAACAGCACAAATGCTCTTCTGTAACAAATCATATCATTCACGGTGTCTCTTTTTTTTCTGTTCCAGGAGGTTGGAAGCATTATCGGAAAGGTCAGAAAATAACTTTATTTATATTCATGTCAAACTATTGTGTATCAGTTCTCTTTTCTCAGCCCAGGCTAACGGGTTTTTTTATGTTTCGTTAACAGAAAGGTGAGACAGTGAAGAAGATGAGGGAGGAGGTAAGACAAGCTTTGATGTCTTTACTTGCCTTCCGTTCCAGCCCAGAGAACAGTGAGTTCAGCACGTGCAGACCGATGCTGCCATCAAGTGGGCAGATTGTTTAACATCCCCGTTCTTTGCAAGCGGTGGGGTATAAATATGCTGGCCTAAATTAAACATTGTTGTTAATGTAACCTCCTTGTCGCCGCAGCAGTCTGGAGCCTTTCATTCCCATAGCGATGTGCCTGCTGCTGCCTTATCTCGGGAGCAGCTCACAGTAGGGTTCTGTGCATCAGACCCACTGTATCTTTCATTAACCTACCAACATCAGTCCTGCACATGGCTTGACCTCCTGGTAGTTTCCAAAAATCTGAAACCAAGTGTTAGACTGATGCACGTCAAGTTTGAGGGTAGACACAAGCTTCAGCAGAGCTGGAGCCTGACGTATATAAGCCAGAGCATTTCTCTGCCATGTCTTGGCAAAGCCTTAGCTTTTCCTCATTTTACAGCTGTGAGTAGGATGTGGGCAGGGTAGACCTGCACACCTGCCATCTGCATCCTTTGAAAAGGCTGCAGACACAAAAGAGTTAAGACAGAACTGCATAAAGCTCAGCCTCCCCAGTGTCTGCAGGCTTCTTTCCCTGCCCCAGAGCCAGCTGTGCCATGTTCAGAGGAGTGTGCTCAGGACCCACACTGGTCCTGCAAGGCAGCACATCCTGCCTGGAGATCCCTGTAATTTTCCTGTTTTGAAGCAACTGCTAAAAGTGTAAGTCAAAAGACAAATCCTACTGTTTAAAACTTTAGGAGTGCAGTGTATAGAGGATAAGTCAGTTTGGCTCTAGTAAAGCTGCAGTACATTATTGTGTCAGCTGCTTTGTTGTTTTCTACTCTGATAGAAGGTCTGCGGCAGGGAAATGTCAAAGTATTTTAGTAAAGAAAATTGCAGACATCCATCTTTAAATATACACAATAGGGATTTCATTGTCAGGCTGAGTTCTGAGCTCCTTTTTTGATGACACGTTTTCACCCATTTTCATGTTTGCTAGGACTTAAAGAAAAAAAAAAGTAAGAAAAAAAAAGTAAGAAAAAATGTTTCCAGTGGACTAGGTAAATTTAACAGTTGGCTAAATACATTCTAGTTTAATTATTTATTATGATCATGAGCAGATATCTTTGTATATAAATTGTATGCACAAAAGGGAAGCCATCGTTGGAGAGTGTCCCTGACTTCTGAGTAAAACATCTTGGAAAATACCTATGATCCTTGGTCTGTCTTTCAAGATAAATATCAAATGTTCCTCTTCCATTGCTGGAGCCCTGCTGTCATGTATATCTGGTCAGGAGACACTTTATTTTCTCTGGTTATCTTTTTAAAATAATGGCATTTTATGCGTCTTTATATCAGCACAGGACTAAGAGGCTGTATCTCCACATGATAACTTGGTCCCTCTTTAAATGACTGCCTTCTAAAGTACTTCTTTAAAAGCAAAATGCAACTTTTATTTTTACTTCCCTGGCAGATGTGGCAGGGTGCACGTCATCTTTATGGTGTGAAATGTATCTCTGTCTTTGGGAAAATGTCAGAGACAATTCTGTTATTGAGGAAATGTCAGGCACAACTTCAGGCCTAAAGAAAAGTACAGAAACCCTCCATTCTATGCCCAGGTCTGTGGCAGGAAAATTTTTCTATCAGTAGTATTGAGCCTTGTTTTTTTTCGTGTTGTGTGGGGTGCTGTCATGTGGGGAAACACAGTCCCTTGCAGTAGAGCAGCAGCATGGTCTGGATAAGGGCTGGGGGGACACAGCTCATCAGCAGCTGTGTGGTGACCCTGCAGGCAAAGGGCCAGACTAACCCAGCAAATGTGTCTCACATCTGCTTCAGGCCCTGATCCCCAGGAAGGTCAGTGCCTGTGGGTGAGTTGAGGCTGCAGAGACTTGTTAGGCTTCATTAACACATTTCCAGGACTGAAACTGCAGAGAACCCATAGGGTGGCTCTTACCTGAACCGGATTTGATCATTACCTACACTAAAGATCCTCTTAAATACATATTTAAAATTATATAAATTTCTAAATATATAAAACCCGCTGGTTGAGACATTTTCTCTGCTCTACCATAGTGGCATAAAGAGGACTGAGTATACTTGAGAGCCAACCTGGCTTCTCTACGAGACTTCTGGTGTTCTAACTCCATCCAACAGGCTCCTTGCCCTGTGGACACAGTAATGTTGGTGTTTCCTGTCCCTACCACTACTCCTTTAAAGGGATGCTCAGTGCATATTGACTGGCTGCCTTCACATGAGGCACATCTACAAGGAGACTTCTCCACAGTGCAAAGCAAGACCCCAGTAGAGAGGCAGAGAGGCCAAGCCCCACCTTTGGGGCTCCAAACCAGAGAGGTGCATCATGCCTGGGAAATGCTGGTGCTCCCTGGAGACAACCACCTTCTCTTAAATTCTGCAGCTCCAGTCCTACTTAAGGTTAATCCTGCAAGAAGGAAGGGAAAAGACTTGATTATGCAATTATTTGCAACTTTGAGTTACAGAGGTGCTATTTGCATACTGCAAGGAAGGCTGCATAAGTATTTATCCAGACAGAATCCGGCTTCCCGCAGTTACATGAATTTTTGGAATGTGATCAGTTTATGCTGAAATTATATGATGTTGGGGCTGCAGTTGTAGGGGAGGGAATTAGATGCCTGAAGGTATTCCTTCTCAAACTACATCCCTAATCCTCCTTAGTTTGCTCCCTGGGAAGTATAACTTTGGAAAATATTTGTTCCTTTTGACAGAGTGGTGCTCGAATCAATATTTCAGAAGGCACTTGTCCAGAGAGAATTGTGACAATAACAGGCCCAACAGATGCAATTTTTAAAGCTTTCTCTATGATTGCACTAAAATTTGAAGAGGTAAGCAAATAATTTTTTCTCTCTTCAAGTTGAAATAAAAACACTTTGAATTTTCTCATGTTTGCTTTAATGTTAAATAGGATTTGTTTAATGTTCTATTTAATAGCAATGAAAGTGGTTATATTTATATAAATGCTTTTGGCAGCAATGCTGAAGAAAAATAATGGGTCAATTTACAAGATGTTTGATCATTTCTTTTGCTTTTTGGAGGCTTCAGGGAAAAGCAATTGCTTCTATTAATCTGCGCTAATAGTAGGAAAAATGTCGTGGAAAAATTCTATTCCCATTGTGAGTTTGATTTGAAAAGAATAATTGCCTAACTTTTAACTCTGTTTTTGTATGACTCCAGTTGGTATTGATGTTAACGTTATATCTATCAAAATGAATATATACCTCATTTAAGTAGAAAATTTTTGTTGTAAAAACAAACTATATGATTACCAATTGCCATGTTTAAGCCTTTTCTTTTAAAACCAAATAAAGGCACTCAGAGTAAGTAAGGCAGGAGCTCAATTCACTGTGGACTAAGTGTTCCGTGCAGATATGTATCTAAATTGCAAAGATTTCCTTCAGTTTCATCGACCAGCTACAATTAGATAAGGTCATCATTTTAATGGAGAACCTCACATAAAAGGCAGCAGTGTACAGAACATGAACCCTGGTCACTCTGGAGAGATTTTAATTCCCTCTACTTTTGAGAATCATATGTCTAGTCCAGGCAACTCTCCCATTCTCTCTGCAGAAGCAGATGCCCCTGCAGGAAGCAGTCCACCTCCTCCTGAAGAACAGGAGAAACAGACAGGTAGACTCCTCCTTGCAGACAGGTGGACTGAGTCACCTGCAGCAGACGCAAAGGACAGGGTCTCTCCAGAACGGAGTAAACTAGAGGGATGTTAATCTCTTTCTTTAGAGCTCTTATTTCTCCAAGTCAGCAACATTAGTCTCCACATCTCCCCACAGCACAGAGAGATGGTGGAATTGATGAGAATTGTCAAGATGTGCCTTTACTTACACGTGGCAATTGTTCAAGTTTAGAGCAACATGACTAGAAGAGAGTTCATAAGTCACCAGGTGCAGTTGTCTCATAGAATCAACTGTGTGTCTTGAACTTGCAACTTCACAGCATGATCAAAAACTAGTTAGATTTTTTTTTTATTTCCTGATACTGGGTCCACAACTTCAGGTCTCTGATAATTAGATACTTTCTTTTCGCTCCTCACCTGAATTTGTTCATGCAGCTTTGTTTCTATGCCAGCACTGGCCATTAGTTTAGATAATTCTTGCCTTTCCATCCCTGAGGATTCCCTTTCTAGATATACATTTAGAAACTGCTTTTATCCCTGCACACCCTTACTTTTGCCAGAGAGGATGATCCAAGTACAGTCTTTCAGAGGATGCGTTCCCCACCCCTCTCATGACGGTAGTAGTCCCTTTCCACCTTTTTCCAGTTACATTTTATGTTAAACACCTGTGTTAATTGTGGACAGGTTGCAAATGAAGTTCCACAAAGGCTTATTTAATTAACAGTCCCTGTCCTACTTACCACGCTGTCATATCCCTGCCACTGCTGGAAGAGCCTCACCTCCTACTAGTGTAATGCTTTGCACACACCTGTGCTTTGCCTGGTGCCCCCACCTCCTGCTCAGGTGTTTTCATTGCTTCAGTCTTGGCAAACATTCCTGTCAGGTTCCAGACAAATGACCTTTTTTTTTTAATACTGCAAGTGTTAATTTCATTTATATTTCTTCATGGGTTTTCAGATCTCCCTGTGTGATATTCCAAACTTTTAGTATGTTGATAAAATGTCTTAGTTTTGTGGCATGGCACATTTTATAAGAATGCTTGGGGGGATTGTGTTTTTAGTTTTTTTCTTTATGTTTCTTTTAGGTTTTCTTTTTTATGTTTTTAGGTCTCGGGTTTTTTGGGTTTTATTTCACCCGGGATTCAGGCTGGTGGTTCGGTCTGGTGGTTCGGGTGGGTCTTTTTTGCCTTCTGCCCTCTGAAGCCTTTGAGCTTGGCACGAGAATGAAGAGGAGTCTCAAGATCTTGTTGTTTCTGGGTTTCTCACGTGTTTATTATTTCTTATCTTACAAATTTCTCTGTGCCCGGCCGAGATGTTCACTGCAGCTCGGACACAGGCGACTCCCCCCATGATGGGAGGTCACGACCTTCTTATACAGATAATTACGTGTCTATTATTTACAATTCTGTGCCAATGCCTATCACCTATACTAAAAAGGTCATTTCTACTTTGACCCAATCTCCTTGAACTACTTTGTGCCCACGTCACATCAGAAGGTGGAGGCCAAGGGAGAGCAAGAAGAACCCAGGGCACTGCCCTAAAATCTCCATCTTGTTCCCAAGTCAGCTCCATTCTAAGAATCCCAAAACTACACAATTTTCCACCCTGTGATTAGCTACACTACTGTCTGTCACATCTTTGTGACTTGTAATTCTTCTCTCAATGTTGGAAGCTTTTTCCATGGACTAAAGTCAAAGCCTGTGTCTTTTTGGGCTCTGTGCCAGGCAACCCCCCAGGACAGACGCCCCTGTCCAGGATTCAAACCCTCTCTCTTGGGTCCCTGGCCTCTCTGATGGGGTGTGTGACCATTCAGGGCAACCGAAGGAATGCCCTGGACTCTGACATTTAGGTTTTTCAGTTCTTAATGAAATAATAATGATTTTGAGGTTTAAGCCTGCAGAACCACACAAGTAATTCTGTCTAAACCAATTTCAAAACCTCCTATTGTCGTCTCTTTCTCCTCTTCATCTCCTCCTACCCATCATGGACCAATCCCTGTTTCTTCTAGTTTAAGGGGCAGCTTGGTGTACAGTGCCGTACCCTCCCGTCCAGAGAATCCTGGAGAGAGCAGTGTCTCTGCTCTCTACAGGAAAACCATGTTCCTCATCCTGTAAAATGCTGAGAGAATCATTATCACAGATAATCCCTGCCAGTTCCCACCAAAATGAGTACCCAAGTGGAAACAATGCTGCATTTTTCATACAAACATCAAACACTACATGGCATCAGATCCCCAGCTCACCACCCAATGTGACGTAGTCTTTGAAAGTGCTGCAGGTAGCAACATGCAAAGAAAGCTGAAATTCAGGCATCTGGCTGGATTTTGTGCTTATTTGCACTTGCAGGTTTTAGCGGGTAGCCTGGGCTCTCCATGTGACCATTAGCAAAGGAGTATTGGCACTCCCTGCAGATCAAGTACTGCTCTGAAATATCTGTATTTAGTTTTAACATAATTGGTTTGTGGTATATTTAAAAGAACAGCAGTAAAGAAATGTGTATTTGTAATACATATTGTGTATATAATACATTATATATATAATCAGTTAGGTTTCCTATAAATCTTCCTGCCAATAAAATGAGGTAACTGTAACGCTCTGGAGGCAAAATAAAGTACGTTTCAAAAATTACAAATTAGCTAGCTACCAAGTGCTATTTTTCATGCATATCTTTTTGCTGGTGATTTCTTCAACCATTTAAAAAATTCAATCCAGCTCTTTTTATTGCAGCTATGTTGAAACAGAAGAAAAAAGATCCATGTGTGAGACTGCTGTTTTGAGGAATCTTTTTGGTGTTATTTATGCATGCCCACATGAAGACCTTGGACCCTTAATTTCCACCCTACAGCTGTATACCTGGAGATAAGCAGGTCTAGGAAGTCTTAGAATGGTTTTCTTCTGTTAGTAAAAATTTAAAAATGTGTCAGATAGATAGAAAAATTAGAAAGGTTGTTTGTCTTGTGGCTTCTCTGTAGCTTTATATAACTCTGCTTTGACAGCCTTCCTAATGGAAGTTGCTTTTCTAGCAGTCTTATGATGAATTTACAAGCTAAGAAGGTATTTACATAAATACCCAAAGTGTTCACTGCAGAGGAGAAAGAGAGTTGTTAGAAAATGACACTAACCCAGGCAGACCACTGGAATTGCAAGAGGGGATATTTTAGGGCAGTCATTTTTGGACTGGAGGCTGAGACCCAAGAAATGCAGCTGTAACTTCACTGGGGAGTGGGGCAGCTCTAGCTTTGCTTGTAAGTCTGCATAATCCTCTGAAAGCACATGGTACTTAAGCACTGGAATAACCAGCAGGCACAGCTTGGTAATCAGACCTTCTCCAGATAAATAAGAAAAAGATTTTTGGAAACCTTGTTCCTCTGTAAACATCTATGAAGAACTTGCTCAGCTCTAGGAAGAAGGAGAAAAGGAAGGTGTTAAAGCAATCAGGGTGATGCCTTTCTGACAAACATTAATTCTTGCCAGTACAACTGTGGTTGGTCCTTTGGTGGTCATTTCCAAGTGAGGAGCCACCTCACAGAATCCTCCTTGCTGTGAAAATTGGACAGTTTAACATTTCCTTTGAAACCAGAAAAGAAGAATTTTGGTATGTTTTTTCCCTTGGAGGTTTGGTAGATTTCTGAGCTGCCAGGTTAGCTTGTCTTGGGAAGCCTTACATGCTATGACCCTGGGATGCCAAGAGCTAGGGGTGCTGCTGGCTCTTCAGCGCTTCCAGACTCCCTGTAAGCCTGTCTTATATGAGGAGCAGCTCACCAAGCAGGGAGAAACCCACACAATGTCCAGCTATAGTGTCTGCCAGAGCCCTGAAGAAATGGATGAAATGCCACAAAAAGTTAGAGGTTAAATAAATAGGAAATCTCCCAGTTTGAAAAATGAGTGTTCGGTGGGAAAGTCTGCAGCCATCCCTACTCAGAAGCCTGCAGTTCTGAAGGAGATTTTTTTCTGCTTATTTCTCCTTTGTCATGTTTTTAAGCTGGAATAATTCCTGAATGCACTCCATGCTGCTGAGCCCCCATGTTTAGATTTTGTTCTAAAATGATGAGGACAAAAAAAAGAGAACAGTGGCTTCCAGTTCCTGCAAAGTGCTTTTGAAGGTAGAAAGTTCAGTGAAGGCTTTGAGGCCAGGCTGCATATGATATGGAAGTACGAGACATTATTAAGTTTCGTGCTGTGTGGCTGAAGGGGATTATTCAGCTACAGGTGCCTCCACCTGACACAAACATGATACAGTGAGATGGCATCTTCCAGCTGAAAAATCAGCCTAACTTTATCTCAGATACATGGGTACTGCAAAATTCTGTTATCCCTCTGGCTTTATTTTGGGTTGCAGTCTCTCACTGACACAGCCACTAAGCAGAATGTGAGTTACTACTGGCTGGCAGAGGAATGATTTGATAGCTGTCACATGCAGCAGTGCCTTGTTCCATTCAAGATTTTATTTTCTTCTCATTTAAGTTAGTTAAGGTCATACCAAGCCTTTTCTTGGATGGAAGAATGCTGCCATCACAATTGGGTAGGAATCAGTGCTGGTGTCACCAGGCTCCCACACTGGTTCAGTGAGATGTGCAGAGTTGCTTGAAGTGCTGAATAGTTTTGTTGTTTGTTGTTTTTTTAATGATTTGGAGGTCCTTATTACACTTTTTTTTTTTTTAATGGTAGTCTTTATTAGCATAGGAAATCACATCAGTTCTGTCTGCTGGAGCTCTTGTTGCATCATAAATGACTTAATAGGAAATGCATGTTTTCTCATTCCTGTCTTAATCTTTTGGTAGTATTTCTGTGGAGAGTATAATAGCTGTGCCATGCCACCTCACAGATGAGTCTTCTCAGCTCATAGCTAGTGTTACCAAAACACTCGGAGATTCTCATGAGTTGTTGATCAGCTGCAGTGCAGCTTGTGGCTATTTATTTTTTCATCCTAGGTTCCCTCAAAGCATGCCTCTGATCAGTGGGAAGATAAGCTTTTATCTTTTTCTCTGTGGTGAAGTCTTTAGAGGGATTGTTTTGTCTTGCCTACTAGATTTTGAACAAACAAAATATATTTAAAACAATTTAAACTTTGCAACAAGTAGTGTATTGAAGTGCTTATGGGAGCGTGTAATTTAGTCTCATTGGATAGTGGGATGCACAGATGTGTGTTACATTACCTGGACACAGGCAATTACAATTCTGCTGAGCTTTTTGTACTCTGGTTACATAACCACAATGGAAAAGATTTTAGAAATTGTGTAGTGCTACAAATACTTGTGGACCTGCTACAAAAGGCAAATTAAATCTATAGGGTGGCAGAAGACATCAAAATCATCTTGTTTTCTCTGCTTCACATTATTCACATGTTCTTTGTCATTTCTGTTTTTACTGTTTTCCTTTGAATCAAATCTGGGAAGAGACATGTGAAATGTTGGGACGTATTACACAGTGGAAATTTTCTAACTGAGGTGGTGAAAAAGAGACCAAAACCGACCAAAAAAGGTTTTGGAAGCCTGTGAATCCAAAACCTCTTTGCCTTTTCCACCTGTCTTGGCTGATCTAATGGCAGACACCAGCTCCTCCTCTTATCCTGCCCTCTGGTCCCACAGCATGGATCTTGCAATTCCAGGCATCAGAAGGGTTCCTCTGGCACAAACCACTTCATGCTTACAGTATATCACTGGCAGAGCTGTGGTGGGCCTTCCTTACCACAAAAACCAGGCACAGCTGGTTGCACACTCCCCAGGTCTCCAGAGACAGCCTGGACATTTGCTCTGAGCCCCTCAGTGCTCAGCAGGAGTGACAAATCCCCCGCTAACACTGGCTGACACTGTGATTACAGGACATAAACGCTTCGATGACAAACAGCTCGGTGACAAGCAAACCGCCCGTAACGCTGCGGCTCGTCGTCCCAGCAAGTCAGTGTGGATCCCTCATAGGAAAAGGAGGTTCCAAAATCAAAGAAATCAGGGAGGTAAGTTTTGGGATGTGTGCTGGGGACATTGGCCAGCTCAGCATCCTACTGCAGTGTGCCCTGCCAGCATCACCCACTGCGCTTTGCTGATCACACCAACCTGAGCATGTGTCAACTGAAAAACCTGGAAAAGCCTTGCTCTGGGAGAAGCAGGGGGTCCAGCACAGCTGGACTTGTACTTCCATTGACACTAAATGTGTGAAATTGAGAAACAGCTTTACAATGTATAAAGCCTTTCATGCACAGTTAAGCAAAGCAGCAGTGACAAATGGCTCTTCAAGTTTCTCTTCCAGCACTTGACTCCTGCCCAGCAATACTCAAGGGACCCCAAGTCAAAGAGTTGCAGCCATTTCCAAATTAGTTACCACCCTGACAGTCAGAGAAAAGCCCAAGCACCACTGGGGATTCCAGGCTAGTAGGTCTACTTTCTAGAAAAGTGCGATTTTCATACTTCCCTGTTTCTCCTTAATGTCACTGGGCCACAGGTGACCTGATTCAATGCATTCCAAACACATGCAGAATTTATTTTTAATCTAGACTTTAGCTAGAGGTATTCATTCAGTGTGCTAGGAGCCACTTTTTTGTCTAACCAAAAATGCAAAAAGTACCACACAATGCCTGTTTTAACTCTTCCATGCATGACTGTAACAATACAGCACATGCCAAGCCAAGGATCTTGTTTGTAATCACTCATGCAAGAAAGTCAGGTACATACTCAGTTATATAGACAAAACCTGAATAGGACATTTCAGAAAAATTGACTGTTATTTTTTTAATAACAGAAAAAATAACATTTTTTCTGGTTTTTTTTAATCTAAAATGTTGATTCAAGACAGACGGTTTTATGGAGCTTTTAAGTTGTGTTGAAATAGGAGCAGGCATGAGTGTGAACTGTGTGGTAGTGATTGCTTACCTCTAGGTTTTACAGCTGTCCATACTTTGGATTTTATATTAAATATTGGTAACTTCACTCAGAGCACTGTGGAAATGTGCTCAGGACATAGGTTTTTAAAGGTGAGATTGGTCTGTTGGTTAAATTAAGTGACTGAAGTGATTATCCTGGTGAGCATAGTTTCAGAAGCAGTTGCCTATAGTCTGGTACAAGGAAGTAAAAAGATAGTGTTTGGCCAAATAGGTGCTTTGATAAGACTAGTGTAGCAAGAAATCACACTGCACATATTCCCAGTCATAAGGGTAATGGACAAAATATTACTTGTTTCTTGCCACTGATATGTGACCAAAGTCAGAGAATAAACAAGATCAGCACTGGGAATAAATGCATAAATGACTCTGTTATTTGGCAGTCTTTTGTGCTGGATGTACAGATACCCAGGAATGGAGGGTAAAAAGCAAATACCAGGAAAGAGGAGGACATCAAGGAGCATCCAGCCCAAGATGTGGTCCAATTTCATCATCACACAACACGCTGAGCAGTTGCAAAAGGAGAGGTCTTTTGTGTTCAGCCATGCACCCAAGAACAACGTGTAGGGCTGCAGTACTATTTTTGAGATAAGATTGTGAAAAAAAAGAAAACAAAAGCGTGAGGTGTTGATCAAATTAGGGTGAAATTCCAAAGTCTGTTATAAGGCATGGAACTGATACTTTGCCCTTAAACAGCACTGGTGAACAGAAGATGAAACCAGTACATTAATCCATCTTTGGAAAGAAATATAATACATGTGTTGCGTATAACTAGCAGGAGAACAAATTAACTCCATGCTGACTGATTCAAAGTCAATGACTACTGAAAATACTTGTATTTTGAAGCCCAAATGCTACATTCCAATAACAGTGAGGAATAAATCTTTTGTGCAATATGTTAAAGAGCTTAGTCAACATCAAATGCCTGGGTTTTTCTCTATTGACTGAAAAGGTCTTCTGTGTTTGTGTAATAATGTCAAGGGTTGTTTGGGCCTCCTGTATTTTCTTCTTTCTTTGTTTTGTTTTGTTTGGGGTTTTTTTTAACTAAGACACACTAGTGCCAAGATCAAATATAAAAAACAGAGCAAAAAACCCCCAAAAGTGGCTCATTACTTTCCTGGGTTAATTAATGAGATAAAAGTTGATGATTTGCATATATTTAATCAGCACTAATTATGATTTAGAAGTGCTTCTGTACCATATAGCATAAGGAAGCCCCAAATTTCAACAAGAGATACAAGTCAGCCATCAGTAGATTAAAGAGCCATTTATCAGTAGATTAAAGAGAGTTTTGTTTGATTAGCCAAGCTTGTTCAATTATTAGGGGTTTTTTTCTTTTTATTTTTTTATTATTGAAGAGTACTTCATTTCACCCTTTTCACTTTTTAGTCAGCACTGCAACTGTCTTTGGTTAAAATGCTTCTCCTGAAGTCCAGGTCACAGTTTGGTTCACTAACCTCCCTAGGGTGGGATGTTGGCAAACTGGCTTGAACAGCCAAATCCATGTCCAGGGTAGGAGTTTCTTCACATGTTTTACCACATCCAGCAAAGAAAAGACAAAAAGTTTAGGGGTGCACCCCCTCTGTTGTATCAGTGAATGGCTGGAGAGGTGCCATTGCCTGCATGGCAGTGACAGTGTCTTTGCTGTGTCTCTGCTGAAGTCCACAGGAGCCCAGGTGCAGGTGGCAGGGGACATGCTGCCCAACTCGACGGAGCGCGCCGTGACCATCTCCGGCACTCCCGACGCCATCATCCAGTGTGTGAAGCAGATCTGCGTGGTGATGCTGGAGGTAAGCGGGGGCCCAGCGTGTCCCTTCTCACTCAGAAAACACTCAAACACATTATTAATAATTGTCAATTGCCATTGGCTCCCTTGAGGTGCTGCCTGCCCATCCCATGCCAGGGATTTCCAGAGGCTCTGTAAACTCTGCTTTTCCTGGTGTTTGAGAGCCTCTTGCAGCAAGGTTGAGCAGTCAAAGGCTGTCATGACTTTGTCGAACAACAGCTAGGTCCAGCATGGAGCTGCAGTCATTCTGAAAGAAACACATTTTATTCTGATGTAGAATAGGGCAGAAAACATCCAGGTCTTGTTTAAAATAGAAACAATTCTGACCAGCCAGGACTTTTTGCTTCCTTAGGGTCAGGTCATTGCATTAAGACCAGTAAGTTTCATTTTTATGGAAGTTTTTTTGTCCTTAGATTAAATGATACACAAAATAAATTTATATAAAAATCTGGGCGTTTTAACCCTTGCTGAAAATGCCCATTATTTCCAAACCATTGACCATTTTCAAAACTGAGCCCATGTTTCCTGAAATGCTTTGACATGCTTAATGAAGCTTCATAGCTTCATCTGAGAGTGGCAGTAATGAAACCACAGGTGTCACCATTGCCTGTTTAGACCATGCATTCAAGTCCTCAGCTCTTCCCTTGAAGCCCTGACAGGAGGCCCCTAGCGTGCTTTTGGTTTGATGGGGTGGAGGGCAGGGTGGGCTGGGCTGGGTTATCTGCATGCCTTGGTTGTCTGAGGTGACCAATATTTTTAAAGAGAGACATTTTTTTATAATACAAGCTGTGCTTCTTTCTGCATTTTGACTGCTTTGTGTTTTTGTCTGCAGTCCCCACCCAAAGGTGCCACCATCCCCTACCGTCCCAAACCTGCCTCTGCACCTATCATTTTTGCAGGTGGCCAGGTAAGAGCAGACACCATTTTGGCTTCAGCTGGAAACCACACCGTCCTGGCCCAGCCTCAGCCAGCGCCTGTTAGTTTTCAACTTTTACTCTTTCTTGCCTGGTATAGTATTGATGTGCTTTGTCTACCATGTGTGCTTACAGTTTGCAGGACAGGAGAGCACTGCATTGCAAACTTTACACAGAATTGTGACCATTTGGTATTTCACCAGTATTTAACATTAACTTCTGTAATTAAGTAATTAATTACAGTTAATTTACATCAACTTCTATAATTAAATCTGCCCTTCTGCAGATTGAGAGGTGTCCAAATCAGGAGCACATTGAGTGGGGCAGCCCTGCTTATTGTAGTGGTTGGGCTTTTTTTTTCTTAACTTGCAACTTCACTAGCAGTATAAGTAGTTTTGTCAATTTTCAGAGATGATGAAACAGCAGGACATTTCTGCTAATGACGAGTGTAATTTTTCTCTCATAGTTTTCATACCTTTTGGGACCAAATAGTGCATTTTGCAGTAAGAATTTACATACACATGATGTCCACTGCTTGTAGTCCCTCAGGACCAAGTAGCAATGGAATTCTGAGGTGGCTGGAACTACTTTCATGCAAGTATAGACCGTCCCAACCATGGTGTGGAACAGCCTGATTGTTAATACAAGAACAGCATTCCTATTTCTTTTTTATGTAAGGAAGTTTTGATGATTCCCCCTTCACCTTAAGCTGCATCAGTCAGGGTTCTCATCTGCCTTTAAAAACCCACACGCAGTTGGTTCTTCTGTGTCATTTAGTAATGTCTGAAATGGGTCTGCAGCATGTGACAGAGGCATAGCAGGAATGCTCTGCCATCATCCATTGCAGGGGGAATGCAGCTTTCACTGAAGAGCCAGTGATGAACAGAGCTGATAAATACCCAGAAACACCATGGCGGGGTCACAAGGGGTCCTGTTGTAGCCACCAAGCTTCGAGCAGTGGTGGAGGAGTGAGATGCTGCAACCCCTGCCTAACTCAAGAGGAAATTGACCCCATAAACCCAGCCTAGAGGAAGGCAGACATCTCTCTACTCAGGATTAACATCTGTAAAGACTCTCTGGCAGTAAGGCACCCCCACCTAACCAGATCCTTTCCCTAAGGTGATGCCAAAGTCTCTTTTTAAGCAATTACCCCATTACCTGCAGGGTGGAACATCTGCAGGCAGTCTCCCCTTCCCACCCCATCAGCCCATCCAAGGTCATCACCCTGTCACAGGGTGTGTCCCACCTCGGGCAATTTGGAGGTCATATGAGAAGCTGGATATGGAGTTCCTGTGAGGCTGAGTACCCAAGGTGCTGCTGGCATTGTTGGTGTGATGACCCATGCCACCACAAGATGCTGGTGTATAAGGAAGCTCCTGCACCTCCCAAGCATATGCCAAAATGTTTCTGACAGCCCTTGTCATGAACTGTCTCTGATTTTTTTTTGTCTCAGAGTTTTACCTTCTACTCTGTAATGATTTGTTTTGATATATATCCAGATTTTCATAATCTGGATGTAGTAGCTTTCATCATGCTCAAGCCTTCTACTGTTATTTGTTGTCATCAAAATAAGAAATCTGCTTCCTTAGTGACCAAAGCTGAATTGAAATGTAAAATAATGTGCCAGAAACTGGTCAATGGCTGAAAGTTCAGAATAATTTACTCCATATATGTCAGTTTACACTGCAGTGCTTTCCTTTAAGAAATACGTGTGTGTGTATATATATGCAGCAGCCCATTCTCCCAATGTTGTAATTGCCACGGCCTTCAAAGACTATATGATTACTCAAAAGCATTGAAACTGTTGCTAGAGAGTGCTGAGCAGTTTGTATAAATAATTGAAAGTATCCTATTTTCAGGTTTGATAGTTCTTGTCATCTTCAGTTTTATCAGTTAAAAAAGTGTTCTCACTTTTCTAATGCAACCTTGTTGATGTTAGAAAGAGTGTAAGAGGGAGACACCTTCTGTGTGCTTTGAATTTCTGTGTGCTCTTACTAAGCAAAATTTTTAAGAAAGTGCTTAAAGTGTGTTTGGACACCAGTATGAAAGACACTAACTAGGTTTCATAAGTGGCAAATTAATACCAAAAATATATTTTTTAGCACTGTTAGTTCCATTCAACCTTTCAGTTAAGCTATCAAATTTTATTTTTCTGTTCCAAATTACATCATGGCTATCTTGAAAGGATTTTCTTTGTTTAACACTTAGTAAAATAAGTAACATTAGCAAAATATAATCTCCAGTTTTCCTTAAGAAGTTGGGGTTCTTCCAGTCTAAGTATTGCTTTTAATTCTCTTGTGCTTCTTTGATGCTGCATTGCATAACAGAACTAAAAGGAAACTGAACACTGCCCTGCTCTGCCCTTACTCTTATTTAGCATGTGCGATGGTTAAATTGAAAATTTCAATTAAATTGAAAATTGGTGTTTAAATGGGCACTCAGAGGGTGCAGCTGTGCTTTACGTCTCTTACCAGTATGATGGTCTAAATTGAGGAAAGTGTGCAGACCAGGTCATCCCTGCTGTTACTTACGTCAGTAGGGAAGTTGCCCTTGACTTAGATGGAAGCAGATCCATAGCCCACGAGCTCAGTGGAACATTACAGGACAGATGTCTCAGTAGCCTCTAATCAGGCTTGAGCTTAGCAAGCCCCAGCCCTCATCTTCAAAAACACATGGTTTTCCCCTGACAAGGGGTGAAGCAGACAGAGACTGTTTTCTCAAGCTAAATCAATCAAATGACCTTTTGGCAGCCTAAGAAATTTAAACCTTTTTTTCCTTTTTTTCTCTCTCTTTTTTTTTTCTTTTTTTCACTGGGGAAGAAAATTCAAGACCCATCTTGTCCATTCTGGCTTGATGGTATTCATGGACTGCCAAGATACCAAGTAAACCTGGTCTGAGCACTGAATGTTCATTGTTTTTGTTACTTCTCCAGTTTGTTTGCTTCCTCCTATGTACACATGGAAGTATGAGGGAGCAGAATGATGAGGGAAGGGTTGACTTCTATTAGGTTTGCTGGTGACTTTTTTGTGATGGGTACTTGCTGGTTTGCAGACCACTGCTTGAAAAACAGCCATGTAAAAGATATTCTCTCAGCTGGGTTTGAAGTACAGCTGAGACCAGAAAAGACACTTGTGATCCAGCACAGACGATCAGACACCAAAGTGGTTTCCAAACCCACTGTGTGCTCGTGGACCCAGCTGTAAATAACCTCCCTGAAGCTGCTGCTGTGCTGGCTGAGCAGAGAGTCCTCCCCCACTCAGGTTGTCCTCATTTGGTGAAACAGTTAAACAAGTTTTGCTTGCTTGAATACATGTTTCCTTTAGACCCACTGATGGCAGTGATTGCTTGTTTATGTGGACTGGAACCTTTTCTTGTGCCATATTACCCATCAATGATGCCCATTCCCTACAGATGCACATGCATGTTTGCCCATGAACCTTCCATAGAGCCTGGTACACACACTTCTCCCTGAAAACTGCTCATGTGCATAATGCTTGCCAAATTGTGGCCTGGCTTTATAACTAATTTAAAAACTAAATTAAATGTTTCTTCTCCAGAAGGGAAATTCTGCTGCAGAAATGTGCATCATGCAGTTGAGACATTAAAGGTTTTAATATCAGAACTCCATTAAATGAATTGTTTTATCATTTGCAGAGGATTCATTACTTTCTAAGAGGCCTTTTGTCAAATAGGCATTTTGCAAACTAAGCTAATCAGCTCTGTTCCTGTTTGTAATTCTCCCACTACAAATATTTATGTTATAATTTGTCCTTCTGATTTCCTGCCTGTCTAAGCACAAGCACATTAAATCTTTTCTGACATGCCATTCCTTTCATACATAATAGAAAATCATAAACTCTCTGCAGTTTGTTTTTTATAGACCGCTGCAGAGAGTTGAACAGGACCAGCAGGAGTGACAAAGAGCTGTGCTAACTGGTGCCAGGCATGCCACCATATCCCTCCTCACTCGTGCTTTTTTGCCCCCATACCTCACCCCAGTGCCTCCAGAAATGATGCCAGAAGCTACATCCCTTGCACTGCTCTCGTGGTGCAGAGTGGCTGGATTTGGAGGGAGGACAGTAGGCCTGTTGTGGAAGATAAGGCTACCCACCGTGTTGGGGGTCTCCATGATGCTCCTGTCTCCAAGCTGGCCTGCTGGCCCTGTGCCCAGGCACTGCAGGACAGGCTGCCATCAGCACACGTGCTCACTGGCACAGCAGCCTGGGCATGGGCTCTGTGAGGTGCCCCAGGGCACATTGTTGCTGGCACTTGGCATCTGTGGCTGTCAGCAGCCAGACAAGGTGGCTCAGAGCTGGCTGGCACATGGCCCTGCACACACTCAGGAGCTGGAGGACAGGGCCAGGCATCCCCTGACCAGGTCTGTCCTCTCCTCACTGTCCCTCTTGGTGCTGTGCCATCAGCATGTCCCTAGGTGCAGTGATGTCACTGGGCACCCCCTGTGCTCCTCGACCCCTCAGTGTCCTCAGCTCTGCTCCCAGCAGACAGAGCTGGGCTGAAGAGAGGTCCTGAGGGCCGAGATCATCAGAGCTCAGGCAGGGCACTTGGCGTTCTCTGCTTGCAAGGGGAACATGGCAGCCTGACAGAGACCATTCTGGACTGTGCCAAGGGTTATCAAGCAGCACAAGACAATTAAACCTCACTCAGTGTGGAAAGCAGTGTGGCATTTGCTGGGGGGTAGGGCATGGGAAGCTTTTCTGATGAGAGCAGGAATGCTGCTTGTCCCACCTGACTAACCCGTGCCTTAACTGTGCTTGTTGTTTCCAGGCGTTCACGATTCAGGGGCAGTATGCCATCCCTCATCCAGACGTGAGTCCAGCACATGTAAATTACTCCCTTTTTGTTCCTCTCCCTCTTATTTGTTCTGGGCAGCATTTGCTTTCTACACTTAGCAATAAAGACGTGGCCTAAGGACACCTTTCCTGACCAACACACTGTATAGCCAAGTGTTAGCCCAGCTGCATTCTTACCTTGTGTAATAATTGTTAGAAAGTACAATGGCCCAGGAACAAATGACAGTTTTCTTGGTCTTTTTGCATGTGATATATTTGAGTTCTTTTAATATGTAATTCTACAGTAATTAGTTAATATTAACAATAGCCATTACATGTAATAACAGTAGAGATGTCATTTATAACCAGTTTGGTTTTTTTTTCTTTTCTCTACGGTAGATTAGAATGAGTTATTAAACCTTTTATTTTTCAATATAATTTTAATTAATCCAGTTTTAGAACACATAAGATGGTTTCTCTGCTCTGAAATAATTCCATTTGATTGGTTAGTTCTAATTTCCCATCCTGCCCTGCAGTTGACCAAGCTTCACCAGTTGGCTATGCAGCATCCCCCCTTTACTCCCCTTGGGCAGACCACCCCTGGTTTCCCTGGTACGTACCCATGACCCCCTGGGGATGTCCTTCTTCTTAACACCTTTGTTTCCTGTGGTCATTACATCATTTTGATAATAAATGTGGTCAATGACCAGCAATCCTTCTGTTTTTACACATTAATCTCTCTTCTTCCCTCCCGTACCTCTGTTACAATTCCTTTCATCATTACTAAAATGTGCTTTGTTTGTTACTTTTATTAATCACAACTGCTTCATTTGTGCCCTTGGCTAAAAGCCCTGAGTTTCTTCTGTTCAATCCTCACAAAGTTATTGTGGACCATACAGTATGTACCAGTTGGTGCTGAGGGAAGTGCTTGGGCATGCTTCTTGTCCATGCTTGGGTGACATGGATCAGAGAGAAGCAAACATAGGAAAACAGTTTGTACTCATGGCACAGAAACACCAATTAAAGAAACTGTGGCATGCTGAAAGTTGAATTCTTGTACAGCCAAATGTCTTGAGAGTATTTGTAATCATCACTGCTGGGACAAGTGCCTCACTTCCTACTGGATAACGCAGATATAGCTACAAAATGCTATGGAAATTTAGTTAAGGACTTAAAATTTGCTCCATATTTAATAAAGCTGAGGCTGAATACTTGATTGAAGAGTGAGAAGTCACTTAAGCCCGCAAATGAACATTTTTACTGTGCTTGACAACACACATGCTTGGCATCTAAAAACTTCACAGAAGTGCATCTGAACTGGTACATGCTTTGTATGGCAAATAACATTTTATTACATACGTCACAAATTCTGTGAGCAACTTGATTATTTGATATTCAGTGTGAACTAAACTTATGCAATTCATAATTGAATGTAAACAAATAAAATGAGTCACTTTTTTCTAGAATATTTATTTTTTGTATATTCTAGTTAGAAATTACTGGTTTTGGTGTATCTTTACAGATAAGACAATAAACACAAAAAAAGAGAAGAGAAAAATTCATGACATCAAAACATACTTTTGTTTCTTTGTGATGTATCTGATAAAATACCTACAAGTAATACTAAATGGCCTTTCCTAGCTTTGTATTTTCCTTGTTCTTGTCATTAACATCCTGCTCCTTAATCTTTTCCTGGTTATATTTGTGAGATGTACACTTCTGTAATGTTACTGTGTGTTAGAGCAGTAATTCCACTTTTTCTGAGCATTTTCCTTTTGTCCACCCAATTTACAAACAAATGTATGCAGCTTAGAGTACCTTGTCCATTTCCCTTCCAAAATTACCCTTCCCAACATTTCTTCCACAACTAATCCCACATATAGTTTCCAGATTTTCTTAGGTTAATTTCTTTGTCCTTACTTTATTTTTTTGTTATTTTTCATAAATATGTATTTTGTTCAGCTAACTATTCATTTGACATCCACCTTAATTTTCCATATTCTAGAAGTCCTAGTAGACAGGTCCAATTTCAGCCATCCATTAATTTTTTAATTGATGGGTTTAGAACAAGCTTTGGAGACTATTTTTAGAGGAAACCCTTCATTTTCTAGAAGCTTTTATGATGACCCTATGGAATATCATGTGACATTTGTTGCTTTGGTGGGTTAAAGGTTAATTAAAATAAGACTCATTTAAAATGAGCCAGCCCTCTGAGTTTTGCATCCTTTGCTTTCTTTTCTGTTTTACTAGCAGTTCTCAATTTTTCTTTGCTCCTTCCTTTTATCTATTTTTTTTCTCTCCTTTCTGTATGTTTCCTTCTTTAAAATTTCATTTGTTGTGTCTTGCCCTTCTTGCAAACAGCTGGCGTAACATTTTCCCTCTGTCCCCTGAATAGGACTGGATGCCACTACTCCAACCAGTTCCCATGAACTTACTATTCCCAATGATGTAAGTGGACCAATAGTCCGTATCTCTTTCTCTTCTCTCGCTCCTCTGCCACCAGAGGGGACACCTCTAATCTTTGGCTGATCTGTGAACACCAGCCCCAGAATAAACTGTGCAGCACTCAGCCTGTGGGGAGGGGTGAGAGGGGTTGGTGAAGTGCTGGATGGCAGCAGCAGGAGTGGCTGTCCTCTCTCGTGCCCCTTGGTGCCAGTGCTGTGGGGCTTCACCGGCTTCATGGAAGCCTGGGCTCCCAAAACTCATCTCTCAGGTGGCACTGGCACGGCTGGTCTCAGCAGAGGGGCCAAAGGGAGCGGAAGAATGTGCAGCCATGTGCTCTGTGTTGGGCTGGAGTCTTCCATGCCCATCTCCACTGAACCCCACACTTACCCAAGATGGCATTTTTCCTGAGCCAAAATGCTACTTTGGAAATGTAAAGGTGCAGTATAAGGGTTTATTTAAAAAACAAGGGCTAGAAACACTCCTGCTCCAGCAGCTCTGGGTTGGCTGTGATTGACAGGCCCAGTGTCCATGAGCAACATGGTGCTGAATCTTAAAGCAGTTCAAAATGCCCAACTAATATGCTGGGCATCACATAAAAATGCCTTCCCCTTTAATTCAATTTCATTGCACACAGGGTTGGGGTCTTTTTCTCAGTTTTCGTTACAAATTAGTTACTTGGAAAATGGAAGTTTTCTCATCCAGTAAAATAAAGCTTTGCAGTATGAGTGGGATCACAAATAGCAACTTAAGAGATACTTAAAATGTTGTGCAATCCCTATTAAATTCAGTGGCAATGATTTACAGTAAGAAAAAAAATACAAAAAATCACAAAGAAGTGGAGGTGCGAGTGCTGTGATTTCTTAAACTTTCTGTTACATAAAAAATTCCCAGCTGATTTATCAGTTCCTGCTTTGCAACCAAGTTTATTTTATGTTGAGTATTTTTTAGGAGCACCTTCTTTATCCCTACAGCACAAGTTTCTTAATTTCACTTTCAGGCAAATGTTGTTCTTGCCATCAGAGATGTAAATCCAGGGTCACTCTTCTGACTTACCTTCTTTTGGGGTTCATAGCAGAGAAAGAGAGGGAGAAAGTTGGCCCTGGGTCCTGTAGTGCAATAGAAAATTTTTAAAAACCATCAGTTTCTCATCCAGGAGGTGTGAAATGCCCCAGCTTTGCACTGTCAATGAAAAGCAAACACGAATCCACATGATGCTTCTCATAGCAGGTTTTTCTGGCTGCACAGCATGTGTCTTGCTGTTGTTGCTAAAGGAGCAAAGCCAAGCCCAAAATGGGTTTAGGCTTAGGAAGAGCCTGCAGGAGCTCTGCAGGTGGTGAGAGGGAGTTCTGATGTTTGGATGGTGTCAAGGTGTGTGTTAGAGGACCAAAAGGTTGGTGCTGCCCACCTGAACTCTCTGTGTGCCTGTGTGTGTGTGCATACCCAGAGTTCCAGAGCAGAGCAGAGAACAGGCTCTTCTCCTGGTGGGTAGCAGGAGCTGCTTGGGAATTTTGCAGGTGCCTTCTCTGAGGTCTCCCAGTGTGACCATGCATACTGGTGTCCCATGTCCCCATCACAGGTGCACTAGGGCTGCTCTCCAGACAGCCCAGTGCCAAAATTGTATTTCTTTGTGTCAGCAGTGGTGTGACCAGCAGGACCACGGTAGTGAATGTCACCTTGTGCTTGGGTCTGGTGAAGCCATACCTCAAATGCTGTGTTCAGTTTTGGGCCTCACAGTTCAGGAAAGACAGTGAGGTGCTGGAGTGAGTCCAGAGAAGGGCAATGAAGCTGGTGAAGGGTCTGGAGCAAAAATGCCATGAGGAGCTGCTGATGGAGCTGGAGTTGTTTAGCCTGAAGAGAGGAGGCTCAGGAGGAACCTTATTGTTCTCTGTAACTACTTGAAAGGAAACTGTAGGCAGGTGGAAGTTGTTCCCAAGTGAGTGATAGGAAAAGGGGAAGTGGTCTCAGGATGTTACACCAGAGGACGTTTAGGGTGGATATTAGGAGAAATATCTTCAGTGGAGGGGTGGTCAGACATTGAAACAGGCTGCCCAGGGAAGTGGTGGAGTCATCATCCTTGGAAGTATTCAAAAGGACAGGTGGAAATGTTCAATGGACATTGAAGTGTTCAAATGGACATTGTGGATGTGGCACTTGAGGACTTGATTTAGGGGTGAAATGATGGTGCTGGGTTAATCAGTAGGTTCCATGATCTTAGAGGTTTTTTACAACCCTAATGATTTGAAGAGAAATGAGGATATGAGGGAGACAGAGAGAAATGAGGCAGTGAGGGAGCAGGGTGGGGAGGCACCAGCACCATCAATCAGATGCTCTGTGTGTGTGGAGGAAGGTCAGGGTGGGAGAGGCAGCAGCAGCAGCTGTGCAGCAAAACCTGCGTGGGCAGTTTGACTTTGCTTTTCCCAAGGAGCATCTCCCAGTGCCAGTGTTGATGGACAGGCTGTCAGTGTGGCACAGTGATTGTTTATCTGGCTGAAGGTGAAGGAAGCTGCAGGCAGCCCTGAAGCTGAAGTTTGTCCCCTATCTGCTCCAGCTCCAGGGATCCCCTGTGCTGCACGAGTTCCACAGCTTTCTTATCATTTGTGCTTATCTGTGTAAAAGTCCAGCACACATGAGAACACCATGAGACTTGCAAATATCTACGAGCTTTGCAGCTACCAGAGAAATCAGTGTATAGCTACATGGGCTACATATTTTTTCATGCCTTTTAAGACCAAAACAATGATCAGCATGCCTCAGTAAAAACATGATAGAGCAAAATCAGATATAAAGACAATGAGACTAGAGAGCCTAGTCTACAGCAAACAGATATTAATAGCCTTTCACAAATTACATAGCTTCATGTTAACATAAATTTTCCTCATTCCCTCTGGCATTTAGGCAGTGACAGAAATTTATTTTTCTGTTATTAATAATTTCTGTAACAACATAATGTTGCTTTCTTCATACAATATGCTGACAGTTGCAGTTAACCTGTTGCTCAATAACAAAGAGATACTGGAGAAAAAGAAAAAAATGTATGTTTTACAGACAGTTATTTTCCCCATGCTGAAAGCTGAGGTTTCCTCTCCAAATAATGAATTCAGAAGAATTGCCTTTCTAGGTTTTTTTATAGCTTCTATGTAACTCCAAAAAGAGAAAAAAGAGGACAACTCTCCCAGTTCATCTCAGAAGTCACCTTGGTCCTTACCTAGTATCTCATTTTGCTCATCAAAGCCTCTTACAGGGGCATTTGGTTGCCTTTCTTTCCTTGCTGGGATCTTGTCTGTCCTTTCACTGCTGCCCAGGTTACACAATATAAATATGTTTCACCTGAATCTCAGAATAAAGTGGCATAAACAGGTCCTTAAAAGAACCTTAAAAGAAAGAAGAGATGGCACCCTTGGGTGGAGATAATAGGTGTCTTAAGATTTCATAAGTCAACACCTCAAAACATCCAGTGAGAGTAAACGAACAAACCAATAATAATCTAAAAATCTGTCTCATAAAAATTAGGCATATTTTGCATATATGTGGGAGAGGCAGTCAGGGACAAGCAACAGGAAACAACTTATGCCTCAGAAAGCACCAAGAACATTTTAAGGCAGCTGTAAATCTCATCACTACTCCATAGAAACAGAAGTGTTAATCCATCCAAGTTGGATACTGCAGACTTGAAGAACTGCCTTTATTTCCCCATGGTACCTTAAATACTTCCCTGCCAATGAGTGGGACCCACATATGCAAAATGTTCTCGGAGCAGCCCACATGTTTTCTGTTTTCTATATGGCTTACTGCAAAGTCTGTGCAATTATTATGGTCCAGATTTTGCATTGTTGTGGCAAGGAAATTTCTTAACATTGTTATTTTTTTTATTCTTAAGAGATACAGAGTATTTAAGCATCTTTTTCCAGACCCTGATGCAAGTTTGTAAAGAACTGCCTCATGAGTTTGTATATTCTGCCTCATCAGATATTTCCCCCTATAGAGTACTCTGCCCCAGACCTTCTAGTTAAAAACACAAAACAGACCAACCCAAACCTGAAACTAAGAGTTTCAGCCTCTATCTTTCTGAAAAGAGATTGAAGTGTCATTCATGATGAGCACCTGCTTGCTCAACTAATGCAGAGGCTTGGCCAAAGCAAATGGACTTGCTCTGTGTTGGCAGCAGGGAGCCAGGGGGAACCATGAGTACCTGTGGACAGCAGATACCAAGTTGCAGAGGCCAATTCTTGGTCCTTTTTACAAGCACTACATTATAAGAAAAGAAACTGATTCTTTTTTATCAGTGTTTAAAATCTCCATGCCATTTCCTGTGGCAGTCAAAGCTCTGCAGCATTGAACTCTTTTATTAGAGTCTGTCAGTGCTTTAGCATTACAGGAAAATTTATATCTATATATACATAAAGCATTTATATTTAGTATTATGGGGAAGATAAAAAAATGGAAGAGAGGTACCTGAACCAGAAATACCATAGCATATTGGAAGAAACTGTCAGCATCAGTAATTTGGAGGTGGGAGGAATTATAGGAGACCTTTGAATCCCGTCCTTTAAGAGTCCAGACTCCTGACTCAGTCCTGTCTCCATTAGTGCCAGCAGAACTTTACTGAAGAACAGAGTAAAGCTAGAAAAAGGCAAAAAGCAGAACATGTGTTTTAGGGTTGGTTTGTTTCAAGTTTTTTTGGCACAAGGAGAAATGAGGTATGTTGAGGTTGGGGAAGACAGGCACAGGTGGTCTAGAGAAAGTGGAAAGGGAACCATTTTTACCTGGTGCTCACAGATCAAGAAGGAGGGTACACCAGCTGAAATTTTGGGGTATACAAACAAATGGTGATACTTAACACACAACACATCAACAAGCTCTCCCAAGTCACTGCCATTGCCCTTGGACAGTGAAAGGAGAAACAGGTTCAAAAAAAAATTGTCAGACAGGTGGACTATGGAACATAAAGGCAGAGATAGCAGCTACTGCTCAGGTGGTCTGTAAGCTTTAGGAGGGAATTCGAAATACCAGTGAAAACTGTATTTTATACCTCACACTGGTGTTATTTTTTTTTTTCTTGTAAGGGGGGGCTACTGTCACAGTCAGAGGCAGACTACTGAGCTTGATGCACATCTGATATGAGCTCTTCCAGCCAAGTCTTGAGAGAGTATATATGCATATACCTGTACACACTATGTGTGTGTATGTACATACATGTATATTATAGATAACTATAATAGAAGTATTTAAAAAATCACAGAGTGGGTCAGGTTGCAGGGACTACAGTGCTTTGTCTGATCCAACCTCCCCGCTCCAGCAGGGTCACCTTAGAGCACATGGCACAGGATTGTGTCCAGATGGTTCATGGATATCTTCAGTGAGGGAGACTCCACAACCTCTCTGGACAGCCTGTCTCAGTGTTTGGTCACCCACACAGTGAAAAAGTTCTTCCTCACATCCAGGTGGAACTTCCTGTCCATCAATTCTTGCCCATTGATTCCCTCTTGTCCTATTGCACGGCACAACCAAAAAAAGCCTGGATCCACCCTCTTGGCACCCTCCCTTCAGAAACTGACATTCATGAGGTCCTCTCTCAGTCTCTCCTCAAGGCTGAACAGGCCAAGTTCCCTCAGCCTTTCCTCATAAGAGAGGTGCTTCAGTCCTTTATTCATCTTTGTGGCCCTGCACTGGACCTGCTCCAGGAGCTCTGTGTCCCTCTTGTCCTGAGTAGTCCAGAACTGGACACAGCACTCCAGACGTGGCCTCACCAGGGCTGAGTGACTTCACTTGATCTGGGGCAGTGTTATTTATTCCTAATGCTCCCCAGGATCTCATTGTCCTTCTTGGCCCCAAGGGCACACTGCTGGTTCATGGACAGCTTGTTGTCCACCAAGACCCCCAAGTCCTTCACCACAGAGCTGCTTTCCAGCAGGTCAGCCCCCACATTTGTTGAATTTCAGACAATTCCTCTCTGCTCATCTCTCCACACTGTAGAGGTCCCTCTGAAGGGCTGCACAGCCCTCTGGGGTACCAGCCACTCCTCCCAGCTTTGTGTCATCAGTGAATTTTCTGAGGAGGCCTCTGCCCCTTCATCTGAGTTATTGATGAACAAATTAAACAATACTGGGCCCAGTACTGAACTTTGGGACACACCACAAGTGACAGGCCTCCTGGACTCTGTGCCACTGATGATTATATTTATTAGTAAGTATAGTATTAGACTACAGTGTATAGTTGGCTTGGTAACATAGCCTGTGGTGGGTTTGGCTCCTCTCCCAAATGGGCAAGAGGTGTTTGGATGCAGTTTGACATGATTCCCTCTCAGAGCAAAGCATCTCAGGCAGGTGTCTCTATGTAAAACCAAATGTCCATAACCAAATGTCCCTTGAACTTCTTCAAGAACACAACAGCTCTTGACTACTCAGATACTGCTCAAATTTCAGTGTAAGTAACATGTAGTGAGAAAGGCACCCCAGAGAGAGCCCAAGCCCTCAGCACTACTATCCTTCCTGCCTGGCAGATGGAATTGTGTGTTCTGCACAAGCCACAGGCCGTGTCATAGAGGGTGTCCAAGCATCCTGTTGTCACAGCAATGAAGGGTGACTTTGGAGAGCTTCAGGCCAAAGGTTACCAAACCTCTCATTCAGACACCATCATCACCAGTGTCCTTGTCTAGTGTGGACTGAATCTTCACTACCTAACTCAAACTCAGCTAGGAGATGGCACATTCTTTGCACTGATGCACCTGGGTGACAATCTGGGCATCCCTGGAGGACCCCCAGCACATACAAGTGGCAGCTTCCTGAGTGACCCAGAAGGTTCCTTCTCTGCCTGTGCTCTGGTGCTCTCCTGTCCTGTGCCAGCTTCACTCCCTGCAGACCATGGAGGCCAGTGAGACTGAGGCATCAGAAGCAGAGGCTTAGGGATCCCTGTGCTGCCCACAGGTAGCCAGTGCAGGCACCCTGGTGTGCACACAGAGGCTTCCTGGGGAAGCACACACCAGTTCTCTGCACTGGCATGTATAGTCAGTCACACACTAGAGAGATCCTTGGGATAAGGACAGGGAGCTCAGCAAAGGCCCTCCTGTTGTAACAGGATGGGAAATCCTGTGTGCATTTCCTGCCACCCCATTTTTCCCCCCTCGTGGTTGCTCCTCTTGTGCTTGTCACAACTTGGTCTTTGTTTCAGCTACCTGGGTATCCACTTTGGCTTTCTGTTTGTCCCTGAGTCTGAAGCAAGGATTGCGTTCGGAGGTTTTTCTTCTTTTGATAAAATGTTGAACAATGTGAATCTCTTTCTGGCCAGTTACTCCAAGCACTGCAGTACTACAAAGGGTAACATGTCAGGGCCTGAAGCAGCAGGAAGAGAGGGAGGGGAAGGGCAGTCTCTGCATCTTGGCATATCCTTCTGCAAAACTGGCAACATTATCCCAGCATTATCAACAGACCTCTAGAGCAAAGTTTCCATTTTCTACTCATTCTAGCCATGGCCGAGCTTCTCAGCACCCATCCTTCCTTAACACAGAACAAAACCCCCTCCTCACCCTTACAGAAACCAAAATATCTCAGCCTCAGCTGCTGGCTCCATGCTGACTTGTTCCTGGGGGATCTCCATGCTGGAGGAGCAACACCTTGGGACACACAGACACACAGCTCAGGCCTATTTCTATTCACAGAACTAGAGTTTGAGTAAGTTTCTGTAAAGGAAGTCAGACAAATTTCATTCTCTTCCTATGTCTGCTTCTGCCTGCAGTCAGAGAGCTGTAAATCCCACTGACTTTAATGCATTACAGTACCTGGCCAAGCAAGAACCACGTGTACCCAGGGAGGTGTAGGGCTGTCAGCACTCTGGAAAGGTGCAGAGCCAAAGGCAGCAGCTGTGGATGGTCAGCCTGACTTCAGCTGCTCTTGGCTTGCTGCTGCCACTGGCAAGTCTGTGCCAGTTTGGTTTTCTCATCAACACAGCATGCTGACATTTTCTGCCAGGAGAGACAGTGACTTAATCTTGAAAGAGCAGAAATAAGATACTGACTTAACCAAGTAGCAGCAAAACTGGATCTAGAGGCATATGAGCATAGAGCCAATAGACTGCACTAGTGATTCCTTCCAAACAGCAGAGCAAAAATCTTTTTGTTTTGCTAGTGAGCTGCTCATAACCATGTTTTTAGCAATACTACAGATTGCAGTTAAGTGGTTTTTGCTTGTGTCTGTGGCACTAATCTCAGTCTTTGTCCCGCTCCAGTTAATAGGCTGCATTATTGGCAGACAAGGCAGTAAGATAAATGAAATCAGGCAGATGTCAGGAGCGCAGATCAAGATTGCTAATGCCACAGAAGGCTCCGCAGAACGACAAGTTACAATCACAGGATCCCCTGCAAACATCAGCTTAGCACAGTACCTCATTAATGCAAGGTAAGTTGGCTTTGTAAGTGATCATGCTTCTGCCAGATTGCTCTGTCTGCTCTCCAGCAAATGTCTGTCCTGGGTAGATCCAGAAAGTTGCTTTGCAGTGTTCATTTTGCATAGTATTACTCGGTTCCTAATGGTTTGTAAAGCCTGTATCATTAGAACCTGTGTTTGCTGTTGGTTTATATGGAAAGGAACTTAATCTGGTGCAATTCTAGGTACATGTTGAATGACAAAAGCTGCAAAATCTGAATACTCATATTAGCATCCACCTAAAATATTGGTGGATAGATTAAATGAAATGATAATTGTAAATTGTTTAGAGGAAAATACTTTTCATAGAGCCGTTTTACTGTCCTGAATGGCAAATATAGTGAAACAGATTGCAAAATAAATTTAATTTACCAAGTGGAAATTGCCACTCAGAGTTGATAAACTGACATTAGGTTGCTGAAGAGGCACAGGATTTACTTCTTCAGAGACAGCACCACAAATCTGTAAGAAGCATTCCCTAATGAGACAGGGTGAGACTATCTGCTTCACCACTTCCTGGTCCCAGAATTAATGAAAGCTCTGGCTATTTAGCTAAGCCATGGTGATGGCTTAGGTCTCTTAACAGGTTTTATATGATTATTTAGAAAAATATTAAAATTGATCCCACTTTTATTTGCAATTATGCAGAGAAGAAAGTGCAATGGATATAGTGCTGTCTCATAAATCTACTTGTAAATGCTGGACTGAGGCAATATATGGTGAGGGAGTGGCTATGTAATTTGTGGCACTTTTTTTTCTTTATTTTCTTTTTTCCCTCCACAAAAATACTGTGATATGAATCAAGCTTTGTGTTTAACTATGTTTGCTGTTAAGGTAGTACAAAGTATGTGATTTAAATGGGAGCTGCAGTCACAGCAGGTCTGTGTCTTCCTGTGGTCCAGCCTCCTCTCCATCCCAGTTTTGTAGAGACCACTGAAACTGAAATGGTTGGAGTGGAGGAACAGGATGTTTGTGCAGCTCTGTGTTATAGAGCAGACAAAAATATTCCTTTTTATAATTTAGTCCGAAAGCAGCTTCCTAGGGAAAGATACATGTAGAGATGGCACTGTGCAAACTAAGATAAACCATTTCCAGAATCTTAAAACAATCTACAGCTCTTTTGATTTATATTCTTTGTAGCAAATATAAGTCACTTCCATAAGCCCTGTAATCAAATAAAAATGTGTTCCCTCCTTTAACCCTTAAGGATATGTTCTTCTCTTGGTGTTCAGGGATTCCCCACACATCGAGACGAGACTAGATCCCTTCATTTTTAGTTACACAAACACCATATGGCATGCACCTGGATCTCGGAAGATAACAATTTAGGATCTTGAAGACAGCTAAAGCATGCAAATAAAATAATGCACTTATTAATGGAGTTGCAGTGAGCTGCTCACCAGAGACAGAAATTCTAGTGAACAAAACTGTTTGACTCACTTTAGAAAAGTCTGTGAACTCTCACACTTCTGTTGGTTACTGTTTAATGATTCTTGTGGTGGAATGGGATCTGTATGAGGTCTTTTAACATACTTTTGCAAAGAAGAAAACTCCTCAGCAGTCATATACCACGGATCTCTATCTATACCCTGTGAAACCAGAAACAAAGTATTTTGTTCCTGTTAAATTTCTAGATAGAAGTCATTTGTTACCATCATCTACAATAAACCATCATATATTATTATGTACCATGTGTTGGAACTGTATTTAGATGAAGTGACTTCATTTGTAAATGAAGACTCTTAAAGTAATGTGTAATAAATTAAGCTGTAAGGTAACATAGGCAATTAAGGTGGCTTTTTCATTTTAAAAAGTGACACTGTTCCAGACCTCTCCTTTCACACGAGACGTTTCTGTCCAGCCAGGTGCCACCACAGCAGCAGTGTGAGTTCAGTCACACTGGAGGAAGACTGAGAAGCTGTGAGGCAGGTGGGAGGTCTCCTCTAGTGAGGTTTAGGTGCTTGGGCAGGACAGAGGTGCAGAGCCAGGCTGCTGCTGCTGCTGCCTCTATGGGCTGGGAGCCACCTCCCAAACCTGCCACAAGTGATGCTGTCTCTTTAAAAAACAGTGGCATAAAACAGCTTTGGGGAAGAGATGAGTACAGCACCTAGACTGCACAAAGTGTGGTCTGGTATGTGAAAATAACTACAAGAAATAACAGCTGTATAAGCATTCAGCATAAGGTAGATCTTTTTCTCCCTTACAAGATCTGTTCTTCATGGGAATTGGTTTCCAGGGCCAGTATTTCTGCATAAACCAATGTCTTTCAGCAACATAAGATGTAAAAAACCAAAATTATCTATCCAGAGAATTCCTGAAACATACTGCATGCATCTTTAAGCTATCCTCCAACCAAAGTTGCTATCTATAGAATAATTTATCAGCTTGCTTTAAGACTTTTATTGCAATCTGGTGTTGGATATGTACATAGTATATTCTAAATTATAGATATATAAATATATTGATATAATATCAAGACAGAGATTTAAATCTTTCTGAAGTATTGGTTTGATTCTGTATTGCTTACCCGAGCGCTGGCCTCTGTACGAATAGAGTGTGTCTTGGCTTGTTTGCAGTAGAAATGTCTTTTTTCCTGTAAAGCCTTCTGTCTCTAACTGGTCTCCACTGTAGTAACTAGATTTTCATTACCCAATTCCATCTTCTTGCTTTTATTGAGATTGAACTGCAGTTTAGTTTTCCTGTGTAATATCTGACTTTGAATTATAAATGAACTTAGCCAGCAGCACTTGCTCCTTGTTGAAGGGCAGCTTCCTGAAGGTATTTTTTTACAAGAGGTTCATTCACAGACCCAACAGGACTGCCAAAGCCACACCTGCTCTCTTCTCCTCACCAGTTTCAAGTAATGCAGGATGTGACCTTCAGTGTATGTATTCGGAAGGTGCTGGCCTGCAAAGGGACAGTGTAAAATTGTCCCTGTGAAATTTTGTATGAAGGCTGCCTCACCCCCTTTCACATGCAACGTTGTTGCATCCACAATTGGTTTGGAAAACTGCCACTGCCAGATGATGGGACAGATGATAGCTAACCTGATGAACTCCCAGCTTATGTGTTGCCACCAGTAATAAATGGAAAACAGGGTCAATTACTGCTGCTGATACCTGTAAGAGTAAACCAGAGACAGGGAGTTGAAATGGCTGCTACCAACACCAGCATTTTGGCCTGTGGGATCTGTTCTCCCTACTGGTGCAGGAAAAAGCTTAGGCTCAAACACCCCTCCCTCCATATCAGCAAGGATTTTTTTGTTTTTGTTAAATGCACAGTAGACAAATTTGGAGTCACTGAAACACTGAGTCCTGCACTACCTTTCTATGGGCCTCCCTCCCAGAATAATACTGAGTAATACTGAAAACTCCAACTGTATAAACTGAGTTTTTCAAAACATACTAAGGTATCACATGTAGTTCTTACACCCCCCAAGTCAAAGATTTACAGTGGAGTTGAAGTCTCTGATTTGGTGGTCTTGACATAAACCCCTCTGTGTGAGTAATGGCATGTAGCATGGCCAACAGCACAAGGGTGCATTTCTCTCTGCTTAGAAAAGCTGAGTTCTCTTCCATGGGGACAGATAAAGACTTTGGGGTAGGAAAATCAAAACTTCACCTCCCTCAAAGGAGTCTGAATTTCATGCACTCACCCTCCTTCCCTCCCAGCCCCTCACAGAAGATGTGCTCCTTCCAGCTTCCCAGAAAAAGCTGCTGTGTTTATGCTCCAAGAGCCCTCTTTTCTTTGTGGAGAAGAGAGGAGCTTGGTGGTCAAGCATTTCCCTCTCTCCTCCACACTCCTCTCCCCAGCTCAGACCAGCTTCAGGTGTCCTTCAGACTCGCCATCAGCAGCAGAGCTTTGGGAAGCTCTAGCCCAGTGTCCCCAAAGGCGCAGCATTGCCTTTCCCTGGCAATGAAGAGCCATGGGGCTGTTACTCTCAAAACTGTGTCTAAGGCAAGGAAAAGAGAGGCTCTTCCAAGCCCTGTCTGGGGTGACCATGTTTCCTTCCCAGCCTGGCTACAGCTGCTCTCCAAGCCTGCTCACCCAGTCCCCAACAGGGACCAGCACAAACCCCGTGCTGGGAAGCCTTCCTGGGCCTGATGGGGTGTGGTAAGAAAGCAGCAAGTCCTCTGCATGGCCAGCCAGCAGCTTGCTGGCGCTTCACTCTGGAAGCAAGGAGCTGCTACAGCTCCTCAGCTCTCCTCAGGAGAAAGCACAGGAGCCTGACAAGTTAGTAATTGCCAAAAAGACAACCCCAAACTTCCTAGGAATACACATGTAGCTGTAGCTAGCAAAGATTTTCTAACCCATAGTCCTATTTCTATGCTAGGCTGCCATAGCTCCCAGCTGGTCACCTGCAAAAAGCATCCTGAAAATAGTATTTGTGTTTTTTGCCAACCCAAAAGCAGTGCACAAGCTGCAACAAGCAAATGGGCAAAGGGAGGATTTATCTAGGCAAACATTTTGGCATACGAAGGAAACAATGTGTCCTTGGAATTACTGTATTTTAATGTCTGAAAATGTACAGAAAAGCAGGAGTATTATGGGCCAAACTCCTCTTGCCTGCTGATGGGTGGAGTCAGATTAAAGTGAAGGTGGTTTGATGCCTAAACCCTCCCGAGAGCCGTCACTGCCCTGGGCTGGGAGGTCGGGTCAGTCTCGAAGTTCCTGGTGCTGGCGGGGTCTGTCTGAGGATGTGTCTGTTGTATCCATGTAGTACCTTGTCTGTCAGCTGGAAAGCTTTGTCATGTCCACTGTAACCACCACACAAGCTCAGAAAGGATACCACTGCTGTGCCAGCCGGGGTGTTCTTCAGTGTTCCTTTTTACTAATTTACTTATGAGTAGATTGCCTAAATATTTTGTTGTGATACTAAAAAAAAAGTCTGGGGAAAGTACAAAAAGTGAACACACCGGCTAATCTGGTTTGTTTTATATGAAAAATGCACATTGACCTCACAGTGAATGAAATGAAAAACTAACTTGCTTTAAAAATAAAAAAAAACCCAAAACAACCAAAACTTTATGCCTTAAATGGAAGCAGCAAATTGTTGCTGAGTCTCCTCTCATCCTAGCAAAATGACAAAGGGTACTATTTATGTCACAAAACTGACAAATTGAAAAAAATTACCAAAACCCCCCGCGTCCCCCTTTCAAAAATTCCCTGATTTTGAAAAGCAAAATTTACCATATCAGTGCTGGGGAGTAAACTTCATAGTTATTTTAAGTTTTCTTTTAAGTTTCGTTTTTTTCCATCTTTTTGCCATTACCTGCATTCCTTAGATTTCTTTTTTTCATATGTAAAATGAACTAGCAACACCCCCACACCCTCTTCCTTTTTTCTTTTTTTTCTGTTCTGAAAGAACTTTATAGTCTCAGTAATGTTTTCCCCATCAAATCATGGAAAACCCTTTTGTTATTTCTCTTCTTTAACACATAACATGTTCCTCCTTTGACCCTCATTTTCCCTTTTTTTCTCTCTTTCCCCCTTCTCCCTCCCACTCGTCTGTTCCCCCTCGTCCACCGATCTAATCCTGGATCCTGCCCTTTCGTGGTTGCTGTTGTTGCTTCTTTTGTTCTTTCTCTCCCTCCCTCCTCATCCTCCTCCTTCTCCCGGCCCCACCGCCCTGGCTGAACCCTCCCAACCTGTTTGTTCCTCTTCCTCTCTTCGTTTGCAGCTTAGAGATGGCTAAAGTCAGCACCCAGACCGCTTCCGTCACGACCCCTGTTGACCTCAACATGAACCTCTCTCAGTCTGCCACCCCTACCTCCACCCCCACCTCCATGGCCGTGCTGGCGGCCGCCTCCGCCGCTACCGTCAGTACCCCCCCTCCCCTACCAACTCTGCCAACCACCCACTATGCCGTTCCTGTCTCCAGTCTGCTTGGCATGAAAACTGTCCCACTCCTGGCACTAAATGCCGCGGCCGCCGCGGGGGCCACGGGGAGTTTGTCCGCTTACACTGCCAAAATTCCTTCGACGAGCGGGGTTAAGAAATCTGACCGCCAGAAGTTTGCTCCATATTGAAGGGATGAGACACAATGCAAGCTTTGCCAGCTCTGCCAAGAGTCTGTGGTAGATCCTAGTTTATCGAGGAAACAATACGGCATCTTTTCTTTTCTGTTCGATTGCTAGTGTTAACTGTTGCCGCCTCAAGTCGTCTTCCGCTCTCCATAACACCTAACACAGGCACCACCTTCCAACTAGTTCCAACAGCCAGCAGGTGCCAGCCCGGGCTCTTTCTCCCCGGACACGTCCCTCCCACGGGGCTGCGGCCAGGGCTGGCCCTCGGCAGCCACGGCAAGGCAGGGCTGCCCCCAGCACAGCAAGGGAGATCCGCTGAAGAGAAGGGAAAAACGTACATGAGGCAAAACGGTGACAGCCAGCTCCTGGTCAATACACTTAGATGCCTTTGCAGGGATCCCTGCAACTGCAGAACAATTCCTTATGGCAAACTGGCATTTTCGATGTATTCTTTCTATTGCTAGAATGTGCAAATCCGGCACTTCCGGTGATCTCTACTGCCCCTGAAATGCCCTGTGAAGTGCTGCTGGCCCCCTCAGTCATTCTGCTGCTCCCCAAATGCATGGAGACCCCCATCCCCCATCCCAAAATCTGCCTACGAGCAGGAGATGGGGGTTAAGAGGTATCAACTTCAGGTGCTTCAGCATACAAGTGAAGCTTTATGGTCTGAGAAAAACTGCTAAATTAAAATGACTGTAAAACAGTAAGGAAAAAAAATCAGGCACCTGTGCTTTTTCCACATGATTCTTTTAAAGGGTGCAGCCATTTTCTCTGCTTTGGAAAAAGGTAATTTTAAGAACTCTGCTTTAGGGAGGGAGGGAGAGAGTGAGAGAGCAGGCTCCTCCTTTTGCACTCAGATGTTTTACATATACCAACACAGTACTTATTTCTGTAAGTACTTCAGAGCAAGTACAAACCAGATGCCACCACTATCTGATATTTCCTCTCGTGTATGTTTTATTCAGCCAAAATGATCATTTTTCATTAGCTTTCTCTACAAAATACATCCCTGTTTAACTCACCACTCATCATGCAGTCAGGCTGTATGGTAAATCATGAAAAACATGTAGCATTTTAGAGGTCATTCAAAGGCTGCTGCCTGGACAGATCCCATCCCTTTACCAAGCACTTCAGGATGTTCAAATTAACTTAAACAAGACAGGTAATGGCAGCCAAAGCCAAGAGACCTGGGGAATGGAGTGGCTGGTTGCCAGCTGTTGGAACTAGTTCTTAACTGCATTTTATGTTTGTCCATCCACCTTCTTTTTAATTTCTGTTGCATAATTCAGTAATGCAATATTGTTTTCCTCACCACTTCCAAATCCAGAGTCCCATTAGCCCGCCATGTTCATCCACTCTGCACTCCTTGGACACAAAGCTTTAACAATTGAACTGTATTCAGTGCATTTTAATATAAACTAAAAACACAATGCAAATGCAATACTTTTTAAAACATGGTATTTCAAAGTGTGTTATTGTATAGGGCTAAGTACTATCTCAGTATTCTGTGTCATTTCTGTATTCTGTGGGCTTTTCTTCACCTTAGCACCTTTGCACTAAGTTTTGTCACTGTAACCATTTGTAGAACTGCCATTGTTACAATTTGCACTTATCCAAATGGGGTTTTTGGTTGGTTTTGTTGGGGGTTTTTTGGTTTTGTGGTTTTTTTTGTTTGTGGCTTCTTTTTTTTTTCTTTTTTTTTTTCTTTTTTTTTTTGATTGCATATAATGAAGGAAAAACTGGGAATAATTTCAAGGTACCACAGCTATTTAAAAGCTCTAGAAAAATGCTGTAAAATTGTTCTGGACTATTGTAACTGTTTCAATAATTGACACTTAAGAAAAAATGAAAAAAAACCACCAACCTCTGTGTGAGAAAACTTGCCTGCACTGAAATGCTGTTCTATGCTGGTTGTACTCAAGTGGTATTTTTTTAATAGTGAGAAGACTTTTTTCTTTTTTTTTTTTTGCCTTTTTTTTTTTCTTTTCTTTTCCTCATTTTTGTTCCTACATTTTAGGCTGTCTTCAGAAGTTACTGGCCTGGGGGCTCTGTAATGTATCTCATCATGCCCTAGTGCATTAGCCACCAGACAGGACTTTTCCAAAGCCCCATGAGACAATGCTTTCTATGGACTAATCTACAGAGGAGTTTCTGCCATTTCTAACTTTCTTATTATTCTGAGACATCAAAAGAAAACACTTCCTTTACTCTTTAAGCAACTGTGCTTCCTAACTCTTGTGTTGCTTTCATTACTGTTCCAGTTTTAACACTGTTGTGGCTCATAACATAAAGCAAAGACAAGTTATTTTCGGGGGTTAATTTTCATTGATGTTCATGCTTTGGCTAATCTGTATAAAAGCATGGGCTGTTAGTGTTCTAAACCACTGTATTCAGCTAGAGACTCAACAGTAAGTTAAATAAGACGTTTTTATAAATAAATTTTTTTCCTGATTAAAAAAACCAAAAAAAAAAAAAAAAAAAAAAAAAAAAGTGGTAGTTTTGTGCATACAACTGTTGTGTTGTTTAAACTTTGTTCTTTGTAACCGAGTTGCTAACTTGTCATTGAAGAAGCACTATTTTGTGGATTGTCAAACTAAGGTCACAGACAAATTGCTTGTTTTCAATTAATGATTAAAGGTTTCATATCATCACGTTTAAGGTCCCAGTGCTCTTTGGGAAACAGTGTAACACCTGTGCAAGACTGGCAACCTTAGTAAGGATGTTAGCCCATTGTCAGGGATGATGAGTCTCTTGAGGACTGGAGGGAGCCAGATTGTGCAATTAGTAGAGTAAGCAGTACTTCTACAAAACTTGATTTGGTTTTTAACAAAGATGCTCATTGAGAACTTCTCACACTTCATAGAAAAGACAAATTTGGCTTCATGTTACAAGCAGCCACTGATTTGTATCTCTGGTCTTTTCCCAGACTGATCTATAGATCAGATACTGGAGAAAGGAAAACGGGAACAGAAGAATGAACTTGGATGCTGAGTACTGCATTACTAAGGCCCTTGGTACTTCCCCATTCCCAGCAGCACTGCCCAGTGGGAAGGCTTCTAGTCCCTGCCAGGAGCCAGCCCAGGAGCACAGCAATGTGCAGTAGGAGTGGGAATGGAGAGCTGAGCAGGCCCAGGAGCTGTCTCCTCCTGCTCTGACACTGCTCCAGCTGTTCAAACCCTCCCTTGGATCTGCTGGAGCACTGCAGTCACAGCCTCACGTTCTCTCTTCACACACAAGCAAAAGAAAGGGGCTGGCCCCGAGCTGTTGCTGCGTTACAGCCCCCCTGGCTGTGCTCTGGCCACCTCTCCTCCTGGGCCACTGGCACTACTGCCACAGGTACTGCTCTGGCCTCAGGAGAAAGCAGCTTTTTGGCAGTGCAAGAGCAGCACTGAGTGACACAAGACTGATTGTACAACCTCCAGCTCCCTCTTATGCTCTGTTAAAGGTCTCTATGTGCCTTCAGGGATTTAGCTTGGGGTCTTGCTTCCCCTCCATACCACGATTATTCCTGTGGTCTCCAGGGAACAGAGAGCTCTGAGTCTGAGCCTGGAACCAGGGCACGGCCAGGACGTGATGCAGACTTGGAGACCTGGAGAAATGAACAGCTTTCTCCTTACAGATGCAGCCACAGAACAAGCCCTGGTGATGAAGGGTGCCAAGGGGCATTAAGAGCAGCTCACTGCACCCCAGCACCCAGGAGGCCTTACCCAATGTTGACAATTAGCTATTCCAACCCTTAGAAAAACTATAGGCTGTAATACTGATTTGATAAAATTCTCTGATTTATTGCTTAAAATATATTTTTATTACTTAAAATGTATTTAACTTCTCATTCTTGAAAGGAAAGCTGAAGCTGTTTTCACAGCAGAGACCTCCATAAGCCTTCATTTCTTCAACAGCAAAAGTATTTCTATGGCTAGCCTGGCTACTGTACATGAAAAATAGTAAAAAACCCCCCAACATTATTGCAGCTCAACACTAAGTAGGTCAAAACTTTGCTCTCCCAGTAAAGCTGTCAGGCAAAGGGCAGCAGCAGCTCTGGGGTGTATAGTATCTTTCACATTAATAATTCACATGTGCCTTGCAGAATTGAAGGATTTAAAAGATTTAAACAAACTAGTGCAGGGACACGTTTGTGTGAGTAATGAGGAAAGGTAAAATAAAGACACATGGACAAAGAAGGAAGTCTTCTGAGAGGGTTTTTGCAAAAATACAGGCAGAAATGTGATAAATTCTAAGCTTATGTTAATTTCATTATTTTAGTTGGAAAGTATTTCTGAATGGCAAGAAAAAGCTCCTAATAGCTTTGATATACAAAACAGACAAACAAAAGACAAGGTGGTAAAGAAAAAAGGGAAAAAAATAAAAGTAAAGAATAATAGTAACTGAGACAGAAAAGTAAACCACTCATGCCCAGAGACAGATAAGAGGAAGCATGAACCCGCTGTGAAAAGGTCACTGCCCACACAAATGTGAGTTTCCAGATGAAAGACAGCACAAGATCTGCAGCTTTTGCGTCATCAAATTGGAATTAAGTTTCTGGAAACATCTCAAATGAATTCAAGCAGCTCTGCTGTGTTTCTCAAGTGAAAAAACATTGACAGCATGAATGCAGGCTGGAACCAGAAGGAAAATAAACAAAGTTAGTCCTCTGCTAATACACAGAGTGCTTTCTGTTCTCAGGCATAGCCAGAGGGCATCTGTGGGCGCCAGGGCTCACAGTTGTGCCAGCCAAGCTCCCAGGAAGCAGCACAGTCTCACTGGTGCCATGAACTGAGGCACCTGGGAAGTGCCTCAGCCACAGAGGCTGCACAGGCAAGGTGCTGTTTGTCGGGTTACACAAGACTGTCTGAAAATCTAATTTCTTCCACAGTCTTAATATCAGCTGAATGTATTTCAGCACTGTTTGTGTTCTTGGGACAGGACCTTCCCCTTCTGGAGTAAATGTCATGATTACCTAAAAGTCATAATGCTCACTGATCAGTGGCTCAGCAGTGGCACAGCTTCTGCAGGGAAGACTGTCATTGTCAGGCTGCTCAACTGGGTGACACAAAGTGTGTGTTCAAAGGACACCACTGAAAGGAGGGATTTGAACAGAGATCTATTCCTTGTAACTTCTGCAGCCACCAATGGTGCAAGGCTTTAGTGCCTCCACTGTATTTTTGGAAGAAACACCTGGTTTAGATGTCTACACAAAGGAACTGCTCACATTTGTTTTCCCAGCTATTGGGCCAGGATAATTCTAACTGAATTGAGCAAACAGAACAAACAGAACAGAAGATCAAATGAAGGCAGATACTGAAAAACTGCTTCACACCTGAAATTTCCATCTCTTGGCCCAAGCAACACTTCCTAGGGATGTAAGTACACACTGCCCTTCCTGGCACTGAAGTGTACTTAATTCCTTGGTTCCAGGAAGGAATGCAGTAATGTTGATTAAATCAGTTTCTGCATCAGTGCATGTGTCCTGTCCCCCTACACACTGGCATGTGTCTTACAGCAGCAACTGAAATTAAAGAGGCAAAATCATCTGATGGTACCTAACAAAAGAGCATTTCTGTAACATTACATACACTGTGGTTTCTAATGACAGCTACAACATGATTCATGCAGGCTGAATGTCTGATTTTCTAGGGCAACCTTTATGGATTATAAGAAAAAAGTATTTTTAAGTGCTGGAAATATTTTAGTAATATGGCTTTTCTCATTTCTAGCTCAATGTTTTTAAGATGATAAAATGCAGAGAATCTAATTATAGTGGAATGTAATAAGCAAAATTTGTCTACCTCAAATTGAATTTATTGGCAGGGGGCCTGGCCAAAGCTAATGTTAATGTTCTTTTCAATCAGTATTTGCACTTTGAAGCAGATTTTAAAATTAAATGCCGGAGTAGAGGAAAAACAATCACATTAGCAAATGAGAACATTGGTTTGTTGTTGTTTGGGTTTGTTGGTTTTGTACGGTCCCTTTTGGGCCCCTCTGTACCCAATACAGACCTTGTTCCACATCTAAGGCACGACAGCAGCAGCTTATTTCTTCAAGGGCAGGAGAGAAGTGAGCACAGCCATCACCATTTGTGATTGCCTGCCTTGCCAGAGGAGAGCTCACTGCCAGAGCTGGGGCTGTGCTGAGCTGCTCCCTCCATTCCAAACGTGCAGGCACACACCCTCTGCCCCTGGAAGTCACTGACCAGCTCCAAAACCACCGAGCTGGGGAATCTCAACTACTTTTTGGTGCCATGAAATTCCACAGTTCTTAAGTTTGGACAACACTTTCCAGTATGAGTAAATAAGGATTACAAATGTCTTCCTTCCTAACTTGGATACTTCAGTTTTCTGCAAGTCCTGGAGAGCAGAAAATTAAAATAGTCTTCCTAATCCCAATTAAAATTTCGTTTTTACCAGTGGCTATTGACAGAGCTAGTTATTAGGATTACTTTCATCTTTATTGTTAAAAAATAGAATTCAAGGAAGTTAAGAAGTGAGAAAGAAATTAAGGAAGTACATATTTTTAAAAACAATCTTTTCTTCTGGTTAATAACCTAGCAGAATAGTTCATCAGAGGTACATAAAATTGTTGTCTAAAACTGAAGACACACTTAAGATTGCAAACTAATTATCCCTATATTTTTCCAAGATACAGGAGATTATTTCCCTTAATAAAGTAGCTTGACTGCTAAATGAGGTTAGGATACGTCCCTCTTCTCCCTTATAGCCATGCTACTTTCATTGCTAAAAAGCAGGATGATTTCTTGCCCTCTTGACACAGCAGCACATGCACATCAGTGGTCACAAGCGACAATCTCATTCCCATCATCTTCACAAAGCTCTCTAAAAGCTTTGTTTCAAATGCTGAAGAAAGGTACAGTTGTATGCAGTAAGCTGTAAAAAACTTGGATACAGCACTCTTCGGAGATCTGAGAGATTCCTGCAAGGAGAAGAGCACCAGCTCCTAAACAAGACAAACAAGCAAGAGGGATGGATGCTGTCACTTGCCCAGCAATGCACACACCCCCTGGCTGGTTCATCTTTCCCTTCCAGCAAGTTATGCAAGGAAAATGAGTAGAATGATGAGAGGTCTGGTGTTTATTCCTGCCATCTACTCCCAGTAACAATGGGCTGCACTGGTTTGGATTTGAATGTTCAAGATCCCTGCACTGCAATAACCAAACTCGCTGCCTTTAGCTTCTTACCCAGATACCTCTAAAGATAAGGACAACTGGACTAAAACAGCTGAACTGTTCTAATGCTCAGTTAATTTCCTACTCATCCACTGCTGAAACCATGACTTGCAGATTTATGTGCAAGATGAAAGTAAAATCACAGAAACATCTACAGAAAGGAAATGTAATTTATAGACTCAGAGATTAGCATTTTTATACTGTCAAAACATGTATGTCCATGATGCTCAGTGTAACCTGACATTCATTACATCTTTTTCTCTGATATTAAGCCAAGTGCAGAGTGGTTCTGAAGTTCAGTGTTAACAAGTTTGTGTGCTTTGGTGAGTGGGGTCAGTGAAACGAAAACATAAACAGAACAATTAGAAACTCAGCTTAGCTGTTCTCACAGGGAAACTGAGGGAATGTGTTTCAGTTTGTTTTGGAAAAGACTGTCCTGTTAATATTGCACCACCCTCTCAGCTGGACATTCTCTTTAAAATAAATGGATCTAGAGATCTTTCACTGCAGCATGACAGGCCCCTTAGACATTGATATTCAAATGTTTCATGCTATACAAAGACATTTTATTTCAGTTTTGGTCTAAGTAAGTTTTCTCCAACTAGTCCAAACATTCATTATTTATTTCAACATTCTCTGAACACTTATTCTGTATTTCAATACTTTCTGAATGTTGCTCTCTCAGTGACAGTCCTAGTTCATGTAAGACTTCAGTGTCACATCAAACATTTTAGCAGCAACAGCTGCTTGTTCTTACTAATGGCTGTGAGCCAGCACGTGTGAGCAGGAACGTGTGGCTGCAATAAACCACTAAGGACCATTGCCTGGTGTTTTGACAGCTTTATAAATAGGAAGAGCTGAACCCAAGGATCACGGAAATTGGGAGTGATAAAAAAGCAGCTCACTGTAAGGAAAGGGCTTCTGCCATATCAAATCTTTCCTCCAAAACAGGCAAATCAAACATCTAAATTTAGTTCTAATCTTTACTGCCTGGTTGATAACCATCTCCGAGGCAAGCAACTGGAATGCTTTCGTAAGAGCAAAGCTTGTGTTCTCCCTTTAAAATCTTACTAGTTTTAAATCCAGAATATCATAAAAAAGGTTAACCTGTTCTTAACAACTTTACTTTTTTATATCAATCAAGCCACAAATCCCTCTTATTTTTAAAAAGTCCTCAACAAATTTGAAATATTTGAAGATTTGCAAAAGTAAAAAAAAAAGACACTTACCAAAGGTGGTTCTGCTTTCCATGTCCCAAGTCTTGTCAAGTTTGTTGGTTCTTGGTTTTACTTAATCTGTGTTTATCAGAACAGAATCAATTTTAGATGCTTTCTGTGCCTAAGAGAGTATTTTAAGAAAAATTCCAGAATTTGCAGCTATTATTTTACCTCCTCAGTTTCCAGTGCAGTACCTTCCTCTCAGGCATTTTGTCACCTTTTCATTAAGTGATGCAGATATGTAACCACTGTGTTCTCATCCCTCTGGTTCAAGAAATGTGAGGTATGCTACATGATGGCTGCACTTATCAAAACAGGACACTATAAAGGAAAATGTTCAGCAGTGCTATAGCACATCCCAGGATATACACTGTGGACAAGCTGTAGCTCAGCATTTCTGAGCTTAGTCCTTATATACTCAGAAAAGCTGTAACAGATCCTGAAAAAAATACTCATATTTTATTGGGAGCTGGGGCAATGGACAGAAGGGCACCTACAAATTTTAAGAAAACATAAATGCATATTTTCCTTTCCCTAAACCCCCAGTCTGGGAAAACTTTGTAGACTGTGCACTTCTATAGACAATAAGGCAACTCTCAAAATTACCAAAGTGAGCTAATGTTTCCAAAAGCCTAAAGATTCTTTACAGGTTTATTAATCCCATTAAAATACTTCTGGCAGGAAACCAGTCATTTTAACAGGAAAGGTGTATCCAGTATTGTAAAACATTTGCAATATACAGTTTTTACAACAAGTAATACACCACTGTAGATATACAAAATTTTTTTAATAAGCTTGGCTCTTTACCTCACCATCCTCTTTAAATAAATATTTAACAAAAGAACCTCCGTTCTAACAACGGAAGTAACACCACAGATAGAAAGAGTATCAACCATGTTGCAGAAATGCTACAACAAAGCCCCTTTCACCCGCCAGTCTTGTGACAGCAAATCCTGCAGTTCTTCTTCATCTTCACTACCAACATCCTCCTCCTCTTTCTCTTGTGCTGCTCTTAATCTCATGGCTTCCTTTAACTTCTCCTTCATCTCGTCCTGGCGGTTCCGCAGAAGCTCCACACGGCGGTAGCATTCACTGTTGGAAAGGGAAACACCTGGTAACATCTGGGGCCTTTCCACATGAATTCCATCATCTCCAGTGCTGCATTTTGCTTTGGATAAAGAAGCTTTACAGCTTCCCATCCATGAAAAAGAAATAAGCTTTGGAGATGCTTCTCAGTGTTCATCATGTGAAAACAGACCGAGGAGAGGAGAGGTGTGGTCAATTCTCTAGCAATGAGATCTAATCCAAACACTCAACAAATGCAATACAGTCACAAGCCATTTTTCAAAAAGCACAGAACCAATATCCACTTCCACACAAGAAGGAACACCATTCTTTGCTCCATTTATGGTTTTCTTGAAAAAAAGGTGTGACATCAATTATCAGTTTTGGTAACTTTTAGTGGTGGCATTTCTGAAAATAAAAAAAGCAGCACAAAGTGTTCGGACTCTTTATCTGCTTCCTCTGTGCTGTAACAGAACATTTTAAGTAAACACAGTCCAAAAGTTTCAGGTTTCCATTTACTTAAAAAGTTGTGTGCTTGAATTGTGTTTTATAACTATTCTAGCCATTTTAAACAGGGTATTTTTTTGAAAATGCCAAGTAGTACCAGCCTGATTTAAATTCACCTTTGCCCCTTTCATTCTTATTTGGTCAGAAGGGTCAGCATGGAGGGGTCACTATCTGGATACTGTTTTCCCTGGCATTTCACCAGTATGATTCTTACAGGCAGTCGTAGCTGAAGATTTGAAGGCCAAGGAATTTATTTAATTTTCAACCTAATTTTGAATAGCCTGCACTTGAATACACTCAGAAGTCAAAAGTTACAAAAAGTCTTTAAAAATCTATTTGGAACTTTTATTTTGGGGAAAAATAATCACAGTAACAAACTTGAAATACTCTACAAATTTCTGAATTTTAGTTCTACGTAGTTACAGCAGCCTTAGCTAGTGAGAAAAATAAATCCTCAGAGAGAGGCAAATGTATCCCTCTCCAGAATTACACAAACATTGTTAAAAGACGTTCCTGTAATAGCAAAGTTCAGCTTGAACCCAGTGCTGTTGTTACCACACACAGATCATGTGCAGCATGTAAATCTGCCCAGATGGTTGAAGTGTTGCTTTAATTTCTAGTGTCTTCTTTTTGTTGCATCTCTTTCTTTTCAGCTATCATTGCCATTATCACTGTTAATATCAGAGTGCTGAGCTACAGGTAAACAGTAACAAACTGTTCCACTGAGGTGTATTTCAGGTTACTTGAGTTTAAACCAATGTTCATCCAACCACTACACCCACCATTTCAGCAACACAAAACTAAACAAACCACTTCATGTAATGAAGTGTGCATCACTCCACAAAACCTTTAAGTAAACTTCTACTAGAATTAAAGAGGGTTTGCCACAGGACAGGACATTTTCAGTACAGGAAATGTTTCTTAAAAATGTTCACATAAATTCTACATCTATGAAAATTCCCAGGGAAATACAAATTAAGATACTAAGACATTTGACAGAGGAAGAGGGACAGTTTGTTCCAAAAAATTGCCTTTTGTACTTTCAGTGATTCCAGTGCATTCTCTCTTTGGAGAAAGTTTGTACCAAAATCCATGTCTTTATTAGGCATCATTCTCCAATTTGAGTCTATCCTTCAAATACTGAGATGATTAATGAAAGGTAGTATGGCAGATTAAAAGTGTTTTTATCACTCTAGTCAAAGAGCAATGCATTACTGCTGGAGAACAGAGAATTTGAGGAAAAATTGATCTACTTACATCTGTTCATCAATTTCTCCAATCTGGCGATCTAGTCGTCCCTCCTCATCATCTTCTGCCACTATTGCTTCTGAAATCTAAACCAGAAAAGCACCGAGAAAATTCACCTTCATTCTAAATTCCACTTCTGCTCCTTTACAGTGTCTGTGTCCTCCCCTGCTCCCCTCTACCTGTAGTTAGTGTCAATCTCCTCTATGTATATTCCCATCTTCACAAGGGCAAATACAGAAGAGAAAAAAAAATGGTCTGGTTTAATTTGAAATGGAAATGCTTTTTCTTAAAAATCAGAAGTAGTTTGGCTGCTTTTGGGGTTAATCTTTGGAAATTTTTAATACACTAAGATTTGAAACTGAGCATAAACAAACTACACACACCCACAGGCTGAAATGGGAGCTCTATGCCAGTGCTAAAGACACACCACTTATTGAACAAACTGTTGAAATATTCCCACTAGATCCCGAAGTGTTTCTAACCTGTTATTTTTTTCAGCATATACTTTCTCAAATCTGAATGTCTGGGAGATGCTATGCAATCAATGGTCCACGCATAACTGAGAAGATTCCTCCTAAGCTGAAGAATTATCTGAATGGCTTATGCTAGCAAAATGTATCCACCACCGCTTTTGTATGAACATTTGCTCTGTTTATAGTGCTGACTGCTTTAAAATGAGCAATGAGACATTTCTCTGCACCACTTTTCTCAGCAGTTGACATATGAGTAACTATTTACAATTAAAATAAGTTAAAAAGATAGCAAATACTCTAGGGGAAGACTGAGAACACCATGTAATCTGTGATACAGTTTTATATTGTACACAAGGGCAGATAAACACCTGCTGCAGGAAGACTTTCCATGCAATGGTAAACAGTGAAAAATGGAAGAACAGAAAAACTGTGGCCAATTTACGTGTCTCAAAGTCTTTTGTCACTTTCCCAGATTTTGGAGTTCCTTTCCAGTACATTTAAATTAAACACAAAATCCAGGTTACCTACACTTTATAGATACTTTTTTTAAAAGACAGACAAATGGGTAGTGTTTTAAAAGTTAAAATATGAACATAGATCTAAAGCAGAGCCCACAATTGTATCCTGTTTGGATACAGGACACTGATCTGAGATGGATGCTAGCTAAATAGTATTTAAATAAAATACAGTGTAACAAATGTCACTAGATATATATGACTGATCTTGATTAAGAGTTTTCAATTTGATTTCCTTTAAGCGGGAAATACCAGGAACCCTTTGCTCATTTATAAAGTGCATTTAACCACACACTGCATTGAAACAAACAGCTGACAGATGCAGATGTCAGTCATTCTGCAGAGCTGCATGAAAGTGTTGTTTTCCTTATTGTGTATAGTATTTAGAATCAATAAATATAGATTCCATTACTTACTGTGTTGACCTGTCGCATTGCCTTTTGAAATTCATCCCATTCTTTGTCCATCTGATCCTTTGGAGCATCAACTTTTCTCACCTAAGGAACATGAAATTTTTTAAACAATTTAAGTCTAATGACTCTTGGGGGCACTGTAAAAAAATCACAGGAGAAATAGGAAAAATTACGCTGTGTTACCAGAAAAGTCTGGTTGATGTACTTCAGTTTAAATAATGGATATGAGTGAGAGAGTGTAGCTGCACAATGGTTTTGGAAGAAAAGGCTGACTCTACTCCTGGATTAAAACAACATCTGTGACTGCAGCATTGCAAAATAATTATTGACTAAAAGTGGCTGGTGTGGAATGTCTGGAGTAACAAAAGTGAGTCTGATGGTCTGCCATTTCACTGTGCCAGGTGATAACTATTAAATTCGTCTGTAAGCTGCCTGTACAATTGCATACAGTAGCCATTTCACAAGCCAAAAAGCAGTGAATTGTTTGCCTTTGGCATAATGTAAAGTATCAAACTTTTCAGTCCCTAGTCTGCTGGTGTTAGGTAGCCTGACTGTATTTCAAATCTAGTCTAATTTTCTTGGCTAACAGAAGAAACTCAACAGCTACAAACCAATTTTAATGACATGCAAAGCTTTTCATTCTGTGGTAGAATGCATTTAGTACTAAGACATGAAGTCTGAAAAAGTAGTAGTGGCAAGAATGTGTTTAAGATCTACAGCCAAGGTAATCAAAGCCAGATTGTGCTTTTAATGCAAATAAATAAACAAGGTAGTCTACCTGTGTAATTGAAACTTCCACAATTCACGACTGGAAGATGTGGCATATGATGTATTTTAGAGGACAGATTATGCCTGACTCAGGACTGGGTAGAAATTATACAGCTAGGAGAACTAAGCAGTTTGAACATAGCAAATCATGACACCATCTTTTTGCATTAGTTTTACTTTCCCTTTGTTCATTCTGCTCTTTTGGTGACACATCGGTCATCACCTTAGTAAAGAAAACAGTTTGGTGTATTTTGTTCCTGAGTGATTATACAAAATCAAGTAGTATGAATTAAGTTTATAGAATAAATTAGAAGCTTCCAAGCAAACTCAAACTGGGAAGTAATAGTCATCATTTCATTTTTCTGTTCTGTTATTATTTCTATCATATGTGTATGTACTGTGTTATTATGCATTGTGGTTGTCTTTTGTAATTCATAATTATTTGTATTTCTTACAATAAATTTAAACACTAAAGTTATTATTTTTTCTTGAAATATTTATCTAATCCAGAATTTATATGCTTTACAAATACCTGATGCAAATAACAAGCATTTTTCACTCCCACAATCTCCCTTTCAAATGCCCAGTTAATTCTTAAAATAATTATTTTGGGTATGATTCCAACCCAGAACCACTGCAGCCACCTCTATGTAAGTGATGTCACAGACATTTTCCTTCCTCTGAGTGTTAGTTACACTCAGAAAAGGCTGATTGAAAGGAAAAGCCTCTGCAAGGAATTCAAGGAAGAGCTGACTGGAACAAGTAACCCACTTGTAAATTTCTCAGTGGAGGCAATAACCAGCACAAAGGTCACTAACCAGTGTCCTCACAGATGTAAGCAGATTCTCCTTTGCCTGCTAGGCATTCCTGCATTCTCAACTTAGGATGAAACTTAAGTATTTGAAAAATTTAATACTTCAATTAGACACAAAACAAAACCAAAGCCATGGCTTTTTCAGCTACATATTTCAATATTAATTTCAAATATCATTATTCAAAACTATTCACATATGGCAGCACATGGGCACGAGTAGTGCCAGAAGAGTCTTGCCAGAGCAGATAAAACTCCTGAGCTTCTTAGCTGGGCCAGTGGGACTAACTGAACATGAAGAAGCATTATTTGGAAAGTCTCCAAATTAGATGTCATGGCTTGGCCTCACAATGCCATTTAAACACACCAGCAGCCTTCCACTGTGTGAGCAAGGAAATACACTCAAAGAAAATAAAAAAGACTTAAGTCTACAGCACTGTATTTCAATAAAGAAAGAAAGCAAGCCATGAAATCTGTGGCAAATTTTACAAAACAAAACAAAAAAAGGTTTGTATTTCAAATACCAGTGTTTATTTTGGCCATCATTTGGCACTGTACAGGCTGAAGGAAGTATGAATGCTTTTGATCACAATTTCAGCATTTTTAGTTGTGGGGTTTTTTTCTGAGAAACAAGGTGAATACCCACATTTCTTTTCTTTTCTGAGCATCATAAAACCCCAAAGTGGTAAAAGACAAGAGGGCTGGAGACCAGGTTCACTCTTGTGGTGTAACCAGTACTACAGATGACAGACAGTGAGTGCCATAATGGAGCTGTTTTCATTCCCACAGGATGCACCCAGTGAGTGACACAGTAACTCAACGCTTTTCAGCAGGATCTCACAAAGGGAATTACAGAACTGTTACATCCCCAGTTCCAAAGCAAAACTGAACATACTAATTAAGTGAACTGCTTTTCCTGGGATGACTCACAGAAATAAAGGTAGACTGTCCAAATCTCAGTTCAGCTTTCCAACCAACAAATGACATTTCTTTAGGAGCCACAGAAAACCATAATCAAAAATTACCAGATGATTTTAACAAGCTCTTCCTGCCCACCTCCAGCCCTTTTCATGATTCCTAATTTACAGAGAATGAATGTTTAAAGCTGCACCAGGGGAGGTTCAGACAGGGCAGCAGGAAGCATTTCTTTACCAAGAGGGTGGGCAAGCACTGGAACAGGCTTCCTGGAGATGCCCCAAGCATGTCAGTGCTCAAAAGGCATTTGGATAATGCCCTTAATAACAAGTTTTAGCTGCTGTTCAGCCCTAAAGTTTTCAGGCAGTTGGACTAGATGATTATTATAGGTCACTTCCAACGGAAACAGCCTATTCTAGTCTAAATAGTTCAGTCATTTTGTTGTATTCCAGTATGATTGATTACCTGGAAAAACATCCTGACTACTCAGAAAATCAACTGGCAGAAATAAATCCAGCAGTGTGTAACGAGTAGGTCACTTACTTTTGCATCCACTTCAGGATCATCAAAGAAACCTTCTGGCAGAGCTTCAGCAGTGTTTTCTTTCCTGGAATATTTGATTACTATTAGCCCAAGTTAACACTTCACAATCTGCTTTACTGGAGTTTGAAATAGTCAAGAATGAAATTCATAATCCTTTGTGTAAGTATGCAGAAACACAGCAAGTTTTTTAAGCCCTTAGTTTTACCTACAACCATCAAAACCTGCTCCTTCAGCTTGGTCTTTCCTCACTTTGAAGGAACTGCACAGAAAGGTTTAGATCTCACTGTTAAAACAAGAGCTGTAGCTTATGCTTTTAAAACTATTCTTTCCAATGTGCTGAACATCCAAACGTTGTCACAGCACAGTTACTACTTCTGAAAGAGTAAAGCACTGTGTAAAGGAGTGCTCAAGTGAGCTGAACCATTGCTACAGAACAAGCAGTTTCCTTTAAACAGCGGAAAGCAGTGGTTGACATCAAGCTCCCACAGTACCCTGTGTTAAAATTTGCAGAGATGTCAAACAGACTCTGCATGACATTGCTCCATCTCTTCTCCTGTCCCTCGGGTACAAGATTCCTGTCTGAAATAATGCCTGAGGCTGATATATATATACAAACTATTCTAAATGCAACCTAACAATAAGTTAAGATTTCTAAGTGATCACAGTCTTTATTTCCTGGAAAATAAATGTTTATTGACAATTCCTAAGACTATCAATATTTGATTTGGCTGCTTACCTTTCAACTACCTTCTCTTGTACCTCTGCTTTCTGTATGGATCCGGAATGGGAAACAATAGGAGCAGCTGGAGTTTTGGAATCAAAAAAGTCTGTAGGAAAGAAGAGAAATCTATGACAAAAAGAACAGCTGTTCAGGCATTTTCTAAAACTCCTACTATAAGGAATTTCAGTTAGTACCTTACTGAATCAAGGGAAGAACAGCCAGATGTAACTTCCCTTGGCAGCCTCAAACAACTAGAACATAATAAGCAACCAGCACACAGTAACAGGAGATTCTTTGCTAATTTATCTCTACTTCCAGTATTACACACCCTCACCACCACCTAATTACCCATCACCTAATGGCAATAATTAGAAAAATAAAATAAAAACCTTGCATCATCAGTTAAATCACAGGTTGTCCTTACAGAATCACTTACTATGTCAGTCAGCATTACCTGCAGGCAGAGAATTAGCTATTACTTCTTGAGTTGGAGGTGGAATTTCAGTTTTATGCACAACAGAAGATTTGCTTGGTTGTTCTTGTTCCTCCTCTTCATCATCATCGTCATCGTAATTCCCTGACAATAAACTGGGACCTGGGCCCTTGGAAAGCTGTACACTGGTGCTGTCTTGTTGTGCTTCATCAAAAAAGTCTGCTGGCAGCCTGGTAAAGAGCCCACAACACAACTGTTTGAAACTTCACAGCAATGACTCCAGTGCAGCACCAGCAGCCCAGTCCCTCTGTGAGCAACACGGGCTGTGAGACACCAAGCAACGCCCTGAACTGCACAGCTGCCAACACAGCCCCTGTCTGAAGGCAGCACACACTTGGGGCTCTCACTTGAAGTTCCCCAGAAATGCCCAGGTTAATTCTAAAAACACATTTTAGATGCATTTTTTAATTTGCATATTCACTATCGGAAACATTAATAAAAATAACCCGTAACAAATTGGAAAGGTGGTTAAAGTGATCCTTTTTCCACCTACTAAGTAATTTGCTATTTATTTTGGGTACCTACTGCTGTCCAGAACTGAAATTCAGAACAGCCACACAGGCTCAGCAATGAGAAAACACAGATTTGCTGGCATAGCTGCAGCCTGCAAGCCAAACATTTTTCCACATTGTATTTTAAACTAATCCTACCAACAAGTTCAAAAATGGACAAACCCCTCAAGTGTTAATTCTGCACACAAACTCAAATTCCTGTGAGGAAACAGCACGTGGTACCTAAGCAAGATAGTAACTTATCCTGTGAAGTGTAGAGGAGACCAACAGGTGCCACCTGACATCTGACAACCCTGCAAAGATGTCCTGGTACCATCAGAAATTTTTAGGGGCAGTTGAGATGCTTAACCCAACCCCTTGAAGTCAAATGCAGTCCTGTATTTGTGCAAGTTCAACTGCAGCATATGCACCTACATGAATTTTAGGTGACAAAAACCATCCTAATGAAGATCTGTCATTTGTTAGTTTTTTGTTAATAAATATCACTTAATCATACATTCAACATTTGTCATAATTTCAGACTGCCACCTCTTCTGTAGGATGTCAGCATTATTAGAGTACATGCTACAATCTATTTATGCTCAAGCTATGCAATAGCACCACATGGCAATCCTTTAAAGTCTGTCAGTGACAGCAAAAGAATTCCTGTTTTCTCAGAGAGTCTTGAGAGTTGATACAATAATCTCCACCCAGGAAGATGCTGCCATGTTCAGGAATACCCAACTCTGTTAGAAAATGGGCAGAGGCAGGGATCTGCTGACTGTCTGAACCTTTGCCCTTGTCTAGGAGGCACAGACAAGGTAGAGCTGGGTGAGAATGCAGCCACTGGTAGTTGGAAAAAAATTCCACTGTAATAACAAGAGCTACTTACCCCGCTGAAGACGTGTGTGGCTTTTCATCTGTACCTGCACAACAGCCAAGAGTCACTTCTTAAAATCCATGCTTTTAAAAGAAACATCCCTAAGACTTCTATGACAGCACCAAGTCCCCAAATGCATACGTATTTAACATATCTCATATATTTACATGTCTGGTAGCACCAAGGGAGAAAATTAACTGTCTTTCCTTTGGCAAGAACTTTGGTGCATGGTTTGAGGAAAACCAGTGACTCGATCCCACTGGAAAGGAATAACAGCAATTCCAGGCAAGTGCTCCTACTGCTTAATTTCCACTGCTTCTTGACATATTTGGGGCAAGCCCAGAGTTCCATGACCTAATTTAACCCAATAACCCAGAAGAAAACCAGGTAAACTTCCAAAAGCACAGTTTTCTCCTGACACAGAACTCACAGAGAGAGAGAGTGAGCAAACTTTCTCCCTTTCCAGCACAGAGCATTCAGGGCTGACATGAACTCAATAGTCTGGGGTATTCATACTCACTTCCACAGGAACAGAACAAACCAAAAGCACTCAAGATGTAAAATGGATGGATTCTGGCAAGCATTTCCCTCTCATTACCTTTTACTCTCTTTAGGTCTGTATTTTCTGTCTCAACTGTTTTTCTCTTGACAGGATGAGATGCTGTGCCAGCAGCTGAGCCAGTGGCCGTCTGCTTTGTGCCTTTTAACTCTGCAACTCTCTGTAGAGATAAAAATTCAGGACACATTACTAGCAATAATGTCTGGATTGCAGCTTAAAATACAGAGCTTTTACAACAGCTCATCAAAGTGAGCTTAATACCTTTCTAGAACAAGATCACTGCAACAGAAACCACAGGTACCAAAACAAAGACCAGTGTTTCTGTCAGCCTCTGGAATGATGTGACATGGAAGAGAGGAACTGACACTCACACAAGGGAGGCTGTACCAGTAAGAAAGAAAAGACTAAGAGCAGTTACACTGACAGCAGTAAGGCACTGGAGAAAAGAGCAGGAAGGCTGGATTTATTCTAAGGTCCTGGAATATGAAGTGTTTTAAAATTAAAGCACGGCACTTGAACAGCACGAGAGACATCACCCTGCCTTGCCACAGTCATCTAGTCTGAATGCAGGCAATGAACTGGAGGCCCTCCGTTCCTTTGGTCTTTTCCTGACTACTTGTAAAATTAAACACAGTCTTTCAGCTTTTGCTAAGAAGTAGCAGGAGAACTTAAGAGGACTAAAAAAAAAAAAAAAAATGGGTGTAATCCAAGTTACAAAGTCCCTGACTTGCTTTACAAATTCTTCGTTTTTACTGCTGAATTACAAAGAAAAAAAAGTGTATTTTCTTAACCCTGCATAAGCTGTCACTTGACAGCTCACAGGTCCCCGAGCAAGCCTGGGGAGGTTGGGGGGGTGGGTTAGTTTCCAAGTCCGAGCTGCATACAAGTGACAACCGAAAGCTGTCGCTAAGGTGGGAACTGCTTCACCCCAGAAGCGGATCCCTGAAAGACACGGGCTCCCCTTTATAAGGGCTGGCTTTTCAATCCCCGCACAGGCTTTAAGAGAACAGAACGCAGACGGCACAGCCAGGCTGGCTCCCGCCCTCACCCCGGCGGGCGCTCCGCTGCTCCCACCGCCGCACGGAGCCGGGAGCAGCGAGCCTCAGGCCCCCGTTCCGGCCTCTCCCCAGTCCCTCCCCTTCCCAAGCGCTGTCCCGGTGCTCCCGAACAACAAAGCCCGGCCGGGACCCGCACCCTGCGCCCCGCCGCTCACCTCTCGGTGCTGCTTGCCCAGGACGTGTGTCTGCCACAGCAGCTCGCCCTTCACGGGCGCGTTGCACAGGGAGCAGCTCAGGTGCCCCATGCTGTTGTACGTGTCGGCCGCGTTAAGGGAAGCACCGAGCGGGGCGCGGACCTCCCTCCTCCCTCCCATCCTTCCTCCCTCCCCGCCGAACTCTAGGGTGCCGAGGATATTTGGCGAAGGGCGAGTCGATGCGCTTCTTGCCCGCGTTCTGCCGCTGCTTCTCCTTCATGAGGCGCCGCAGCTCCTCCTGCCGCACCTGCTTCCTCC
>JBBMKD010000102.1:87513438-87529658 GCA_037834095.1 Argya squamiceps
GCAATCTTCCCCCGGCGCGCGGGGCGGAAGGGCGGGGCCGGCGCGCGCAGTGACGCCGCCGGGAGCGCCGGGAAGGGAGCGGGAGGGACAGCAGGAGGAGGAGGAGGCGGAGGAGGGATGGTGGATCTGTCCCCTTCGCCTTCCTCGGGATGTTCCTTAGTTAAGCCTTTGCAGCACCAACAGAGCTCGACAGACACAGCAGTCCAGCTGTGGGACACGTCTCTGAATAAAGTGCCCTGAAACGTACCCCACCCCTCACGCCAAACCAGCCAATTAAGTAAAAAACCAATAAACATTAAATCCCATACATCCAGATGCAGAAAACGCAGAATCACAGGGTGGGGCAGATTGGAAGGTATCACAATGGGTCATTTGGTCCAACCTGCCTGGCACAGGATTGTGTCTGGACAGTTCTTTAATATCTTCAATGAGGAAGACCACACCCTCTCTGGACAGACAACCTGTCCCAGTGCAGCACAACCGTGTAAAGTACTTTTTGGTGATTTCGGTTTTTTGTTTTTGTTGGGTTTTTATTTTTCAAAGACCAACTCAGCTTTTTTAAAGCTCTGCCTCGTTGCCAGTCCTGGGAACACTGGAGACCCGAAATCACAGCCCCTTCCAGGAGGCCCTGCTCGCTGCCCTGCACAGCACACCCAGCAGAGCAGTGTGTGCCTTCCCCGCTAAAACACAGCCCAAATACAGAATTTGGTGACCACAACATGACCAAGGACAGCACAGAACTTTCCATGTTTTATTTTTATCTTCTCATTGATCACAGTACAATAACGTAAGTTAACCAAAAAAAAAAAAAATCTAGTGCCAACTTCCACGGTGTCAAGTGCTCCACTCCAAACCATGAGTGTCCATTAGAAGTCAAAAAGTGTTGCTCCAGGCTCACAGTGACATTACCTTCCAGAGGACTTGGTCATGGAGGATGCCACTATAATTTTGTGCTGTTTCCAGAGAGCAACCCATCCCATGGCTCCAGACTCCACATTTCCCTGAGTCGGGTTTGGTTCATCTCACACCAGCCCACGGGATCTGGGAGAGAAAACAGGCCAAGGGTGTGTGCAATTCAATTTCCATTCTGATAAAAGACATATCCTGTGGTACATTTTGCCAGGATGGCAAGTCCAAGGTGTGTAAACACAGCCAGAGCAACACAGCAACTGGAGGAAGACGATGGGATAAGTGCAACTAAGGCAAAAGGGAGTAACTTCTGTTTTGACATGATCATGGCAGATTGTTGGGCTGAGGAAACGATTCAGTAGCGAAACAGGTATCACAGTACACCTGGAGTACAGAATCAGTGAGACTATAGCTTCAGCTTGATTATTTATATTTACAAATTCTGAAGAATATTTAAAATCGCCTCTTCCTTCCTCTTCCTCAATTGCAGTCTGCTGCACTTCTCAAAAGCACAGATGCTTGCTTTTACTGAATTTAAGGCTATCATGACATAAAAATGTTTACAATTCCCCTCTCCAAAACTAAGTATAAAAGTCAATTCACTCTAGAATGTTTTGGAGAGGTCTAAATACAACCATTTGTTTTCCAAAACAAATCAACTCGTTTTTATATTTGGAAGACAAAACAATTTATACTGCAGAAACTGGTCTTCATACACATACCTTTGTCCTAGAAACCAAACCACTTAGCACTGCAAGGTAAGTTTGGCTCAGGACACCCACCCTCTGCTGAATGCAGATGTGCTGGAGGGAGAGGTTCACCATCACTCTCTTTCCCTCGAAGTACCAGACCATCAAAAGATCTGCTACAGAACATCCTGAAGTTAATCCACCTTGCTATGAGACAGGCTGAGGATGTACTCACACAAGCACATCTAAGGAAGCAGCAATTTCTGGAAAGACTGCTGGGAAGATGATGGCTGCCTGCAAATGTCCTCATCCAAGAGAGAAAACTACACAGGAACAGCAGAAATGGACACAGTCCTAGCCATGACCACAGCTCCCAGTTCTCTCCATGGGCACAGGAGGATATGGGCTTATTGTACCTGCACCTGTGAAAGCTCAATGCATTAGAGAACCACATTTGGGAGGGTGAGGACCCTTTCCATCACAGGAAAGTGGCTGATTTTGCATTCCCTGAATTAGGCAAGTGTTGCTGGTAGTTTAAGAGTCAGGTGAATCTGGTCCAGAAGCAGCCACAGCCTAGGCAGGGCTTCACAAAAAATGACTACAACCAACGCTTCCTCGTCTTAACCTTAAAGTGCTGGGAAAATGCAGCATGACAGACTAGTTAGCCTAGGAAAAATTTCCACAGTCCTACCATACCAAATCCTAACAGGATAAATACTAAGTTCCTAGGAGTTTAGACTATGAAATCTTCTACAGATGCTGATAAGAGAATTTCATAAGGAAAAAATACATGCTTGGAGTAACTGGTCAATGGCAAAAAACATGACAACTCAAATCTTGGTGTGGTCAACCAGCATTTTTAGAATAGAAGTGACCCTTTTTAATGCACAGCTATCACTTCATTTTTTCAGTATTTTTCACTAAAAAAAAAAAAGTTCCTCCAATTATGAACATCAAAGACAATACTGTAATAATAACACTTTAGGTATTATTTAAGCTTTATAACTTATCAGAAGTTAAGATCTTTTTACATACATTTCCTATTTTTATCTTGAAAGGACAGCTAACCTTAAAACATACGGGTAATGGCTCACTACCTAAGGGCCAATTCTACACATTCTCAGTCTGACTCATTTGGGATGAAGAGTTTATTTCTTGCACAGAAAGAGGCTTCTTACCAGTCCCTGCTGTGCCAGCCACTGTGTGATCTCCCTATGAGGAGCATCAGTGAAAAAGCAGCTCCTGTACATTTATGTTACCTAAATGTGGCTGACACGCTCCACAGTCTGCTCAGAACCTCTGAGCAACCACTGCAAAGTTGGCTGCACCCACTCAAAGTTTCTGTCTCCTGCCAAAGCTGACTTCTCACCTAACAGAGAAGGTTAAGCACGGCACGTATCTGACTGTGAGATTCAGTCATGACCCGCACACAGATGGCATTGCTAAAATAAACCTGTGTCTCTTTGCAACATGTTATAAAAATTCACTGATTGCCTTAACGTACTGGAATAATCACTGCATTTTCCCATTAAATATAGCATCATGAATTCAGTAAATTCAGAAAAAAGTATAAAAAAACGCTTTCAAAACAGCTCCTTAGTTTTACCTTGCTTGAACTGAACCCTTGGTATTTGAGCAGCATGAGTAATCTCATTTCATTTCTGAACATAACTCAAGACAGAACACAAATAATAAAAATACAAATAATCTATAAAAACCACAGCACATCAGAAATCTGTGTAAAAAACATATGTCTGTTTCAAGGAGCTCAGTAACAACTTAAAGCACCACTCAAAATTAAGTACCATACATGTTACAGTACATTCCCTTTATTATGACAATTTAAGGCTAAAATAGGTACGACTCCCTTATAGTCAAGCTTTCTTATATTTATAAATGCATACGAACATTAAGTAGATACAAATGTGTAGGGGTTTTTTATTGCTCTGAACTGTCTACTAGAATGTTCAACTTCCCCAGATGTTGTCTCAGTTTGCCTTTTTCAATCAAGCTGAAGTCCTACAACTGCAACTTATGGCACTTGTACGATTATAGACCTTCTTTGATTTGAGCTGTAAATAAATTCAAAGATAATATCAGACAAAACTGCCCACCACTGAAAACTTCATAACTTAGTTAACTAAACTATCTTATTGTCCGTAAGATACACAATTTATCACAAAGATAAGTTCAGCCATTCTTCAGGAAGGATTTTCTTTCCAAAATAATAGTTCTAACCAAGCGGCAAACAAGACAACCAGCAAGAAATGATTGACTGGGACCAGTCTAACAGACTGGGCTTTGGGGAAAAAAAAAAAAAGAGGAAGCTGGATATGTGCTCCAAAACAAAGAGCAAACTTTTCTTCTTGCTCATAGAGCAATTACGTTTCCTATTTATGCAAGGCGATGCCTCATTCTGCCAGAGCCAACTTCTTTGACTGTAGCTTGTCCATTTCTTGACCAATATTCCCTTCAATGGTATCACACTGGGCAAGAAAAACCTGAGAATGAAAAACAAACAAATGTTATTGGATAAACAGTTTGGCACTGGGAGGTGTTTCTGAAGAACTGGAAGTGCAGTTTCTATGGTGAATTTGAAGATGTCAGCTCAACAACCACTTTGCAGTTGGTTTGGTAATGGCTTATGCACACCTGCACTTACCCAGAATCCAGCAGAAACATGACACTAGATAAGGCTAATAAGGATAACAGCATGGCTGCCCACCATCACCAGTCCTGACGTATTTTCAGCTGATCCAAAACTCATAAACAACAATATGAAACATAAAGAACATAAAGATTCAGACAAATTAATGCTTCATTCAGTTTGGGACATGACTTCTGAGCTCCTTTCTAAAACACGTACTTCAGAGGCCAAGGCTGGGAGAGATAAACCTGCTCAGTCAAACTTACAACAAGCTTTCATTAAACCAAGACCTTTTCTACTACTTAAGACTACCAGGCACCATTTAACCTTCATCTTCATCAGTAGCTGGTGTTCCTCAAAAGACAGAAGGCTCCATTCCAAAAAGGGCAGTCCACAGCACCTGACGCTTTCTTAGAACATGCCCACGAGTTCTCACAAGCAGAGTTACACACAGAGAGTAACTGGCAGCCAGCAGCCCCTGGTCACTTTGCTCGGCCTGTGCACAGCACAACCCGCCAGCACTTTTAGCCAATAAACTGTTTTAGGCCAAGCCCAAGGTAGGCAAGCACACTGCACTTTCTGAGAAGGAGTCTCCTCCCATTAGCTATTCATGTCTTGCCTTTGTTTTTGCTATGTCTGCACCAGACTCTGACAAACTAGACATTTCATGTTATTTACATTAAAATGACAGTAAGAAAACACTTTCCCTCTAGAGCAGCAAATTGTTGTGCCACGTGAATGTTCCTCAACCATCACAATGCTTTGAATCATCTGTTTGCAACCAAACCCTTGAGCTGTCATCAACTCAAGTCTGTAAGAACTTGAGTAATGAAAAAGTGAAGGTGGTAACAACTGCAGTTGCTGGCTGCTACTGTTTCATATTTATCTCCCCACCCTGGAAAATGTGGGACTGCCAGCAGTAGAAGGCAGTTAATAGCTCCCCCTTGCTTTCATGGGTACTTAAGAATAATAAGCATAACTTGCCACTGTTTACTTGTTCTTGCTCTAGAAAAACAAACTGTTGTTGACAGATCTCTGAAACCCCTTAGGATTCTTCTGCAGTCCTCAAAGGGTTCATAACCCACAGCTGCATAAAGCTCTGCCTATAAAAGCACATAAATAATTCTGATCTCTGCTCAACAGAATCCATTTCATGCTTTAACAGCAGTTCTTATACAAAACCCCACTTGCTTCTGCTGTAACTTCACCCAAGAGTGGAGATCCAGTAGCTTCCACAAAGCTGATAGCCATCAGTCTATTACAAGTTTTGCTGCCTTGCTTAGGCACATGGAATCAAGAGTGTTTTCAGAACCCCCACATAACACAGCCACACCAGCAACCACCTTCATTTCCATTTGCATTCTCCAAACTTATCTCAATAACTGAGTACAAAGTGCTTTGTCCCTAAAGCTATAACTAAAACCATCTCTCCTATGAAGTATTTCTTGGTGGGCCTTCCTCTAAAATAGATGGCTATTCTAAAAAACTTGTGAAACACCAATGGGAAGTATTTAACAAGGTTACAGTAAAAGACAAAATCATTCAGCTCTATATATGAATGTAAGGTATTTCCATGAACAATTCTAGGAGCCCAACCTGGCACTAAAGCTAGCACAATACAAATAAGAACAGAAATATAAGTAGCATTACCATTCATTTATGTAAGTTTGAATGGAGGGAGCTGAATTCCAGTATTTATTAACAAGCCTTCAGTTGAAGGTCTCTAAAAAAACAATGCCTAGGAATTTACAAGCATCATACCACAGCAAAGCAAGTAAATCCTCCATCCCCAGCACAGCTGCTCTGCTGTACAGATCTTAAAGACCTGCTCTCCCAGGTTGGTGCACTGCAATAGAAGCTAATTTTTCCAAAGAACATCTCAAGGTCGAGTAGGTCAGCAGGAGTTAGAGTTGACTGCATCCTTGTTTCCCAGACCTCAGTCATTACTCCAGTCCATCAAGATTCAAAAAAGGAGGAATGATCAATCCTGTTGTCCTTACAGGTTATCAGGATTACTTCACATTGTCAGGCAGGCATAAGACAAACAATTAATGTAAATGACAAACATTATCTGAAAACAGCATGAACTGAAAACCTCTGTTTTGTGTGCTGTTTTACAAAGCTATTAAATACCTCTCAAGGGGAGGTCATACAAAATACCAGTGTAAGAACAAACACTGAAAAAATCTAAACAGCTCATTTTCACAAACTCTTGGTATACAAGTGCCCAGCATTTATGGAGGAAAAAATAAAAAAAAAAAAGGAAAAAAACCTCACCAAAACCAAAGAAAACTCACCTGGACCCTCTTCACCAGCCCCTTCTTTTTCAGTTTGCAGTCACTGAAATTCTCTGGCAGATTCTGCAGTAAAATAAGCAAACAAGTTGATGCAGGTTAATGCTGGAACTAACATATTAGACTTACAGCAAAAACTGGAATTATCAAAGAATCCTCTGAACAGCCATCCTGAAAATGCCATGCCTGCTCAGTAAGGGTGATTACACAGGAAAGAATATATAAGAAAAAATTATTAAAAAGTCAGGGATGCAGCATGCTGACTGCAAAGAACTGAGCTAGCAAATCTACCATGTTTCTTTAGGGAATATACAACAGACTATACACACTGTTTTTTCTGCTGTGATGTGTGTTAACTGTTTGGCTGAGCTTCATCTTCAGGGGTTTTTTTCAGAGATTACAACACAAACAAATTTCTTACAAATACATTAACTCAATCACTTGACATCATTAGAATGTATCATTAGTAATGCAGACAGTCTAAGCTGTACATCTGATCATCTCTGCAATGGACTCATGGAAGGCAGCAGATGAAGTGTTACATTTTTAATTTAATTTAAACAGATGAAGTGTTACAGCTTTTAATTTAATTCAAACTGCATCATTTTCTGTACTCCTACCACCCATTATGTTCATGTATGTCTTCCTGGCAAGTGTTACATGCTTTGTCCTTTTTGAGCTATGTGAAATTGGGGTGTTGCTGAGAAATGGTTCTCAGGTTTATATTTTTTTTAACAGGTAAAACACCTGTACAGATGATTGCCACTATAGTATTATAGTAAGAAATGCTTATCACATTTTTATTGATCCACATAAATTCAAAAAGTTTAGTAATAGGATCTCATCTTAAGTGGAAAAGCTTCCCAGACATCGGGGAAATGTTTGTTACAGGAACAGTGATGAGGTTTTTTCAGAATACTTCTTTCTTTTAATCCTTGAAATGTTAATTTCGTATGGATTTATCCAATGACAAGTATAGCAGAGACAAGGAGACAGTTAAATTTCATCAGAATAGCATGGTAATTTAAGTAAGTTCTATAGAGCAACTATAATTTTAAAAAATTCTCAAGAAAGGAGGATGGGCCACCAGAGCATAACTATGAGTCAGCAGCAGTATCAACGTCCTTGATACTGATAGATGCAATTTGACAGATTTGTTGTGAACTTATGTTAACAAAATCAGTGACTGCTATTTCAGAAGAGAAAGCTTTTTTCAATTCTTAGAACAATCTGTTCTCTGCAATATTGTCTTTCTAGATTAAAAAATCTGCCATTAAATAGGAGACCATCTAGAGGCCAAATGAGTGCTCACACTGTGGTATTGGTGAAAACATTCATTAAATCAGAGCTGGATCACAAATACATACTGTCATGACTCTGGATTCAAATCTTCCTACTGATCTCAGAAAAACTTTGCTTTTTCCTGAAAAAGCCTTTCAGATATTTAAAAACCTGAGCCAGGTGACCAAGTAAAGCATTTCCTGTGTTCTTCTCACTGAGATTTGTAAGGAATACTGTATTTTGACTTCTATTTCTGGACTAAATGTTTTAACTGATGAAATAAATAGCACATCTGTGAATGAACACACACACAAATCTTCAAGTATTAAGTAAGACTCAACTGCACTCTTCCTGAAGAAATCTTTCAAGATCTGTGGTTTATGGCAGTATCTGACTGTGCCAGACAAATTAAAATTTTGTAAGATGCAGTGAAAGCAGTAGCTGTTTAAACACATTTATGTTACAATGCTTAAGTTACAGCTGCTCTACCCAAAAGCATCCCTTCATGACTTTACTCTCCACCTCTGGCAGTGACAACACTGTATTTTTTCTCTCACATCCTACCACTGTATGACTATGAACTTATATCTCCACCTTCCAAATCCCATCTTTTGAATTCACAACTGTTGAACACATGGTTTCTAGTAAATGTATTTAGCTCCAAACTCAGCTCCTCTAATTAATGAGCTTGTCTGCTATCAGTAAGAGAATGATACTCCTAGAATAGAAAGAAAACAACATGCAGGTTTCTGAACCCTTATCTCTCTGTAACCAACCAAATCTCATTTTGCATCAAGCTGTATTGTTTTGAGTGATCCAAACAACACACAGCAGCTGAGACACCTTAATGAGCTGTGACAGTTCTGCCAAAGAAAAAGACTGGAACATTTATAGTCTGTGAGCTTGCTGGTATGTTTGACTTCTACAGTGCATCATCCATTCTTCTCAGTCAGTCACATTTTTCCCCTGTGAATTTTTTAATATGCTGTTGACTCAATCAACAGCACCTCTACATGTTCAATAGCATTTAACAGATGTGTCAGAACTAGCTTTTTACTCGGCTGCTGAAAAGAACACTAATTACTTGTATAAACCAATTCTACAGTAAGATAAAATACTTTACTGCTTTGCATTTCTATTTGCCATTTTTCACTCCAGGGGAACTCATTTTTGTTCATACACAGCCCTCATTACCAGTCTGTACTGCTGCCTCCACATACTGCACAACCACAGTACAGCTGAGTACTGCCTCAGTAAGTTGGTGTGGCCTGTTCATCTGACCTGGTGTAATACCAGCACTCTGAGCTCCCACATTTTATGTAAAGATTCCACCCACCTACCTGTATTTCATCTGCAAGACTGCATATTAGTCCAGTTTTCAGGACAAATCTCATAGCCAATTTTGTATATTAAAAGAAACAAATATGTGCAATGTAACTGGTGTGCAATCACCAGTAATCCAAACCCTCACTTATTTAAAAAAATTAAAAATAAAAATAAAGACTCTTCAATGTCACAGGCTCTTATACAATAAAGTAACAAACAATTATTACAGATTTTGAAAGAAATTAATTATAATTAGTCTTTGCTCTGGCTGCTGCACTTTCCCAAGAAATAAAACTTCAAGAAACAAAGTACAGGGCCTCCATTATTTCCCAAATCTAAACACCAAGTCACTGATTGTAAGTTTTCTAAAACATTGTACTAGACCTAAAATCCCTTGTCCAGTACTATTTAGAGTATTTTGCACAAAGAGATACCTCACAGCATGCTTTCTGTTTAAACCACGCAAAAAGTAACAGAATTAAAAGTAAACTCAGGAAATTGAGTTTGGACTAATCAAGAAGCAGTGAAACAGTTTTACACGGCTGCCTGCTGGGTTCCAGAACTGCACACCAGAATACAAGTACTGAGTTCTTTTTCTAAATAGGATTTGGTGTCAAAAATTGAAGGGGTCAGAAATAAGTTTTAACCCCATCCAATTGAGACAGTTGCCACAATTGAGACAGTTGTCGCCCTATTGATACTTTCATGACAACATGTAGCAAATCTGCCACTTCAAATGGGAAATCAGTCACATGAAGTCTTTATCTCTAACAGCATTCAATAACTGTCAGCAAAATATTCTCCTTTATATGAGGAACAAAGGAAAGAGAAATTTGAAGACTTCAAAATACTTAGAATACAACAATTTTAAAAAAAGTAATTAGAACTGTTGGCTATAACAAGCAGCAAAGACTACATTAACATCATAGACTCACAATACAAAAGCAGGAAATTAGTCAGTAAGCTTCCCACCATTCCTAGGAACACATCCATTTCATAAAGCATTTGATGATGGCCAGTTCAAATTATCACTCTGATTTAGTCCACTGAACTTTTTCAAAGAGTCCATCAAATTAAACTACATTTGTTTCACCAGTTATAGGCATTTATATGGCATATTTCTGAAAAAAAATCCAATAAAAGGTCACTGTACCAAGGAGACCCAAAGACACCACTACCACAGAAAAGCAGCATTTTTCCTTCAGAGCAGGCTATTATAATCTTGATATGCAACATAATTATATAATAAGGCTTACAGAGAACAACTAGCAGACAGAGAAAGAGTAAGGAAATACTCTAGGTTGGGGCAATTTTCTATTTATCTCTGTACAAGACCCTTATTCTCATCTAGCTCTCAGCTATAACGTGATATAGAAAATGTTTATTATACTCTGAAAATTTAATGTAAGGTTATGTAAGGTTATGTAAGGTTATTAATTAAAATTTAATTTAATGTAAGGTTATGATCCACTAATGACTGTGAGGCACTTGGATAGCCAAAAATAATTTTTTTAGTAGGTTAAAATATCAATAAGTTTCTGTTGGGATTTCACCCTCTTCTGTGGTTAGTTACTTACAATGGCATCAATCTGTTCGAGGGTCTTCATGAACTGCTCTGCAGTCCCTTTTATCCTTTTGTCCAGCTGTTTTAGTGCTTCTGCTTGGAGATCCTTTGCTAAAAATCCCTGAAGAAGAAAAAACAAAATCATCCCATAACCTACACAGTGCTCACCTTCGAAAATCTGTCAATCCACAACAGCAGAAAACGTCTTTTACTATTTCTGTATTTTCAAGCATGATAGGGACTGCAGTCTTAATCTGTATTTTATCAATTCTTGACATAGTACATGTCAGATCTGTTAGGTTTACTAACATGATAAACATGTAATAGACCTTCTTCTTTGGACTTCGAGAGAATTCTACATTTTTCCAGATATAAAATACGTAACTTATCCCACATGAAACAATATTTACCTTTTTCCAAACAGTGCCATGTCTCTATTTTGCAAATACATAAACAGCATTTAGAATTCACTAAGAATTATTACTGACTCTTGGGCATTTAGGAGGGGCAGCCCATTACTGACTAGTCAAAACCTGCAAACTGTTTTGTTTGGGCTTTTTTAAACAGATATACCTACAAAACTGCTTTGCAAAGATATAAAGTGATACAAAACTGGCATACCTTCTGGATACTTGTGAACTCTTTATTAACTTCCTCTAACTTATTAGCTATTTGCTCCACTGACTTCTCCAAATCTTTTAACTTCTTTAATTCAGCCTCCTCTTCTGGACTATTCTGTGTATTCAAAAGTACAACATTCACAACTAAGGAACAAATAAAGACACAATGCAGCTAAAAAGCAGCAGTGCTGATACAGACATAAAGGCTTCTGAGGGTTTAGAATACATACTACACTGTGGCTATTCTTTCCATATTTCAATACCTACCAAACAAGCTTATTCCAAAGCTTAATTACAAATATACTTAAATAAGCAATGTATATAAAGACATTTAATGAGATGCATTTGAAGGGAAAAGGGAAAGTGCAATTTTTTTTTCTTTTTGTCAACTTGTCATTTCTAAAGTATAGGCAACATTTACATCACAAGATTATTACCTCATCCTTGACTTGCAAAGCCAGCCACAAACCATTTCACCAGAAATAAACCAGATCATCAAGACTCAGTAGCTACAGTTGGGAAAGTTTTTTTTTAAACCAGAAAAACAAGATGAGCATCATCAGTGCACAGAAGGTTCATGAGCACTGACCACAGATTAGGCAGAGTCTTGTCAATAATGTAAAGCAGAAGCCAGTCAATAATGTAATTTCAGAAAAGTACAAACTGAAGTTATTTGCAATGTAACATGAGACTGAACTCAACTTTGTGGATAGCTATACAAAATTAGGTTAATCCTGCAGCTTGTTTCTGTGTTCAGCAGCTGACTTAGTGACAAAAATGATGACAGTTTAAGGGGAAAAAAGGTCCAAAAGCAATGCTTACTTACCCTTTTCCCAATCAACATGACTTTGCAACCATTTTTAACACCAAGTGCTGATAATGGTTGTTCCAATTCTTTCAGAGATTTTCCTAAACAAAGAACGAGAGAGGAAAAAAAGTTCAAGTACAGTTAGTGGCGTAAGAATGTCTTTGTGAAGACATTCAAAACATGGACACCTGGTGAAAGCTCATCATCTCTAAGAAGCATGGCAGATTTATAAGTTACCTTTGTATATCAGTTTCTGAAAAGGAACTGGAACTCCAGTGACTTGTTCAATAAGTACAGCCATGTCTTGTAGTGTAGGTTCACCATCTTCTTGTTGAGAAGCAACCTGAATACTGTGCTTTTCATTACCTAGTAGAAAACAGAGTAACAGTAATACTTATTGCAACCTAGAAAATATTACAGAGAGAATCCATCTCTAATATTTATTACCATTAATGCAGAAAGTTCTCAAATGACAGGTTCTCATGTAGAACCATAATTTTCAAACAAATTATTTTACTGCACCTCTTTCCTCTTAAAGTGACTGACCTCAGCTGAAAACTTTGGTTCACATTGGAATAACCTGAAGAGTTCAACTGGGTCTACTGGCATAATTTAGCTCCTGCTAAATATTATTCCCTCTCTCTTTTTAAGAGTACAGACGGTGTCCAGACATCCCACAAGCTAAAGCATGAAAGCCCACACCTTCCTGAGGTATCCCATTTCCTACTTGTAGAAACTCCTAATGAGTCTTTGGTATATGAGACAATTATCACTTCCTTTGCTCCTTAAACATGAGAAACAAGCAATCACTGTCTACCCTGTTTCATCTCCACCACCAACCACAGAGAATTCTCAGAGGACAAAATCTATTTCTCCCCATACTCTACTGATAAGCAGACATAACCACTTGGAGAAGTCCCAGCTTATCTGTCACCTTCCACTTATGAAGCATCTATTCAGACTCCCTAAAATTACTTGCATGCAAACAGGAGGTAGTTCTTAGGGGAAAAAAAGGAGTATGCCTATTAATCTCTCCTTTGCAACAGACCCTTTCTACAACCCTCTGCTCCCACACATCTAAAGTCTGTCAATCTGAAAGCACCCACAGGAATCAACCAGCTCTGGCTGCAAGGGAAATCAAAGCAGGCATTTTTCACTCTGCAGGAAGAGAGAACACATACCAGAAGAAAAACTATTCTCACGCCACTAATTTAAAGTGCACGTATCTTTTACAAAGGAGAGTGCTAGAAAAATTGATTTTAAAATGCTCCAGCCTCCCACAGTCACATGACAAGTGACACTGTAACCTCAAAAATTTTGAATCTCTAAAAAAATTTGTTATTCCAAGACAATTCTAAGTTTAAAATCACATTATGCCCCTCTCACTCAAGCATTTTCCCCAGTCCTTTTTACCAGTTTTTTCCCAAAAACAAACAAACCACAAAACACAACCTCAGTATATTTCAAAAGGTCATTTTGATATATACAAGTGCTTTGTATAAGGACTCTGCCCTTTAGCAGTTGAGAGAAAAAAAACAAACAAACAATAACTGAGGCAAAAAACAGATGAAGTTTGTCTAACAATAGAACCAGTTTCATTACAAATTCTGAGTACCATTTGGACAGACTGTAAACAAATTTTACTGTAAATTCACAGCAGAGTGAAATCACCACAAAAAACAACCCATGGGTTGCTCCAGGTGCCAGAGCTGAGATTCCCCTGCAGCCCACAGTGAAGCCCATGGTGAAGCAGCTGTGCCTCTGCAACCCATGGTCAGGTGGATGCCCAAGAGGAGGCTGTGACCCTGTGGGAAGCCTGTGCTGGAGCAAGCTCCTGGCAGGGACTTGCAGACCCATGGAGAAAGGAGCCCAGGCTGGAGCAGGTTTGCTGGCAGGACTTGTCACCCTGTAGGGGACACACACTGGAGCAGTCTGTTCCTGAAGGACTGCAATCCACGAGAGGAACCCAGGCTGGAGCAGGGGAAGAGTGTCAACAGTCCTCCCCCTGAGGAGGAAGGAGCAGCAGAGACAAAGTGTGATGAACTGACTGGAGCACCCAGTCCCCTGCACTGCCCAGGCAGGAGGAATGAGAGAATTCAGGAGGAAAGTTCAGCCTGGGGGAAAAATCTTTTTTCTTTTGAGTTCTCATTGTTCTACTCTGATTTGAATGTTAATAAACTACATGTCCCCAAGCTAAGTCTGTTTTGCCCATGACCTGGTGAGTTTTCCCTCCCTGCCCTTCTCTCAACCCAGGAGCCTTTTGCTGTATTTTCTGTCCCCTGCCCAGCTGAGGAGGGGAGTGACAGAGTGCCTTTGGTGGGCATCTGATGTCCAGCCAGGACCACAGCTGCAGATGTGTCAAGTCACACATGTGGGTCTACTGTCCTTCTGTTTCTCAGCCCCAATTTCCATCTTTCCCCACTTTCACTCATGCACACAAAACTTTACTAAAAATGTTTTGTACAAAGTGATCAAGCCACATCTGACAGCTGCAGGTGTAAATCAGACAGATGAAGCCCAAACTGAACAAGGCTTCTATTTGCCATCTATTAATGACAAAGTCATTATCAGGTAAGAAAACAATTGGAAAGAAAAACATTCCCAGACAAGCAGGCTGTTGGCAAACAGCAGGATGGTGGAATTATAAATATGTCAAACCATTAAGTTACTGACAGCTTTACAAAATGAAAACACCTCAGATCAAATGGAGCTCTCTGAAGGCACCAGTGAGCACATGAATCATGATGATTCAAACAGATTGTTCTACAAAATTCCTCACCAAAGACTCTTAAACAAAACTACCAGTGATAAAAGGAAACATTTTAACAAAGCAATTTGAAACACAATTTGAAAACACGAATGAGGAGGCAGATACAAACAAGAAGCTTTAGAGATGGAAAGAACATCACCAAGGTAATGCAAAAGAAACAAAGACAGAACTTATTATTCAATTTTTTTTAAAAAATACAATAAACATTACTAAGTTTTGCTAACATACATCAGCCAAATACCTTGCCGATGTAATACTTTACTATCCTCTTCACTCCTCCTCCTGCTGTCTCACTTAGATCCACTTCAAAATTTAACCATGGTGTTTCCCATCTTATTTTTAGAACTGTGGAGTCCAATCTATTCTCACCCCACTACAGTAGCATTTTGTATTTATTTATCAATACAAATCCATCTTCTCTCTCCTCCCGTTTTTCTTTCTGAGGTGGAAAAAAGCTCATCTGTGCCAGCTGGCCTTTGAGTGACCCATTCCATCGGGTCAGCACCCACATGTCCTGCTGAAGAAACCACTCTCTGCTGCAGCCTTGCAGCTCACTAGCTGCACACATCCAGGACTCTTCAACAAACCAGAAGAAAGCCTACTGGGCAGCACCTGCTTCTAACGCGCAGTGCTGACTTCAGCCATGTATTTCATCTAAATGAAGATTACACAAACAACAGAATCACAGAATGGGTCAGCTTGAAGGGACTACAGTGGGCCATCTGATCCAATTTCCTTGCTCGAGCAGGGTCATCCTAAAGCAAATGGCACAGGATTGTGTCCAGACAGTTCTTGAATACCTCCAGTGAGGGAGACCCCACAAGCTCTCTGGGCAACGTGTACCAAGGCACAGTCACTCCCACAATAAAGTTCTCCCTCATATTCAGATGGAGCTTCCTGTGCATCAGTTTCTGCCCATTGCCTCTTGTGCTACTGCTGAGCACCACCGAGAAGAGCCTGACTCCATCTTCTTGGCATTCCCCCTTCAGATATTCACTCACATCAATGAGGGCCCCTCTGCCATCTCTCCCCGAGGCTGAACAGGCCCAGCTTCCTCACCTTTGGAAGGTTCACCAAAGGAAGCTTTTAAGAGAGACGCTCCAGCCCTCCGTGACCCTCCTCGTCCCCAGACGACCTCTGCTCTGCGCTGCCCGGCAAAGGCCGCCGTGTCACCTCTTCCCGCCACCACCCTTGCAGCACACCCACGCCTGCCATCCAGCTGGCGGAGACACTGGCAAGCCGTGGCCAGTAAGGAGCGAAGCCTCACGGCAGCAGCCGGGATGAACCCCAGGCTGAGCGGGGCCGGGCCGTG